>OV884018.1:52218210-53468210 GCA_930367235.1 Sarcophaga rosellei | reverse complement strand
TTCTAAAAACAAATGCACCTTCCGTGGACGTTTGGCTAAGCGGGGCTAAAGCCTAATTCTACCTTTAGCATTACGTTGAACCTGTTGCTAATGCATTAATAGTTGAAAAGCGCAAGACATAAAATATGTAATAATAAGAAAGTACTGAAAGCGTGGTGGGGGTACTTCGGTATTTTTGAAATTAAAAAGTACTGAAAAAAGTACTAAAGTACTGAATTTTTCAACACTGCTACTAACTAAAATAGAATAGGAATCGCTTCAAGTCCTGTACGCAAATTCTGTGATGAAGAGATTATTCGCCAGAACGTGTATTTGGAACCTGTGTGACGTTAACGTAGTAAGCAGGGAGTTATCCTTATTGACGCCAAACTGTATCCTAACGTTCGTCTTTGTAACAGGTTAGTAGATTGCATTATAGGGAAATCCTGTATGGATTATGAGGTTCTATTATATCGTCTAGTCGCAGTAATTTAGGACCTCGACACGATATTAATAAAAATATGACTAAGACGACGTAGTCTAGTAGGTAGTGTGTTCGCTTATTTGACGTAAAGCACGGGTTTGAGCCCCAGGCCAGACATCAAAATGAAATATGAAAAAAAAAAAAAATATTTCTTCGGCGACTTCCTCTCAGCAGATTTACTCTCTGAGAGTAAATAAACCTGGCATGAAAAAGTCTCTCAAAATCTGTCGCTTGGAGTCGATGTTAAACTTTAGGTCCCGCCACTCATGTATAAAATTAATACACACAACATGAGTGACGTGAGAAGCTATTCTGTAATCCTGACTGAAGGGTTGTAATGGCCAATCATGTATGTATGTATGTACGACTAAGAGATCTGCTAGATATGTACAAAATCGCATTATAAGGGTACACTAAACATTTAAACAACTAAATTGCCAAGAATAGTCCACTGTTTGAATAAAGTTAAGAAGACTGTATTAAATACACGAAGACTTTTGCGACATTATATTTTTAATTGTTTTTTGATGAAATTTCCCTTTTGCGTTTATACGAAGATTTGTTTGTTGGATGACTATTTTTTGTCAGTTTTACTTATTCAGAGTTAGCTTTGAGCAGCATAGTCACACATCAAAGTAATATTCTATTTTGCTTAGCCCAGCAACTCATCCAAATTATGTCTTTAATTTACCAAGTCAATTACAAAAATATCTGATTGATCAGACAGTTTGATTTGTGGCCATTCTGCTTTATTATGATATTTCAACGAAAGAAAAATAAAATAAACTGCCATGGAAATGTTTCTCAAAAATCTGTCGTTCGGAGTCGACGTTAAACTGTAGGTCCCGCCACCCAAGTATCCAAAATTAAGGCACACAATATGAGTGGTGTGAGAAGTTAGACCGTAATCCTGACTGAAGGGTTGTAAAGGCCAATTATGTATGTGTAATGAAATTAGTTTAAAGAGGAATATATAAAAATAAAGAAAAACAAATAGTTTTGTTTACACCCCTTTTTTCTCCATATCGCTCGCCAACAAACAAAATGAGACGTTGCAAATTTGGCATAGCAAAAGTCTTTAAAGGGGCACAGGACTGTTATAGAGCATTTTACTTATTTACTTAATTGGTGGTCATCAGTGGTCAGTAATAAGTATTCAAAAAGATGAGTAGATTCGAATCATACTCATAATTTCTCATACTTATAAGCATTCATACTTATTTTAATATCATACTCATGCTATTCATATTCAAAGTTTGAAGTACTCATCGTACTCATGCTTAACAATACGTATGATATTGTTGATTTCTAGTCTCCATGACAAAATAAGTATGATTCGCATACGAACACTACAATACTCACTAGAAGGGCGAGTGTTTGCTTTGCTTGCTGTCTTTGTCTTTTTCTTTCTTCCTTTTTATTGTAAATAAAACAACTAAGACCGTAAATTTTAATGAATGCTTCGAATCACTCTACTCATTTATGAGTATTATAAGTATTTTTCTAAATTTATGAATCTGAATGAGTAGACGTATAAATCAAACATATTTCCAATGTTATGAGTTTGATGTCGACGTTGTACTCATACTCATTGCCAGCTATACTTATAAATCAATATTGTAGTGAGTATGAATGAATCAGCGTAGTTGAATTTCAATATTGTTGACTCACTCATACTCAAAATTTCATGAGTACTTATGAGTAGCGAAAAAACGATTCATTGCTGATCTCTGGTGGTCATTACAGCCATTTAGTCAGTATTACAAACTAGTTTCTCATAACAACCATTTGTATGTGTTAAGATGCTGATGTACAGCTTTGAAATGAAATTTTCAAAATCTTATCAATTATTTCTAATTTGAATCTGATTTTCTTGGTAACGAAATAAAAACCGAAAAATTGTAATTTAAAATTCCCCTTCCTACTTAAAATCCCACTGTGCACTTTAAGTCGCCTAAAGTTTCAAGTATCTAACTAAAAGTACTTAATGTTGTTTTTGTAGTGTTGTTATAGTTGTAGCGGTTGTAGTTATTGTCCTATTGTGTTTAGTGGTAGTTAATAGTATTATACACATAAAATAACAAAAACAAATAATAATAATACACACACAGAATACATAGACAGATTCATTTAATAGGTTTATATTTTTTTTTTATTAAAATTTTTAAATGTATTGTATTGACTTCATTAATAATACAATAACAAGACGTACTACAAATACCATCAAATGTAAAAATTTCAAATAAAAAAAAAACACACACACACAGAAATACATATATCGAGAAAGATAGAGAGACAAGTACAGATAAAAGTTTTAGACACACTTACACTTACACGAACACAAATATATACACATATATAGAGAATAAAAACAAAAATCGTTAAAAGAGTGCAACATTTGATTACAACCCAGTAAACATTTTTATCGAAAGCTATTTTTCTATTTAATACGTTAATTAGAGACTTCGTAGAAATGCTTTCTACAAAACTTTCTTTTTTGCACTAGTTATTTGGGATTAAAGTTACATACATACATAATCGGCCATTACAGCCCTTCAGTCAGGATTACGGCCTAGCTTCTCAGCACCGCTCATAATGTGTGCCTTAATTTTGTACATGAGTGGCGGGACCTACAGTTTAACGTCGACTTCGAACTACAGATTTTTAAGAAGCTTTTCATGGCAATTTTTACTCTCAGAGTTTTTGCCATAAATCTGCTGAGTGGGAGTCGCCGAAGAAATGTTTTTTCATATTTCGTTTTGATGTCTGGCCTGGGGTCTGAACAAGGGCTTTACCTCTAATAAGCGAACACACTACCTACTAGACCAAGGCAACTACCAAAGATTGGGTTAGGTGACGGAATTTCCTAATGCCAGATGTTAGGTTAGGTCTCAAGTACGAAAGGTCGAAAGGTCGAGAATAACGAAATATGAATAAATATTTCTTTGGTGACTTCCTCTCAACAGCCCTCTGGCAAAAAAACTCTGAAAGTAAATAAAATTGCCTTCAAAAGTTTTTCAAATCTGTCGCGCGGAGTCGACATTCGCCGCTCATAGATAAAATGAACATGAGTGTGTCGCAACCACAAGGCTGGTAATGATCATGAACAACGTAAGTAAGTAAGTCAAATAGTTCCTATACGAGACTTTCCCGACCTATCTCTTCTTGGTAAGTGCTGGGCATTGAGAATATGTGGTAAATATATGGCAGCTTTTAATGTGGCTGCGATCGCCGCTGGAGGCGGGTAGCATACTGAGATAACTCATAATACTTTGACCTGCATTAAATTCATTGGAAGATCTAATAAGCTCTGTGGATAAATGTTATCGTCGTAATTTAGCCGTTTGGATATATTTGTCGTTCCCAAATTAACCCCTTGCCGTTGACAGGGATTCTCTCAAGGATGTTATTCAGAATCATGGTAAATATCAACTATGACTGCACACACTCTTGTCGAATACCTTGTCCTGCCTAAAGCCACGATTAACCAAACGTCTATGAAACATAACGTAAGGCACCGTTGTTTTTACAATACCAAAAGCAATGAGAACGATTACCGAACCGTGATGTAATTTCGTTAAGCATTTACATTGCTTTTCATATGTTAAAAGCAAATATACGTGCCGTTACGTTTGGTGAACGTTTGGCTAATCAGGGTTTAACTCTTGCAAGTTGCATTACGCGGTAAGTTCTTGATAAGATAAATGAGTTTAAATTGGATTTTCTTGAGTGGCAATGGACTCGATTTCAAATTATGTTTCCACGATTAGAGGCAGAACTATTTCATAAAATTTTTCTGTAATGATATGAAGGCAATTAGTATACTTTACCTATACAGTGAACATTTAATGTCTGAATCTAGTAAGAATTGGTGTCAATAGTAGTATAACTCTGTGATAGATTCTCTTGGAAATGTAAATTATCTTCAGATTATATGAATCTTAATACGAGGGTCGGTGTAAAATTCGTAATCAATCCCTATATACCCTGAAAATGAAGTGAACTTCAAAACATTCGAATTATGTTGTTCGAGCTGGCTCAAGTAAATTCTTAAAACAGAAAGTGCAAGATTTTCGAGTTGAGTTACTGCTTGTTTATGAATATGTGAATTTCTGTGAAAAAATCAAGATAAATAGTGTTTTTTGGTTCCATAGCTGAGACAGCTCATTAGTATTCTGATTATTAAAGACTTAAAGGAATATACCCGTTGCCATTTCTTCTTTTCAATTGAAGACAGACAGTTTTTTTAATCGTATTGTTGTTGGTAATACATGTTTAGTTTATATTCATATACATACATATGTAGTGTATACCGTTATTGTTTTTGTTTAATACGGCAAAAAAGTTTCAAAACACAATGACTGCACCAGTAAGTCTATTCAAAACGAAAACAATGAAAAGAAAAAAAAGAAGAGTCTAACAAGGATACAAAAAGTCAAAGTGCTTAGTGGAAATGAAATTCAACTTTAAATGTATAGAAAGAGGAACAAATGAAATAAAAGAAACTACATCCGTAAAATAAAGTTTAAACGCCTGCCTTTTTAGCCTAAAATAGTTTAGTTTCGCAGTTTATTCTTCATTCATGAGGAATTATTTCGCATGTGTGACTTTGTGTGTGTGTTACAATAAACATTTGTTTTTATGTGCAACATACAGCGTGTTTATTGACCGTAAAAGATTCGTAGTTTATCTGCAATTCCACGGAGTTTTACGATAGAGAACTAAATAAAGCATTTAATTTTTACGTTTCACAGAGCTTCACATAGTTTCTATCTTTCTTTTCTCTTGCTTAATATCACAAGTTAATCCATTTCTTTTTTTAAAACAATTTTTCGTTTTGTTAAAGCAATTTTAGAAGAAACATTATTTTTATTACAATAAATTAAATAAATGTTATACATGAGAAATAAAATATAGAATCTGTTTGCAAAGATGCTTAAATTTAAATACAAAATCAAAATGCATTTGTAACTATTTTTTTTTTTTTTTTTGTTTCATAAGAAATATTTGCTTGTGGCAAGGTGTCAAGTAAAACATCCAATCTCTTTGAAATCCCTTTGCTAGTCTGTTTTGCATTCTACCCACAACACTATAAATCCATTCCGATGTGTGAAATGCATCAATCCAAAATCAAAAAAGAGTGACCAAAAGTCACAATGTTTGTAAAGGGCTATCCATTTCGTGGTTTCAAAAGTATGGGACTGGAATTCGGCATCTGTCAAACTAAGTTGTTAAACCATTTTCTTTTCTTTTCAGTTGAAAGTCTGACATTGACGAAAATGGATCGCTTAACTATCACACAACGCATAAAAATTATCAAAACCTACTACAAAAATGGTGATTCTGCCACAGCCACGTATCGTGCTTTAAGAGGAGATTATGGTTTACATAATCGTCCAACTACACAAGCAATTGGCAAAATTATGAAGAAATTTGAAGAGACTGGAGTGGTTACAAATATTGAAACTCCTGTGCATCTTCGTTTCGCTCGTTCCGCTGAAAATATCGCTATTGTAAGTGAAAGTGTTGTCGAAGACCCGAATGTGTCGATTCATCGTCGTCCTCAGGAATTAGGACTGTCTTACGGCACATTATGGCGTATTTTGCATTTAGATCTATGCCTACATCCATATAAAGTCCAGCTCACGCAACAACGGAAGCCAGCTGACCATTCACAACGCCGTAGATACGTGGAATGGGTGCTTGAACAACAGGCGCTGGACGACAATTTTTCGAACAAAATTTTCTTCAGCGATGAAGCACATTTCACACTCGGTGGGTATGTTAATAAACAAATTGTCGTATTTGGGGTTCTGAGAATCCTCAAGTAATTGAAGAGAGGCCATTACATACATAAAAAGTCACTGTTTGGTGCGCTCTTTGGTCCGACGGTGCGATTGGACCTTACTTTTTCGAAAACGACGATGGAACGACTGTCACCGTCAATATGGAGCGTTATGGTTATATGATAACCGACTTTTTTTTGCCTGCTATTGAAGAATACGACTTGGAGAATATGTGGTTTGAACAAGACGGTGCCACATGCCACACAACTCGAGCGAATATGGCTTTATTGCAAGAGACATTTCCTAGCCGCGTAATTTCTCGTCGTGGCAATATCAACTGGACACAATGATCATGCGATTTGACACCATTCGACTTTTTTTGTGGAGCTACACGAAAGGCCGTGTTTATGCAGATAAACCTTCAACTCTTGAGCGCTTAAAAACCAACATTCTTCAAGTTATGCCTGAGATACCGCCCAATATGTGTCAAAAAGTGGTCGAAAATTACCTCAAAAGAATCAATGCTTGCAACACTTCGCGTGGAGGTCATTTAAATGATGTAGTATTTCACACATAATGTCAACGTTCAAACTTTACAATAAAAAAGAAATATCATGAAAAAAAATATTTTATATGTGTTTTATTTACGTTTACTTTTGAAACTACGAAATGGATAACCCGAAATTATGTGGCTGTGGTCGAAGAGTAGAATTGAGTAGGATATTGAAGATAAAATCGTTGAGAATTGAAATTGAAAACGCCGCTCCAATAGTCCTAAATGGATGTACAATCAAGGATTTGAATCAATTAACACGTTGTTGGCCACCCAAGCCAACATTTATTTTTTGTTCTTTTTCCAGAAGCCATTTATCGATACTAGCACTGATATAATACGATTTTATTTGTAGCTACACAAAAATGTCAGGTTTAGTGAGTACGAGATAATTAGTAGATGGCGTACGAGATAACTCGTAGATTACGTACGAGTTATCTCGTAGTCGGCAGTCAACGTGTTAATATCTCCAGAAGAATACTTAGAGCAGTAGGCTGTCCGAATCCAAATTTAAAAAAAATTTTACCAAAAAGAGAGCCTATAGAGTTCAATGACAGCCGGAGAATCTTCCTACAGTCTTTGGAATTGAATAAAATACGTTGTTTTACAATTTGTGTTGCTAGAAGCTTCGCTGTAATCTAGTAGGTAGTGTGTTGGCTTAATAGACGCGAAGCCATGGTTCAAGTCTCAGGTCAGACAACAAAACAAAAATATAAAAATATTTCTCCGGCAACTACCTCTCAGCAGATTTCTGGCAAAAACTCTGGAAGTAAATAAACCTAACATGAAAAAATTTCTCAAAAATCTGTCGTTGTAATGGCCAATTATGTATGATTGTGTATGTGTAAGAACTCGCAATTATACTCCAGAATTACACTTCACACAATGTCAGATTTCTATTTCTTATGAAATGTTTTGAAAATCTAATATAACTCATCAATTTGATGTTATAAATTAAAATTCCTATAAATTTTTGTTGTTGTTGTTGTTCAAATATTCTTTCGAAAATTATTTAAATAATATTTGAACATGAATATGTATCATTGATTATGGTATTACAAATTGAAAATTACAAGCATTTGTTTTAATAAATGGCCAACAACACAACAGAGACATTTAACAGGACGTATGAGTAATATTTAAATAATTCGATAACAAGTATACGCTCTGTGGCATCAAGTGTTGAACACAATTTTGAATATTTTATATGAATGAATTAAAACAAGAAAATTATTTAACAAAGAATATACATATATATTTAATTGCAATTGGGAATATATATACATTGTAATGAAAAGTTGAAATATAAATTGTAAAATGATAGAAATCATTGAATATGATGATATTCGTCTAAAAATCTGACTCATACATATATGGTACTCATGTTCATTTCAAATGTTATGTATTCAATGCAATTCAATTGTTTGTTCTAAAGAACTGTAACATGTCTGGTTTAATTATTATTTTTCATTATTACATGAATGTTTTTGTATGAATTATGAATAAAAACAAAAAATAATGTTCTTTGTTGTTATGTTTGTATGCGTACAAGTTACCTATATGTATTCTACTATGGGTTTTAAAATGCATTTGCATTTAAAAATATGCATGAAAAATATTTTTTGAAAATAATGTTCATAATTAATTACCATACATACATAACTTAATATACTAAGGCCCGTTTTCTCAATGTGTCGACAAACTGCCAGTTACTAAATGTCGACATAAATTTATTAGACTGATAAACTGTCCGTTAACAATTTTGGTTTTCTCAATATACCGACAAAAACATTATTTTCATTTGGCAATACCTCTCAAAATTGTTGTGAAAATTGGGAACCCTGTCTTCAAAGGACAACTAATTAACGTACATCAGCTGTTTTCCAATAGTGAAAAAAATAACACAAAATAAAATCAAGAAAACAAATATTTTAAAAATGCATTATCATCCATGTCATGATAAACTCTTTCAACATTTGCTTGGAACTCATGTTCTTCGAGTTCATCCTCCATCAATTAATGTTTATTTCTCTATTAAACATCTTTTCTAAAATCTATTTTATTTTTTAAAAAACTCAAGGTATTGCCACATAAAAAATATGAACAGCAGTCAGCTGATTGAATTTATCTGTACGACAAATAAATAACCGGCAGATGAGGGCTGGTTAGTTTTGCGATAAAACAGAAGCAAATGAGACATTGAGAAAACCAAATTTCTTTAATCTGCAGTTTTTCGTTGGGAAAAAAGATAATCGCCTAATGAGAAAACAGCCCTTAGAGTTAATATTTTAATATAATAATATAATAATACTATTTAAAAAAATATTTTTATTATTATATTTAACAACAATGCCCTATGGTAGATCTAGAGGAAACCCTCTTTTAACCGCAAAAGACTAGTATATGGAAAAGCATGTTTAAATTCAATGCTCTTAAATAGTTTGTTTGTATAATGGTGCAGGAATGATAATGGAAGACGCGAGGCCACGCGAGCAGACATCTGCAGCAAAACGAAACATAACAAAAATATTCCATCGGCGACTTCCTCTTGCAAAACTCTTTGCGAAAATAAAATTGGCATTAAAAATTTATCAAGAATTTGACGTTCAGAGTCGACTTTAAACTGTAAGTCCCAATTGTGTGTAAAATTAACTCACATAGTATAAGTGGTGTGAGAAACTAGGTCGTATACCTGACTAAAGGGTTGTAATGACCAATTATTTATGGATGCATGTATGTATGTGTTCATAATGCTAATATTTATGGACATTCGAGATGTCGTGTTCATTTAAACCTTTGTCATTATCGCACGTCGAGTTAATTTATCAATTTTTAACGCAAATAGCTTCGTTGCAAAACAGTCGGCACAATCACTTCTTTTCTTCTTCTTTCACAGTCTAGTACTTGATTAGCATCCCGACAGACAGACATTATGT
This sequence comes from Sarcophaga rosellei, assembly GCA_930367235.1. NCBI lineage: Eukaryota > Metazoa > Arthropoda > Insecta > Diptera > Sarcophagidae > Sarcophaga > Sarcophaga rosellei. The sequence goes on along the minus strand of OV884018.1, from coordinate 53,458,472 downwards.
GTTCTTTGAGTTTAAAATGCCCGGATAATATTCTCCGGCTACTCTAGGAAGTCATCGTAGTCTCGCAGGTAGTGTGATGGTTCATTAGACGCGAGGACACGGCGAAACGAAGTGCCGAAAAAAAAATATTTCTTCGACGACTTCCACTCATCAGACTTTTGGCAAAAAATCTGAGTGTAAAATAAAATTGTAGTGAAAAGTTATTTAAAAACCAGACGTTTAAAGTTGAATTTAAACTGTATATCCCGACTTTAACTGTAGGCCCTCATGTATAAAATTAACAAATGATGTGAGAAGCAATGCTGCCAATTTATTTATTTAGCACATTTCAATCATGTTTAGCCATCAAAAAATTAATTTTACCATTAGCCATTTTTTAGCCATTTTTATTTTATTTTGGCCATTTTTAGCCATATTCATATATTTTTACAGCAATTTTACTAAAATGATACATAAAAATTATCTCAAGAAATCGCTGGAATTAGAATTATCTGTAGAAACATCTGTTTCGAGAATATTGCCATGACAATTATCCAACTCGCTTATTAAAGGACTCGCCTATTAAAGGACTGTGTAGACGTCATATATTCAGATTTTGACGAATTATTATATCTTAAGGAAATTAAAAAAAGAGAGAACGTAAAATAAGGCGAAATTGTGTTAAATTTATTGTCGATTTCATAAACCAATTGAAACAGAGGATTGTAAACATATTTAAATTCATAAAGATTATTTTAAATTCAAATTTTTATTACACAAATTATTTTTCAGGTTCCCAGATAGTATTAAAATACTTCAAAATATTGAATATTTCTTTGTAGATAACGCCTTAAAATCTACCAAAGATGATATTTTACCAATCTTAAATTTATTTAATGTTGATGACGAAATTTCATTCAAAATTGAGGAGAAATACTCAAATATCCATTATATAAAATGGAAAAACACAAATAACATTATTTTATTTTGGGCAGAGGTATTTAAATATAGAGATGATGGCAGAAATAAAAAATTTCACGAAATTTCGGAATTTGCGCTCAAACTACTTTCTTTACCCTGGTCAAATGCAGAAGTTGAAAGGGTTTTTAGTCAAATAAATGTGGCGAAAACTAATTTAAGTAATAAAATGCATCTATAAGACCGTCACTTCGATTCTGTCTATCAGGTAAGAGTGCTAAAACTAATCAATTTCGATTTTAATTAAGTTTTATTTATTTTGCAGATTTGGACTAAAAAGAATCGATAAATGCTGTTTTGAATACGACGTACCGAATAATTATTTAAAAGTAGTTGGTACTAATGAGTCTTATGATAAAAACAATAATGACCCAGGTTTTCTTTAAATACTCAATTTTGTTTTTACAAATATTTTATTGTAATAAAAATGATCTCATTATTACAACATAGTTGCAAAAAATAAAAAAGTTAATAGTTTTTGTTGCTTTTAATTAAATGTATGTGTTTTATTAATTAAAATTGTTTAGCCATTTTTTAGCCCTTTTTTACACGAGTTTAGCCATTTTTAGTCACCACGAGTTGGCAACACTGGTGAGAAACTATGTCGTAATCCTAACTGAAGAGTTCTTATGACAAATGATGACAAATGTATGTTATGTACTCAAGGAAAATCAGCTCATAACTTAAATCTTGTCCGAATATAAGTACTTAGGATCGAGGAAAGTCTCATCCTTTTCTCCATTTTTTCTTTCGACGAGTATAAACGTTCAAACTCTTTTCCACATCCACATTCATCCCATCTTCGAATGCTCATTCTTCTGCTAATTGCTGTACAGCCTCACATAATTTGGGATCCAGAAGAAGGATACCTTCTCTCTACTGCCAAAGGGATTCAGCTTATCAAGACTTATATCCCGACCATTGTACTTTCTGTCCATACTGATTAGAGTCCAAGGGATAAAGTTTTTCTTAGAAAACATACGAATATATTCCCATTGATCCTGAATATTTCACAGTAAAATCAAACGCATCCTGTTCAATATTAAAGAATAAATTTCAGCCTTCGCTTTGCTTATCGAGATTGTGCGATTTGTCCTCGCTGGACGTTTTCTGCCATGGAATCTCCCGTGTAACCAGAAAACAACTAAAGATATCCGCACAATATACGATGATTTAGTAACCAACAAATATACTACATATTGTTGGTAGCGTATCATATAGTCATAATTGACCATCCTTTAATCATATTTTACTTATTTTACCTGTATTATAATATTAAATTTAAATCTGCGGTAGAAATTATTTGTTCATGTATTTAGAGGAAAACTCATTAAAATATTTTACATTCGAATGTTTTCCGCAATAAAAATATATTTTTCTGAATTAATATGAATACTTCCGCTTTAATGAGTTTATTTTATGAATTTTTTTATTATAATTCATGCATATACATATTTCAAGAATAATACTAAACGTAATATCATCGTTTACTATTTGTTTCCAATTTAATGAATATTGCAGTTGTTCTATGTGTGGAGATAATATTATTGTTCTAATAAATCTATGGAGCTTAACAAGAAGCTGGTTGCAAACCATTGACTATCATATGATCTATATCAAACATTAGGATATTCATCGGTGTTGAACGAGTATCGTATAACTCCTCAGATATACACCTTCATTGCGTAAATCGCAATAAAACGCCATTATTGAGCTCAATATTTCATATAAAATTTCAATTAATTATTGCACAATAAATACACAAATTGTTATAATATTGTTATTAAAATGCAGCACTGTCATAAATAAATATGTTCAGTGCGCATATTATAAATATCCGAACACTTTCTGTTGATATTTGACAACTCAAATGTCAACAACGACAAAAAAAAAAACAACAAAACAAAATAAAAACAATGTTGTCGAAACAACTAGCTGTTTTGTTTACCAGCTGTCAAATGAATACTGAATAAACAGCTGAACTGTGTATATTGTTATGTCTGAACACTTAAAATATTGTACTCAATTAAGCGAATATTGACTCAATAAAAGTGCATATCTGAACATAATATAAAACATTTAGGTAAACAATTAAAAAGAGACTTTCACCCATATCAACTAATTCGTAATATATTGAAGTACCGCGACAACATTCGCTCAGCAGTCATCATTCCCACATGACATTCATAATTGTTTACAAGGGTAGGTTCTTTCAACTGCTATTTTCGAATTTTTTAAGTTCTTGTTGAAGGCACACCATTCAGTCTGATCATGGACGGCCATAGTCAACGACGTTTGTACGTTGAATGGGCTCTGGAGCAGTCGGCAATTGGTCATAATTTTTATCGAAAAATCATCCTCAACGATGAGTCTTATTTCTGCAAAAAAATTGTCAAATTTGCTGAGATAACAATCTACAAGGCATCTACGATCATTCAATGCATGAAGAGAAAATCCCTGCTTGGTACAGATTTTCGGCTGACAACGTCATCGGGCCGTATTGCTTTGAGAATGACGTTGGCTAGGTCATCACTGTCAACGGCGAGCAATATAGGTCGATGTTTATCAACTACTTTTGGCCTGAATCGTATCATCTGAATACCAACGACACATGGTTTTTCCAATACAGCTCTACGTGCCTTACTTCTCATGCCAGAGCAGATATTTTCAGCGTGCGATTTGAAGGCATGCTTATTGCATAAGGAGGTGATGTAAACTGGCCACGGAAATCGTGCGTAGTGACTATTTCTTGTGATGTTTTCTCATACGCCACAACTTAACCTACACGATTGACCAAATTCAGCTTCATTTATGCGTCAGAATCATGGAAAATGTGTCAACATCTCGACATTACTTATTCGACTACATGGAAAATTGTATGTAGGCTTGAGTGTTTACAAAAGATATCTCGTACTAGAATTGAAACAATGGTGGTTTAGCTGATTAGGATCATTGGAAACTCGTCGAAGATGAGCATTTTTATCAAAGAATTATATTTAGAGATGAAGCTCATTTTTAGTTAAATGGCTACGTCTACCAGCCAGATCGTGACATCAAGCTTTTAACGAATCACCACAATATCCATTAAGGTTTACTATATGGTGTGGTGTAGCCGACGTCATCGGTCGTTATTTCTTTTGAAATGAACACTGATGAGCTTCATTGAACAATGGCGACTGAATATTTGTTTCCAAAAATTAAACATCAACGACTTTTAGTTCTGACAAGACGCGCACAAACTTGTTATCCATACCAGAGATCAGCAATGAGTATTCAAAACAGATGAGTAGATCCGAATCATACTCATAATTTCTGATACTTATACGTATTCATACTTATTTTAATATCATAGTCATGCTATTCATATTCAAAGCTTGAATATGATGAGTACGTACTCATACTTAACTATACGCTTGATGTTGTTGATTTCGACTCTCCTTTACTCAACATTTACACAAATCATAAAATAAGTATGATTCGTGTACGAACACTACAATACTCAATAAAAGGTTGTGAATTTGCTTTGCTTGCTGTCTTTGTTTTTTTCTTTCTTCTTTGTTTTTTGTAAATGCAACAACAACTAAGACTCTAATCATTTATGAGTATTATAAGCATTTTTCTAAATTTACTAATCTGAATGAGTAGACGTATGAATCAAACATATTTCGAATGTTATGAGTTTTATGTCAACGTTGTACTCATACTCATTGCAACCTGTACTTATAAATCAATGGTGTAGTGAGTACGAATGAATCAGAGTAGTTGAATTTCAATACTGTTGACTTACTCATACTCAAAATTTTATGAGTACTTATGAGTGGGGAAAATACAATGCATTGCTAATCTCTGGTACATACATAACATAATCGGTCATTACAACACTTCGGACAGTATTACGTCCTAGTTTCTCTTACCACTTGTGTTGTGTGTATGTTAATTTTATACATGAGTGGCGGTAACTACAGTTTAAATTCGAGTCCGAACGACAGATTTTCGAGAAACTTTTCATGACAGTTTGATTTACTGTCCGAGTTTTTAACATAAATTTGTTGAGAGGATGTTGACAAGAAATAATTTTTCATATTTCGTTATGTTCTTGATGTCTGACCTGGGGTTTGAATAGTGGCCGTACGTCTAATAAGTCAACTTACTACCTACTAGAGTACGGCAACTTCATTTTTGTTGTACAGCCCAATGAATTTATTGTAAATTTAATTTGGAGTCGCCGTAGTCTAGTAGGTAGTGTGTTCGCTTATTAGACGTAAAGCCCGAGTTCGAGCTCACGGCCAGACATCCAAACGCAATATAAAAAAAAATATTTCTTCGGCGACTTCCTTTCAGCAGATTTCTGGCAAAAACTCTGAAAGTAAATAAACCTGCCATGAAAAAGTTTCTCAAAAATCTGTCGTTCGGAGTCGACGTTAAACTGTAGGTCCCGCCACTCATGTATAAAATAAACGCACACAACGTGAGTGGTGTGAGAAGCAAGGCCGTAATCCTGACTGAAGGGTTGTAATGGCCAATTATGTATGTATGTACATATGTAAATTCAATGTGATGAATATCTTCACTGACCCTCTCGTATGTGCAAAACCTATAATGGAGCTGAGGACATTGGCTTAAGCCGACATACGAGCAATTCTTGAAGCATTAAAAGCCAATACGCTATACGGTTAAGTTTAAATTGATCTGATTGACCATAGATCATGCTACTCATGGTCGCGGCGGACATTGCTTAAGAATCGTAGTATCGTATGCCATATTTTATTCGAACTAAAATTCCACTCTACCCTCGCATTGAACCGTTGTAAATATTTTAATATTATTTAAGTAATGAAACGTATTAATTTTCTAGTTGGGCATCCATAATTATTGTATTGCATGATGGTAAACAAGATTGTTGACGTAAAAGACACTCACACACATTTACACTAATACAAAATCACAAACAATTAAACATTAAACCAATACTTTAGACAAACATACGATAGACAATTTTGGGTGTGTGTATGTTTTTCAACAATGTTAAGCTGTATGTCGATAATTTATTAAACTGGCTAATAATGTAATGTAAACAATGTAAGTGTGTGTGCATATATATAAGAAGTAACTGTGGTTTTTCAAGTGTGTGTGTGTGTGTGTTTGTAATTAATTTATTTTCAATCACAATCACTATTTACTAAATAAATAAATAAAAATTAAAAAATATTTTTTTATTTTTTTTTTTAATTCTTATTTTATTTTGTTTGTTTTTTTTTTTTTAAATTTTTTGTTTATTTTATAATTTACTTACTGAATTCTGCTAAGCGTTTTTAATTATAAGAGTAGGAGGAGAGTAGGAAAATTTATTTCAAAACACATCGACATTAAAAATGTTTTTGTTTTCGATTTTTGGTTTTGGTTTCATAATTAAAAAGAAAAATTATTAAAGATTTAAGGAGGAAAAGAAAGGAGTTAATTTTTTTTTTTTTGGTAAATATATGTAAATGTATTCGTATAGATTTTATTATTAACAGATAAAAATAAAAATAAATTTTTTTAAGAGTTAAAGTTTATAGTTAAAGGCTAAATAATAATTAAATTATGTTTTCTTAATTTATGAAAGAAATTTAAAATTTTGAAAAATAAAAACAAAAATTAAAAAATTAAAAATTAAAATTCGATGGTTGGTATGAAAATGTTGAAAAAACAACGATTCTATTTGCAACATTCAACATTAAAAACAGCTCTATTGAAATGATTTCTTCCGCTGACTTCATTTGAATCCGCATGAGCGTAACAAAACCAGGAAAAGATGAAAGAACGTAAAGGAAAGTCGTTAAAGATGATTTTATTGCAGTGCAGACGCTATCGGGAACAACTTTAACTTCGTCTAGAAATTATTGTTGACAATGTTCGAAAGAAAATTTATGTGACAGCACTCTGCAATTACGATGTGGGTAATGGTGCGTTTAGACACAAGTCAATATTGAATGATATGAAGTCTTTAATGTCTCAATCATCAATGTGCTTCTTATTTCTTACTTAATTGGGTGCTACAATCATTTAATCAGGATTACGATCTAGTTTCTTACACCTGTCATGTTATGTGTTTAATGATGCCTTCGAACGTCCATTTAATTTTAATTTGAGTTGCATTTTATTGGCAATTATATGCTCTTACAGCTTTATCATATTTTTTATGTGATGTATAGACATCACTACCACTATAGACTATAGAGCTGCCAGATAAGGGAGGCACCAAATCGTCAAATATTTGAGAAGAAATCGTCAAAGACGTTTATTGAAATCGTCAAAAAATCGTCAGAAAAAAAAATAAATACATAAATTAAACGTTTTAAAAAACCAAAATTATTTCTATTGTAATAAAACAATAGATCATCTTCATCTTTATTTGATAATTTTTTCCAAAAATGGAGAAATTTGATATCATTTTCAGGAAAAATTTGTTTAAGGTTTAAACAAAATGTACCAGCGTTGTTTATTGAAACATAAACGCAGCAATAATAATGCATCATCTCAATCTATGGGTGTGGTGTAAATATTAAGGAGTCATAAGCTCTTGATATACTCTTGGCTGGAACCGACACATTTGCAGTTCCTTCAACTTCGTCTTCAGATTTTATCATCTGATCATACTATTTACACCATTTATAACCGACCGAGAATAGAATACAACTCTCATGTATGGGTCGGTGCCTCAACGTCTACTTTGAGGTTTCTCGATCGTGTACGGGGAGAGGCCGTAGGAACATCGTTGCAATAAGGATTTTGTTCCACTATTCTATCGCTACTATAAAATGATTTTGCTCGAACGAAATAAGGGGACTTTTCCCCAAAAATCATATATTCCTACGCAACGCTCGTCTTTCTCATCCAGCATATCCGTATGTGGATATTTACTGCATTACAGAAAAAAATAAGTTTTTTAGTCGAATTATTCGCATGAGGAACTCAATCCCTGCAAAGGTCTTTCCCGTTACTTATGGTATAAAAATATACAAGCCTAGTGTCTATAAACACTGTTTTCTCTTTCCTTCGTCCCATAACATATTTTCATAGTTTCAAACATAATGTCATCCATACCCTGAGTGTCGGTCGTACGAAAAATATAACGGCGTTTGACTTTGTTATTCCGATGGTAATATTAGGAGTGATATGTACTCGAATTTTTAAAATTGTCTACAACGACAAGTGATAAATTATTCTCAACTATGAGGTCATTTAGGAGTTCTAACTCTTTGGCTTTTAAGGGGTTAAAAAGAGGAATAAAATACAGAAAAATCATCACAGGCTTTCGAAAGTAAATTTTTAATTTAAGAAAATTGTCAAAATAAGGTCATAAATCGTCAAATCGTTAATATGATATTTTTGGAGCTCAAAATCGTCAAGATGACAATAAATCGTTAAATCTGGCAGCTATAGTGATGCCACAAGCTTTCATCTACCACGTACTTAGTCACTGCAAGCAATAGTGTAAACAATAAAGCCTGTTTGCTTTGAAAATCTCAAAAAAAAAAATCTTCCAAAGATGATGATTTCAAAGCATTATCTCATGAAGATTGTTTACAAATTCCAAAAATTTTACCAGTAGCACGATTCTTCGAAAGTCAATGAAATTGTTTCACTCATGGCAAGCTACGAGAGATTATTTTGCTTGTCCGAAATACTATTTTAACGTCATAAAAATAAGTTATCTTTTCACCTCGCTAACGATTTTCAATTAGGAATCGAAGTGCTGCTCAAATAATACGTGTCTCATCGAAAGAAAACAATTAGTTGTCGGAACGACCCCAAGTCTGATGAATATGGCGAATGCATAAACAGTTCCCAGCCTAATACTATGTTCAGGCATGCACTTTTATTGCGTAAATCGCAATAAAAACAATTATTGAGCTCAATATTTCATATAAAGTATCAATTAATTATTGCGCAATAAATACTCAAATTGTTATAATTACTCAAAATTATAAATAATAAACTTGAAATACAGCACTGAGCATATTACATTTTTCTGAACACTTTCTCTTGATATTTGACAACTCAAAGCCAAACAAAAAAACAAAACATAAACAATGTTGTTGAAACAACCAGCTGTTGTTTTGTTTACCAGCTGTCAAATGAATATTGCTAATATTATGTCTGAACACTTAAAATATTGTACTCAAATAACCGAATATTGACTCAATAAAAGTGCATGTCTAAGCATGTTATAATGCTTTGATTGTATCCTGAAACGGTTTTGCTTCGTATGCATTGACATGTTGCAAAATGATTTGCCGTGTCATGTGGCCAATTCTGGTTGTGTTTCTATCAATGTAATATTTAAATTGATCATTTGCTGCCGTTAGCTATCTGCATTAACGATTTCACGATCTTTTGGGAGCACGTCGTTAACCACACCTTTTTTGGCCCATCAGCACCAGACACATAGCACCGAAGTTGATAGTTGCCCTGGATTAACCCATCGTCAGAGAGAATTCGATGCAACACTGATTTTCTGCCGTATCTTTGAAGCAAAATTTCACAATTGATTTAGCCACAATTTTATTTAATATCGGACTATTACCGAAAATCTGTTCTGAACGTCTTTGAGAAGTCATAGAGCGGTATTAGGCAGTCATAACTTTTGATATATCCAAATTTCTTGAGGATCTTCGAGTGTTTACTATTTGTTGCATGTCACTGTCCAGTCACCCACAGTACCTAAAAAGTTCTTTCCATATAGATTCCAATGGAATGGGGCACAAAATCACACAACGCTCTACTGATAATAATTGAGATTTTTTTATTCGCAGTATCAGGTTCAAGTAATGTGTTCTGCTCTGGGTTCTTTACTATACTAGACATTCATATGTTAAGAGATGTTTGATCACTACTGTATAGATCCAGTGAATTATTCTAGGTCTAAGATCCCATTGTTCCTTAGCTCGGTGTTACAAGAGTAGAGAACTATGGAGGCCTTTCTTACCCCGTTCAGAATATTCGGTTTCCAAGAAAGCTTTTTATACAGACCAGGCCACAAGGTATGCGTGTTAGTTTTGAGTTCAAGAGGCAATTTTAACGCCTTATACCTTCTAGCGGAAAGTATCGCCTGCTTTTTGCTAAGGTTTACAACGAGAAGCCAGAAAAAACCCACGAAATACTCATCAGCTTTAATTTAAAGACATGATTTCAGTGAAAGTGTCGTCTTCGTTTTCCACTATTCTAAGCACACCCTGATGCTAATGCCCACTCGCTAACGCTAGTTTTTATAGAACGAAATTTACATCTTTTGAAAATTATTGTCATTAGCACCTACTTACTCTTACTTAACACGTTGACTGCCACGGCAATTTTCAGAAAATTGGCCACGCACGCCTACATTGACTTTTTGTTCTTTTCCCAGAAGCCATTTATCCATACTAGCACTGATGTAATAAGATTTTATTCGTAGCTACACAAAAATGTCAGGTTTAGTGAGTACGAGATAACTCGTAGTTGGTACCCTATAAAGGAATGCAATCTATGAGTTATTTCGTAGTTGGCAGTCAACGTGTTAATTGGTCATTACAAATCATTCCAGAGTTTTTGCCAGAAGGCTATCGAGTGCAAGTCATCGTAAGAAATATTGTTTTCAAGTTTGTTTTTTTTTAGATATCTGAGCTGGGGTTTGAAATACGGTGCTCTCGTCTAATAAGTCAACACATTGCCTACTAGAGTACGGCGTTTTCGTTGTCAACATTTCAGTTGATTTAAATTAAAGCTTCAATATTAGCTCAGAGAATATCCGAGATATTTACAAAGTCATGATTTACAAATCTCATCTTATTCTTCCATCCATCCAATAGAGCTGTCCTATGCTGATTCTTCAAATAATTTCGTCCATTTGAAAATGAAATGAAAATTTTTAGTTCATGACATTCTACTGACATACTCATTGTATATGCTACTACAGTCATTTGAGGATGATCGTTATTTAGACTCAACATTTAAAGCGGTGTTCAAAGCGTTCTAATTGAAAATGAAATTGTTTTTTATTTTTTGGCATTTATATCGATATGTTTCTACTTTTGTTTTGTTTTTACTTCAAATTAATTTGATTATTTAATTATATTGTATTACAATTAACAAGAGCTGTCAATGCTTTACGATATTTACGTTCTCTTTATTATAATTTCACTAATTAAAGACACTTAAACTACGTTTTTGCAAACAGCAGCATTTGAGTAGTAGTGACGCATAATAAGTAAGTAAATTAATTTAAATTGTTTTTGTTTTTGTTTTATTTCTTTTAATTATTTTATTTTTATACTCAATGCAAATAAGAATTCAACTAAAAATGTATTTTAAAATAAAACAAATTAATTGAAAATAATTAATAAATAAAACAAACACACAATCACTTACATACACACAATTAAAGCAATTTACTAAAGCATTTGCTTGCATTCATTGGCACCAATTTACACCTTTTCGGTGATCTAATTATAAAGTCAACTTCACTATATTAATTGTCTTATATTATATACAGGGTCCGCCAAATAACTTTTTTTTTTTGAAAATGCTTTAAAAAAACTACTGAATATTTTCTCAAATTTCTTTTTTTATTTGAAAGTACAATCCTTCCGGTTAATAATGGAAAATAATTTCATTCAAATGGCGTAACACTTATCTTTGATGGCACCCCACAAATAATAGTCCAACGGTGTCAAATCGCAGCTTCGAAGTGGCCAAACGACATCAGCTCTGCGGCTGATAATGCGATCTTCAAAAATAGGGCGCAAAACATCGAGTGTAGCTTCGGCTGTGTGGCACGTAGCGCAGTCCTGTTGAAACCAAATGTTGCCAATATCCTCCTCTTCAATTTTTGTGAACAAAAATTCGTTAAACATGGCCCGATAACGATCGCCAATGACTGTAATGGCCACTCCTTGCTCATTTTCGAAGATAAATGGCCCAATTATGCCTCTGGACCAAAATCCGCACCAAACAGTGACTCGTTTTGGGTGCGTCGGCTTTTCAATGTATTCGTGCGGGTTTTCTGTGTCCCAAATGCGATAATTTTGCTTGTTTACATACCAGCCAAGATCAAAATGAGCTTCATCTGAAAAGATGATTTTTTTTTGTCAAAATCGGCATCTTCTGTAAGTCGATCGCAGGCCCACTTAGCGAAGCGAAAAGGCATTGGATGGTCAATTGGCTTCAACTCCTGAACCAATTGGACTTTGTATGGCGTCATACCAAGATGTCTCCGAAATGTTCAATTGTTGAGAACGACGGTGAATTGATGTTGATGGCGCTTCACGCACACTTTCTGCCACAGCAGCAATATTCTCGGGTGTACGCACTGTTTTTGGCTTTTCACGCTTTGGTTTATCGATGGGGATGCCAGTTTCTTTCACTTTTTTCACAAGATAACGAACATACGGAGCTGACGGTGCTTCTCTTTTTCCAAAATCCGTACGTAATTTTCGTACACATTCTGAAATATTACCATGATTTTCAAAGTAATGTCGCAATATTTCCCAGCATTGTTTAAGCGTATACACAACCATATTCGTTCAGCGGAAGGATAAAACTAATTATCTGTCAAATCAGACATGAGCTATGTAAGTGTTACCATTCACGAAATAAGCACTAGTTGAAAAAAAAACGTTGAATGGCGGACCCAATACATACAGAATTAGTAGTTACAACCCTTCAGTCAGGATTACAACCTAGCTTCTCACACCACATATGTTGCATGTGTTTAACATTTTTTATACACGAATCCTCCAATTTGAAGTCGATTTCGAATGACAGATGACAGAAAGTTTTGCATGGCAATGTTTATTTACTCTCAGGATTTTTTTTTACCAGAAATCAGCTGAAAGGCAAATTTAAATTTAATTTAAATTTACATTTTTTCAGTACTTTTTCATTTAAAAAATACCACAGTGCCCCCACGACGCTTTCAGTACTTTTTATTAAATACATATTTTATGTCTTGCGCTTTTCATCTAATAATGCATTAGCAACATGTTCAACGCAATGCTAGAGGTAGAATTAGGCTTTAGCCCCGCTTAGCCAAACGTCCACGAAACGTACATTCGTACATTTAGAATACGAAAAACGATAAAAACGCTTGCAGAACAGTAATGCAATTTCGGTAAGCATTTACATTGCTCTTTATATGCTAAGAGCGAACGTATGTTACATTACGTCCCATCGACGTTTGACTAAACGGGGCTTTTACCTTTTGTTACATTCCGAATCAGCAGCTTTTGTCTTGTATGTGAGGAATCAGGATGAGGTCGCCATAGTCTAGTAGGTAGTGTGTTAGCTTATTAGACATAAAACCCGGGTTCGGATCCCAGGTTGGACAACCAAACGAAATATGAAAAAAACATTTTTTGTCTTCGGCGACTTCCTCTCAGCAGATTTCTGAAAAAAATTTAATAAAATCATATTGAGAGAGACCGGCCCTTTAGCCATGCAGATATTCCTTATCAAACAGTTGAAAAGCATTTGAAGATTTTTGTTTGGATGCCACATGAATAATTAACCGAATTTTCATTTAAAATTTATTGCTAAAATGGAACCAAACGTAGCATTCCTAAAGCGTGTTATTACGAACGATGAAAAATATATCACATGCGACAAGAATGTGTGAAATACATATATCATGAACGAAGTGAAGATTAACTGGATATAAGTTCTATTCCGATAACCTAATTAGGCCAGCGTATTTCAGGCGGACATTTTTTCTATTGAACAAGGTGCAAGTATGCTTGCAACCGAGGACCTATCTCCTTCGAACTTGATCATATGTGTGGACAGTCAAGCAGCAATCAAAACGCTTGAAATCTACTGCATCAAATCAAAGGGCGTCTGCACCGTATACGTCGACTCAATACCCTTCTCTTTTAGGTTTCGAGCCACTGTGGCATAGAAGGAAACGAAAAGGCGGACGGACTATCACGGAAGAGATCTGATGTATCTGAGGAGGAACCGATATGGTATATATGCGCCTCTACAAAAATACTTTTCCAAACTGAAAAAAGCAGCATGGAATTGAACAAAATTGGGTTGCCAAATTGCGAATCTGCAGTGTCCAGCAATGGACAGTGGGATAACAAATAACTTGAGATTCTTCCGAGACGCCAACTTATCCTGGATCAATGTGGAATCTTGCTAAACCGCTAGGCTCATTTGGCCCTCATTGGATATAAGGCGCACCAACCAGTTAGTTGGACTTGGTCGTAACATCATCGCGATCACAATGGCCATGCTTACAGGTCACTGTGTTATGGGTAGATACGCGGAAAGAATGCAGCTACCATTTAACTATTTCTGCCGTGGGTGCAGATGTGCTGCCCATCTTTTGCTAGGTGCAGATATATGTAGGTTATTTGGCTCTCCAACCCTTGTTAGCTTGACGGAGGTATCGTCCATTGATGTCAAGGATTTTGCCTTTTTTGTCAAGCTTTCTGGCTGGTTTTCCAGCATGGGATAGTCGTGCTTTGAATGTGCAGCCCTTGCGCTGACCAACTTCCAACGGGCCGCTATGCATGCTTAAGTGAGCTTTTGGTATGAAGCTACCACACTGACCTAACTGGCCTTGAAAACTAAATTAAATAAGTTTCTGTGTCAGAAAATTCAAATGTTCAACACCAATGGTATAATGACTTGACGTCAAAAATTGCAAAATGTTATCGATTCAAACCGTTTCTATCTTATCTAGATTTCAGTTCTATGGTCCAGCAGTATTCAGTATAAAAAATTTCTACTTTTAAAATTTCATGTTTCTGTATCTGAAGTACCAAAATTATAAATTAAAATATAAAGTCTTTTAGACTGAAGCAATGGTTAGTACTTATACCTGTTCAGTGTCTCATGCCTTACTCTTAAAAAAAAAGAACAATACCTTGGTAAAGACAATATAATTGTGTTCATAGACATTTCCAAGCCATGCAAACTCACTGCTTTGGATGAACACAAATTACTCACTTCAGCTATGATGCTGTAGAATATTTAACGAAAGCAATTGCATCTTTACCTCTTCTTAAAAATACAGAAAATATTGTTCTTTACTCAAGCACTGCCCCCTTTAATTAACTGCATTTTGCAAAGCAAACAATGTGTCTCTTATTTTAAATGAGTGGCATTGTGTCACAGTGAAATTTGTGGAAAAGATAAAAGTTGTAAATGTATTCATTCCACTATTGTATAACATTTTGCATTATAGCCGTAATTAAGATACTTATCTTAGCTTAAGTTGCGAGGTGTCAAAATTATGAAAATACATTTATCATCATAATTGGTAGTCTTTTATTTTTATTTTATTATTTCTATACAAGCGACAAGTACCATACCATAGGAACTTAAGGTTGAAACGTTTATTTTTTATTTATTATCTTATTACAGCACTTAAGCAAAAGCTTCTAGAGAACACCATTTATCAAGAAATTCATTCAAACAGATGTTTATCAAGGCTATTATCTGTTTCGAACATTGCATAGAGTCTTCTTTTTATGTGCTTCATATCCTTCTAATTTATGCTTCAGTAGTGTGATGGACATCGATGGAAAAGAAATTCAATATTAGAATAACCCTTTGAGAGTATTGCTTAGAGGTAAGTGGTGTGATGCGATCATCATTCATAAGAGCATTGGCAACAATATTCTTCATCCAACTAAAAAGAGAACTATCATCAGAGTATAGTTGGGACACTGAACGGTCCGACTGAGTGATCCGACACGATGTACAACATATCAATATCAACCAATTGCATAACAATTCGTTATCAAAAGGATCCATGTCCTTACCTTACATGTGTATCTGAATCACTCATAAGTATTCATTAAATTTTGAGTATGAGTGAGTCAACAGTATTAAAATTCAAATACTCTGATTCATTCATACTCACTACAACATTGATTTATAAATACAGATTGCAATTAGTATGAGTACAACGTTGACATCAAACTCATAACATTCCAAATATGTTTGATTCATACGCCTACTCATGCAGATTTTATAAATTTAAAAAACATTTTATAATACTCATAAATGATTCGAGTGATTCGAATCATTCATCAAAATTTACAATCTTAGTTGTTGTTGCATTTAAAAAAAGAAGAAGAAAGTAAATGACAAAGACAGCAAGCAAAGCAAACACACAACCTTCTAGTGAGTATTGTAGTGCTCGTACGCGAATCATATTTATTTTGTGATTCTTGTAAATATTGAGTCATGGAGAGTCGAAATCAACAACATCATGCGTATTGTTAAGTATGAGTATGATGAGTACTTCAAACTTCGAATATGAGTAGTATGAGTGTGATATTAAAATAAGTATGAATGTGTATAAGTATAAGAAATTATGAGTATGATTCGAATCTACTCATTTTATTGAATACTCATTGCTGATCTCTGATTTGAACCGTATTGGCGTGGTGGAATATAACGAATGGAAAATAATGAAACGACGCGGCACTTTTTGTGTCATTACTTAACATTCATAAGATCGAGTTCCCAAACGAAATGTACAATTGTTCATAAATTAGGTTGTAATTGATTTTTTTTTGACTTTGAAGTCAACTGTAGTTTGTAGCTTATTCGCATATGGTCGTCCATAGTGATTTACCAAAATCGACTAAATAAATGGCATCTTATTTGACAGGTGTAGCTTTTAAATGATGGTTGGTTTCAACTGCTGAAGTTCTATAGTCCCTGTTGGAAGATTCTATATGAGAATAAATTGAGTAAATCTACTTAAATCTGAAGAAATGTTCGGGAAGAAATCATCTTTTAAACAAATCTGTTTTAATGTACTGTACAGACCTTGTTTTTAACGCCTCGCTGCTTAATTTTGGAATCAGTTCATGGCTTATTTCGAATGAAATAGGGACCGATGATGCAGTCAGCATGTAAAACGCATGAAATAGTAAACAGATGTAATTATGATCCTTTTACTTTTTTATGTCGAGTATACTCGTCAGACGAAAGGAAGATTTTTCGCATACTGTCAGGTATACATACATAATTGGTCATTACCAATTAATTCGATTAAAGTCGACTCCGAAGGACAGATTTTTGAGAAGTTCTTCATGTTGGTATACACCTTTAATATTATTAAAGGTATATACTGGAATTTTTTTCTCTGAGAAAGGCCGAGTCTTTTAAGATATTGACATTTTAGAGTATTCCTTAGTTTGACCAATAGCTTATATATTGAGCTCAAATAACAAACCCTGGCAAAGTAGCGGTATAAAATATAATACAAAAAAGGCAATATTTGATTTTTAGTCATAATTGCCTACTTATACAGGCAAAAATATTTTATTTTTTTCATGTCGAGTATACTCGTCGTCGATGCAACATAATTAAGGGGCAGAAAAAGTATTTTAAAACAATATTTAAAACAGTTGAAGGGTTAATGGCTTGAAGAATTTTCTCGTTCCTAATAAGGCAATTGTCCTTTTTTGTCGTAGTAATTGCACAAGAAATGTAAAAAATTAACGGCATTGAATTAAAATTTCGGCGTCCATAGCCCTATTCACTATATGTATGTATATTCACATTCTCTGTTTTGTATATGGCTTTGAATTAAGAAAGCAAAATAGTCAATTGTTTGCTTACTGGTCTATTTATATTGACAGTAAAATGGACGGGGTACTAATGGTCTTGGCAGGCAGATTTATTTTTTTATTTGGTTTTATTTTTTAAAATAAATTTGTACAACTTGTAAGCATTGCTCTGGCGTTCAACGATAAACACAATAAACTCAACGCAGCAGAAGCAACAATTTTGCGATTGCAGCCTAAGGTACGCTGCATTTATTATAATAAAGGCAGCAGAATGAGCTCTCAAAGTTTTCACGCGCCATACGACTACACTCCCCGAAATATTTATAAGACCAAACGTATTTCTCGAAAAACTTAAAATCTTTTAGACCAATCCGTACCATTTTTGGGTTAAATATAGCTTACTATAATATAAATCTTTTTATGTAAAAAAAATATTTTTTTCTTTGTTTAATAAAAGGATAACACAAAATGAATTTCATTTTCAAACGAAAAAATTATAAGACCAAAATTAAATAATATTCACCTAAAGCTAAAATAACAATGATAAAAAACAACTACTGAGTAATTTTTGTATTTATTAGTAACTAGTGTGTCCACCGTCATTAATAATGACTTCCTGAAGTCGACGGGGCATAGAATTTATTAAACTTTCAATGCAATTTTGACCAATCCTACTCCATTCTCTTATGATGGCACTTTTTAAGCATTTCACATCCTTATACTGAGTGTTATTATTGAAAACTTGGTCCGATAGTATTGCCCATAAATTTTTTATCGGATTTAGATCTGGACTACATGCCGGCCAATTCAAAACTGGTATGTTTCTGGAGGACAGAAATGATTTTGTTGCTTTTGATTTATGGATTGCGGCGTTATCCTGCTGAAATATCCAATTGTTGCCTAACGAATCATCCCCAAAATTAATTAAAACGTCATTTAATAATTCAATATACTTCTCGCTATTCATTTTAGTTGATACAAAACAAATAGGAGTCCTTCCCGTAGTCGAAATCCCAGCCCAAAACATTGCGGTGCCTCCGCCGAAATTTCGGGACATTCTTTGATTTTTTTTTTTACGTGAATCCATCCAATATTTTTGGGAACCATCTGGACCATCTAAATCAACTTTTTTTCATCAGAAAAAATAACTGATAACGTTGAATAACTTCAACGAATGTCGCGAAATTTCGGTGGAGGCACCACAATGTTTTGGGCTGGGATTTCGACTACGGGAAGGACTCCTATTTGTTTTATATCAACTAAAATGAATAGCGAGAATTATATTGAATTATTAAATGACGTTTTAATTAATTTTGGGGATGATTCGTTAGGCAACAATTGGATATTTCAGCAGGATAACGCCGCAATCCATAAATCAAAAGCAACAAAATCATTTCTGTCCTCCAGAAACATACCAGTTTTGAATTGGCCGGCATGTAGTCCAGATCTAAATCCGATAAAAAATTTATGGGCAATACTATCGGACCAAGTTTTCAATAATAACACTCAGTATAAGGATGTGAAATGCTTAAAAAGTGCCATCATAAGAGAATGGAGTAGGATTGGTCAAAATTGCATTGAAAGTTTAATAAATTCTATGCCCCGTCGACTTCAGGAAGTCATTATTAATGACGGTGGACACACTAGTTACTAATAAATACAAAAATTACTCAGTAGTTGTTTTTTATCATTGTTATTTTAGCTTTAGGTGAATATTATTTAATTTTGGTCTTATAATTTTTTCGTTTGAAAATGAAATTCATTTTGTGTTATCCTTTTATTAAACAAAGAAAAAAATATTTTTTTTACATAAAAAGATTTATATTATAGTTAGTTATATTTAACCCAAAAATGGTACGAATTGGTCTAAAAGATTTTAAGTTTTTCGAGAAATACGTTTGGTCTTATAAATATTTCGGGGAGTGTATATGTGTATTCTAAGTAGATTTTTCCCTATAACTTCGGAACGGATCGGCGCATCTTAACCAAATTTTGACAGTATTTAAGTTAGAGAACGTAGAATTTAAAAATGCAAGAACATTAAAAACGTTCTAAGTACACTTAGAACGTTATAGAATGGATGCGTCGATATGATGTATGTTTTTGCACTAACTCTCTCACTGTTAGCACTAGTTCTCTCATTGCTGCAAACAAAAATAGAAATCGGCCCAATTGTGCTATGAAATCAGTGTTGAAAAATTCAGTACTTTAGTACTTTTTCGGTACTTTTTCATTTAAAAAGCTTTCAGTACTTTTTTTATTATTATTAATTATTTAATTTAATATTATTTAATGCATTCGCAACATGTTTAACGCAATGCTAAAGGTAGAATTAGGCTTTAGCCCCGCTTAGCCAAACGTCCACAGAACGTACGTTCATTTTTAGAATACGAAACGCAATGAAAACTCAAAACCATTAATAGTAATTTCGGTAATTATTTGCATTGCTCTTCATATGCTAAAAACGAACGTATGTTGTCACATTACCTTCCATCGACGTTTGACTAAATGGGGCTTTTACATTTTATTACGTTCAAAATCAGATGTTTTTGTCTTGTATGTGAGGAATATGAATAAGTCGTTAGGTTTTCTGTTCCATGCCGTATGTGTATTATATATAAATAAATAAATAGTCTAGTAGGTAGTGTGGGCTGGCTTACAAAACGTGAGCTCATGGTTCAAAACCCATATCAGACACCTCTATCGAAATGAAAAAATTATTTTTCGGCGACTTCCTTCTGACAAAAACTCTGAGAGTAAATAAAATTGCCATGATAAAGTTTCTGCCATTTGGAGTCGCCACTCATGTATTAAATTAACACACACGACATAAATGGTGTGGTGTAATCCTGATTGAAGGATTATAATGACCAATTATGTATGCATGTATGCATGTATGCATGTATCTTTTATAAAAGTACCATTTGATGCAAAAAAGTACTCTTTTAGTTTTGCAACACCACTGTATGAAATGGTAATCCCTGCTTTAAGGTATTCACTTCCATATACACACATGTTGTATTGTCGTTTTGAGACATTGCTGCGTTGCGTTTATTGTGAACACTGAACAAAAATGTCAACACAGCCGATATATAAGTCGATTATTATAATTGCGTGTAATTATGTTTAAAAATCTTGTTGCCAGATAGAGGTTTACTTTTTTCTCTCAAAATAACAGACTTGTTTACTAATAGCAGTGATTATTAATCTGGTTTAGGGCCATTACAACTTGCCGTTAAACTTGGGTTTAGTTAAAGTTACCTTTAGCTAAAGGGAACTGGAAAGTTACCTTTAACTTATTTTCGTTATTACAACTTACAGATAAAGTAAATTTACCTGTTTTGAATAATATGGCAATGCCGGAGCAATGTCGATAAAACTGCTCAATTAAACAAGTATTTTTTTTTTTAACGCAGTGGCAACGACGGGCTTCGCTTTTTTGTTGTATATCGATGGCTTAATATAGAAAGGTCGTATCTGGTTTTTTTTTCAAAGTCGGGGTTTTTACATATTCTGTTAGACAAAACCCCTATACACATCCTTTGAAAAATTCAGGTTCCTATGTTGACGAATAGATGAATTACAGTAATAGAAAGCAACATAACATAACATTTTTGTTTTAGATTTTATTAAGTTTTTTCCTTCACCTGTAAAGTACTGAAAATGTAAGATACGACCTTTCTATATTAAGCCATCGATATGTTCATTTTGTTTATATTTAAAGTTGCCCTATTGAAAACAATATACTCGTATAATATGGCAAGTTCAAACATAAACTTAACTTTAAAAGTTACCGGCAGGATGATCCTCCCTTTAGCTTAACGCTTACTTCTATCTTATTGGGTACTCATAATAATGAGAAACAATTTATGTGCCCGTTAAAATCGTCCCTTTAGTTAACGGCAAGTTGCAATAATGCCCCTTAAGATCTGTAAATCTGAAGATCTGTAAATAAAATCTTGAAAAATGTAAAGATTTAAATGACAAGTAAAAATAAATATTCCAAAGCATTTTAAATTACGAATTTTAAATGTTTTATATTGCATATACAAAACATTTGGCATTTGAGTATAAATATCCATAAAAACTTTAAAATCTGCAGTTTATTGCTATTTATTTATTCATTTATTTATTTATTTATTTATTTATTCATTATTTCTAATGCGAATATTATCTTGACACATTACTTAACAATTTCAAAGTGTACAACAAAAGGAAAAACAAAAATATAAAATAAATTCTGCTTTATGTCTTCACAACTTTGTAAAAGTATTTCGAGAGATGGCAATGGAAATCAAAATAAAATTTAATATCTTTTTGTTTTTGTTAAATGAGGCCTAAAAAGTATAATACAATGCACCAGCATTATAATATAATATTTTAGCCTGTATGTAATAATTTACAAATAACACTTTGGGATTCTCTCTCTCTATTGGCTATACAATGGGCATAATTCCAAATAGTACAACAAGATGCAGGATATACATATTTTTAAGAATCTCTTCTTCTATTCTACAAATTACAATACCATAGCATGCAACATGATGACATCTTATTTGCAATAAGAAATAAACGTTTAATTGTAATTGCTAATACATTGTGATTTATTTTTACTTGCAATTTTTTTGATTGTGTTGCATAAATATTGCCTATGACTCTTGTGTTGCATGCTGTTTCTCATAGTTTTTGACTATGTGAGATTTCTTGCTCAAGTAGTTCTATTGAGTTTAAAAGGAAATCCGAGAAATTTTGTATATTCTGTAAATTCTTTTTATTTAAATAAAAAAAAACAGAGAAATTCAAGTAATTGTTTTCAATTTTTTATTTTTCGATTTTTCTTCTTGGAAGCCAGTAGAGAAACGCGTAGGAACATTTTTTAAAGAGCATATTTTCGACTCTAGGAACAGTGTGCAATATGATTTGAAGTGTAACTGAATATTTGAAGTGTAACTGAATAATACCTATGCTATAAACACAATGAACGCAACGCAGTAATTGTGGCATTGCGGCCTAAGTTATGCTGCATACGCATTAATTATGATAAAGGCAGCAGCAGTAAAGCATAAAGCAAAACAAATAAAAAATAAACAGTTCATTTATTCTTTTTCACATTTTCATACATACATACATACATAATTGGACCTACAGTTTAACGTCGACTCCGAACGTCAGATTTTTTGAGAAACTATTAATGGTAATTTCCAGGGACTAAAAATAATTGTTATATTTTTCATTTAGAAAAAAAGGTTATGCAAAATTTCCCTATATTTTTTTAGGGAATTTTTAACCGTTATTATGAGATGTATATTATTTTGGTCGCCGCAACCAATATAAATGAGAAATATATTTTTTTGGTTATGAATAGCAGTTATAACAATCTAAAAAAAAAATTGGTTGCCAATAACCATTATCAAAAATAGTTTAACTTTTTGGTTAGTGTATTGCTGTCAATTTGGACAGATTTTTTAAAAATAATTTCACGCAAGTTACCGTTACTTATTACTGAGCATATACATATGAATCTTGTTTTTGGATTTCCATTCTTCTGTCTAAAATATTGAATAAAGTATTGGAAATTGGAATTTCCAACAACACAACATTTTTTTTTTCTTTACTCGGTGATGTAATGTAGAATTCTTTAAGTCGTTTAAAAATTTAATTTATTATTATTATAGTTAAATAAGAGTTTTTCGCCATTTTTCTTATAACCGTTACGTCCCTGGTAATTTCATTTACTCTCAGAGTTTTTGCCAGAAATCTGCTGAGAGGAAGTCGCCGAAGCAATATTTTTTCATATTTCGTTTTGATGTCTGACCTGAGGTTTGAACCCGGGATTTACGTTTTTGAGAACTGAGATGTGTTAGAGCGTGTGGCTACCAGCCATACGTCTTTCCCACTTTCAGTCTTCGATAGGCCAGCGTACATACATAATTGGTCATTACAACCCTTTAGTCCTAGCTTTGTACTTCGCTTATGTTGTGTGTGTTAATTTTACACATGAGTGACGGGATCTACAATTTAAAGTCGACTCTAGGTGACAGATTTTCGAGACATTTTTTATGACAATTTTAGTTTACTCTCAGAGTATTTGTCTGAAAGTAATTTGCCGAAGAAATATTTTTTTAATATTTCGTTTTGTTCCAGCTGCCTGAGCTGGGGTTGAGTTGCTCTCCTTAGCAATCTTAATAAGAAACCAAGAGGTGCCATAGTACTGCCACGATACTCCCCTCAAATTTTATAGGGAATCCTCGTCAAACTTCGGAATGCAGTTCGGTGTCAACAAATACAGTGATATACCCAGCACCTAATATGCTACCAGGTAATTCCCCGGAGATATATTAGTGCCTTATAGGTTTCAAAAATGTATTCTGATGATTCATTCTCATCATTACAAACTCTAAATATTGGTTTAACATACCAGCATACACGGATCTAAATTTCCTATATTTATTTATTAATTAATTGCAATACAATTACAAATTATATTCTAATTATATACGAGTGGAGTAACTTGACCATATGCTCGGTGTAGTGTCACAGACCAGAGTCTCTGGTGGGAATCGAACCCACGACCCTCACGCTAATAGTCTAGCATACTACCCACTAGACTACCAGGGCACCCTAAATTTAGTGTCCTATAGTGTCCTTGTTTCCTTGTAGTTAACAAGTTAACGATCTGTGTATACATTTCTTGGTCTTAGTTTTTTATAAAATACCATTACTTCTCCAATGTACTTCTAGTGGTATGTGTCCTAAGGCGTAGGTATTTTATCCGACTTCAGATGGTGCTTTTCTACATACCGATATATGTATGTATATTGTTACGATATGAGTTCGTAGATTGCAAATAAAAATAAAAATAAATTTGTGTTTAGTTTTAAATCAATTCTTTATTGTTCGCACAATTCCGTGTGCGCCAACCTTGGCACCTTGATTTAAACAACAACAATTTGCTTTATTTGTTATTCTTCATTACACTCTTCCGCGTTACACACTAACAATTGTTCTTTAGATTTTTACAACGGCGATCTTCGAACCACAATTATTTTCTTCACACGCAGCGCATCTTCACACAAGATTGACTGAATTCTTTCCGATACCGTTGCCTGCTTAGTCTTGCCTTTTTATACATATGCTCACGTAATCAGTCTACTGAAGGTTCTTGAAGTTGAACGTTCCGGGATTCGCCTTCTCGAGAACTCTATTGCGACTTCATTGTTGTTTATGTATTTTGTTTACATTGCTTGTTGTTGTGTTATCGTTTACTTGTCTATCCCCTTTTCTTTCATACTGATGTTGTTGGTTTACTTGTAAACAAGTTCGTTGTATATGTTTGTGTAGCTTTAGCTCATATTAATGTTAAACGATGATACACCGTTTCAATTTTCATAACAATATGTATGTCAAATCGTTGGCAGTTAAATTTCTAAAAATTTTCCCATTTATTGACGTTTATTTCTTTCAATAGCAGTTAAGGGTTAAAAATAATTTTCATATATGAAATCAATATGTGTGTGTGTGTGTGTGTGCTGATGATTTTTAACAAGTTAAGTTTATATGTATGCATACAATATATTCATACACACTTATTATACACACATAGAGCAATATATGGTATTTGAATATCTCAATATATTGCTGTACTTAAGTAAGAAAAATAAAATAACAAAAAAAGAAAAAAAAAACTCATATGGGGGTTGTTTAAGTAGTTGAAGTCCTTGAAATTCTATTCGTTGTTTTTGTTGTACTTATACTTCCTTGTGTAAGAATTAAAAAAAGAAAAAATTTGTTTTTTTTTTCTTCTTCAAGATTTTTACTAGGAGCCATAGGAGCTCGTTATAGATTTTTCTGTTTCATTTATTCTCTTTTGCTTTACAATACAAACAAAAGGAAATAGAAAATACACACACACACAAAATGTACTCATCTGAGTACGTATTTATATAAAAAGATAATATTTGTTAAGAATCTGTTTTATTTAAAGTAACAAATTTAATACTTCTGAATGGATGGGTGATCTATAAATACCCTAGAAAATATTTTGAGCTTTTCCTATGTGCTGTGTACCGTTTGCTTGCTGCTATTGAAATGTTTGAGAACGTCAACCCCTGATGACTCCTTGGATTATTCATCGCCCTGTCATATTAAAAATATGTGCGAAATATTTATAAGAAATTCATTCGTTTTTATGTTAATATATGTATACAAGGAATTCGAAGAGGAAATATTTTTCAATCTTCAAGAAATCTTAAGTTTTCATTTTTTGTTTGTTTTTTTTTTTTGTTTATAAAAGGTCAAACTCAGTTGGACCTTTTTTTTTAAGATGATTTTTATTTCATAAAATTTGTTTTGAAGAATTTCGTTATTATATGGGTATCATTGAGAGCCCTAAAGCTTTAAAACTTAATTATGCATTCGATTCTATTAAAAGATACAATACAAAGATAAAAATTGATTTAATGTAACTGTTTATATAGAAATAAAAATTTAGGACTCTATTTTATTTTATTAAGAATAAATAATCTCAACGATGTGAAAATTCATAAAAACTGATTTTTTTTTATTAAATCATAGAAGGTTTCTTAAAGTATGTCAAATATTTTCGTGTCATA
Organism: Sarcophaga rosellei; assembly: GCA_930367235.1. Classification (NCBI taxonomy): domain Eukaryota; kingdom Metazoa; phylum Arthropoda; class Insecta; order Diptera; family Sarcophagidae; genus Sarcophaga; species Sarcophaga rosellei. Next base: position 53,432,350 of record OV884018.1, on the reverse strand, counting down.
TGCCTACCCTGTAGTAAAGAATTTTCTAAATTTGAAGAATAAACACTAAAGCATAAACCTTAAATTCGAGAAAAATAAACAAAGCTCTGTTCCTTCTCCAACTCTATTCTTTATTTTCATCAACGATTTTCTTTTTTACCTTCTAATCCTATCTACTCTTTTGCAGATTATATCGTTACGAGGAACGCTTAGGGTATGAGTTCGTTGATTGCAAACAAAATAAAAACAAATACAGTAAACCCTCCTATAACGCGGTACTCTCAGAACGCGGTTTCTATATAACGCGGTACGCACTCACCGCGTTATAGGAGGTTGACTGTATGTGCTTAGTTTCAATTAAACTCTTCATTGTTCGCACTACTTTGGTGTGCCACTATTTACAACTTGATGTATCCAACAATAATTTGCTTGTTCCTTATTCTTCTCTGCTTACACCCTTTGCGTAAGCAACAGCACTTATATGTTAGATCTGTATAGCGGAGATATTCAGACAACGACTGTTCTCTTCACACGCAACGTGCCTTCACACAAGACTGACTGAATTATTACTACTTGTCGTCTGCTTGCCTTTTTATATGCCCACACACACAGTCTAATGAATGTTCGGGGTTTCGATTTTGCGAGAACTCTATAGCGACTTCATTGTTGTTTGTGTACTTTGCTTACGTTGTTTATTGTTGCTTTCTTTCTTACTTGTCTGTCTTCCTTTCCATACTGATGTTGTTGGTATATGCGAACAAGTTCGTTGTACTTGTGTAGCTTTTGTTTATCGCTTTAATATTTAACGATGGTACACCGTTTCCATTTTCGTAACAATAAGAATAGGGTCGATTGCAATACCCGAAATACCCAGTGTTTTTTATTGACACATAAGTGCAGCAACAATATTGCATCATCTATATCTAATGGGTGTTGTAAGTGATAATGAGTCATATGCTCTTAACCTTTTGGACATGAAAATTAAGTGTGATATTCACTGATACCCGAACTTTATTCGAGAGTCGAAAGAAGCAAACAAGTATATCAAATTTCATCTTTCTTACTATTTACACCACTTATACCCGCCCGTGAATAGAATACAATTCTCATGTATGGGCCGGTGCCTCCAGGTCTATTTTGAGGCTTCTCAACCGCATACAGGAGACGGCGAAGATGCTCAAGATAGAGTATCCAACTCTTGCTTGTGTTTCACTCTTCTATCGTTACTACAATAGATGTTGCACGAGCAAAATAAGGATACTTGTCCTTGAGAATCAGAAGTCGCCGTAGACTAGTAGGTCCTGTGATGCTCATTAATGGCGATAGAGTATCCAACACTTGCTTGTTTTTCACTGTTCTATCGTTACTACAATGGTGGTTGCAGGATAAGGATACTTGTCATTGAGAATCAGAAGTCGCCGTAATCTAGTAGGTCCTGTGTTGGCTTAAAAAAAAAATATTTCTTCGGCTGATTTATGAAAAAAGCTTTCAGAGTAAATGAAATTGCCATGAATAGCTTCTCAAAAGTATGTCGTTCCGAGTCGACTTTAAACTGTAGGTCCCGCTACTCATGTATAAAATTAATACATACAGCGTGAGTGGTGTTGAGGAGCTAGGCCGTAATCCTGACTGAAGGATTGTAATGGGCAATCGTTAGTGGTCGATTGGCCAGTGGATCGCACACTGCTTTACAGACAAAATTCGTCCTTTAGCCAGACTATTCGTAAGTAAAATTTCCTTCCAGCAGAGGTCCTTCCTTTCACTTATGATCTAAAGAGATTCAAATCCAGTGCGTGAGTAATGTTGGTCGGAGAAAAAAAACAATACCAAATCGACGAGAATACGAGATAAAGAAAGAAGATCAAGGTACATGGAAGACGAAAGATAGCTAAGGATAAGAAATAACAGTAACAAATCAAGTGTAAGATTCTAGAAGTTGCCAGAAGATCGAAAATGGATGCAGTATAAAGAGCATGAAAAAGTTATACTGCCAGTGACTTTTACTAAAACGTGCCGTATATGATTAAAAAACTAAAAATTTAATTCCTAGAAGCAGCTTTTTATTTATTTATGGCTGGATTGGACACACAGTCGAATAAGACAATAACCAAATGTACTACAGAGCCTGCGGACATAATTCTCATCCTGAAAGACCATAAAGCTCTTGGAAACGAGCCACATTGCAATAAATAAATTGTACAAAAAGAATCTTTTAAGTCTACTAATTACGGTTAATTCAGATGTGTTGCGTTAAATTTGCAGTCGCCCAAAAAGCATTGTTCACTCAGGACCCGTAAGGTCTTGTTCTAATGTCCATTAAAACTCTACAATTGGATAGAAAGTCGTCGCAGTATAGTATCTAGAGTGTGGGCTTACTATACGAAAAGGTCGTGGCTTCAAGCCCAAGATCAACAATTTTTTTAAGTTTTTGGCAACATCCTCTCAGATGTGTTCTGGCAAAAACTCTGAGAACAATCAATCAATCAATTGTTCGGAGCTGACAGTCCCACAACATAATTGGTCATTGGTCATTACAATGCTTCAGTCTGGATTACGATCTAGCTTCTCGTCGCTGTAGTTTATTAGGTATGTGCTTTGATAGTTTATGATCAAGTAATTCTAATCTATTTTAATGGCTCAATAACTGTATTGGGCTCATAATATGTCGAAAAATAAATTAAAAAAAAAAAATATTTTCCCCAAAAAACAATCATATTAGTTTGTAAGATATGAATATTAATTAGCATTTTTTTCTTTAATACACATACATACTTTTGCAATTACTTTAATGCCTTTTTATCATAATTTTCCACATGTTGGACTAATTAGGATTTGGCAGTTTCATTTATATTTCTTACCTCTTACCCCCTTTGAGTAGCATTTTCTTTTTAAATATTAAACAAGTAATGATCAAAAAATAAAAAGCTTGTCATTCAGTTCCTTATCAAATTGGCAGCTACAAGTACAAGTACAAGCGCACGAGCCAAAAGAGAATCTAAAATCCACTAGAAAAATTGCTTCAAATGTACTTTGATTTCTTTGCTACCGTTTACATGTGAATACTTTTTTTTGTAGAATTCAATGGCAAGTTTTACTATTTACTTTGGTGTTGTTGTTGTTGTTTTTCTTAATGTTTCTTACAATACCCTACACTAAACACGATTAAATGACGAAATAAAATTTAAAATTTTAACAGGAATTTTAAAAATAATTTAGAAAACGTTATGTAAAATGATTTGAAAAGTTTTAAAAATTATTTTAATGAGTCAATACAAGCCTTCAGTCAAAATTTCGATCTAGTTTCTCAACTACATTCCGAACCAAGGACTTTTGAGAAACTTTTAATGGAAAATTACTTATCCTCATAGGTTTTGTCAGAAATCTGCTGAAAAAAAGTCGACGAAGAAATATTTTTAATTATTTCGTTTTGCTGGAGTTGTCTGACCTAGTGTTTGAACTGTGGCCTCACGTTTAATAAGCCAACAAACCACCTAATATACTGCGGCGAATGTTTACTTAATTTTTTAATAAGTTTACATATTTTTTTGTGGAGATTTTTGTATTAATAGTAGCTCGAGCTCTGGAAGCCATGCTCTGTCTGGCATTTTAGACGTTAGTAGAGCTACCATAGAGAGAATCAACAGCGAAGTTAAAAAATTTTTTTATCAAAGTAGGTAGAAATGGGCTGTCGTATAGGAAGGACAGCACACACTAAATTTAATTCTTCGATCGATTGTAACGATTGTATACTTTGTGGGCGGAGTTGATGTAAAAGTACAGTACAGTGTCAAGAAGTGTTGCTGATAGAAAATATAACAATAAAATATATCAAAAGATTTATTTGAACAATTCAATTCAAAATTAATCTTTTCGACTGTCACCAAAACGTACTTCGGTATATTAGGAATTTTAATTTTAAATCTCTCTAACCACATAGTTTTATCCATTAAAGTGATCGCTTTAAGTAGTATTGGCCTAAGACTTAATTTCGCAAAGAACCCGGTCACAAATTCAACTGCTTGTGATTATGAGACAAGATATCGATTGTTATTCACAATCGATTCATTATTATTTCAATGATTTTATGCCTTCAAACTCGCAGCAGTTGTTGATTCTGATTTCTCCTACTAACAATAACAAGTCACAACAGTAATTTTATTTAATTGTAATTTCCACGGAAATATATTTAATCATTTTAGATCTAAAGCCTTCTTATATATGTATGACTGTGAAATAATCACACAAGAATTTACTGATGTATGTGTCACAGAAAGATGTAAAATAATATAGAATGGGGTTTTTCGACAGATAATTTCGAAATTTAACAGTTATTAGCAGCACTGCTTAAGGTCTTTATGCCATATTAGATGTACTTAGGGGCATGGTCATCTCACGTGCAAGTGACATGCGATTTGCCTTTGTTTGACTTTTTCTCGTATGTATGCGAATAAGTTACAAAGCACAGCGGTCCCAAAAGCTAACATAAAGCATACCGTCGGTCAAATATTTTTAATATTATGTGTCCACTATAGTTCGGCAGTGTCGATATTTTTAAATATTTCGAAAAAAAAAAAGAAAAAACACAACTGAAAAAAACTTTTCAACTGCAATTTCCAGTAATAATTCAATGAACAATTAATTTTCTTTCCTTCTGAAAATGGATTATATGCTCAGAACCTATACCTTCCAGATCTATTAGAGAAAATAAGCGTTTCAGCGTTATCATCATTCAAAGACTTTTAGCAATTGAAATATAGTCCTGCTGGAAATTACTTAAAATATTAAAATAAAATATACTTATGAACTGATGCTCCATATTATACTAAAAAAGTTTAATTTTGTTATGTTGTACGGTCTAAAAAGTATGAAGTTTTCCAGAATAATAAGCGGGTTTATAATATAAATGATTCTGACTCCGAGAATATCCTAAAAGGGTGTGTAAGCCGATTGTTTTCTTCGCTATTAACACTCTTTTGCCAAGATTCGTGTCTACAGGGTTTTGGAAGCGTCCAATATGGTCGTTGTAGTTTCAAGATACAGCGAACGATTTTCTTTATTTCATTGAAATTTCTTTTATAAATTGCCACATTCATTCATTCATTGTATAGATTTATCATTTGAAATGAAATATGAATGCATTTATAAGTTTGAATGTAAACATTTGCATAAAATATATGTAAATGTATTTGAGATACATTTGTACGTCATTTGAAGTTTGTTTCTCTGTCTTTTATTTTTTTTTCTAGAATAAACGAATGGATGCTCATGCATGCATGGATTCATATGTATAAATGTTGTACGCATGTTGATGAGTATGTATGAATGGTGTGAGTATGTATGTATGTATGCATGTATGTTTTAAGTATAAATCATACATCAGCATACATGTCTTTGAACATTTAAAGTTTAGATAATAAAGTGCAGGAGGATATTAAACTCATACTCATTTGAATGTGGTGGTAAAATATCTCGAGTTGTTGTTGTTACATGGTGAGGCTGTTTTAAATGAATTTGTTATTTTTCTCTTTGCTTTTTCTGTTTATTTATACATACATTTGGTAGGTTGGCTGAATAACATGTTGTTTGGTTGCTAGGCAGAGTTTCGTTTTTATGCAAATATATGTAGTACATACATACGTACGTGAACGATGATTCGAGTTGAGTTGAGTCTGTACTGAAAATGTGATAAAATGTACAATTTTGATTTGTTCCTTCCTTTCAATTCGTGTTGTCCTTATCGTTATCGTTGTCATTTATTCATTCTTTTATGTATTTTACAAAATCTAGATCATTTAAATCAAATTGCACATCATTCCACCATACGTACAGGTACAGGTAGATATTTTAATAGATTTCACAATTAATGTGATGCCTTAAGTAAATTGCAATTTTATTTGTTGAATTAAAAATAATATTTTTCGTTTTTATATCATTTACTTCATTTCCATTATTTGTTTTATTTCTAGCAAGCCAGTAATAATACAAATCATGTTTAATAGTTGCATTAAAGCTATTTCACTATTATCTGTGAGGCATTTTGTTTAATTGTTTAACAAATTGACAAGTATAGTTACTGTGACAACTTTAAAATAATTGTGGTCTAAAATAGCATTGTATGGCAAAATCTGACATTCTTATGAAAGATAATCAATATTAAGTGGTTTAAAAATGCAAAAATGCCAATTAACACTTGAGACACTTGCAAAGAAGCGCACTTAGTACCACACTACTTCAACTTGTGACTCCCCTTGAAGAAGTGCCATCCAATTTTCACAAAGAAAAATAGTTGTAGCAGTCTGGTAGGTAGCGTGTAGAATTCAGGGCAGACATCTCGAACAAAATGAAATATGAAAAATATTTCTTTGACTACTTCCTCTCAGCAGATTTCTGCCAAAAATTATAAGAGTAAGAAAAAAAAAGTTGGAATGAACATACATACATAATTGGCCATTACGGCCTAGCTTCTCACACCACTCATATTGTGTGCCTTAATTTTATACTTCAGTGGCTGGACCTACAGTTTAACGTCGACTCCGAACGACTGATTTTGAGAAATTTTTTTCATGGCAGTTTTATTTACTCTCAGAGTTTTTGCCAGAAATCTGCTGAGAGGAAGTGGCCGAAGAAATATTTTTTTATTATATTTCGTTTTTTATGTCTAGCCTGAGGCTCGAACCCGGGCTTTAAGTCTCATAAGTGAACACACTACCTACTAGACTACGTCGACTCCAAGTTGGAATGAAAATATTTTAACAAATCTGTTGCTCTGCGTGGATTGATGCGTTGGCACCAGAGATCGGCAATGAATCGTTTTTTTCGCTACTCATAAGTACTTATGAAATTTTGAGTATGACTAAGTCAACAGTACAATGAGTACAATGTTGACATTAAACTCATAGCATTCGAAATATGTTTGATTCATATGCCTACTCATTCAGATCCATAAATTTAGAAAAATACTTATATATACTCATAAATGATTCGAGTAATTCGAATTATTCATCAAAAAATGTACAGTTGTTGTTGCATTTACAAAACAAAAAGAAGAAAGAAAAAGACAAAAACAGTAAGCAAATCAAACACACAACCTTCTTGTGAGTATTGTAGAGTTGGTACGCGAATCATACTTATTTTGTGCTTCTTGTAAATGTTGAGTCATGGAGAGTCGAAATCAACAACATCATGCGTATTGTTAAGTATGAGTACGACGAGTACTTCAAACTTTGAATATGTGTAGTATGAGTATGATATTAAAATAGGTATGAATGCGTATCATGATATTATGAGTATGATTCGATTCTACTCATCTTTTTGAATAATCGTTACTGAGCTCTGGCAGGAACTAACTTTCAACTCAAATTGTCGGTGCTCAGCTCTTGTCAGAGATAAAGGGGATAAGGTTTTTGGTTTCGAATTTTCTTTAATCTATGACTGAATGCTTCAAAATCAAAATTACCACAATTGTTGGAATCAGAATAGTTTCTTAGAAGCACTTTTAGTATGACAGTGGTCCTAACGTAAATGGCTTTGACTGCAAGCGAGATTGCTCACTTAACTCAATTGTCCCAATGCTATTAAAGGTGATAAATACGTTGCTCCGATTGAAAAATCGTATTACAAACCAGACAGGCTTTGGTTTCGGGTTCTTTCACATAGAAAAACAGTCACGCCCTATTTCTATGCGTAGAGCCATCCATGCAGTGCTATCTGGTAAGCTAGATAGGGCTTTTTCTAAAAAAAAAAGCCATTATATTATGAAGAGGAGGCCTTACAAAATTTTGAGTATTACAGAGTATTGGTATTGGTATACTAATAAATCATTGACTTCTCTAAAAACTATATAAAAATAAATACAAAATTCAAATAAAATTAAAACTCTGATTAAAGCAATCTACACGAAATCGGCTGAAAGTTCGTCCTTTCTGAAACGCAAAAAAGTCTGTGTTTTATAAAAGGAATCCAAGGTTTTAAGATTTACTTCCTTATGAGTTTTATTATACAAATATTTATGTATTGTTTTGACATCATTCTTAAAATTCTTTCTTTAAGTTGTTAAGATGTTAATAATATTGTATACAGTCCAACAAAATATCAACAAATAAATAACAAATATTCTTTCCAGAATGTATTTTGATTCATAATATTGTTACGAAAACGGGGAAACGGTGTAACATCGTTTGAAATTAAAATGTGCAAAAGCTACTTGAAAAATACGACGAACTTGTTACAAGTAAACCAACAACATCAGTATGAAAGAAAAGGGGATAGACAAGGAAGCAAGAACGCAGCAACAAGCAACGTGAATAAAATAAACAAACAACAATGAAACCGCGATAGAGTTTTCGAAAAGGCGAAACCATAAACATTCGACCTCAAGAACCTTCATCAGACTGTTTACGTGGGCATTTAAAAAGGCAAGACAAAGCAGGCAACGAGTAGGAAGAATTCAGTCAGTCTTGTGTGAAGACGCATTGCGTGTGAAGAGAACAGTCGTGGTTTGAAGATCTGAGTTGTAAAGATTTGCGCTGTAAGCAAAGAAGAATAGAGAACAAGCAATTAGTGTTGTATTCGTGAACTTGTAAATGGTGGCATACAAAAGTAGTGCGAACAATAAAGAATGTAATTGAAATTAAACAGCAATTTATTTTTATTTTGTTTACAAACAACGAACTCATATTTTAAACGTTTTCAAAAAGGTAAAAACTTTGAAAATTTTGGAGGTTTTTTAATAATTTTTTTTTTTACAATTTCTTATACTTAAAAGGAAATTCTTGCTTCAGTAAACCTTTAATATAAAGCTCATGACTGTTTTTGAACAAGCAAACAAGCGAACAAACACAACGTAAAAATGGAGGTAGCAATATAAATATGTATTCAACAAATATGTCTGCAAAAATGACAACAATTTTATCATCATATTGAGGAAATTGTTTCAAATTTAATATCCTTAGCCGGAAAACGGAAATCGATACAAGACTTGTCACACTACAAGTCTTAATAAAATGTGATGGATTTGAAGGGTGCTTGCCTACAAAATTCTGAGAATTTTTCACAAAGCATATGACGTTTAAATAAATATCTTAAGGTTTTCTTTTCGACAAAATGAAATCATATTCTTTTTGACTTATGTAGGTCGTTGGATTCTGGATGCTGTACTCTCAATGATATGAACAAACTCTTGCAATGCTATATGGATTCTAAAGAGTAAAATTATATTTAATTTCCTTTTTTTTCAGGCCCTTAGTCCATAACTTTTGCATATGCGTCCCTAAAGAAATCCCATAAGTTTGGTTTTTTAACTTTTCTTTTATATTTTTTGCAGTAAAATTTGTTTTTGTTTTTTCAAAGAATGTGTCTAAAGAACTTCCGTATGACTGAGGTCAGTCGCCGCCAAAGTTTTTATTAAATTACTGTTCTAAGCTTTCTCAATTTTAGGAATGACTGAAGCATATCCATTCATTTACTTATGTGTTCAAGTAATGTTTGAAACTAAAACAACCGAAAATCGCAAAAACAGCATTCTGTAAACATGCTGAGTGCAACTAATTGCTTGTTAAACTGCTTGTTAAACTGCAAGCGAGCTGTACACATTGTGCAATCAATAGAGTATTGAAAATTACTTTTTCGTGTAGAAATTGTTTTTGTCTGAAGTGTTTGGTTGATAGCAACCACAACCAGTGTAATCTTGGCCTACGTTAACTTGAATTAAGATTTACATTTGAATCCTCGGTTATTTCTAATCTGGCAATACTTATTTCATTCTATTCTGTCACTAAATTCAGTATATTATCTCCACTGAACATAATGAATCGATTCAACGCTTGAGCAACGTTGGGATTTATTGAAAATTTATTTCCAAAACAAAGGCAATTGATCGCGGAAATTGCACGAAAATGTCGTACAAAATTTAGTGGCAGAGTAGCACCAACAGTGCATGGTAACAGCAAGTTTATTGCTTAAGTTAATGAAACTGATTTTGTTGTTGATGCGCCAAGACATGAGCATACTCATACAGTGCGTTTACCCGAAAATATCAAAGTGTGCGTGAGAATCCATGAAAATAAACTCGTCATCGTCCTCAAGAATTCCATATTTCACGTACCAATGTACGTCGAATTTTTTAAAAAGATCTCGGTATGACGCCTTAAAACGTTCAATTGGTTCAATAGTTGCAGCCACTTGACCATCCGCTTCGTTTATGCTTCGCTAGATGGGCCAACGAAAAACTGCACGATCATGCCGATTTTGATAAGCAAACAAGTCATCTTTTCGAATGAAGCTCATTTTCATCTTGATGGGTATGTTAGTAAGCCAAATAGCCGTATTTGGGGCTCAGAAAACCCACCCGCGGTCTTACAGAAGCCAATCCTCCCATTAGGAGATACTGTTTGATGCGGCTTGTGGGGCGAAGGCATCATTATTCAATATTTGCTTTGAAAACGAGGACGGCGCAACCAGTACGGTCAATGGAGGCATCTATCGCACCATACTAAACGATTTTCTTGTACCCCTGGTATTGTACCATAGTATTGATAAGAACGATGTTTGGTTTCAATAGAATGTTGCAACTTGCCATACATCGCATGCCACAATCGATTTTTTAAGTCAAATATTTGATGGCCATTTAATTAGCCGAAATGGTGATATCTATTGACCGCCAAGAAGCTGCGATTTGACACCGTTGGAGTACTTTCTGTGGGATGCCGTTTGAGACAAGTGTTATGTCCACAAACTAGAGACAATTGAGCATTTGAAGGCAAATATTCGTGATGAAATTGCCGAGATATGTTAACATAAACTCGAAAAAGTACATGAAAATTGGTTCGATTGAATGAGGTACTATGAGTCCAGCCTAGGCAGCCAGCCATAAGTATGAAATAATATTCCATTTCTAACCGGAAAAATTGTACTTCACAAAAAAAAAGGAAATTTGACAAAATTTCAAACCATTTTTGTGTTTTATTGAATTTTCAAAATTTAAACTTTTAAATGGCCCATCACTCACCCATTATATTTAATCACATTATAGTCATATTTAATACATATGTAAAATTCATAATACCAAGATCATATGTGACGTATGAATGATATCTAATTGCATGAGATTCATACATGACAGTATTAAAGATTTTTTATTGCATACTTTTCAGAGTAACAATTTTAGTATGTACATGTAACATGGATGCGTATGAGTAATAATTTTCAAATTCAATTAAATAGAAAGTATACGCCATTAATTTGGAATTAAACCTGCTGTGATATAGCAATTTTAAGGGTCTTTTGAAAATTTAAAATTTTTCGAGATATCCCAATTTAAAAGTAAATACAAAACTCATAATTCTAGGCTACAGTCTAGTAGATGTTACATCATAGTATTCACAACAACAAAATAAATTTAACAAAATTTTGTATGTATATTATTTAATTCAATTATTTTACATCACACCATTACTTGATACACTGCGCTATCAGCGTTATTTACAAAGGTTACACTTTCAGTGTAAAACAGCTCTGTCTAATGCTGACATGATATTGATATGAATGATGTTTGATTTCAACATTATGGTGCAACTTGCCACAATGTATGACCAAGAAGCTGCGATATGACAACGTTGGGCTATTTTATGTGAGGCCAGAGACAATTGAGCATTTGAAGACCAGCATTTGCGATGCCAGTGCCCTGATACGACCCCATATACTCGAAAAGTGCACACAAGTCCAATCTGATCGGAACAATTGTATGAACTTCGAAACAATTAAAAAAATTTGGCAAGAATTCAAACCATTTTTAAATATAAAATTTTATACGGCGCACCCTTTTTCCTTGTTGTTGTTAGTTAATATAAAGGCAGCCATGAAATTTAATAATTAAGTAAGAAGTAAATGCCTTTTTTTCAACTTAAACGGACTCTGATACCGTAGATTCAAGTACGGCATTTATAGTTTCCAAATATAATTCATATCACCGTATTTTGACATACGTTTGCTGCTTCAGCGTATAAAATTATTTACAAAAATTCTTCAGTAACTCGTATAATTTATGTTCATGATTTTTTTTATTTAATTTGTATTACAAAACGATGTCAAAAATTATGACATTGATCGATTGTCTCTATATAATAATTTACAATAAAAAATATTACACACACATACACAATCACATACAAATGTCATAGAAACACTACAACAACTTTGGACAATAGCTTAACGAAAGGATTATCTAAAGTTTATTTTATACTTTTCTCATGTGTCGAAAGGATTTTCACAAAAGGATACTATATTGACAGCTGAATTAGAAGAGGACAAATTTAGAAAATTTATAGTTTGAAAGTAAATTGCTTTCACGTAAAATAAATTGTGTAGGATTTAAATAAATACCATCTAAATTTTCTTTTTGATTTGGGTAGAGGATTTAGAAAAAGGAGAAGAAAAATGATAAGAATGGAATTATTAAAGAAAACTTGTGCGTATGAAAACTTTGCGTACTTCAGCTTAGCTTAGTAACTCTAAAATAAGAAATAAAAATTTGTTTTTTTTTAAACTTATTTTTACATCGAAAGTAAAATAAAATATGAACTCCTGACAAAACTATCTGTGGCGGGTATAGACCGCCAAGGTTATATGAACAGTCTTCATGGCTGCAGGCAACTTTAAAGTGACTCTCTATGACATCATTCAAAGAGGTTTAGGGGTTGTAAGTCGATTGTGAGATTGACAGTAGGCCTGAGGGTAAAGCTGGGCAAGTCTACAATAGTATCATTTAAATTTACATTCGAGTCCTGGGTGAGATAGTATCACAGCAAATTGAGGTTATATATCGCTGAATAAAACTATTAAAGAAATAGTAAATTGACATGGAGGGCTCATACAGGATGCATCTCAGGAAAGTGGAAGACATGCCATTAAAGGCTTATGAGGATAACCTGGGTATTCAACCCAAGGGTATTTCACAAGATGTATACCATGATGTGAACTGTGGGTAGAAGAAATCTGAAAACAGCTTTAATGGAGTTGAACAAGATGTAGGGGAAATGAAATACTGGAAGGTTCGGGAAATTTATTTTAGAATAGGTTATCGCGCAGCTTCGAAGTCGCCGTGGTCTAGTAGGTAGGGTGTTGGCTTATTAGACGAAAGGCCCGAGTTCGTATCCCAGGCCAGACATCAAAAACAAAATACAAAAAGTATTTTTTCGGCGACTTCCTCTCAGCAGATTTCTGGCAAAAACTCTGAGAGTAAAAATTGCCATGAAAAGCTTCTCAAAAAATCTGTCGTTCGGAGTCGACTTTAAACTGTAGGTCCCGCCACTCATGTATAAAATTAACGCACACAACATGAGTGGTGTTCAGAAGCTAGGCCGTAATCCTGACTGAAGGGGTGTAATGGCCAATTATGTATGTGTATCGGGCAGCTTCACATGCAAGTACGTTTGGTGGTACGGATTATTGTGTCTCATAATGTGAATAAGTCCCCTTGATTCGTTAATGGTGGGTTTGAACCACACCGGACTCCGGATGCCTCAATGGCACATTTGCCGCCATTCCCTGATCTTCAAAAATTCTGTCACAAAAAAATCGATGACATCTGTTCTAAAGTGCAGGGCAATCGCATAAAAGGTGTTGTACCAATTGCGTTTCCCCCACATCACGGCAATTTCTGCAGTAACCCTGTTGGGACAGACCGAGCCTGTCAGCGAAACTGCCCGTCCCGTTGGAATTACTGTTCCCTGGTTCCCAAGCTGTCTACTGCTGCACACAGCAGTTTTGAAATTCGACAACCAGATATACTGGATCACCCACGGTTTGTTGAATTGCATGTAGCTTTTTCAATTTTAAGTATTCTTGTAGGGACACATATATTCCCTCTAGTACCTTCTCCTCCTTCTATGGCACAGTAGCCCGAAACCCATTGTTGATTTTAAGTCCACTGCACGTGGTAGTGATGACCGAAGCTTTGAAGCCTATGGGTCTGTTGGTGGGACACTAGTGTAACATGGCATTCATTAGAGAATTTTATGACCTAAGGAATAACTTGGCTGACGTATCTTCCTTATATTCCGATACAGTATCTGCAAATAAATTTGGTAAGTATTACGCATCGAGACTTTGCAAGTCTTTTAAAAAACGATCTATAGAAGGAGAAGAAAGCATCTTGAAACAGAAGTAGAAGTTTTTGGTCAAATAATGAAACATTTTGAGTCCATGGGAATACTCGCGGCTGTATTTCAAACGGGGGGTAGTGTATTGGATTGTTAGATGCCCAGCTATGGTTCAAATATGTCGAACAAATCGAAATTAGAAAAAATATTTCTTCAGAGACTTTTTAGTTCCAGAATGAACTGCTTCGAGCCCCTATGAAGTCGACTCCGAACGACAGATTTTTTGAAAAACTTCTTTGCGGCAATTTTATTTACTCTGAGAGTTTTTGCCAGAACTCTGCTGAGCGAATATTTCTGACCTGTGGTTTGAACCATGGACTTATGTCTAATAAGCCAATACACTATCTACTAGGCAACGGCGACTTCAATATGAGTAACAAGTTTGTCAAATTTTGAGATGAATTTATGATGATGAATTTAAATTTCGTCTTTCCAAATCATGCTAAAGAATGTTTGTATAGTTTTACACATAAACAAATCGGTTAAGATCTGTGATTTTCAACCAAATTGTATATTCAATAGCATTTGTTTATAACAATGGTGTTTACCATTACTTCCAACAGAATAATAAGAATGCCTGCTTTTAAAAATGTTTGGTGCCCACTATAACTATCTTTACCTTTTTAAAAACGTTTAGAATATGACTTCGTTGATTGCAAACCAAAATAAAAATAAATTTGTGTTTAGTTTCAATTAAACTCTTTATTGTTCCCACTACTTTGTGTGCCACTGTTCACACTTGACGAATACAACAATAATTTGCTTATTCGTTATTCTTCTCTGCTCACACCCTTTTCGTTAGCAACAGCACTTGTACGTTAGATCTGTATAGCGGATATCTTCAAACCACGACTGTTCACTTCACGCGCAATGCGTCTTCACACAAGACTGACTGAATTCTTCCTACTCGTTGCCTGCTTTGTCTTGCCTTGTTACGAAAATGGAAATGGTGTTATTAAAATAATAAACAAAAGCTCAAAAAACAAAACCACGGACTTGATCATGTATAAAGTGATAAACAAAAGCTCCAAAAACAACATAAGGCAGTTGTTTACATGATCAACGAAGAAGTAAACATATAGCAACAAAAACAATGGCTTAATCGCGTGATCAAAGTAAACAAGCAACAATAACATCAGGTATAAAAAGAAAAGGGACAAAACAAGCAACAACAACGCTACAAGGGTAAATGTAAACAAGATCCACTAACAACAATAAGGGAAGCGAGTTGTTCACGTTTTAAGATTTTTCCCCAAGGCAGTCATTCTCTGCCAAGGGCATTCATTAGACTGATGATCCAGCGATATAAAAGGCAAGACAAAGCGAGCAACGACGAGTGAGTTATAGTTCAGTCGGTCTTGTGTGAAGACACGGTTGTGTTCGAAGTAAGCAGTTGTTAGTGTTTACGCGAGCAGAAAGTTTTTTGCTTACAAAAAGGGTTGTAAGCAGAAGAGTGATTTAGAATTCAGTCCGTCTTGTGTGAAGACGTGAGTCGTGGATTAAAGATCTCCGTTATAGATCGGTACTCAGTATACGTCGCTTACAAAAAAAGGGTTGTAAGCAGAAGAGTGATAATTCAATCAGACACGTTGCGTTGCGTGTGAAGAGAATCGTAGTTCGAAGTGCTAACGAACGAGTGTACCAAAGAGAACAACAAAGGGAATTGTTGTTGTGTACGAGAAGAATAACAATTTAAAGGAAATTGTAATTGTGTGAGTAAATTTCAACACAGGGAGCACACAGATTTGTGCAGACAATAAAGAATTGATTTTAAAATTAAACACTAATTTACTTTTATTTCATTTGCAATCTACGAACTCATATTTTTAACGTTTTTAAAGGGTAAAAACGTAACAATATGCTCACGTAATCAGTCTGATGAAGGTTCTTGGAGTAGAACGTTCAGAGTTTCGCTTTCTCTAGAACTCTATTGCGACTTCATTGCCGTTTGTGTATTTTGCTTATGCTGTTTTTTGTTGCTTTCTCTCTTACTTGTCTGTCTCCTTTTCTTCCAT
Source organism: Sarcophaga rosellei (assembly GCA_930367235.1). Lineage (NCBI taxonomy): Eukaryota > Metazoa > Arthropoda > Insecta > Diptera > Sarcophagidae > Sarcophaga > Sarcophaga rosellei. The sequence continues at coordinate 53,416,200 of OV884018.1, read as the reverse complement.
ACCGATGTTGTTGGCTTACTTGTAACAAGTTCGTTGTATGTATTAGTGTAATTTTTGTTTCTCATGTTAATGTTAAACGATACTTCCACTTCCGTAACAATATTCTAAGCAATTTATCTGCTTTGTGTTAAATTAATTACAAAAATCATATGACATGATTGCCTTTCAATGTAATTCATAATAATATGAGTTGTACTCTATTATTTTACAACACTTTTGAAACAAAATGAATAAAAACGTTGTTCCTTTAATAATGTTACAAAATTACAACAGACAAAATACATACATGCATGTAAATGTAGATAGGAGATACGAGTTAATTTACTAACTTGGCTGTGTTAGTAAAACTAACGAAAAACTTCTTCAATTAAAAAAAAAAACATGCCTTCGCAGCCAAAAATTTGACAAGTTGCCATTATCCTTCGCTTATTGTTGTTGGAAGTAAGTAGAAATTGAAAAATATTTTGCAGCAGATAACACCGATTCTATGTGCTGCGTTGGTTGGTGTGTTGCCTCTCAAACTTGCAGTTGTTGGATGCAAGTTGTAGTGGTAGAAAGAGAGAAAAGAGAGACGTAAGCAAAACTCAAAATGATATGTTTCGAATTCTTTCGTTTTTCGGAATATTCCTAAATTGTTGTTGCTATTGTAACGTTACATTACGTTAATTCTGGCATTGATTGATGTCTCATGCTTTGATGGTGGTGAATGAATATTTCGCTTATAACACAGTGCAAACTCATTCTGTGCCTTTTCAAGCACAACACACACTATAATCAAGTGGATGTTATAGTTGCAAATTATAAAACGAAATTGAAGTGTTACATGTTCGCAGAAAATAAAACAGAATCTCATTTTAATTTTTTCGTTAAATTTCAGTTTACATAAGACAAATTTTGTGCACAAAAAAAAAAAAATATTCCACTGTGCTGAAATTAAAATTGATGAACCAAATTAATGACTATAAACGTCAAAATTCTATAACAATTTTAAAGTAAAAATAAAAGGAATGTAATTTTTTTTACTCATTATCTTTTCATTCTTGTAACACAAATTGAAACTTTCTTGTAATACCTAAATAATATGTTCACTTTTATTGCGTTAATCGCAATAAACGCCATTATTGAGCTCAATATTGCGCAATAAATACGGAAATTGTTATAATATTGAGTAAAACTTAAATGAAGTCGCCGTGGTCTAGTAGGTAGTGTGTTGGCTATTAGACGAAAGGCCCGAGTTCGAATCCCAGGTCAGACATCAAAACGAAAAAATGAAAATATTTCTTCGGCGAGTTCCTCTTAGCAGATTTCTGGCAAAAACTCTGAGAGTAAAAATTGCTTAATTGTTAAACTGTAGGTCCCGCCACTCATGTATAAAATTAACGTACACAACATGAGTGGTGTTGAGAAGCTAGGCCGTAATCCTGACTGAAGGGTTGTAATGGCCAATTATGTATGTAAAACTTAAAATTGCAGCACTGTCATAAGTATGTTCAGTGAGCATATTACAATTATCCGAGCTCTGTCTGTTGATATTTGACAATTCAAATGTCAACAACGACAAAAAACAATGTTGTTGAAACAACCAGCTGTTTTGTTTACCAGCTGTCAAATGAATATTGAATAAGCTGCTGAGCTGCGTATGTTGTTATGTCTGAACACTTGAAATATTGTACTCAATAAACCGAATATTGACTCAATAAAAGTGCATGTCTGAACATAGTAAAATGACCTCCTTTTTCATGTTTTATTATGTATTGCTTTAAGTTCGCCAGCTCTTTTAGTATCACAATTTTTTTTTTGGAATATAAAAATTTAATTTTCATTTTAATTTTCATGCAGAAAATCTTATTATAGTCTTAGCGGCAACATTTCTAGCATACTGTTGGGCGTTTAATGTTTTTAAAGGATTTTCGGTTTTGACTAACAAAGTCCTCTACAATAACGAAAATGTTTGCTTGTTTTGTTGTTGTTCTCTAAATAACAAAAACAAAGTTTAAAATATTCTTAAACAAAAACAACATTTTGTTTATAGTTTTAGGAAATGAAATTTATGATGGAGAAAAATACGAGGGACTGTAAGACAATGTCAGTTAAACTATATCAAGGTAATCACATACATAATTTGGTTATAACAAACCTTCAGTCAGAATTACAACCTAACTTCTCACATCACACATGTTGCGCGTGTTAATTTTATGCATGACATTTTAGGACCGACTTCCAACGACAGATTAGACACAATTTTCATGGCAATTTTATTTACTCCCAGAGTTTCTCATAGAAGACTGATGACAGAAAGACCCAAAAGGAATTTTTTTCGTATTTCATTTTTGTTAGAAATGTCAGAGCTATAGTGTGAACCACCAGCATTCGTTTAAAAATTTAACATACTACCTGACCAGACTATGGCAACTAGAAAGTTACTAAAACCTTAAAAAATTCCTAAAATTGTGTGTAACATTTAATGAGTTGGTGCAAGGATATGTAAATCTAAGCTTTTTAGTACACAAAAAACTCAGTTGCCAATTGAATACCCTGCAGTTTTCATAGATACAAATTATATTCATCATCAAGTTTCGCTTTTCCAGCTCAGAAGTAAACGAATTCAAATTTTCACATTTCGAGATTATGCATTGTTTCAGTGCCCTCACAATGGTCATATCACCCTTGTAATGTCATTGTTGTATGTTCTTTTCGGTAGGATGTCATTTCTGGGATGTCATACTACTTTGGTTTGGAAGCACAGTCAGGATTACGGCCAGTATGGACTTGAAGCACACTTTAAACTACAGTATATTAGGATAGGACTTTTGTTTATCCACAGCTCTCTAAATGATTGTGTGGCCTGACAAGCTTTTCTGGTGCATGCATACACGTTTTCATTTGCTTTACTAGTTTTCATGATTTGGTATTCTAAACGCAAGTCGAAGTGAATCCCTTAAAATGGTGTTTTTGTATTATTAAGAACGAAGCAGAAAGTATTTTCAGTATGCATTCTCATCAGCCTTGTCTTGTTGAAGACTTTATCGGCAAAATCTTTATCTAATTGTTTTTGTGTTGGAGATTATGAAATAATCTCCCAAGAATGCCAATGTGTGCTCAATTCATGACATACTGACATAACATCACTTAGGGTAAGTAAAGAGAGAAATGATAATAACATAAGTGCCAAGTAGTTACCGTATATCAATTATGAATGCATACGATTTCCATCCCTGTACAGCAATTTGTGCCTGCTATTGGTACGGAAGAGTCTGTTTATGTATGTTATCTTTTACGAAAATTGACTTCGGAGGAGCGTTTCGCAAAATGCTGTCTCTTGAAATGATATCAATTACATACATGCATACATAAATAGTGTGTGCGTTAATTTTATACGTGAGTGGCGGGACCTACAGTTTAACGTCGACTCCGAACAACAGATTTTTATTTACTCAGAGTTTTTGCCAGAAATCTGCCAAGAGGAAGTCGCCGAAGAAATCTTTTTTCATATTTCGTTTTGATGTCTAACCTGGGATACGAACCCGGGATTTACGTCTAATAAGCCAACACACTACCTACTAGATTATGGCGACTACATCAAATAATTGCTAAACACTAGATCCATGTCAATTGTAAACGCCCAAGATTTTTATCCCTGCATAGCTATATGAGACTTCACTTTGGTGTATCGCATCCCAAATGGTGTTTCTTGAAATGGTATAAAATTCTCGCTCGAAATCCAGGATGATTATGTTAATAGTTCTGATTACACCACCCAGTAAGATGTTGCCGTTTGAGATAGAATGATTAAAAACATCGTGAGAATTTTATTGACTGACAGTGTACTGACTTAAGTTTTAAAATTTCAATTGAATACGCTGCTGAATTTTGGGTATTGTGTACTTATCTAGTGCGTATGTCCTTCTACGTTCAAGTAATGTAAAACGCAAGAAAAATTTTCAATCAAATTTTTAACAAACCCCATCACAAAGAAAAGAAAGTTTAATACTACTGGTGGTTTAAGTCTGGCAGCTTTGGCTAGGTTATCAGTTAATCTCCAACGATGCGAAACATTGTTGCAAAACTGACATTTTGAAATGGTACTGAACTATAACTGAAAGAGTACTTTTTTGCATCAAATGGTACTTTTGTAAAAAAAGTACATACATATATATTGGTCACTATAACTCTTAAATCAGAATTATGATCTAAAGTCTCGCACCACTTATTTTGTGTGTGTTGATTCTATATATGAGCGACGGGATCTACTGTTTAAAGCCGACTTCGAACGCCAGATATTTGAGAAACTTTATTTTGGCAATTTTATTTACTTTGAGAGTTTTTGCCAGAAGGAAGTTGCCACAGAAATATTTTTTCATATTTCGTTTTGATGGAGGTGTCTGACATGGAGTTTGAATAGTGGGTTCACGTCTAGAAAGCCCGCACACTATCTACTAGACTATTTCTTTATTTTACACATAAGCCACGGAACAGAAAAACTAACGACTTATTCGTGTTTCTAACATACAAGCCAAAAACAGCTGATTCAGAACGTAACAAAACGTAAGAGCCCCGTTCAGTCAAACGTCGATGGAACGTAATGTAACATACGTTTGTTTTTTGCATATGAAAAGCAATGCAAATGCTTACCGAAATTACATTACCGTTCGGCAAGCATTTTCATTGCTTTTCGTGCTCTAAAAACGAATATACGTTCCGTGGACGTTTGGGTAATCGGGGCTAAAGCCTAACTCCACCTTTAGCATTACGTTGAATATGTTGCTAAAGCATCAAAAGCTGAAAAGCGCAAGACACCAGATATGTGATAATAAAAAAGCACTGATAGCATCGCGGGGGTACCGCGGTATTTTTGAAATGAAAAAGTACTGAAAAAGTACAAAAGTACTGAATTTTTCAGCACTGGTGTGAAAGTTTTTAGTTCCTATTAATATCCATTAAGTGATGCTTAAGATTTTTGGGTTTTTTTCTTAATGCCATTTGGATAGTCCAACTACCATACTATTGTTGTACTTTCTCTAGGTTAAAGTGACATTATCTTAAAACAAATGCATGTGTTTATTACCTTCCAACATGTTCAGTATGACTTCTTTTACTTACTAAAGAATGTACGATAAGGTCATTAATAACTTAATTAAGGGCAATTATTTAGAATCACTTTTAAAATTCTCTGCAAAAAAAAAAAAAATATTCTGGTTTATAAAACCTAACCTCGTGGCTGAAAGTTGCAGTTGCAATATCATCACTTCAAACACTTAATATACACACAACCGACCTGCACGATTGTCTTGTATTCCTCCTACATGTGCGTAGTTTTGCTCTCATTTCTAAGGTAAACGATGATTCCGATGCTGATGACGGTACTCATCGTACTTATAATATGTGCATGAAAATGTTTATAAGGATGTCACACACACTCATACATACATATATAAAGAAAAGATTCTTACGCTCAACACTGTATACTCATTTTTCCTTTCTTTTGTTTTATCCATTTGCTTTGTGTGTTTTTGGTCTTTCATACTTGGTTTTGTAGCTGTCATTATGGCATAGTTGTTGTAGTTTTTTTTTTCTCTTGTAAATGACTTGGAATAAAAAAAAACTTTTTTAAAAAGCATCTTAGAAAGCTTTGTTTAGCTGTCTGACTTCATAAATTTATAAAAAAAAGGAAAGAAAGAAAGAAGAAAAGAAACAACAACAACAACAATACTAACTGTAATAACAACATACTCAAGGAACGGAGAAGGATAATTCAAACTACACTATGGTCGAGCGTATTATACTCAAGTGTGTCATGCCACCATTTGTTGTGAGTAATAAATTGATAGAGACGCTCTCAAGTGTAAATAGAGTGTGTTATAAGAAAAAATGAAAATCTGTTTTAAATCAAATATTTTCAAATATTTTTAATAAAATAATATGAAACTGTTATTTCTATACTCAGTGGGGTAATAAATTATTTAATGAAAAGAGAAAACTAATACACATTTTTACAAAGCCTACAAAGCTACATACAATTTTTAGAAATATCATGGAAATTGACATATCTTGAGGGATTTTTTTTGTTGAGGTTGAGACTTTTGACTCTTCTTTATAAGACTAAGAGAAAAAGGCTTGGGTTAATTCATGATCCATCATCAGTTTATGCGACTTATCAATCAGCATTGATCAGTTCATGTTCAAAATTCATCACAGTTGGCACTTATTGATGGTAAATGATGGGTTCATATGCCAGCGGAAGTAAAGCCGAGTATATGTTAAATGGTGTAACAACATCGTTCACAATATAAAATACGAAACGGCAAAAATTAGTTCACGTTTCTGCGAATTCACTGTACACAAATTTATTTACTCTTAGGGATTTTGCCAGAAATCTGCTGAAAGAAAGTCGCCGAAAAAATATATTTTCATTGTATTTAGATTTGTTGGAGATATCTGACCTGGCGTTTGAACCGTGGCCTGACGTCTAATAAGCCAACACACTACCTACTAGACTACATCGACTTCTAACGACGCACACTGTCGCGATATCATATAACGAGTGGCCAAAAATAGAAGGTGTAATGGTAGAGTAATGAAATTTGGCACACCTATATTAATTGGTACAACATAATCATACTTAAAATTTGGTCATTTAAACTCGAAGGATTCGTGTCCTTCCCATATATCGTGAAATTAAAAATTGCTATAACTTGGAGGAAAAAAAATGTTAATAAAATTTCTTACACTTATTAGCTTTAACATGCTTAATACTTCCTCCAAATTTCGTTCAATTTGGAGCAAGGATACGCCAACCTTAAAAATGTCCTTTTTTCAAAAAAGTATCAAAAAGACATAAAAAAGTTGAATATATACTTTTTTCGAAAATATCACGAATCCGCAACGATGTCGACGCTAAAAAACATTTATAACTCCCACAAAAGCAGTCAGAAGCAGCTGAAATTTATATATGTTAAAGTACATACTTGTGCCAATAAAATATCAAAAAATTTCAAAAGTGATATTGGGTGTTTTTTTTTAATTCACTACTGAAGTTAATAAATGTATGAAAATCTTAATTTTTTGAAGATCTGTACTTTGGCTAAGGATATTTCACATATGATTAATATTTGTAAACAATTATAGTGTTGTAATTACAATTACATACCTGGCTTACAATTCTATTACAAATAATTTAGTCATTACCTAAAGAATTTTTCAATTTTAACTATGACAAAAATATGTAAAATTTCAAGTTTTCGCACAAATTTTCTATATTGCATGGGAATTCTTAACTTTGAGATACAATAACTAAAAAACTACGCAAAAGTTTATAAAAAAATTTTACATGTCAACTAATAGAAGTGTTTTCTATAAGATAAAGGTAAAAAAATATTGAATTTCCCACATTGACTTTAACCATTTTTGGCCACGCTCGCAGCAGTGTGCGACGGCGATTAGGAAGCATAAAACAGACATATTATAAAATAATGTTAGCACTTCTGGGCTTAATCGATATTGAGCTCATTAAATCGATAGATAAAGTGATGCCAAATGAAAAAGTTCTCAAAAAATCTGTCTTTCGGCGTAAAAACTTTAGGCCCCACCACTCATTTATAAAATTAACACACACAACATAAATGGTGTGAGAAGATAGGTTGTAATCCTGACCAATTATTTACGTATGTATGTAAAGTAATATTACAATGGTTCAATATTTAAAAAGGCGTTTTTATTTTTATACCTCAGACCTTCTTATCCAAACGTGTCCGGCTGAATCTAGCAGTATAGCACGTACGTTTCAGTTGGCACAAGCAGCCTTTCCATAAAAGGAGTGAATAATTTTCCATTAAACCAAGGCAACCGAAATACCTATGCCCTGTAACAAGACGAATTTTCTGAGCTCCACCAGTTTATCAGCAATATAATTTCTACGGATATCCTTCTAGTCGCCCTAGTCCAGTAGATAGTGTATTGGCTTATTAGTTATGAGGCCAAGGTTCAATCCCTAGGTCTGATATTTCAAACAAAATGAATTATGAAAAATAATTCTTCGACGATAGTTTATAGAACTGTCATGAAAAATTCCTTAAAAAGTTGTCGTTCGGAGTCGACTTTAAACTGGGACCTACAGACAACATGAGTGGTGTTGAGAAGCTAGGTCGCAAGGAAAGGTTGTAATGATCAATTAGGTATGTATGTATGTCTTTATGTGGGTACATACAGTTATGTATGTATGTATGTATGTATGTAGGTATCCCTGGGTTCCAAACCCCCCTTTGAAAAATCCGAAATTTCCTTGAGAAATCCTGTCAGTGTAATGTATGTATGTATTTATGTATGTAGGTACATTTATGTATGTATGTATGTATATATGTAGGTATACCTGTTTTTCAGAACCCACCATTGAAAAATCCGAAATTTCTCTAAGAAGTTCTCGACATTCATGGAGAAGCCTGACTGTCAATGTAAATCAAGAGTTTTGCACGTAAAATCCAAACAAACTAAAAACCTTGTGAATTGTGAAAGCGAAAAAAGCTTTTTAGCGGTACTCATAGTCTTTAAAAAGTAAACATTTTCTATAAGCGTAAATGCTCTGTTAAATCAAACATAACTCAACATAAAGTTTTCGTATGCTGACTTTATGCTGCCGAACAACACTGTGCTGTATATTAATAGGGTGGCATTCAATTAAATTAAAAACAGTAGTCAATGAGTGTAAATATTAACAGCAAATGATTATAGTTTTTCGGTTTTTTCCTTTTCTTTTCTTTTATTTTAATTTTTAATTTTTTTTTTAATTTTTTAATTTTGTTTCCATTGACTGTATAAAGTTGATCGAATTAATTACACTTGCACTGTCTCAGTACAATAAATATGTATCGAATGTATGTAGGGAGAGAGAGATAAATAGGCGAAAAGAATTGTAAATACATGTAAAAAAAGAAATAACAACAACAATGCAATTTATTGAACACATACATACACACAAGAGAAGGCAAAAAAAAAAAAAAAAAAAGGAAAGAAAGAGTTGCAAGTGGTGAAAGTAGATGACCTTATAGGATTATACGATAATTATTGTATGAGTTCAGCGGCAATAAAACTTAAGGGTAATAAACATTAAAAATAATTCATGGCATGGTATTGGTTTTATTGGAAGTGAGCACTTAAAGTAAAAAAAATATATGTAAATATTCTCAAATAGTTGTATGTGTGTGTAGGTGTTTTAATGACAGTAACAGTAAGAATAAGAATATATTTATTTTCATAGCATTCTTTGTTGTTGTTGTAGTTTTAGTAATAATTATTATTGTAACTTATAAAATATCAGATAAGAGGGTGAAATATAATTGTTACAATGCTTATGGGTGAATATTAATTAACATTTTTTACTTTTAAAGAGAATTATTAAAAAAAAAAAATTAGTTTAATTGGAGTGTATATTAATTATGCAGTAAAAGCAAATATTACAGCGATTGCTAAAAACTTTATTTCCCAAAATTGATTTTTTATTTTTTTATTTTCATGAATACATACATACGTACATAAGTGGTCTTTACAGCCCTTCATTTAGAGGGTTACGACCTAGCTTCACACAGCACTTATGTTGTGTGTGTTAATTTTATACATGAGTGGCGAGACCTATTTTCAGGTCGATTCCGAACGTTAGAATTTTGAGGAACTCTTTCATGGAAATTTTGTTTATTCTTCGAGTTTTTGTGCAATTTAGTACAGCTCCTGTACTGACCAACTTTCTCTATGAGTTTAGTGGAATTCGGTCAGTATAGGTATCACAATGGGCCGCTATGAGTGTTCAAGCGATCTTTGGTATCCAACCAACAGTTTAAAGTCGACTCCAAACGACAGATTTTTTTGAGAAACTTTTGAATGCAATTTTATTTATTCTCAGAGTTTTTACCAGAAATCTGCTGAGGGGAAGTCGCCTAAGAAATATTTTTTATCATATTTTGTGTTGTTGAACTGGAGTTTGAGCAGTGGCCTCACATATAGTATAATAAGTCAACATAATACCTACTAAGCTACGGTGAGTTCTCAGAGTTTCATTACTCATTAAACTGATTCCTTTCGTATCTGTTGCGGTTTAAGCTCTGTCTTCATTTGAAGTAGCCTTATAAAGCTGTATGGCCACACATCAAATGAACGATGTCATTTATTGATGTTTATTGAAGGTACACATCATGAAGAAGATATCCATATTGGCACTACTAACCCCAAGGTTATTAGTTTTTTGTTATAATACTATATACATACATATGTACATATATGTATAACACTCAGAGACTGAAGTTTAAATACACTTTCGGAATATTTAAGCTTTTGTCTACCTAACCTAACGCTAACTTATCATTAAATTTAATATTTTTGTTGTACTATTCACCTATTCACATTATGATATACAGTGAGCGCCATAAGTGAGTCAACACCCACTATAATTTAAAATTTTCTATTATGTTCTTAAGTATAAAAAAAGTTCCTTTATCATGAATTGTTGTTTTTGTTTTAACATTTTATAGGTAATACATAAACATTTTTATTTTTGGAAATTTATTCGACTATTCTCATTTACTTTTCTCGCTATCCTTAGAAAATGAATTATTTCAGTGGTGTTTACTCACTTTTGGCGCTCACTGTAAATTTTTTTAGTAGAAATTATCAAAGAAATTTTGATTTTTTTTCCAAAAAATTTCTAAAGTGTATTCAAACTTTTGTGTCTAACTGTAAGTATACTTAGAGTAAAAGTGTTTAAATAAATTAGCTTTTCGTAAAAGATAAATAAGATGTTATTGAAGCGGGTAACTTTAGGCTAAGAACACAAAGGCCACTCAATTAAGAAAAATATTGAGTTCTCGGGAAAGTTCAGTTAGATAGTTTTGGCAGATGGTGCTGCAATTTAATATACAGCGTAAACTCATAATTATAATTTTTATATGAAACTCTTTCAAAAAAAAAAGAATACAAGTCATTCCGCAGAGGAAACTGCATATGGTATGGTATGCATATGGCTTTAGTTCTATATCAAAGCCACTCTCGACTGAGGCCAAGAAGACACGCTCACTCTTGACAGGACAGGGGAAAAATTGTAATAAAAACAACAGATTCTACATACATAATTAGCCATTACAACCGCTCTGTCTGGATTACGAGCTAGCTTCTCAAACCGCTTATGGTGAGTGTGTGTCAATTTTTTTACATGACATGACAGTGCTGCAGAATTTAAATTTTGAATTGGCACTAAACTATAACGGAAAGAGTACTTTTTGTATAAAATGGTACTTTTGAAAAAATACATATGGGCATACATAACTAATGACATACTACAGTCTAGATTTAAATGAACAACTTTTCTTATACTAATGAATCCTTAATGAAATTATTTAAATTGTAAATCTAATACTATGTTCAAACATGCACTTTTATTGCGTGTATCGCAATAAACGTCATTATTGAGCTCAATATTTCATATAAAGTTTCAATTAATTATTGCGCAATAAATACGCAAATTGTTATAATATTGAGTAAAACTTAAAATGCAGCACTCTCATAAGTATGTTTAGTTAGCATATTACAATTATCCTTACACTTTCTGTTGATATTTTGGCAACTCAAATGTCAACAAAGGAAAAAAAAAACAACAAAAAAAAAAAGAAAAACAAAATAAAAACAATGTTGTTGAAACAACCATATGTTTTGTTTACCGGCTGTCAAATTAATATTGAATAAGCAGCTGAACTGCATATATTGTTATGTCTGAACACTTAAAATATTGTACCGAATATTGTGACTCAATAAAAGTGCATATTTGAACATAGTATTAGATTTACAATTTAAATAATTTCATTAAGCATACACAAACAATAATAAACATAAAACAAAATCTAATAAGCAGAGAAAGCACACGGTATTTGACAACGATGATAGCTCTGAAGCTTATTAATTTGGCAGAGTAATTATTCTCTGTTAACAAGTATATTTAAATGACTTTTAGCCCTCTTTTTTTCTTAGTTTCACTTGATTTTTTCAATAATTGTGAGATTTTTCATAATAATGTATCTGTATACAGTCATTTCAATTATGTAATCTGTTCATAAATATTATGAAGGTATACATGTAAATGTGTTATAACTACATTGTTTTGAAAATGTTCGCTGGGTTGTAATTAATAATTTCAATTTATTTTTTATGTTTGTTGTTTTTTATTTTTTGTTGTTAATATTTCTGTAGAATATTTGAAACAAAGAAAAATATTTTTTTCCAATGAAATGTTAAGCCCTCGAGGCATTAATACATAATAATACTCCACAAAAGCTTATGTTTCAAGCAATATTATAAAAACCAACACGTACAACATATACATACATAAACATACAGTAATTAAACAACTACATAGAAAAAATTATAAAGCATGGACATCTACTACACAGCCATACATGAATACGCATAAACAATTCCAAAACATTGACTCTCATCGATTTAAAGGGGAAATTCAGTCGATTGTAAAAGCAAAAATATTTTTTTTTTAAATTTCTTTTTCGATAAAACCATTTAAAAAAATTTAGTTTTGGAATAAAATTCCAAAAACAAAGTTGATTTTTAAGAGTAAAATTTTTGTTGTTTATAAAGGAGCACATATATGGATATGTTTGTATTTCGTTTGCTTGTGTATATAAAACTAAATGTCCATTTATTATTTCACATGGTTTTTTTTTAAATTCGTTTAAAATCTATTTTTTTTTATTTCCTTTGCTGTTGTTATTATCTTTTAACATCAACATCGTTTATCTTTTTTTCGTTATCGTGATGTTTGTAAACCGGTTTATTTGTTTCGTGTATTTAGTTTAGAATTAAATTTTTTATTCTTAAAAATAACAACAAAAAAAAGTATACTTCAACTACAAACTGAATATAAACTAAGAAACGAATTTTCAATTTAAATACTCGCATTAAACTCTACTAATTTGCTTACATACTATGCACACAGAGCATTTGAATGCATATGCATATATAAATACATTTACAGCTATATTAACAGTTACACTTGAAATTGTTTTTATTGTTTATATTAATTAGTAAATATTTGTTTGATTTGTATCTGAATTTTCATTTTAAGCCATTCCTCTAAACTACAGACACATGCATATACAGGCAGGCAGACATTGAAAGCATTTCTAATAAGCTATCACGCATGCACATGCAACATATCATATGGTGTTGTTGTGAATTTGTAATTTTTTTTTTTATACGAAACTGATTAATTTTCACAACCAATTAAAGAATAATATAAAGATATTCAATTCAATAACAGCATACTACAGTACCCGGAGTGGTATTACTATGCCAAATGCGGTCAGCCAGTTTCTTACAACAGTTATCGATACTGTGTATAAAAAAGGGCAATTTCGACCCAATCGCTTCAAATGTAAAGTTAGATGTATTAGTGTTAATTGTGATGCTTTTGAGCCTGTACTCTTCTTATACTATGTTCAGACATGCGTAAATCGCAATAAACGCCATTATTGAGTTCAATGTTTCATATAAGGTTTCAATGAATTATTGCGCAGTAAATACGCAAAATTGTTATAATATTGAGTAAAACTTGAAATACAGCACTGTCATAAGTATGTTCAGTGCGCATATTACAATTATCAGAACACTTTCTGTTGATATTTGTCAACTCAAATGTCAACAATGACAACAAAAATAAACAAAATAAAAACAAAGCTGTTGAAGGAACCAGCTGTTTTGTTTACCAGCTGTCAAATTAATATTGAATAACAGCTGAGCTGCGTATATTATTATGCCTTAACACTTAAAATATTGTACTCAATAAACCGAATATTGACTCAATAAAAGTGCAAATCTGAACACAGTATTAGGTTCACTCCGCGCACTGCTACTGTTTACCTTCTATCTCACAGCAGTGAGGATATCCAGCAAGATATAGGATGCCTTGAATCGAATGTCACTAGATTTGGACTTCAAATAACCACGAAGTAGCTATTGAAGTCTCCATCATATACGAATTAAAGAATGAAATGTGCGCTACATATTGATGCCATTGTATGCGAAATAATGTCCTCCTCTGCTTTTATAAGTATCGGAGCGTATCCGAAATACAAAATTTTCATGTTGGCTTTGAGGATCACCGGGGTTTATTCGCAGACACCTGTGACTAACGAAAACCACGCAAAAAAGTCTAACCAGGTCAAATCGCACGATATTTTTGTGGCCAGTTCTCATCAGCTCTAAATCAGATGACCATGCCCACAAATCGCTCATACACAATATGGCATAAGCTGTATGGCACGCAGCTTCCTCCTGTGGAAACCACAAGACGACCTATAGTGCTCGCCGTTGACAGTGATGGCCTGGCCATCATCGTTCTCAATGAAATATGAACCGATCAAGTCGCCAGACCAAAATCCTCAAAAAAAAAGAGACTTTTTCGGGATGCATTTGACGCTCTTGAATTTTATGTAAACTGCTATCGTGGCAAATTTAACAATTTTGTTTACTCACGTAGCCTCATCGCTGAAGACAATTTTTCGATGAATTTCAGGACCAATTGCCAGCTACTTCTTAGCCCAGAGTGTACACAAGTCATTGATTATGGTCATATACATTCAATTTCTGGGCCAGTTGAAGTTTATGCGGATGCAGGTCACAACGTAAAATTCACCAAATTATGGACTTGAAAGATCATGTTCTTGTAAGAGACGTGAAACCCTTTTGTTACAGATTCTCCGGCATACTCTCGCGGACAGCGAGGGATCTTGCGTTTAATCGATGTAGGAATGTTGGTCGACCGCTTACTAAGCTAGTGAACTGCAGTTTAACCTCCACATAGTCCTCTCGATAGAGTGATTATGGCCCCTAAAGAACATTTGTTTGAACACCTATTTAATGAAATAATTTTGCATTTGTTATTGAATGGGCAAACCGAAGTATATGTTGACAACAAATAGGGACATATGGAGTATTGGATATCAGATTGTGGCCGATAGCTATGCTTTCGATGTAGGCAATGAATTTATGTATCTTGGGTACGCCATTAGATGTCAGTCTAGAGATCAAGTATAGGTTCACTTTTGCCAACAGGTGCTACTATGATCTTAATAGGCAATTGAGTAGCAGAGACCTCTCTCGTGCGACAACACTGATACTCTACAAGACACTCATCCTCCCCGTCCTTTTTTTTTTGGAGCAGATGGACACTATTATGCACTGATGCAGCAGCCTTGAGATTATTCGAGAGAAATGTCTGACGTAAGATCTTCCCTCTAGTGCGAGTTGGCGATGATTTCGGCATTCGATCCAACTATGAGCTGTATGAGCACTTCAACGACATGTCCAGCGCATTAACATTCAGCGACTAGGCTATGACGTTCCGATGGAAAATGATGTTCCGATCAGAGATCAACAATGAGTATTCAAAAAGATAAATAGATTTCAATCATACTCATAATTTTGGATAATTATACGCATTCATACTAATTTTAATATCATACTCTCATACTACTCATATTCAAAGTTTGAAGTACTCATCGTACTTTATTTAAGGGATCAGCAATGAGTATTCAAAAAGATGAGTATATTCGAATCACACTCATAATTTCTAACACTTATACGCATTCATACTTATTTTAATATCATACTCACATTCAAAGTTTGATGAACTCATCGTACTCATACTTAACAATACGCGTGATGTTGTTGATTTCGACTCCCCATGACTCAACATTTACAACAATTGCAAAATAAGTATGATTCGCGTATGAACTCTACAATACTCACTAGAAGGTTGTGTGTTTCCTTTGCTTGCATTCTTTGTATTTTTCTTTCTTCTTGTTTTTGTAAATGCAACAACAACTAAGACTGTAAATTTTAATGAATGATTCGAATCACTCGAATCATTTATTAGTATTATAAGTATTTTTCTAAATTTATGAAACTGAATGAGTAGGCGTATGAATCAAACATATTTCCATTGTTATGAGTTGGATGTCAACATTGTACTCATACTCATTGCAACCTGTACTTATAAATCAATGTTGTAGTGGGTACGAATGAATCAGAGTAGTTGAATTTCAATACTGTTGACTCACTCATACTTAAAATTTCATGAGCACTTATGAGTAGCGAAAAAACGATTTATTGCTGATCTCTGGTTCCGATGAGACGGGTATTTGCGAGAGACGGCGAAGAGTATGACTGACAGATGCAGCTTCAGCAAAATGGCCGTTATCAACTGCTAGAGGACTTCATATATGGACGGATGCAAAGCACTTTGAGGAATATTAATAAATTCCGTTCGTCTGAATTGAATACCGTTATTTTTGTAATACTGCATGTAAACATTATCACGGCATATTGGTTAAAAAGAAGACCTTAAGCAGTAAAAAATTAATCAGTTTCGAGTAATTGGTGGGTTTTTAGAGTGGAATGTAATGGAATGGAACATGATATCATTATAATTATTTTACTTTTTTCCCATTAGTCTGTTAAAATGATTGGTGGAAAAAAGACAGCAAAACGAAAAATAAATCATAATAATGGACCATGGATGTGGCGAAATGGATGGATGTGTTATAGGTGTATGGGTATTTCTAAGAAAAATAATCACAATTTCACATTTGAACACATTAATACGAAAAAATTGAACTTTTTTTTTTAATGAATTTTGTTTTTTTTTAACAACCAAGACGATGTTTAATAAACGAAATTAATAACAAAAAAAAAATTATTAAAAAATTAAATACAGATTAGATATGTATGTAACATTGTATGTAACATTGTTTAAATAATTATTAGTACTAATGTTTGTTTATATGCATATACCATACATGTATACATGTAATATAAAAACTAACATCTGAAAGAAGAAAATTTAATTAGCACTCACTCTCACCTGCACTTCCAAAGCATGATAAGCTATAATAAGACCTAAAAGGATCACAGTCGAAACCGATATTAATGTTTTAAGCGCCGTCGAATAAAAGGATGCCTAAAATTGAAATAAAAACCGAATAAGATAAGTATCACAGACACAGACATTTGCATTTATTTTTATATGACAATAGTAAGTAATGGTGTGACTTACCTTTGTATAAACACCAGCGCTGCTTAATTCATTCTCGATAACCATCACAACAATTCCAAACATACCCATGACTAGAGCGTAATCACTAATACGTTTACGCTTTTCAAATAAAGCTTTACGTTTCCCTAGTCGATAACCGACATTGGGTTTGTGTTTAGCAGAGTTTGTTGAAGGCTTCCGTGATGTATTACCGCCAGTTAAAGCACGTTCCTCCATGTACCTTAAAAAAATGAATCAAAACAGAATTTCGAATTTAAAATAAAACTTTTTCATTGTTCAGCGTTGCCTTAACTCCGCGAAAATCGTAATAGTGTGTTGTCTTAGGAAGGGTGTTTAACTTTAAAGTTAAAAGAATATCAAACCAAGGACGTTCTAACCGAATTGCATATTCGCCCGTAACTTCCATTGTATACCTTAAGGAATACTTTGCAATGGTTTTACCGAAAATTACAAAAAGCGCTCAGTTTAAACTGCTTACAGAAATGAAATAATAGGTGCCGCAGGATATTGTCATTTCATTAAAAGAAATTTTTAAGAAATCCTACTAAAGAATTTAACTCCAATTCAGTAGAATTTCGCTATCCTTCGCTGTCATTCCTTTCTTACTTTTAAATGCAAAATTACATGAATATTATACTATACGGAAGGCAACTATGCTGACCATTTTGGTGGAACTTGGTTAGTACAGGGACTGCGTTCACCCGTGGCATCACAACGGGCCGCTATGCGTGCTCAAGTGAGTTTTGTGATATCAGAGCTACCACTCCGACCTAACCTAACCTATACTATACGGAAATTATAGTGGGTTCATCGAGATAATTGTATAGGTCAGAGGTCAGGACTTTTGATTCATTGCTACAATCATAGATAATCGTATGAACGCTCTTAACCCCTATGCGATTATCGTCCCCTTTTTAAAACGGTAAGATATTGATCAACTGTGTGTGGTATACCATATAGATTCCAATAAATACAAAAATACATGTTTTCGCAGTTTAACAGTCAGTTAATATTATTACGAGAGTGGGTTAAGCTATCATATGTATAGTCAATAAGTATATCCAGATCAACTATACCCAAGCATGGCCATAACTTTTATACTTTCAATGAAATGTGGTATCCAGTATCATTGATACGTTCCTTGCCATTTGTTTCGCCAAGTTAAGCCGTTAGCCAGTTAAGGGCAGCAAGCAAAACCTTAGATGATACACACAGTTGTAAGGGCATCCTGTTAGCATAAACGCCACCGTTCTCATAATCTTCTCAAACCAGGTTTGATAATTCCCAGCATGGAGTGACCCTCTAGAGCACTAGAGGGCACTTTAGAAAGTAGGCTGGAAATTTCTCACAAACTCATCTGCTGATGTTGTAATGACGACAAGGATTGCTATTGCCTGTCAATTGCATATTGAAGACCAAGGATTTCGGAGTCCCCAGAATATGTCTAGCAAATGGTGATTTGGATAAAATCCACATCTTCATATCGGGATGTTTGAGTGTCAGCTAGGGAGTATACCTATAGCAAGATCACGAAATTAATACTGTAGGTGTAACAACGGTAGCTTATACGCGCCCAAGTAAAATATTCTCTCTCAGGCGGCTGTTAAATTAACGTTAACAAGTTAATAATTTGAAATGAAATACTTTCAAATCTAAGTGTGAACTACATATTTCTAACAAATTTATTATATTTTTAAATGAAACAGTGGAAACGGTGTTTCTTGTATAATATCGGGTCCGCCATTTAACGTTTCTTTTCAACTAGTGCTTATTTCGTGAATGGTAACACTTAGCTCATGTCTGATTTGACAGATAATTAGTTTTATCCTTCCGCTGAACGAATATGGTTGTGTATACGCTTGAACAACTAAGCTAAGTGGGCCTGCGATCGACTTACAGAAGATGCCGATTTTGGCAAAAAAAAATCATCTTTTTGACGCTTTAAAGGACAATATTCGTGAAGCCATTGGTGAAATACAGCTGCACACAATCGATAATGTGCTTAAAAATTTGGCCCATTGGGTAGGCTACTGCATGGCCAGCCGAGGCAGCCATTGGAATGAAATTATTTTCCATTATTAACCGGAAGGTTAATTTCAAATAAAAAAAGAAATTTGAGAAAATATTTAGTAGTTTTTTTTAAAGCATTTTCAAAAAAAAAAGTTATTTGGCGGACCCTTTATATTGTTACGGAAATGGAAACGGTGTATTATCGGTTAACATTAAAATGAGCAAAAGCTACACAAACACATACACAACGAACTTATTTCAATTAAACCAACAACATCAGCATGAAAGAAAAGTGGATAGACAAGTAAGCGAGAACGCAACAACACACACACACACATACGGTCATTATAACCCTTTAGTCAGGATTACGATATAGCTTCTCAGACACTTTGTTGTGTGCGTTAATTTTATACATGAGTGGCGGGACCTTCAATTTAAAGTCGACTCCGAACGACAGATTTTGAGAAACTTTTCATGGCAGGTTTATCTACTCTCAGAATTTTTGCGAGCAATCTGCTGAGAGGTAGTCGCCAAAGAAATATTTTTTTGTCCATATTTCGTGCTGATTTCTGACCCTGGGTTTGAACCCGGGGTTAACGTCTAATAAGCCAACACACTAACTACTAGACCA
Organism: Sarcophaga rosellei; assembly: GCA_930367235.1. Classification (NCBI taxonomy): domain Eukaryota; kingdom Metazoa; phylum Arthropoda; class Insecta; order Diptera; family Sarcophagidae; genus Sarcophaga; species Sarcophaga rosellei. The sequence goes on along the minus strand of OV884018.1, from coordinate 53,396,461 downwards.
CGGCAGCTTTCAATGCTAGTAATGTGAACGAAATACACAAACAGCAATGAAGTCCGGGTTCCCTGGTAGTCTAGTGGGTAGCGTGCTAGACTATTAGCGTGAGGGTCGTGGGTTCGATGCACTCCGGAGACTCTGGTCTGTGACACTACACCGAGCGTATATGGTCAAATTACTCGGCTCGTATATAGAATATAATTTGTAATTGTATTGTAATTAATAAACAAATAAATATAAATAAATAGCAATGAAGTCAGAATAGATTACGTGCATATAAAAAGGCAAGACAAAGCAGGCAATGAGCAATAAGAACTCAGTCAGTCCTGTATGAAGACGCATTGCGTGTGAAAAAAACAGTCGTGGTTTAAAGATCGCAGTTGTTAGTGCTTACGCGAACAGAAGTGTAAAGAAGAGTAGCGAACAAGCAAATTGTTGCTGGATACATCAAGTTGGCACACAGTGCTAACGATAAAGAATTTAATTGAAACTAAACACAAATTTATTTTTATTTTTGTTTGCAATCAACGAACTCATATTCTAAACGTTTTTAAAAAGTTAAAAACGTAACAATATCTATGTGAGCAATAGATTGCATGCAATATTTGTTAAATGATTATTTAAATAAATATTAAACACTAATGTGTAGCATGTGAAAAGAAATAGAAAAATTACAATACGATAGCAAGAGAAATATATGGGAAGTGTTATACTATGGTCAGATATGCGTTTTTATTGAGTCAATATTCGGTTTATTGAGTACAATATTTTAAGTGTTCAGACATGGCAATATACACAGTTCAGCTGCTTGTTCAATGTTTCTTTGACAGCTGGTAAACAAAACAGCTGGTTGTTTCAACAACATTGTTTTATGCGCACTGAACGTTCTTATTGCAGTGCTGCATTTTGAGTTTTACTCAATATTATAACAATTTTCGTATTTATTGCGCAATAATTAATTGAAATTTTATATTAAATATTGAGCTCAATAAAGGTGCCTATCTGAACACCGTATTGCTGAAGAGGAATACCGAATTTACTTTGAATTCTCATTATTTAGTATTTTTGTTTCGTAAGTATTTTTTAGCAGATTATTTATTTATTTATGAATTTCCAAAGACTAAACGCCTTAAACGCACGTCGATACAAATGACAAAAGAATGGCTTTTCTAAAGTGGTTACAGATTAGAAAAGAATTTTAGGAAAAAGGTTGTGACAGTTTAGGAAATTGGATTGCTTACTTGCACTTGGGTTTATAAACATTTATGTTTGTTATTTGTATCCTTTTCTTAGTATGTTGTTTTGTTTCTATTTTGTTCAAGATATTAAATTCTAAGATTTTCTATTTTTTTATTGTTGTTGTATTTTTTGTATTAAAAACTGTCCAATATTTTCATTTATTTTGTCATTTTCCAGTTTAACAAATGCTACGGACACTAATGGCTTGTCAAACTTAAACAAAAAGCAAGAAAAGAAGAAAAAACGATTTTGTTGTTGCTGTTGATAAAATCCTTTACATTTTATTACCAATTTACAATAATGTACGAGAAAGTCTAAAGGATATCTGTATGTAGAGTACAATACCATATTAACTGGCCAATAAAATATGGTTTTTAACGTTTTTTTGTTTGCTGCCATTTTTGCTATGGCTTAACAAAATGTACAAGATTAAGGCTGATTTCACAAAAAAAAAAACGAAAAAAATTTTGTCAGTCTTTAATGGATTGAGAAAACAACAAACACGCTGAGGGGGAAGGGGGGGTAGCATGTGAAAATTGCTTTAAATGAACCCCGTAAAATTTATGTTTTTTAAGAGTTTGTATTTACAACTGTGGTCAGTCACTATGAACCATTTAATGAAAGGGGAATCTAAAGAGGAAACTTAAGCATGTTAACATATAAAAAGTACACAGTAAACCAATGTTTTTATAGCTGTTAATATTTTTTTCTTTGTTTTTTAAGAGAAATTTCACTTAAACCCTACTTAAGGGTTTTTACAACCATTTAAACAATGTTTTACAGCACACATACGAACTGATGGCCTCTGTGGCATATGGACCAGACAACAACAGAATGAAAAATTGTGTCGAAAAAATGTGTGAAAATTTAATTTTTTCTTTTTATTGTTACTCCTCTAGGTGCATACTCTGTAGAAAGTTATGTTGTAAACATTATTTTTTTAAACCAATTTCAAGGTGGTGGCAAAAAGAGTCTTGAAGTCTTTAAAAATGATACATAAAAATAAACAAGTTTTTCCCCCAAAGAAAATGTAACTTTTGCAACAAAACCTAGCAAATATTTTCTTGTTGTCTGTTATACTATGTTCAGACATGCACTTTTATTGCGTAAATCGCAATAAACGCCAATATTGAGAACAATATTTCATATCAAGTTTCAATTAATTATTACGCAATAAATACGCAATAAATTGTTATAATATTGAGTAAAACTTAAAATGCAGCTCTTTCATAAGTTCAGTACTCATATTACAATTAATCGAACACTTTCTGTTGATATTTGACAACTCAAATGTCAACAAACACAAAAAACAATCTTGTTGAAACGACCAGCTTATTGAATAAGCAGCTGAACTGCGTATATTGTTATGTCTGAACACTTAAAATATTGTACTCCATAAACCGAATATTGCTGAAGTTCCTTGAGGCCTAGCTTCTCCCACCACTAATGTTGTGTGCGTTAATTTTATACATGAGTGTGCGGGACCTACTGTTTAAAGTCGACTTCGAACGACAGACTTTTGAGAAACTTTTCTTAACAATTTTATTTACCCGCAAAGTTTTTGCCAGAATTCTGCTTAGAGGAAGTCGCAAAAGAAATATTTTTATGCTTTGTTTCGTTTGAGATGTCCGATCTGAAGTTTGAACCGTGTGGCCTTACTACTAATAAACCAACACACTACCTAGTAGACTACAATGACCCAATTTGCATATGAATGTAAAAAGTGAAGAAAAACCACACATCTAATCAGTATAAAACCTTTTACTTACATATAAACAGGCTCTTCTAAGAGCCCAAAAGTCTAGGGTGCAGCATATCAATAGGAAAGCATGTAAATAGCTTCCGTACTATAATGGAAAGGAAATACCTGTTTATCATCAGCTTAATATTACTATGGTCAGAAGGTGCCATTGTACCGCGTACCAATGATCCATAACATCTCACTCAGACTTTATAGGACATCCCTATAATGTCTCTTCCAGGCCTATTGCACTGAAAAATTTCAGGATTCTATTTGGTTCTTATAGTCGTCGTAATCAAATAGGTAGCGTGTTGGCTTATAAAATGTGAGGCCACTATTCAAATCCCAGTTAAGACATATATGTATAAAGAAAATATTTCTTCGGCTACTTCCTCTCAGTAGATTTCTGGCAAAAACTCTGATTGTAAATAAGATTGCCATGAAAAGTATCTTCTCCTCCTGACTTAAGGATTGTAATGATCAGTTATGTATATTTACTCAGTATATGTGTACTCAGTGTAATACTTAGTTATGTGTGCGCATTCAGTATGCCTGCCTAGCATCTAATATGTATGTGTTTCCTTCTGGTATGCATTAGTGCCTCACCGATTAATACTCATTGCCACAGAATCTATACGTTGGGCTGGAAACAACTCTCATTCTGAGTAAGTGTACTCTGAGTTAACAATACCGTACCAAAAGATTCTTCTCTTTGATATCGAGCGCAATGGCTGGCAACACAGAACGTACTTTTATTATGGTTAAACCCGATGTTGTCCAACGTGGACTCGTTGGTAAAATCATCGAACGTTTTGAACAAAAAGGCTTCAAATTGGTTGCCATGAAGTTCACGTGGGCCTCCAAGGATTTGTTGGAGAAACACTATGCCGATTTGTCTGCTCGTCCCTTCTTCCCCAGTTTGGTCAACTACATGAGTTCTGGCCCAGTGGTTCCCATAGTGTGGGTGGGTTTGAATGTTGTTAAGACCGGTCGTCAAATGTTGGGCGCTACCAACCCCGTGGTGATTTCTGCATCCAAGTTGGCCGCAACATTATTCACGGTTCCGATGCTGTTGAATCTGCCCAAAAGGAAATTACTTTATGGTTCAATGAGAAGGAACTCGTTGACTGGAAACCAGCTGCCGTCGACTGGGTTTACGAATAAACTTTAAACGGTTGACTAGTATCCAATCAATTGAAATATGCTATATAGCAAGCATTTGTGTGTTTAGTTATTAAGCAAAAAAGTTCTCAACAATTCCATAAAAATAAAGAAAAACAAGCCTTTAAAGCAAAAAAAAAAAGACCGGCTACCAACTGCAGATTATTTCTGGTTAGTCTGATACATGTGTCAGATCCCTTTTTATTGTAATTTCCCAACAAAAGTACTGATTACCTCTAACCCATGAGGTTTGTGTAGAGTCTTTGCTGCACTTTATCTTATTTTTTTTATTAGTTACCATCAGTCTTCAGGAAATCTTTCGACAAACTAGCCCACGCTGCCATAAAGGCATACAACAAAAGTTAAATTAAACCATTAAAATCTCTTTTTTTTAATTCTCAGAACTGTACAGAACAGAAACTCACAATTGTTTTATAAGTGGAAGATAACTCCATCCAAAATGAATTCAATGAAACACGTATAGGATGGGACACAACTTGTAACGGGTGATTTTTTAGCTATTATCTTTTTGGCAACACTGGTTTAAACAGCTCACGCACGTTTCGTGTTTTGTTTCACTGTCAAACATCTTCAGGTTGGTCTATAATTTAACCATGAATCGTCTTACAGAATAACAACGCTTGCAAATCATTGAATTTTATTATCAAAATGCGTGCTCTATTAAGAAAATTCATCGCACGCTTCTTCCATTTTATGGTCAGTTTAATCGACCACTTCAGTGGGTGAAGGTCAGCCAGAAGCATTGCAAAAGCTACCAATGCATCCAGAAAAAGTCACAGTTTGGTGCGGTTTATGGGATGGTGGCATCATTGGACCGTACTTCTTCAAAGATGCTGCGAATCGTAACGTAACTATGAATGGTGAGCGCTACTGTTAGATGATATCCAACTTTTTTTTTGCCCAAAATGCAAGAGCTTGACTTGCATGACATGTGGTTTCAACAAGACGGTGCCACATCCCACACAGCACGCCGAACAATGGACTTATTGAGAGGCGAGTTCGGTGAACATTTTATTTTACTTTCGGGACCGGTCAATTGGCCGCCTAGATCGTGCGATTTAACGCCTTTAGATTATTTTTTGTGGCGCTATGTTAAAGCTCATGTCTATACAGACAAGCCCGCTTCACTTGACGCATTGGAAGACAACATTGAAGCATTTATTCGTGAGATACCGGCCGAAATGTTGGAAAGAGTATGCCAAAATTGGACTAAGCGGATGGACCATTTGAGGCACAGTCGCGGTCAACATTTGCGTGAAATAATCTTCAAACATTAAATTATATGGACCGTACTATCGATTCAAATAAAGATTTCATGCATTTTTCTGAATTTTATGTGTTTTTTTTTAATTTTCCTATAGCTCTTAAAAAATCACCCCTTATTACACAAGCAATGTTCTTTGACAGACACTTCGCCATTCGATCATTAAATAGTAAATAGTATAACTATCGTGTGGCAACTGATGGCAATGAGCAGGTAAAGAAGTTAGCCAGAAGGCGGCAAAGACATTTTCTTTGGAATGTAAAGAACAATTCGGAAAGGTATATAAGTCTTGCAGCCTGTTTAAAGTAACCGGCCTTCTGACTGGACATTGCAGACTCAAAGCCCAAATATGTAGACTCCGTTATGGAGAACACAAAACAACAGAACACATACTTAGATTGTGTACTGCCTTAGAGTATTTTGTAAGAAAAAAGCTTATAGACAGGCAGTCATTCTTACAGCATCACGAGGTCGACTGGACTTCACTTCAGTACTTCAACATATCTATGTAACAATAATATAAACATATGTATGTTATTCCAATCCAATCCAATCACTTGCGAAAATGGATTTAATTATTTATGCACAAAAAGTGGCGTAAATAAATATTTAAATTCAGAAAGATGAATTTCTCTTTTCAGATATGCATTTCGATATGGTTTTTGCATTTTGCGACCATTAAAGGATATGCAGCTTTTACTCTTTTGAATTGAATTGAATTCTTTTTATTTTTTATTTCGATTTTTGTTTTAATGATCACTTAATGTTGAATATTAATACATAATTTAAGCATACAGAAGGTCAGTATGTCAGTATGTCAGTAGTGTGATAAGATGCCAGGTCAAAATATTAAAATAAAGCCCGTTTAGCCACTTACGCGCATAAAATTGATAACCAGTCGCCGCCATTTATGGCATATAAACCACACAGATTGTGAAATCGTGTAGCCCCAAGCATAATGTAAAGGGAAGAGAGTGTTAAACTTCGGATGTCCAGGATGTGAATGAAACTTAAAAAATTTATCAGTTTTGTTGCTGCTTCTTCATTGTATTCATTATCATACATGGTGTATGTATGTGTAAAGTATGTGTATAAGTAAGAATTGTTTTTAATATAAATGATATTGTGTGAGTGTACGCGTGTTTGTTGATGTTTAAAAAAAAAAATATTCAAATGTGCGTTATTGTGTGTGTGTGTGTGTGTCCGATTGTTGTTATTGTTGTTGTACGAACATACATATTCTGTATACAACATGACCAACATCCGCCATTATTTTAAAATTACATACACATATTCACTCTTACATATATGTGTGGGTAAGAGTATGCATCTGTTTAAGTACAAGAGAATCACACTTTAATGCCTCATCCAGCACGTTCACAAAAATTCCGCACAAAACAACTTTTAAGTGTGAGTGCACGTTTAGTTGCTTTGCCAATCTGCATGTACGATGGTGTTTATGCATCTATGCATGTGCAGGAAAGTATTTGCACAAATGCCTCTTCCCCTCAAAATAGCAGTGATGTGGTTGCCATGTATGACTGTGTCTATAGATTTGTATTTCTGGTTTCATTTGTAGTTTTGTATGTAAAAAAGTTTCCTTCTCCTCCTTCTTTATTATTTTTCTTTTTTGTAAAAACGATTTTGGTTTTTAGTTTGTATGTTTTCTTGATATTTTCTCTTGCCGAGGATATGTGTATGTGGGCCGTTTTTTTGATAGTGTATTTGGCAGAAGGAATTTTTCATTTCATTTCATGTGTCTTGACACACTCGTGTACATGTTGTCCAATTTGTACATTCATAGTGGCGTATATTTATTGCTTTCAAAGTTGCAATGTCATCGTTCACAGTACATAGTTGGGTGGGTTAAAGTTTTTGAGTAAATTTATATTGAAAGAGCAGAAAAAACTATTGAAACGTATTGTTCAATAGGAACAGATTGGGCGTCAGATATGTTAAGAAACAAAAGAATTTATTTCAAATGGATCTTCAGCAAACGCGTCGTGTTAGTTATGTTTGCCAGGCTTTTGGTCGTCGATAATGTGATCTTGGCGACAAATTTTACTCAAAGTTGGTGATCTAAAAATATCGGGTGGGCCATCTACCGGTTTAATTCTGAACCATCGGTTATTTCCAATTTGGCATTATGCTGAGAAACTAAGCCGTAATCCTGACTGAAGGGTTGTATTGGCCAATTATGTATGTATGCATGCATGTCATTATATTCTGTCACAAAATTCAGTATATTATCTCCACTGAATATAATGAATCGACTTCCCCTTAAGCAACTTTGGGATTTATGGGAAATTTATTTCCAAAACAAAGGCAATTGATCGCGGAAATTGCACGAAAATGTCGTACAAAATTTGGTGGCAGAAAAGCTTCACAAGTACCCGCAAGTAACCTCAAGTTTATTGCTTAAGTTCATGAAACTGATTTCGTTGTTGATGCGCCAAGACATGAGCGTACTCATACAGTGCGTACACCCGAAAATATCGAAATGTGCGTGAGAATCCATGAACATAAACTCGTCATCGTTCTCAAGAATTGAACATTTCACTCACCAGTGTACGTCGAATTTTGCAAAAGATCTCGGTATGGTTCAATAGTTGCAGCCATATCACCCTCCGCTTCGTTTTTCCTTCGGTAGATGAGCCAACTGGAAACTGCACGATCATGTCGATTTTGATAAGCAAACAAGTCATCTTTTCGAATGAAGCTCATTTTCATCTTTATGGGTATGTTAATAAGCTAAATTGCCGTATTTGTGGCTCAGAAAACCCACCACTTACAATCCACTCATTAGGAGATACTGTTTGATGCGGCTTTTGGAGCGAAGGCATCATTATCCCATATTGCTTTGAAAATGAGGACGGTGCAACCATTACGGTCAAGGAGCCAGTTATCGCACCATACTAAACGATTTCCTTGTATCCCTGGTATTGTACCATGGTATTGATAAGAACGATGGTTGGTTTCAATAGAATGTTGCAACTTGCCATACATCGCATGCCACTATCGATTTATTGCGTCAAACGTTTGAGGGCCGTTTAATTAGCCGCAATGGTGATGACTATTGACCGCCAAGAAGCTGCGATTTGACACCGTTGGACTACTTTCTGTGGGACGCCGTTAGAGAAAAGTGTTATGTACACAAACTAGAGACAATTGAGCATTTGAAGGCCAACATTCGTGATGAAATTGCAGAGATATGATGACATAAACTCGAAAAAGTGCACGAAAATTGTTCCAACGAGGTACCATGAGGCCAGCCTAGGCTGCCATATGAATGAAATAATATTCCATTTCCAACCGGAAAATTGTTCTTCACAAAAAAAATAAATTTGACAGAATTTCAAATCATTTTTGTTTTATTGCATTTTTAAACGTAAACTTTTATATGGCCCACTCACCTATTATATGTATTTAATCACATTATGCTCATATTTAATATGTAAAATTCATAATACCGCGAACATATGTGACGTATGAGTGATATCTAATTGCATGAGATTCATACATGACAATAAGAAAGATTTTTTATTGCATACTTTTCAGAGTAACTATTTTAGTATGTACATGTAATATGATGCGTATCGTTAACTACGATGGAATTCTGAGAGAGGATATGCCAGAGGGAACTTTTTTGGTTGGATACGCGGATGATATTGCAGCTGTTATTACGGCCAGGAATACGGAAGAGGCACAGCGAAAACTTAGACGTGTCATATTAAGAACAAAAACATGGTTGGATTCCTACGGCCTAGACCTGGCCATGCATAAAACGGAATTACTACTGATCACTGGTCGTCGTATCCCTTTGCACGTGGACATGAGTATTGGAAACGAGGTAATCAGGACCAAGAGCTCGGTAAAATACCTGGGAATAAGGCTGGATCCCAGACTGACATTTTCGTACCAGATTCAGTACTCTGCTAACAAAGCCCAGAAGATCGTTGGACAGCTCAGCAGATTAATGGCGAATATTGGAGGACCGCTACCGACGAGAAGGAGACTCCTGATGGAGATCGGAAACAGTATTATGCTCTATGGGAGCGAGATTTGGGCCGAAACGCTAGATGTCAAAAAGCGGGCAAGCTCACTTGTATCGGTACAGAGAACGGCTGCATTGCGTATCACGTCGGCATATCGCACAGTGTCCGCCCCAGCCGTACTTGTGATAGCAGGTACAATCCCTGTGGATCTGCTGGCGGCAGAGCGGAAGGAGATATATAGAGCGAAATCGGCTGGAGATCACATAACCGGCCACTTCAGGGAAAACACCGTCTCAAGATGGCAACGACGATGGAACGATGAAGAAAGAGGAAGGTGGACGGCGAGACTTATCCCGGACATAAGGCCATGGATTGGTCGGAAATTTGGAGAGGTAAATTATTACGTTACGCAGATGCTATCGGGTCACGGATATTTTAGAAAATATCTGCACAGGATAGGCAAGACCGCTTCCCCTTACTGTCTTTACGAAGAAGGGGAAGTAATTGATGATGCAGAGCACACGGTTTTCCAATGTGCACGCTGGCAGAGCTATCGCTCTGTACTGACGTCGGAAATTGGAATGATCACGGCCGCTAACATTGTCGGTGTTATGACTTCGAGCAGAGAAAATTGGGCCTCAGTGGCGAATTACGTGGAGCGCATTCTAAGGCTGAAGAAGAGAGACCTTGAGGCTGCAGAACAGGCAGGCACGCCGGCATAATTTATAAGGACACATGTGTCAAAGGAAAACGACACGGGATCCTGATCTAAAGGAATGGTGGAGACACGTGAATGTCTCCTCAACTTGCGACACGCAATCCGGACGCGGATATGAACACGCAGGGGCCAAATGGCCAAAAGGACTCCACTCCGAAGTAATACCACCGTAGTTCCGGAGTGGGCACAAGTCCACGAGACGAGGGGGGGAGTTTAGTGGGTGAGGGCCCCACACACGGAGGATGTGACGACTTCCTCTATGGTGCGGTTAGGAACATTCACCCCTCCTCGGCGTGAAAAAAAAAAAAAAAAAAAAAAAAAAAAATATGATGCGTATGAGTAATAATTTTCAAATTCAATTAAATAGAATGTATACCCCATTAATTTGGAATTTAACCTGCTATGATATACACAGCAATTCTAAGGGACTTTTAAAAAATTTAAAATTTTTCAAGATATCCCAATTTAAAAGTAAATACAAAAACCATAATTCTAGGCTACATTCTAGTGGGTGCCACATCATGGCCTGTATCTTCATAGTCTGTATTTTCACAACAAATTTGACAAATATTTTCATATTACACCACACTGTTATTTGATGCACTGCGCTATCAGTTTTATTTAGAAAACTTACACTTTCAGTGTAAAACAGCTCTGTCTAATGCTGACATGATATTGATATGAATGATGTTTGGTTTCAACATTATGGTGCAACTTGCCACAATGTTTGGCCAACAAGTTGCGATTTGACACCGTTGGACTATTTTCTGTATAGCGCCATTAAAGAAAAGTATTATGCCGACAAACCAGAGACAATTGAGCACTTGAATGCCATCATTCGTGGTGACATTGCCGAGATATGGCTCCAAACATTTGAAAAAGTGCACGAAAATTGACACATAAACTGGCATTCCTATAATGGTGGAAATTAATGAATTTATGAATATGAACTTTAGCCTTTATGTTGAAGCTATTAAAAGTTACTGTACAACCGAATTCGCAGTAGTTAAGTAGGTAGTGTTTTGACTTACAAGGCGAGAGTCTGCGGTTCAAACTTTGGAGGCAGGCATCTGGAATAAAGGCGAGGTGCAAAAAAATTGTTTCAATGATTTCTTCCCAGCAATTTTCTGGCACAACCACAGAGAGTAAATAAAATTGGTAAGAAAAGTTTCTCAAAAATTTATGTTAGGAATCCACGTTAAACAGTATGTTCAGCCACTCATGGATAAAATTAACATACACAACATGGGTTGTGTGAGAGGGTAGGTTGTAATCCTGACTAATGGTTTGTAAAGAGCAACGCAACGTTACGCAAGCAAAGTTACATGTTTGCAAATTGTTGCAAGAAAACTCATCCTTGCCTTAACTCAACCCAACTCAAAAACTTGAGCAACTGACATTGAGGTCACCTTGTTAAATATTACACTGTACGTATGTATGACTAATACGCCGCCACTTGCCAGCACCTACAACCTATGCCCCCGGTTTTGTGGTTATGCAAATATATATTTCACGGTGTTATCTGTCAAGTAATATGAAACATTTCTCACATTGATGGGTTAGAACTCGCAGTGCCTCATAAGTATTATCCTCTTAAAACCACAATTCCTGTTTCCAAGCAGAGTTGCTCTTGCTTGTTGGGTAATGTATGAAACGTTGTTATGGAAATTGCATGAACAGAACTACATATGTAGAGAGAGAGAGAGAGAGAGAGAGAGTAAAAAAGAAAACTTTCTAACAAATGTTTATGCGGCAGCACATTTGAAAAATATTCACTTTCATTATTTGCATACTCGTGCCGATAAGTACTAAAGTACGTATAACTGATGATTGGGAAAGTTTTCAAATATTTGCTGCATTATGAGTTCTGAGTGAAAGCAAAAAACAAAAAATTTGCAATAAACTGAACGCAACGAAAACATCAATATTCTCTTTGGGAAATATTTCTGAAAAAAAATAAAAATAAAAAAAATAATATTCGTTCTTACAATTTGTGAAAATCGTAAATGAGCAGCAAAACTTTTATGAGAACTAAAGGGTTATTCGAAAAATTTATTGACTATTGGCGTTCGAAATATTAAAAATATATTGATTGAGTGCCACAGATGTCAAAAGACGAATAAGAACAAACAAAAAAAAAACACTTTTTTAGATATTGTTACGTTTTTACCCTTTTAAAAACGTTAAAAATATGACTTCGGAAGTGGCAAAAAAATAAAAATAAATTTGTGTTTAGTTTTAAATCAATTCTTTATTGTTCCCACAATTCCGTGTGCCAGCTTTGGCAACTTGATATAAACAACAAGAATTTGCTTCAATTGTTATTCTCTTTACACTCCTCCGCGTACACGATAACAATTATTCGTTAGATCTTTAACACGGAGTTCTTCAAACCACAATTATTCTCTTCACACGCAACGCGTCTTCACACCAGATTGACTGAATTCTTTCTGATCCCGTTGCCTGCTTTGTCTTGCCTTTTATATCGCTGGGTAAACAGTCTGATGAATGCTCTCGTAGGATAATGACTTTGCCTTTCGCGACATCTCTATAAATGTAAACATGTTGTTTACATTATTGTTGTTTGTGTATTTTGTTTACGTTTGTCCTTGGAGTGTTGTTGTTGCCTGTTTGTTTACTTTGTTTATCCCCTTTTTATTTTTATTGCTATATTTTTGTTTATTCTTTGATCATGTAAACAAGTCAATTGTTTTGTTTTTGTAGCTTTAGTTTATCATTTTTATAACACCATCTCATTTTTGTAGCACTGCTGCCTGCTTAAGCCTGTTCGTCCCGAATAGGCTCATTATCTCTTCTCCCATAAATAACCTTGGTGGGTGATCTAGATGTTACATCATGTATCGTAATCGATACGCCAGTGGAAACCTAGGAATGCATTGTCCCAATCCTTCTGCTGCTCGCTCACTACTTTCCGCAAGTATTTCTCCATGGTTCGATTAAACCGTTCTACCATACCGCCTGACTGTGTGTGAAGCGGCGTCGTTCGAGTCTTCTTACTGGACCGTGTGGGAACCTCGTTTGTTGTAGCCAGCACTTGCCATTCAGTGCTAGCTCGGTTTTTTGTTTTATAGTTTGACGGGGACTCTGGAGTAGATGGCTGTCAACTTGCTCATTTTGTATTCCCTATATTGTAGCACGCCTTGTGGCTAAACGGACTGTGTGATGAAAATCATGATTGGAATTAAGAAATTCCGAAATTCAGAGAAGGCGATCCCTTATCATGCGACCTCTTTAACCTCGTCATGGAGAGTGTTCTGCGAAAGGTGGGAGGGCATCGCAATGCCACTATTTTTAAAAGTGTCCAGTTGCTTGCGTACGCTGAAACCATTGACAGCATAGGGCGCACCAAGCGAGATGTTACTGCTACGATGGATCTGGCAGTGAATGAGGGCAAAACAAATATATGTTATCGACAAGTAGAGACGTGCGGCGTATTGATTCTCAGATTACGGCCGATAATTATACTTTTGATGTATTCAAGGAATTCATTACCACCAAAAATGATGTCAGTCTGGAGATCAATCACTCTTGCCAACAGGTGCTACTATGGTCTCAATAGGCAATTAAGTAGCAGACGACACTAATATTCTACAAGACGCTCATCCTACTCGGGCTCCTTTATGGCGCAGAGGCATGGACCCTAGTCAGCCCTGATGCAGCAGCCTTGAGAGTATTCGAGAGAAAAGTTCTACGTAAGATCTTTGGTCCAGTGCCAGTTGGCGATTATTTCCGTATCCGATCCAACAGTGAGCTGCATGTGCTCCTCAACAACATAGACGTTGCGCAGCGTATTAATACCGAGCGGCTGTGTTGGCTCGGCCATGTCGTTCGAATGGTGGAGGATGCTCCGGCAAGACTGGTATTTGATGCGGGGATCTGCGGAAGTCGTCGAAGCGGACGACCTTGTATGCGCTGGAAGGACCAAATCGAGAAAGACCTGTCATCGATTGGTGTGACCAACTGGCGTAGACGAGCAAGTAGCAGAGGCGCAATTATTTCATTAATAATTTTGGTTTTTACTGCGGAAAGAATTTCAGTCTCTCCATAAAACCCAATTGATGCTTACAATTTTCTCATTCAATAATTAGCGATTTACACATACATGGTTAACTGTTTGAAATCATTCTACATGTGTAATAAAGTGATACTTAGCAGCGAGTACATAATTAGAACACATATAGGATTCTCTTGATCTTGAAAACGTGTTAGATAATCTACAATATTACTCAAGTAATGAAGTTGGCATGGTCTAGTAGTTAGTGACTAGTTGACTTAGTAGACGTGAGGTCACGGTTCAAACCCCAGGTCAGACGTATTGAACGATACGAAATATGAACAAAATATTTCTTCGGAGACTTCCTCTCAGCAGATTTCTGAGAAATATTCTGCGAGTAAATAAATAAAAAAGGGCATGAAAAGTCTCTAAAAAAAAAAAAAAAAAAAAAAAAAAAAACTGTTAGTCGAAGTCGACTTTAAACAGCAACCATTTGTGGATAAGATTAACACACACAGCATAAGTGATGTGAGAAACTAGATGGTAAACCTAACTTAATACTATGTTCAGACATGCACTTTTATTGAGTCAATACTCGGTTTATTGAGCACAATATTTTAACTGTTCAGACATAACAATATAGGCGGTTCAGGTACTTATTCAATATTCATTTGACAGCTGATAAACAAAAGCTGGTTGTTTCAACATAATTTTTTTTTGTCGTTGTCGTTGTCGACATTTGAGTTGTCAGATATCAATTGTAACATGCTCACTGAACATACTTATGACAGTGCTGCATTTTAAGTTTTACGCAATGTTATAACAATTTACGTATTTATTGCGCAATAATTAATTAAAACTTTATATGAAATATTCAGCTCAATAATGGTGCTTATTGCGATTTACGCAATTTAAGTGCATGTCTGAACATACAAGTTGTATTGGTAATGAAGTGGACACTTATGATATTGTATGTGTATGGGAGAAAGAGGTGTTTGAATATATATTTTTAAAATATTTTCTTAGCCAACCCCTTTTCGGCTTCCAATCGAAGACAATAATGAATTTACTTTTCTGTTTACAATTCTCTTTTGCAACACAAGACAAGTGCATTCCGTTGTTTGGTAAAATGTTAACAAGTAATACGAAATAAGAAAGGAGGAATAAAAAAAATACGATGAAAAACGGAAGTAAAGATTGAAATTAAATTGTTGAGGATTATTCTGAAAACATGTAAAAGCAAGCAAGAAAAATCTCATAATGTTGGAGATCCAAGCAAACCTTTGTTTTAAACTGTAAAAAAACTTTACATTTACTAGACATTTAAATAAATGGCTTGCCTCTGTACTCTACTACATGACATTTTAAGTTGAACATTTTGTCCTTCGGCATGATTTTCTTTGATGAAAACTTTTTTTATTTTTTTTCTCTTAATTGAGAACTACGAATGTGTATTGGTTTGAGGAGAAATGAACATGTATGGTGGTAGTAGTAGTAGTAGTAGCAGTAGTAGTAGTAGTAGTAGTAGCAGTAGTGGTAGTAGTAGTAGTAGTAGTAGTAGATTAACTTAATTTAAAAGTAATAGCATGTTAATTGAACATGATAAGCATCTGAAATGCTAAATGCTACTAATGGAATCGAAGAAATGTAATGGTGGACACACTAATACGATTTTCTAAATGGATTATGTTTTTAATATTGACTAGTGAGTATAGCAAGTACATACTATTGAGGTATATAAAAATGTTTTCAATTGTATAAAACACATACACACACACTTAACCAGCTGTATGTACAGATAAATACAGATATTCAAAGGACTGTATTTACATTATGAAATCCTTAAAGTAAATACATAAATATACAAGTGTATGTATATGTGTGTGTAAGTGTGTCATATACATTGAATGTTTGAATGTAATTGAAATGTTAGCACAATACTACACTAGTAAATATAAACAAATGAAATGTTTTTTTTTTGCTATTGTTGTTGCTATTGTTAGTAAATGTTTATTAACTAGCATGGCCTTGTTGGTTATACATACATTTCATACCTTGGATAGTCGGTATTTATGCCAACTAACGCCTCTGCTGCTTCTTCGTTGCATCCTGATGAGATCTGTTCCCGATTCGCAATGGAAGGTGTTTTCATCGAGCCAGGAATTGAAAGTGTGGATGCTGGTTTGCGGAGCTAAAATGATACAATAAAATTGGAAATTTTTAATTACAGTCATAAAAAAAATATAAATCACAATCACAACTATTAACTCACACGGCAAAAATGTATTAAAATTAATTGAAGAAACGAATTTGTGCTGGCATAACATAAAAAGTGCATTAAAATTAAATTCTTTTGTTTTTTTTTCATTTTAATTACTACGTATTATTTTGAATTGATTTAAATCAATATTTCAAATTTTATTATTTTAACAGTCTTTATTGTAAATTGCAACAATATTCTTGGACAATTTTTTATTATTGAAGCTGAATTCAAACATTTTTAGGAGTAGACGGAAGGTGGAAGACCTTCTACCAGAAAACAAGGGGATACCCGCCTACTGCTGACTGCTGAATTTCAGAACAAAAATAATCGAAAAATTAATTCTGTGAAGGGTAAAGAACCTTCATTCCCAATATGGTCCATTTCTTTTAATATTAGGCCAAGAGTTTCGAGTTTAAACTTTAGTTTCAACATCTTGCAGAGAAGTTTGGGTAAGATTAGAGGGTATCTTGCCGTCCACAGGCAAATTCACTCCACTGTGTTACCCAGAATGAGGTATGCGCCCCTGTTATGATTTGTTAGTGGTAGGTTTGAATTAACACGAGCTCCGGATGAAACCGGCCAGTTGCCTTAAAGATACATTCGCCACCATGACCAGATCTTCAAACTTTCTATGCCTGAAAAACCGATGACGTCTGTACTGAAGTGCATGGCACGCGCGTAAAAGGTTTTGAATCGATTATGTTTCCTCCACATCATAGTAACTGGCGAAGCAGACCGAGCTTGTCGGCGTAACTACGTCGAAAGAAATATGCAAAAAAGCTTTTTCGAATTATAAAGTGTGCCTAAATTCCCTCTTTTCAACGCCATTAGGTTCTCCATATCCAAGAGGTTAAATTATTTTTTGTATATTTGCTCATAACTTTGTAACCCAAATTTTCTAAGATAAGGCATGTAATCTAAGGGAGTCCTGAACAAGAATTGGCAGCTTATACTACCCATCACCAATAGGATTTCTCGAGTTGTGCTGAAGTTTACCTGGCTTTACGGTAATGACGTTTAATGCAAATGTCAGTGCCTTTGTAAGCCGATTAGAGGATGCTGTGGGAGTCAGCTATCTTGATTACAAATGTGGCGCTATTTACTATTCTCATTTGGCTCTAATCTACCTTCTCTTCAAGCAGTTAAATCCAGGCCCTATACGAACTTTGGACATAAATCTTTACCCTGTCGGTCTGTTGTCGTTCGTTTAAACATAACTCTTATATGGCTTCAAGAACACGGGAATATCATCTTCGAAAATTGAATGGCAGATGAATCTGACATCTCAACAAGCATAGGTATTTGAATAACTCAGTTAAATGTGTAATAATTTTCGATTGTTGTACAACCGCAATTGAAATAAAATAAAGATGATTGATTTCCGGTTTGGACGTATACACACTATATATGCGTATACAGCCGCCACCGTAGTCGAATAGATTGTGTGTTTACTTATTAGAAATGAGGCCACGGTCCAAACCACGGAGCAGACATCTCGATCAAAACTGAATTTGGAAAAGATATTTTTTTTTGGCGATTGTCTCTCTACAGATTTCTGGCAAAAAGTCTCAGAATAAATAAAATTGCCAATCAAAAGTTTCTCAAAAAATCTGTCATTCGGAGACGACTTTATAAAGGGTCCGCCAAATAACTTTTTTTTTTTTAAATGCTTTAAAAAGAAAACTACTGAATATTTTCTCAAATTTTTTTTTTAAAGTACAATCCTTCGGTTAATAATGGAAAATAATTTCATTCAAATGGCTGCCTCGGCTGGCCATGCAGTAGCCTACACGATTGGTCCAATTTTTAAGCACATTATCGATTGTGTGCAGCTGTATTTCACCAATGGCTTCACGAATATTGTCCTTTAAAGCGTCAAACGGCACCCCACAAATAATAGCCCAACGGTGTCAAATCGTAGCTCCGGGGTGGCTAAACGACATCAGCTTTGCAGCTGATAATGCGATCTCCAAAAACAGGGCGCAAAACATCGAGTGTAGCTTCAGCTGTGTGGCACGTAGCGCCGTCCTGTTGAAACTAAATGTTGCAAATATCCTCCTCTTCAATTTTTGTGAACAAACATTCGTTCAACATGGCCCGATAACGATCGCCATTGACTGTAAAGGCCACTCCTTGCTCATTTACGAAGAAAAATGACCCAAAAATCCGCACCAAACATTGACTCGTTTTGGGTTCGTCGGCTTTTCTGTACCCTAAATGCGACCATTTTGTTTGTTTACATACCCGCCAAGATCAAAATGAGCTTCATCTGAAAAGATGATTTTTTTGCCAAAATCTTAAAAACTTAGCGCTTATACACAACCATATTCGTTCAGCGGAAGGATAAAACTAATTATCTGTCAAATCAGACATGAGCTAAGTGTTACCATTCACGAAATAAGCACTAGTTGAAAAAAACGGCGGACCCTTTATAAGTATGTCTGCATATTGGCCTGACAAACTTTACCCTTTAAAGGACTTTTTATCGAAAATTTCTTGTACATTAAAATGTCTTCAGATCTCCAGGCTTCATCTATATATATATAAAAATTAATGTTTGTTTGTATGTAACTTATAGAATAGTAAACTATGCATTTGATCATGATATGATCTTTAGCAAAGTTGTTGCGCATGAGCTGGGGAAGGTTCCTAAGTTGATATGACCAATTTCCGAAGGTGGCGCCACTGAAAATTACTCAAAATTAATTAAATCGTAAACTGTGTATTTAATCATGATATGACGGATATGACGACGGCGGTTTCTAAGTTAGTGCGAATAATTTCCGATAGATGGCGCCACTGAGAATTACAAAAAATAATTTAAATCATAAATTGTGCATTTGATCATGATATGATCTTGAGCAAAGTTGTTGCGCATGAGCCTATGAAGGTTTCTAAGTTGGTATGACCAATTTAAGACAGGTGGCGCCACTAAAAATTACTAAAAATGAATTAAATCGTAAACTGTGCATTTGATCATGTTATGATCTTTAGCAAAGTTGTTGCGCATGACGGAGGTTTCTAAATTGGTGCGATTAATTTTCGATAGATTGCGCCATTGAGAATTATTCAAAACGAATTGAATAGTAAGCTATGCATTTGATCATGTGTTGATCGGGCAAATGCCAGACATTTCCTCATAATTTATGATATTTTAATAATATTTAGTAGAGCTCATTCCCGTAAAATGTCAATCACAAATTTGAAACATTTTAATTTTGTAAAATTTTTCAAAATGCTGTTTGCTTCAATTGGATGGGGTGCATTGTAAGATTCTAATAAATTTAAACGCATTTTTCATGTCGTTCCTGTACAATCATGCCTCAATACATTACGAGCCTCAGAATCAGACGGGCAACGAGCACTGAAAGTGGAAAATCTTCGAGTACATGCCGCTGAGACCCGTAGGTATGAAACACTGGAACAACGAAAAGTGAGATTAGAAACTGATCGAATGCATACTACTCAGGCATGTTTGTCTGAATCATCTGGACAATGGGAAACAAAATCAATAAAATGATTCAAAATTAATTGAATATTTGTATAATGTCATTGCTTCAAATTTATTTTTGTTGGTGGCACAGCAACACGCGTAGGATACAGTTTAACATAAATTTTACATTGGCATGGAACAAGACATATTAATTTTTTTTCTCCCCCTATTTTCATAATTTGCTTTTAATTCCATTCAGAATTATTCAAAGTCCTAAAAATATTATTAGTTTTTTCTACGATTCTTAAAAAGGTATATAAAATAAGTCCCTGTGATACTAGAAAAGGAAAATAAAAGTACGCCATGTACCACAATATTAAAGTGGACTTAATTAAAATAAAAATGTGACTCATAAAATAAAATTTAACAGGTCAGGTTATATAACTCATGCAATAAATAAAGCAAAAATAAGAAGAAAAAAAAAATTACTAAAGAAGCTTATAATATGACAAATAAAGTTTTAAATGCTGTGAAGTAAGCATTCGCATTTCCATTCCCAGACCCATTTTTTATTTCTTATAAGTAGAGTGGTGGGTCTTTTTCACGTTAATAAAACGTAGGAAAAGAAATTATAAAATGTAGAAGAAAAAAAATAGTAAAAATTATACTGTGATTAAGTGTATTTAGTTAAGGTTTAATGGCTTCCTTAATTTTCTTTTTTTTTTTTTACTTTACAGCCGCCCTATGGCTTCTCTTTCTTATTTTTCTTATTTTCTATCTATTTTTTCTATATTTTCTTTTTTCAAAAAGTGTCAAGCTTTTAATTTTTTTGAAATGAAAAAAGAAAAAAAGAAAGGAAACAAAATAAATAATAATAAAAGGGAGACATAAAAAAGTCAGCACCAGTAATTTATTCATTTTGAAGCCGTAGCAGACAGTTAAGCGGAGCCTTCTTAGTACTTGTACAGAAGTGGTGGTAAAAGTTTTTTATTCCTAAAGTCACACATACATGTATGTACATACACACGCACACGTTCATAACCTTACAATTACACACTTTAAGA
The DNA here is from genome assembly GCA_930367235.1 of Sarcophaga rosellei. NCBI lineage: Eukaryota > Metazoa > Arthropoda > Insecta > Diptera > Sarcophagidae > Sarcophaga > Sarcophaga rosellei. The sequence goes on along the minus strand of OV884018.1, from coordinate 53,375,553 downwards.
GCATTACAATTGTATTGCCTACGGCCTACAACATTGTAATAGAAAATTAAGACTTTTTCTCTTTATTTACTGCAGTCTGAGAGCAAAAAAAAAAGAAATAACTGAGCAACGAAAAATCTCTGATAGTCTTAAGGAAACATCACCAAAGGGTAAATGTCAAGAATTTAAATAAATTAAAATTTTTTCTGTTTCTATTTTTTGTTTTTGGTTTATTTTGTTGTTATTTTACTCTTTTTTTATTATCATCATTTAATTTGTATGATTTTAATCACTTCTAAGTATGCGTGTGAACTTTTGTTGTGGCTGTTATTGTATGTTGTGTTCCTTAAAATAAATACAAAATTTTTGTCAATGAGTCCGTGTGGGTTCAAATAAAATAATAAAGTGTTACGTAACATGTTGTGGAAATCGATATGAAAGTCATATATCTTTAAACTTTTTTAATTTCAATTGTTTACCACCTTTCTGGATAATATTGTTACGTTTCTACCTTTTTAAAAACGTTTTGAATATGAGTTCGTTGATAGTTTCAATTAAATTCTTTATTATTCGCACTACTTTTATGCGCCACTGTTACAACTTGATGTATCCAACAAAATAATTACTTCGTCACTATTCTACTTTACACTTCTGCCCGCGCGCATACACTAACAACTCTTCGGTAGATCTTCACAACAGCGATCTTCAAACCACGACTGTTTACTTCGCACGCAACGCGGCTTCACACAAGACTGACTGAATTCTTACTATTCGTTTTTTTCTTTATCTTGGCTTTTTCTCTGGCCACGCCAACAGTCTGATGAACGTTCTTGAATTAGAACGTTCGCAGTTTAGCCTTCTCGAGAACTATATCGCTACTTTATTATTGTTTGTGTATTTCGTTTACATTGCTTGTTGTTGCGTTCTCGTTTCACACCAGTGTGAAAGATGTTGTTGGTGTACTTGCAACAAGTTCGTTGTATTTGTTAGTGTAGCTATTGTTAATCACGTTAATGTTAAACGATGTTTTCCTTTTCGTAACAATATCATGAGACTTTTTTTGGTTTTTTTGTAAACAAAATTCAGGAGATAACTCCTGTGCATGCTGTTAATTGCGTTGGAATGCAGGAAACAAAATTTATAGGAGGAAGGAAAGAGGGACAGTGTGCCACAATATATTTTAGTGGTAAGTGGAATTAAATAGAGTTCTCCAATGTCAAAGTTAGGATTTGCGTTCTGCAGATGGTATTTCACTATACATGCAGCTGACTATCAACATGAAACAAAACTAAGCACATTTCATTCTGTTTTACTTGTAATAAATATCGTAACAATAAGGAACGTTAGCTTAACCCATTTAAGGTCACTGTGCCAATTTGGGAACACTTAATTATTAATGCTGTATAAAAAAACTGTTTACTCTAGTTTATTTATTTTTGCATTATTGAATAGAGGAAAGTGCTCTGAATAAATATTAAATGAAGCATTTTACCTACATTTATTGTTATTGTTGTAATAATCTATTAAACTTCATTAACAATACACATGTAGAGGTAGGTCAATGGTAACCAAATTTATATTTTCTACCTAAAGCTTAAAATCGTTATTTGTGTTATAATATAAAATTCAATAAACAGTGAAACACCGAAAAGTATTTTTAGTTCCATACAATAAATGTATAAGATCTTAGAAAACATATAATAATGCTGTTCCAATTTGGGTACAATGTCCACAAGTATGATAAAAACAAATTATAAACTAAATTTGTTTTATAATTTTTTTAAAACAAAATATGTCAGTTATTAATTTGAAAAATACCTCCCATGTTCCAAACTTACAACAAAAGCATGGCCGGAGTTGATGAAATGGATCAATCTATATTTTTATGCCGAATTAGCATACATACATAGCAAAAAATGGTAGTGGTGCTTATTTACGTACATGGTTGATATGGTTGTATCAAATGCGTGTGCCTACAAGAATTTTGTGAAGAAAATGCTATGTATCAATTACAATTTCGTCGATCCATAGCTAGGTTTTATCTAAAACAGTCGTCCAAAAAAAACATTCTGCTCGGTCTTTCTCATCAAATATTGAGGGTCTACACCTAGACGGCGCAGATATGTTCCACAAAATCTTCCGAAGCGTGTGAGTTGTATCGTCTGGCGCAGTAGAAGCCGCTGGAGTTGCAAAAAATTCAAAAAACACTCTGCGTTAAAAAAATTGTTTTACAAAATATCACACATAAGTGGCCATTGTACCAATTTGGGTACACCCCTCTAATGTCCTGAATTTTATTTTTTTTTTTACTTTTTTTTACGTTTCTGTTTTTTGCATTGTTAAAAATAAATATACATTAAAATTTTAAAAATTTAACTTGTAGTTATTGTTTGGCTATAATTAACCCATTTACAACATTGAATTACAATGCTAACAAGTCTAATTCATAAATAGTTTCCTAACATCTAAGCAATATCATAACAAGGAAGAACAACAAACCGTAATCTATACGAACAACCGAACCAAGCTTTGAATATTCAACGATTGTTAAGATTATGCTGAGAACGAATGCAAATCGTCGGAGTTTTGACAGATTTTGAGACAATTAAGGTTTATCAAGACATGTCACGGTTTTGTGATGAAGAAGAAGCAACGATATTTTTAACGATATTTGCTCAAGAAACTTCAGTTTGTTGTCAAATACCGTAGTATAATACTATGTTCAGATATGCACTTTTATTGAGTAAATATTCGGTTTATTGAGTGCAATATTTTAAGTGTTCAGACATAATAATATACGCAGTTCCGCTGCTTATACAATATTCATTTGACAGCTGTTGTTGTTTTTTTTTTTTTTTTTTTTTTGTCGTTGTTCATATTTGAGTTGTCAAATAGATTTGATTCGTCAAATATCACTAGAAAATATTCGGATAATTGTAATATGCGCACTAAACATATGTCGCCGTGGTCTAGTAGGTAGTGTGTTGGCTTATTAGACGAAAGGCCCGAGTTCGAATCCCAGGCCAGACATCAAAAACAAAATACAAAAAGTATTTCTTCGGCGACTTCCTCTCAGCAGATTTCTGGCAAAAACTCTGAGAGTAAAAATTGTCATGCAAAGCTTCTCAAAAAATCTATCGTTCGGAGTCGACTTTAAACTGTAGGTCCCGCCACTCATGTATAAAATTATCGCACACAACATGAGTGGTGTTGAGAAGCTAGGCCGTAATCCTGACTGAAGGGTTGTTATGGCCAATTATGTATGTACTAAACATACTTATGAAAGTGCAGTATTTTAAGTTTTACTCAATATTATGACAATTTGCGTATTTATTGCGCAATAATTAATTTAAATTTTATATGAAATATTGAGCTCAATTATGGCGTTTATTGCGATTTACGCAATAAATATCTGAATACCGTATAAGAAAATTGCAATGAAATGTAGTCTCTACCACTCGCACATCATTAGTGATGTGAGAAGCAAGGTCGTAAACCTAACTGAAGGGTTGTTGTGACCCAATATGTATGTATGTATGTATGTATGTATGTATGTAATGTAGTACTCTTTGAGGAAACTAAAATTCAAGAACAATTTTTCAAACTTCGAAAGCAAAAACTTTTGATCAAGTATTGGTGTTAAGCAACGAATTCTCGACTTTGAGAATCCCTTTGAAAATCGGTAAGCTTATAATGCGACAATGTGATATTCAATTTAATTAACAATAGATGAGCGGCTGACAAGTGTAAAACGGCCCAGAAAATCTGGCAAAAACTGAATGCAGGGTACATAACAAGTGTGATTAAACTTCAAAGAAGCATGATCAAGAGGTTTGTCGGTGTTAATACGGGGCATTGCCTTATGGGCACGCATTGGCTTTGGGCACCTTACTAATGATTTCTACAGAAGCTGCAGAGCTGAGGAAGAAGAGGAGACTGTTCATCAACTACTGGGTACATGCTCAACTCTATGTCGTAGAAGAAAAATGCTATAGCCTACGATCTGGAGGAACTTTCTCTCAATGGCATTGCCAGAAATCTGCTGAGAGAAAATCGGCGAAGAAATATTTTTTTAAGTATTTCGTTTTGATGTCTGACCTGGGATACTAATCCGGGGTTTACGTCTAATAAGCCAGTTTTGAAGCTATTATCGGCCCATAAATGTAACAAAATACTTCGTATTTATGAACTAAACTTTCAGTTCAACTCTCAAAAATATAGTCGCAGATTACAGCACCCTCTACTCTCATACATATCTACGAACGTATGGGTATGTTCATGCACAGCGAATGTCATTAATGGTAGGAAGGTTCTCGAAAAAGAAAAGATTTTCGTTCAAAAAAAATTTAAAAAAAAATGGAATAACAAAAACAGCAAAGAAATAAAATGGTAAACCATTCACCAACATTATTATTTTAAATGTTTTAACTTGAAACACAACGAAAAATCACACGAAACACTCAAAAGGCTAAACGTAACGTAACGTAACCTAATGGTAAATGGATGGGATGAGAAGGTATGGCATGGAATGCATGTGACTGTTGGAAGAAATGACATGAAATTTATTTTGGCAAAATAAAAAATGGAAGAAAAGAGAAAGAAAAAAGTAAACGAATAGAAAATAAAAAAATTAAGAGAAAATTTTTGAGAACAATACAGCACGAGGCAAATGTGTAGAAAAAGAAAACGCTTTCTGCTGTCAAGCAAAGTAAGATGCCTGAATTTGTAACAAATTCTTGGTTTTTTTTCTCTTTTTTTTACTGTTATTTATGTATATGGGCTGAAAGAGGTGAATTTGTTTTTGGCAACACGGCAGTGCTTACAAAAGTATGTGCGTGTGCATTAGAACGTGAGAGTTTGGCTGGGAAATGTGTATGAGTGTGATGACATTTAATCGTAAATCTAATATAACCAAAGTATTCACACAATTTTTTGTTTTTAATTCGTTTAAGTAGAGAAGAGAAAAAGTAATTATCATAACAGATTTTAAATTCTGAAATTGTTCTCTTTCTGAAATGTATGTTTTTTATTTTGTGCTAAAATTTGGACTGTTTCAAGTGAATTTGTTTTTTGGTGAATTAGAACCCGGGGAGAATTAAGTTAAGGAAGTTTTTTAAACATGCAACTTTAAAGGGAAGGAAAAATGTAACCTTCAATAATGAGACAGTGTTTTATTTACGGAAGAAATGTAAATATTAAAAGGCGTATTCGAAACAGTTTTGTTGTGTGTCGACCTTGGGGATGATCGGATGGATGGCAAGGTAGCCAACGTCGATCTCAAAGAAATATGGACCGATGACTTTGTCAGCTTAAAACAGTCACTTTTCCTAAATGTATACGATGCTGACTTCTGGCCGCGGAGGCAACATATCGACAAAGAAACTTGATTTTGAAGACTTTATTACTTAAAGGAGACAGTGTAGGCTACATGTACATATATGTATATAGAAGTGGCTGTCCACCGAAAGTGGTTGGAAGGACACACTTTTTTCAGATTTCCATTATCTTCTCGATATGACGATTATGGCGGATGACGAAGTACCCGGTACTTTGATAAAACGATTTTTTTATTTGAAAGTGTTGTTGAAAGCCAACAACGCCGTAGTCTAGTAGGTAGTGTGTATTAGATATTAGACGTAAAGTACGGATTCAAACCACAGGTCAGACATAAAAACGAAATCTGTCGTTCGGAGACGACTTTAAACTGTAGGTCCGCGCCACTCATGTATAAAATTAACACGCATAACATGAGTCGTGTTGAGAAGCTAGGCCTAATCCTGACTGATGGGTTGTAATGGCCAATTATTTATGTTTGTATACATATGTTGAAAGCCATATACAGTGGTGGCCACGAATTTAAGACACGATATATGATGGACTTATTTGTGATAATTTTGGGATAATTGAGAAATCTCAAGAAACCCATGATATTTTGGAAAAATATACTTTGGAGTATATAGAGCATCATCCAAAGTACACCCTAAAAACAACATGGTGGTGGAAATGTGACGGTGTGGGCAGCATTTTCCTGGCATGGTGTAGGTCCCATTTACAATATAAATTCTAAAATGGACCACCATGTTTACAAAAATATTATAACAGACACAATGATACCATTTGCTGAAGACAACATGCCTCCAATATAGAAATTTATGCATGATAATGACCCTAAGCACATTTCACGTCTAGTGAAGAGTTGCTTAGAGGAAAGCGATATCATTGTTCTTAAGTGGCCAGCTCAATCCCCGGACCTCATTCCAACTGAGAACTTGTGGAATGATGTTGAGGAATATGTACGAACAGTTAAACCAAAAAATTCAAGCGATTTGTGGGAAGAAATCCAAAGTGTTTGGTATGCAATTCCAAAGCAACGTTAAGTGGCATTAGTCGAAAGTTTACCCAGGAGATGTGCTGCTGTGATCAAAAATAAAGGATTTCCCACTAAATACTAGGATTTTTTTATGAAGCTAAGCTTAATTTAGAGAATAGTGTTATATTATGCCTATGTCTTAAATTCGTGACCAGGATAAAACTTGTGTTTATGCATATAATATGTAAATAAAAATTCTTAACCGAATATAGGTAAGAAAATATTATTAATTTTTTTTCATAACATTACTAAAATCCTAAAAAAATATCATGGACCCATAATTTTTTCGATAAAATGTAAAAATTATTACAAATAACTCAGTCATATGTCGTGTCTTAAATTCGTGGCCACCACTGTATATACGTCAACGTTGATTTGTCAAAATAATAACTGACAACTAATTTGACAGATGTGCCTTTAAGAAGTTGACAAGGTTTTCAACAACTGTCAAAGCGTGTAGGTTGATGTTGGAAGACTCGTTATTAGGATACATTTTTTCTGACTTTTTCTCTAAAAGATAATATTGACATTGCATGTCCCAAGGTGTGTGGTATAGTCAGACTATATCATCATCATAAGCCAATTCGATATATTTTCCATTTAGTCTCCAGCAGAGACAATTTTTTGCCAAATTTCTAAATAGAAGAAGTGTAACGTTATTAGAGTAACGCCTTGTGATATGAGTATTATGTAATGCACGCTTTATATACATAGCAGAGATCAGCAATGAATCGTTTTTCCTCGCTACTCATAAGTACTCATGAAATTTTGAGTATGAGTGAGTGAACAGTATTGAAATTCAACTAATCTTATTAATTCCTACTCACTACTACACTGATTTATAAATAGTACAACATTGACATCAAACTCATAACATTCAAAATATGATTGATTCATACGCCTACTCATTCAGATGCATGAATTTCGAAAAATACTTATAATACTCACAAAAGATTCAAGTGATTCGAATCATTCATCAAAATTTATAGTTTTGTTGTTGTTGGATTTACAAAAAAAAGAAGAAAGAAAAAGACAAAGACAGCAAGCAAAGCAAACACACAACCTTCTAGTGAGTATTTTAGTGTTCGTTGTCGAATCAAAACTCTTTTGCAATTCTTGTAAATGTTGAGTCATGGAAAGTCGAAATCAACAACATCATGCGTATTGTTAAGTATGAGTACGATGAGTACTTCAGACTTTAAATATGAGTAGTATGAGTATGATATTAAAATAAGTATGAATGCATATAAGTATCAGAAATTATGGGTATGATTCGAACCTACTCATCCTTTTGAATACTCATTGTTGATCTCTGGTACATACATACATACATAATTGGTCATTACAGCCCTTCAGTCAGGATTACGGCCTAGGTTCTCACACCACTCATAATGTGTGCCTTAATTTTATACTTGAGTGGCGGGACCTACAGTTTAACGTCGACTCCGAATGGCAGGTTCTTGAGAAACTTTTTCATGGCAATTTTTATTTACTCTGGTACGTACATATAATGTATTTAATTTATTCAATTTTGCTTAACATTTCAATTATAATTCCTTTTGTCAATAGTTGTGTCATTTGTTGTGATAACCCTCTCAAATTCATTTATATTTTCAATTAATTATGGGCAGTATATTATCACTTCATAGTTTTTATTATAAGTTTAAATACTCAATTAATTGCCTATATTTGTTAACAATATTTATAGAGAAGGTAAACAACAACAACAAATACACAAAAAGTAAAATAAATAAACCGCACAAAAAAACGCTTCGATTGGCATGGCGGTATGATGAATTGAAATTCAATCCTTTGTTCATATTTATTATTATATTGTACATTAATATTGTTTTTGTTATTTTTTTTTATCATTTTTTTTTTCATGAAATATTTCAACATTGACACCTAGTGATGTACATAAAACAAAATTGTGGGAAAAAAAATTTCAATAAATTTGTTGTTCACTTCTATACATTGAACCCCTCGTGCATAGTAATAATCGGCTTAATTTTACACTTCAGAGCATGGCCAACGGATATAAGAAAAAAGAGAGGAGGCAAATACCACATACCACCACAGATAAAAATCTAAAGCCCACAAGTGTCAGTTGAATTGAAAAAAAAATGAAAAAAATATTGAATCAATGCATCAATAATACACATACACATCGACATGTAAACTGAGACAAAAGGCAAAACATTTACCATATGCGCCATAATAAAAGGTGTATTCAAGTTGTTCTATTCACAGAATAAATTGTTTCTCTGTTTGCCATAAAAACATCTGGTTTTTATTGAATTAACAATCATTTTCAATTTACTTTTCATATTCTGCAAGCACTCGTTTACATATGTCGAGCAAACGCTAAAAGGGTTTAATTAAAATTTCATCATCATATGACTACGATGATTAACACACTGATGATGATGATGATGAGAGCGTATGAACATTATTTTAAATGTCAATTAAATAAATATTACTCATACGATAATAATAACGATGTTCATTATATTTTATTATATTGTATACCATATGCATGCATACATACATACATACTTATGTATTTACATACATATAACATTTATAATTTGTGTTTTAACCAAGTGAATAATTTGTTGTTAAAAAAAAAAAATAATGATAAGATTTATGTTTAAAACTTTACGTTATGAAGAGTCATAAAATCTATATGAAAACGGAATTTATGTATCTGGAATAGCTATAATCACACGAGAACAATTTTTAATTGCAGAATTTTTGTTCTTTTCAAATTACACGGGATGAATATTGGTTTGACATACAATGTATACGTATACACAGCTTGGTATGTATTAGTGTTTTTGCATTCATTTTATGTTTGGCTGATTTTCAAAATCTACATGTAATAGTTTCGTGCTGGTAATTCGAGGTTTTAGGCGCTTGAAACTATACGCCACTGAAACACCATTCTCTTCACCTCTCTTGCCTATATACTACTCTTTTACGCCAGCACAGTTTTCAACTAGGAATGCCAATCGGGAAATTCGGAATTCCGAAAATACCGAATATCGGTATTCTTACAAATCAATACCGTTTGGCATCTCTACCGGTTGTAGTGTTTCTCATTTTTTTTAATTTATTATCATTTTTTGGCGCCAATGGCAACTCTGAAATTTGACATACATTACATATATATGTTAATTCTGTCTATTAAAAATGAAGCGCTAAACGAAAAACTATCGCACTTTAGTTGTGAAAATTTATTACAAAAATTTTGGAAAATTATGCAGAGATCGCTCGCAAGCGTTTTTTCAGAATTTTCAGTAGAGAAAGAATTGTCAATAATTTTAGGCAGTAAGATACCTGTGCGTTAAAGTTGAGATTGATTGATATAAGACATTGTTGGAGTGAATCCGGAATACATCCATTCCGCATCAACTACAAATTTCAAGAATCATTGCACCGCGAACTTTGAGTAAAGACTTCATCCATCTTCTTACTTATTTACTTAGTCCTTTAGTCGGGACTACAACCTAGCATCTCACACCATTCATGTTGTGTGTGTATTTTATCCATGGGTGGCGAAACCTAGAGTTTAGTTTGTGAACCTTTTATGGCAATTTTATTTACTATTAGAGTTTTTACCAGAATACTGTAAAGAGTAAGTCGCCTAAAAAAGTATTTTTTCACATTTCGTTTTATCCAAGACGTCTGAGCTACTAGTTGAAGAACCACTTTCACTCGTCTAATAAGCCAATACACTACCTACAAGACAACAGCGACTACAAGAACAATCTGTTAAAATTTGAAAAGTTATACTGATATCTCTCGCAATTGTCGAGCAAGAATTTTGTGTTGAAAAAATGCACCTAATTTGGTAATTATTCGAAGAGTAATCGGTTATCGTCCGTAAGCATCCTTCAATAAACAGGTTGGTCTCTTTAATACATTGCTGGTGCAAACATGAGTCTTGCCAAAAACTCGAAATACATTAATTTGGCATCAACTCAAAAGAACTCCACCGTCTTATTTATTTACAAGCCTTTAGTCAGGATTACAACCAGGCTTCCCACATCATTCATGTTGTGTGTCTTATTTGCAGGACTTACTGGTTAACAGTAGCTGAACGCCAGATTAGAAAAGCTTTTCATGGTAATTTTTCAACGTAATCCTGACTAAAGGATTGTTATGATCAATTATGTATGTATGTATGTAAAAATACGTGAATAGAAAATTAGTTACTCTATGTGTCTAATTAGCATCTTCGTCCTATTCTGTATGCAGTTGAAAAGCCTCAATATAAACTTCAGGTTACTGGCCCATGTGAGAGTTGTCTTGCCTTATTCAATCGGATATAAGTGGTGTAAGTAGTAATTAGTCCAAGTATTTCTTGCACTGCCCAGCAGTTCTTACAACATATACATATATAGCAATGTGAGGTAACATTCATTGAAAATCTCAAAATGTTCTCACTTTACCGTACTTAGTTTCAAGGGCACTGTGAGTTTTGAATAGCGTGCCATTGATCGAGTAAATACATACATACCAGAGATCAGCAGTAAGTATTCGAAAAGATGAGTAGATTCGAATTATACTCATAATTTCTGATACTTATACACATTCATACTTATTTTAATATCACCCTCATACTACTCATATTAAAAATTTGAAGTACTCATCGTACTCATACTTAATAATATGTATGATGTTGTTGATTTCGATTCTCCATGAAGTATACACGAAGCACAAAATAAGTATGATTCGCCTACGAACACTACAATACTCACTAGAAGGTTGTGTGTTTGCTTTGCTTGCTGTCTTTGGCTTATTCTTTCTTATTTTTTTTGTAAACAACCACAACAACTAAGACTGTAAATTTTAATGAATGATTCAAATCACTCGAATCATTTATGAGTATATAAGTATTTTTCTAAATTTATGAATCTGACTGAGTAGGCGTATGAATCAAACATATTTCGAAAATTATGAGTTTGATGTCATCGTTGTTCTCATACTCATTGCAACCTGTACTTATAAATCAATGTTGTAGTGAGTACGAATGAAACAGAGTACTGGAATTTCTATACTGTTGACTCACTCATACTCAAAATTTCATGAGTACTTATGAGTAGCAAAAAAACTATTTATTGTTGATCTCTGATACATACATGCTCTAGCTACTCACACCACTTATGTTGTGTGCGTTAATTTCATACATGAGTGAAGGGACTCTGAACGACAGATTTTTGAGAAACTTTGCATGGTAATTTTATTTTCTCTCAGAGTTCTTGCCAGAAATCTGCTGAGAGGATATGATATGATATATATTACAGTCATCAGCAGAACAATAAATAGAATTTCAATAAATTGGTCCACATAACCCCACCTAGATTATATCTCATCATTTTCTTTCACAATCACCCAGTTTTTAGAATTTCAAGACAGTTTTTGATAGCCATCAGAAAAGAAAAAACATAAAAAAATAAAAGACTACATAAAATTTTACTAGAAAACCTCATCCGTATTAGGAATTAACAAAACGAAAATAAAATGTTTTTAACATTTGAAACTGAATTAAATGTGTTCGTTTAAATATCCTCGTTGTTGGAAAATAAATTTATGTATTCCTAAATTTTTTCGTGCGCTGTCCTTTCTATGTGAAAACCTCTTCGGTAGTAGCTATTAACAAAACAAAAAATTGTTTTTAACATTTGAACCTTGTAGTTGGAAAATAAATTTATTGCGTCTTCTGATACGTTGAAAAGCGGATGTAAAATAATCTCAATTACTTCCTTCGAAGGAAACAACAAATTGAATACGTTACCCTATGAGCAAAGTTTAATGCTCTTTAATAAAGAATTTTTTTTTTATTTTACTTTCAAATTTAGTGAGGATGCGTAAGCACAATTTGTATGATTGTATGCGTGTATATTTGTTTTTCCGTTTTGGTTTTGTTTTATCCTCTTTGTCGAATATAAACACATACATACATACAAGTACATGTAATTTAACGAATGTCTCTCTGCTTTGTATTTTATTATTCTTGTGGTGCGAGTGTGTATCTGTCTAGGCAAGTAAAATTTATGAAATTTTTATAAGAAAAATATACGCACCAAACCAAAACACAAACTTTGCGAATAAAACGAACCTACAATGGATATGTTTTTTCTGGTTTTTTTTTTTAATTGTATAGCAAGAAAATAAAATAAGAATTGTTATACATCTTGGCTTATATTCTTGGCCTAAAGTATAAAACTTTTGCAATGTTTTCTTTTTTAATTTTTTGTTTTGTTTTGTTTTCTTTTGTTTTGTTAGGGATTGTAAGGGTTGGTAAGGGTTGGCTCACAATTTGGTTTGCTAGATGGTTGAGCAATCTTAAACGATAAGAACTCCTTTGAAAATTCATGTTTTCCTGTGTACCTCTTATGGCTGTGTTAGTTACATGCCACAGCAATAATGTTAAGCAATTTTTCTTGTTTTCTTGTTTATGCCAGCAGATTTTTGTTATCATTTTGTTATGGTCTTGTAAACTTAAATTTGACGTCATTTATTTACGTTGGCCTAAAAAACACTCAACAGTCTTTCAAAAATAAAGGAAAGCCAAAAAACACACACACACAGAAAATGTGTGTGTATAAAATAAAATGCCAGTAACAGCCATTGTTACTGGGTTTCTTGTTACGCTCTTTTGAATGCCAGAGACAGACAAAACGGCCGGAATAGAAACGAAAATGAAATTAAAATTTTAAATTAATGCTCTGCCTCTGCCATTTATGGTAAAAGAACGCATTATTTTTAAAAATACATAAAAATTATCTCCGTTAAGAAAAGCTAATGAAGGCATAAAATAAAAAAATAGGTCTGCGATGCCTTTTTAAACAATACCAGCTGGAAACCAGAAACGCAATTTGTTTAAATTTTAGTGTATTTCCTACAACAAATGAAAACAATTGAAATTGTTCTCCATAAGAACATATTTTACTAAAAATTATTCATTTTTCATCCTTAAATTTAAATAAATTGTCTGTGATATATCATTGAACGTTTTTTTCCATTTGAAAGGCCAATTGATGATACATTATGTGTGAAATATAATATTGTTACGAAAATGAAAACATCGTTTAACATAAAACATGATTAACAATAGCTACACTCACAAATACAACAAACACGTTAGAAGTAAAGCAACAACATCGATATAGGCAAGTTAGCGAGAATGCAATCGCAAACAATGTGAACAAAGTACACAAACAACAATGAAGTCGCTATAGAGTTCTCTAGAAGGCGAACACACGAACATTCTACTTCAAGACGAACATTCATCAGACTGTTTACGTGAGCATATAAAAAGGCAAGACAAAGCAGACAACGAGTAGGAAGAATTCAGTCAGCCTTGTGTGAAGACGCGTTGCGTGCGAAGTAAACAGTCGTGGTTTGAAGATCGCTGTTGTGAAGATCTACCGAAGAGTTGTTAGTGTTTGCGCAGACAGAAGTGTAAAGTAGATACATCAAGTTGAAACAGTGGCACATAAAAGTAGTGCGATTAATAAAGAGTTTATTTGAAACTAAACACAAATGTTTGCAATCAACGAACTCATATTCTAAACGTTTTTAAAAACGTGACAATATTGTTCGAACATCTGCCATGACTTCTCTGGTTGAAGGACATTCGAAATGTGAACATTTAAATAACATAATTTGAATTTGAATCCTGAATTCTGGCCTAGAGGACTACTACTATGGCTTGTGTCCTATTCGCCTACACCTGCAACTTAAGAAAACATCACCAGAAAAAATCGAAAGGGGTCAAATTGTACAATTTCAGGGTATTAGCTCATCATATAAGCATTGTATTCCTTTTTTTTTTTTTTTGATATGATATATATAAGTGGTGTTCCTTTATCATGCAACCTCTTCAACTTCGTTGTGGAGAGTATTAAGCGGAATTGGTCATTACAACCCTTTCGTGGTTATTACGAGTCTATTTTTCACGCCATTTATGTTAAGTGTGTTAATTTTGTACATGAGTGTAGGGACCTACAGTTTAAAGTCGATTCCGAATGTCAAAGTTTTGAGAAACTTTTCATGGCAATTTTATTTACTCACAGAGATTTTTCCAGAATTCTGCAGAGAGGATGACGTCGAGGAAATAATTTTTTTTCATATATGTTTTGTTTGAGATGTCTTACCGGGCGTTTGATTTGTGGCCTCAAGTCTAATAAGCCAAAACATTACCTACTAGACTACGACGACTCCACAAGAGTGTCCAATTGCTTGCATATGCTGACGACTTGATATCATAGGGCATACATTCGGAGATGTTATCGCTATTGAAAGAGAGTCAATCAAGTTAGATCTCTCAGTAAATGACAGCAAAACGAAGTATATGTTATCGATAAGTAGGGACATGCGGGGTATTGCATCGCAGATTACGGCCAATAACTACAGTTTCGTTTATGTTAGTTATTTTGTTTATCTTGGCTCCGCCGTTTGAAGATCAAGAGTAGGATTACTCTAGATAACAAGACCGACTATTGTCTCAATAGGCAATTGTGTAGCAGAGACTTCTCTCGTACGACGAGGCTAGTACTATGCAAGACATTCGTAGGTTAGGTTAGGTCGGAGTGGTAGCTCTGATATCAAATAGCTCTTTTGAGCATTCATAACGGCCCTTTGTGATGCAGCGGGTGAACGCAGTCCTTGTACTGACCAAGTTCCACCAAAATCAGAGAAAAGGAAGAAGTTGGTCAGCACAAGGGCTGCACATCAAAATCACGACGACCCTACATTGGAAACTAGCCAGAAAGTTTGATAAACGAAACTATATCCTTGACATCAACAGATTATAGCTCAACATTCATGCTCCCCGTGCTTTTCTATAGAACAGAAGCAAGGACGCTATTAAGCACCGATGCAGCTGCCGAGAGAAAAGTTCTATTCTTCTTCTTCTTGTTCTAGAGCAAGTTGGCGATGATTTCCGCATTCAATTCAACAATGAGCTGGCTCGAACATATCGTTCGGATGGAAGAGGATACTCCGGCGAGGCGAGTATTTATGAGGGGATTAGTAGAAGTCGGCACACAGGACGACATTGCGGGCCGAGATGCAATAAATAGCTTATTAAAGGCCACTTAGTAATTAAGTATGAGGGTGAAAAGCATTAAAGAGATCAAGTGAATTGAAGCATCGGCGGCATCTTGCATAACATTAGCACCACGTGAGACCACATTTCGTGTCCAGATCATCATGACCTAGGCTGAAAGAAGCTGATAAGAAAGAAAACCTGACCCATAACCCCAGGTCAGACATCAAAACGAAATATGAAAACATATTTCTTCGGCGACTTCCTCTCAGCAGATTTCTGGCAAAAACTCTGTTGCGTAAAAAATGAAAAACTTATGCAACAATATTTCGATTGCAATTATTTAAAACATTTCTGTTGTTTTTGTACTTCTTCAATTCTATTGTTGATATTTCAAATATTGTTTTTGTTTTCATTACGTAAATTGTTGTTATTTTAGTTACACAACAACAATAATTCATCATTATATACTCATAAAATCCTGTTTTGTTATGTTAACTTGATTATACCCAATAAACCAAAAGGCTTTCAAAATAGTTTGTAACAAACTTACTACCATAAGCGTTAGGTTTGCAAAACTGTTATGATAACTATTATGAATGGCTTGTTAACAATTATTTTATTAAGAAAACTGAACCCTTGCGATAATATTACAAGTTAAGGTATATAACAAGCTTAGAAGTGTAGTTATGGAATAAGCTTACATTCGTAACATTTTTGTAAGCTTTTAAATTCAATGAAAAAATAAAGGTTTTTATTTTATATAGTTTTAATTATTTTATTGCTATTTTTTTCATTAACTAAACTAAACTAAAATAATAGAAAAATATATACATATGTAAATACAAAAATAAAGGAATTCATTAAATTGTTAGAAATATAAAAATAAATAATATTCTCGAAAATATATGTATATACTACATATGTAAATAGAAAAAGAAAAGAATTCATTAATATTGCTAGAAAAATTGGGTTGCAAATCCTAATTGTTTAAAATTTTAGAATTTTCCTTATATTTCGCTTTACACGTTTGTCGGTTTTTGGCAAATTGGAAATACGATTTAGTACTTTTAACAAATTCGTCCTCCCCCAATCCAATAGAAATTGCGGCATCTATAAAATTAAAAAAAGGAATGTATGTATGTATTAATAAATGGATAAATACTGGATGTACACTATTTTACTTGTTATGGCTTTTGATGTGCTCAGGCTGCGGACACTCTTTTTTTCCTCCGTTCCTTTCCAGCATAGCCTTTGCGCTACTTCATCGACCAATAATTTCCTCCAACAATTTTTGGTGAAATTTGGAGCCTTTGCTACAGTTTGGAGCTCTTTGGCCTTTGAATAAAAAGAAATAAACATTAGAAAGCTATAGGGAAATATATTTTTAGTTTAACTTACAAATGAATCCGAAAACCAAACTGCAATTTCACCCTTAATATCCAGGTTATGTATTATGTCAAACTCTGCGTCATCTTCAGAACTACAAACTTCATTTTCACTTGTATCCAAATTTTCATCACAAAAATTGAAACTAATTTGACTAGAACTTCACTCGAATCGGTGTTTTTAGATTTTTTAAAATTTAAAAGCAATTCCACAATTTCTTTTGATTCCGTACGAACACTTTGTTTTAATTTATACGGCATTTTATAATTTAATTTAATTACCTTTCTTAACCACAAATTTATGTTATTTTTATCTTGTAAATTTATTAAAAAATACTCTTAAAAAGCAAAGCACACCTGTTTTGTAAAACAAAAGAAGAAGACTGAAAAGAAAAAGAACAATAAAGAACATAACGCAATAATATGACGGGATATCTTTTGCGTAAACGTTTACAAAACTATTGCGAGCATAAGTCGTTTACAATCATGCTTGTAAAACTGTAACAAAAATTAACCCATCATAAGTACGCTTATGAAATGTTGTAGAAAATCTATTATGATAAGTTTATTTTAAAATGTAGTTACATTTTGATTATTGTTTGGTTTGTTGGGTATGCTTTGTTTTGTTTTGTGTGTTTGTTTCTTTGTGTTTGTATTGGTAGTGGTATACTTGTTTACGTTTTCCTTGAATTTGACAAGCATTTTTGCTACAGTTACAGTAACTGTTTTTAAGATTACGTAGCAAATGAAATACGATACTGTTTTGGAAATTCATGTGCTTCGTTATCTTGGTAACTAAAACAGGCTCCTGAAATTTCAATTCATAATAAAAAAAGAACAGAAAAACAGAAGAAAATAAAAGAAAATACATAACAACAGCAATACAGTAGTAGATGTACACAAATTACAATGAAAAGCTTTTTTTTTGAGAGGCAAACCATTCAGAGTGCTTATCAGATTTGTAAAGATTTCCTCTTATTTTTCTCTCGATTTTGCTGTCATTGAATTTGTTTTGTTGGCTGTTTATTGTCTCTCTATTTTTTTTTACTCAACATTGGTTTTACAAATGTATTAAAAAAACAAAATAGACAGAAGAAGTAAAAGAAGATTATAAATAAACGAAACATATGTTGAGATTTTATAGAAATGTTGACAGCTATTTACGTAATATAAACAACAGCAGGAGTTTACCATACCACGTTAATACTTTAAGTAACGATGGAATATGAAAATCCAAATCGCAATCATTGGGTGGCACGTTGATATAACTAAAAACGTACATAAATAATAGTAGATTTATTGAGATATTCTATTCTATCATTACATACATACATAATTGGCCATTACACCCCTTCAGTCAGAATTACGGCCTAGCTTCTCAACACCACTGGGATTCGTCTAATAAGCCAACACACTACCTACTAGACCTACTCTATCATTAAAGTGTAATTACTGTTTTAATTATTTTTTAATTTTCCGTTTCATTTTCAAAGTAAATTTTATGCTCATGTATTACGCTTTGTATATATATAGCACGTCTGTGCTATAAAAAAAAAACGGGCAACAGGAATGTCTTGCATAGTACTAGCCTCGTCGTACGAGAGAAGTCTCTGCTACACAATTGCCTATTGAGATCATAGTTGCACTTGTTGTCTAGAATAATCCTACTTTTGATCTTCAAATTGACATGGTAACAGCGGAGCCAAGGTAAACAAAATAACTGATAACAACGAAACTGTAGTTATCGGCCTTAATCTGAGATTTGATACCACGCATGCCCCTACTTGTCGACAACATACACTTTGTTTTGCTCTCATTTACTGACAGATCTAACTTGATTGACTCTCTTTCAATAGCGGTAACATCTCCGAAGGTATGCCCTATGATATCGTCAGCGTACGCAAGTAATTGGACACTCTTGTGGAGTCTAGTAGGTAGTGTGCTGGATTATTAGACCTTAAGGCGGCGGTTCAAACCCCAGATCAGACATCAAAACGAAAATATAAAAAAATATATCTTCGGCGACTACCTCTCAGCAGATTTCTGGCAAAAACTCAGAGAGTAAATAAATCTGCCATGAAAAGATTCTCAAAAAATCTGTTGTTCGGAGTCGACTTTAAACTGTATGTCCCGCCACTCATGTAAAAAATTAACAACACCACATGAGTGGTGTGAGAAGCCAGATCGTAATCCTAAAGCCACAGATGAGTATATTTCAAAACCTTCAAAAGGCGTTAAAAATAGCTCAGCTCAGTTTTCGAATTCATAAAGGGGAAAAACAAGCCATATGAAATGAAAAACAGTTTGGATTTTTTTATTTGTCAATTGAACACTTGTTTCCATACTTAAGGTCTTATTTTTAAATAGCTTTTGATCTGTTAATATTGCATCTATTTTATCCTTCAAATTTTTTTTCGCACATTGATGTCAGGCCTGTAAGTACATAATCAAATGGATATGAATTTGTTATGATCATTGGATAGAGTACGACCTACAGCGTTCATATTAAGAGTAGCAAACTGTGGGACTTTGTAACTCTTTGTGAATAATATTAACTCTTTCATCATTGGATGAACTTACTCTAATGCTATGTTCAGATTATGCACTTTTATTGAGTCAATATTCGGTTTATTTAGTACAACATTTTAAGTGTTCCGTAGTACGGAGTTCAGCTGCTTATTCAATATTCATTTGACAGCTAGTAAACGAAACAGCTGGTTGTTTCAACAACATTGTTTTTTGTTTTTTTTTGTCGTTTTTGACATTTGAGTTGTCAAATATTAAGAGAAAATATTCAAATAATTGTAATATGCGCACTGAACATACTTACGACAGTGCTGCATTTTAAGTTTTACTCAATATTATAATAATTTGCATATTTATTGCGTAATAATTAATTGAAACTTTATATGAAACATTGAGCTCAATAATATCGTTTATTGCGATTTACGCAATAAAGGTGCATATCTGAGTCTCGCATGCTGAGATAATTTTTATGAAATGTTTATCAGATGTGCCAGCCGATGAGGGTCGTGAGCCTAAATTCATTTCAATGGTATGGTTTTTTTGGCTGTATTCTGTAATAAATGTATTACCATGAAGCTAATCACTACAACACCAAGCTTTTTTTACATATTGATAAACTATCGTAATTGGCCAAACCATATGTATTCAGTGGATTTGATGCTTTTAAAATTGGAGGCGATATGGGCTACTGCAACATCACGTTTCAGTAGAATTTTCTCATACACCGTATGAGTTGTGGTGAAGTGACCGTATGAGAACATTTTTTTTTTTTTTTTTTTTGTAATTTGATTTTCATCTTATACTGTTACAGTGAACCCCCATGAAATTTGATAGTCAAAACTCAATTGAAAGTCAAGAACAATGGAATTATTGTTCTTTCACTGAAATGTACACAAAATAATATCAAAAACTTAATCTCGACACACAAACGGCTCTCTCACTGGTATACTATAGGCAGAAATACGAATGTAATGCGTACGTCTATAACGTCACCTATAATACCGAAACGTATTTTCATGCTTTCCTTGTTAAAGTATTTGTTGTTAAATTATAGCTTTAGTATCAGCATATATTTATGTATGTGTGTATGGACATGGACCATTAATATAAATACAAATACATTTGTGTGCGTATGTGTAAGGATGAATAAATATTTTTATATTCTGTACATAATAAATGTATATAAAGGCGTGTGTACATTTATGTGTGTGTACTGGGAAATAGGATGATGTTTAAGTTTTTATTAGAGTTTGATTTCATTTCCTGTTTTGCACATTTTTATATATTTTTGTAGGGCTTTTATTGTCACACCACAGTCTTAACCCCATGTTCGTTTTCAAATTATAAACAGTGGTCTGAAGGAGGTCTTGTTTGGAGATGATCCCTATTCATGGAGTGCATTGTATTGAAGTATACACACATACATACATAATTGGCCATTTCTCAAAAATCTGTCATTGGAGTCGACTTTAAACTGTAGGTCCCACCACTCATGTATAAAATTAACGCACACAACGTGACTGGTGTAAGAAGCTAGGCCGTAATCCTGACTGAAGGGTTGTAGTGGCCAATTATGTAAGTATGTATGTACAGGAAAAATTAAGTCTCCTGGTCAGTAGAAGAAATCTGTAGATTATTGAACCAAAGGACCTTAGACAGATATGTACATTGTATGGGGTAGGGATCATTTGCATACCTTATCGGCCTATTCCATGCACCCACAAAAACTATCGTTTACGTATTTGCTCACAAATTCTTTTCTATCATACGTGTAATGTTTGGTATTTTTTTTTTAATTTTATGCATCCAGAAGCAATGACGAGGAGAGTGTTTTATTCTATTTTTTTTTATGCCTACTGTGTGCAATAACTTATCATTGCTATATTTTATTCACCTCTTGTAGCTCGGTTTCCAATCTCTTTGAATTCTCACAGTGTACTGGTTGAGAGAGTAGCTAGTAAGGCATTGATAATAGTCAAAGACATGCGTAAATACGTTACATGACTGTCACCAATGCATTACTCTCAGCTCTAAATGTGATCACACTCTAAGGCCAAAGTGATTAGAAGCAAAGCCGAACTACATGATGTCTTGTGGGTGTTTAAACATACTAGTCCTTAACAGCTCCTTTACTACATAAGGGTAAAGGATTATAGAAAAGAATGTTAAAGGAAGTGAGCTAGAAGGACTATCGCTTAACAATAAAAGAGAGAAGATTAGAGATACCGACAAGGAGAGAAGAACAAGCGTAGAACAAATGACTTTTGATACCTCTAGGGGAGACGATTACGTAGAGCTGATTGAGGTATAGAGAGACATACTAAATCAACACGAACAGCTACTAACGCTATTTTAGTTCATTTAATATGTCATACGAAGGAGCAATCTAT
Source organism: Sarcophaga rosellei (assembly GCA_930367235.1). Taxonomy (NCBI): domain Eukaryota; kingdom Metazoa; phylum Arthropoda; class Insecta; order Diptera; family Sarcophagidae; genus Sarcophaga; species Sarcophaga rosellei. The sequence continues at coordinate 53,353,842 of OV884018.1, read as the reverse complement.
CACTGGATTCTGAGGAAGAACACAAGGTCAGTGTGATCTCTGCTACGAGCCAAGAGTTCAGTATTCCCATCCGGCAATGTTGGAGACAAAAATCTTTAAGACAGCCTAGTCAAAGGATGATCAACCGAATATATTCGAAAATGTGATAAATTATAGATCAGAAACTGATGGCAGATATTAGAGATCGGTCTGGTGCTAATGATGGGATGAGTATGAAAATACAGCAGAAGACATTGACCAGATAGTCCTATTTAAAGATAGGACATGTAACATGAATTTCTACGGCGTAGAATGAACAAAGTTAGTCAATTTGCTAACTGTGGTAATTTTATGATTTTCTTGATTTTCTATTATATTTAGTTAGCAGTTGTGGCGACCTTTATCTTACGACTAAGCTACAGCTAATATCTTAATTTGAGCTACTTTTCACACATATGAATGGATTCCACCACCGGTAAGAAACAGTACTAACGGTATAAGAGAACGTAAATGAAGGCTTCGGTACTGGTCAGTGGTAAGTTATATCTTTACTGGCTTCCAGCAAAAATCCGGGAAGCTATTTTAGATACGTTTTAGAACAAAACTCTCCTGCAGATGAAGAGCATTGTAAAGCCCGGTCTGCTAAAGGTTAGGCTTCGAAATCTAACAAAACCAAGGAGGCCAGGAGGGGTGCAGATTTATCTTCTACAGCAAAACTGAACTAAAAACAACAATTTTAGAAGAAGAAGAATAAAATTAATTACATTAAGATTATCGTGGAATATTTGTGACGAACAACAAAACACTGCCAGTAAAATTGTCGCTTTTAAAGCAGTTTTAAGTTTGCTTCACATTAACTAAGGCAGAGATTTGAAAATCGTTTTGATCCCCAAAATTGTAAGCATACGATCTCAATTACCTAAACGTTTAAAATTTACGAAAATGAGTAAGAAAGCTATGGTGTTCCACATTAAGAAAGTTGTCTTAAAGTTTAGACTTGCTTGGACTCAGCTTAGATATCAATAAATTGTGGCAGTAAGATCATATGGTCAGCTTCAGAGAAGCTAAGAAACTGATTAGCTCTCATTAATAAAAGTAGGAACCCAGTCGCCCAGTAGTCTAGCAAGATGCTACAGCTAATATCTTAATTTGAGCTACTTTTCACACATATGAATGGATTCCACCACCGGTAAGAAACAGTACTAACGGTATAAGAGAACGTAAATGAAGGCTTCGGTACTGGTCAGTGGTAAGTTATATCTTTACTGGCTTCCAGCAAAAATCCGGGAAGCTATTTTAGATACGTTTTAGAACAAAACTCTCCTGCAGATGAAGAGCATTGTAAAGCCCGGTCTGCTAAAGGTTAGGCTTCGAAATCTAACAAAACCAAGGAGGCCAGGAGGGGTGCAGATTTATCTTCTACAGCAAAACTGAACTAAAAACAACAATTTTAGAAGAAGAAGAATAAAATTAATTACATTAAGATTATCGTGGAATATTTGTGACGAACAACAAAACACTGCCAGTAAAATTGTCGCTTTTAAAGCAGTTTTAAGTTTGCTTCACATTAACTAAGGCAGAGATTTGAAAATCGTTTTGATCCCCAAAATTGTAAGCATACGATCTCAATTACCTAAACGTTTAAAATTTACGAAAATGAGTAAGAAAGCTATGGTGTTCCACATTAAGAAAGTTGTCTTAAAGTTTAGACTTGCTTGGACTCAGCTTAGATATCAATAAATTGTGGCAGTAAGATCATATGGTCAGCTTCAGAGAAGCTAAGAAACTGATTAGCTCTCATTAATAAAAGTAGGAACCCAGTCGCCCAGTAGTCTAGCAAGATGTATGTTTGCTTAAAAGGTAAAAGCCCATGGTTCAGCTCCTTGCTTAGACATCTCGAACAAAACGAAATATGAAAAAAAGAAATATTTCTTTCTATGACTTGCCTTCAGCAGTCGCTTGGCAAAACCCCTGAAAAGGCATACAAAGTTTTCCTAAATCCTGACATTCGGAGTCCACTTATGAATAAAATTAACACACTCAACCTGGTTGATGCGAGATGCTACGCTGTAACATTGACTAAAGGGTTATGATACTCAATTAAGTAAGATTCTTGTGTTAAGACGCCATAGTCTAGTAGGTAGTGTGTTGACTTATTAGATGGGAGGCCTCGATTAAAATCCCAGAAAACATGCAAAAATATATCTTCGATGACTTAATCTCAGTAGATTTCTGGCAAAAAAAAAATCTGTGAGTAAACAAAATTGCCAAGAAAAGTTCGAAGTCGACTTTAAATTGTAGGTCACACATACAACATAAGTGTTATGATAAGCTAGGTCGTAAACCTGACTGAAGGGATGTAATGCACGCATGTATTTTATGTACGTAAATAAGATTCTTATTTGAATGTCTTTTTTTTACTGTAAGACCACTGTGCATGCATATTTAGTTTTCTTTGCGGTATTGTTTTTCCCTTATATACGATATCATCTACAGATTCGTTTGCTTTTGCTTTGGCTTTGGCCTTTCATTTCAATTTTATTTCTTCTTCTGATGTTGTTGTAATATTTACGTAAATAAATGGATACATTCCCCCATAAAAGTAAAGTATTACGCAAAAAAGCAAAAGAAAGCAAAAAAAACTTGCCATTGTTACGAAAAAGTACCGTAATATTTTATAGTTATTTTGTTTATTGTTATTGTATTCAAGTATTCAAAAAGAAAAGAAGATTTATGATTCAGTAGTACTGTACCAACCAACCAACCAGTCTCTTATGTATTTCCCTGTGACGTTTGACTTTAAATTTTCAAGATAATAAATACACTTTTAAGTTACTGAATTCGTTTTATTTTTGTTTTTTTAAGAAATAATAAAATAGTTGCCATTAATCTGCTTGTCCAACACAATTTAAGGTTTCTATGCAAAAACTCTGAAGAAAAAAAAAATTAATTTTTTTTAGTAAAAAATTTTATTTAAATTTTGATCACATTTCCGATTAATGTCAGTTCAGCAAAATGTAAAAAAATTGGCAATGTTTTTTTGTACTCAAAAAAGCTTAATTGAAATGAAAAACATGTTTTTAATTTTTTTTTTCCTTATTTGTCAACCACGAAAATATACACGAGCCGTATTATTATACTATGTATGTAAGTGTGGCTTAAAACCAAAGTAATAAAAACAATTGTCAACTTAATACCGTTTAAATTAAAGATTTATAAGTTTTTTATGAGGCTTTATAAATGGTTTATACGTACATACTTATGTACGTATGCACATTTTGGACATTTTGTTTTTATTGAAACGGAATTGAACGTAAAACAAGTAGAAGCGATTAAAGTTTTGGAAAATTTAATTTCAATAAAACGAAACTTTTTTTTATTGCATATTGTACAATGGCAGCGATATCAAAAAAAGGAATAAAATCTCCTTTTAAAAATGAAATTACAAGATTATTTTAAGCTGAGATTGCAAAAAATTATAATTTAACTACCAAAAAAATTTGACAATTTATTAAGACATTCGCATCGCGCTATTTTCACCTATAAATCGGAGTATTTTTTCTAAACACAAAATTTTTTCACTAACCACACTTATACTGTGTTCAGATATGCACCTTTATTGCTTAAATAGCAATAAACGCCATTATTATTAAGCTCAATATTTTATATAAAGTTTCAATTAATTATTGCGCAATAAATACGCAAATTGTTATAATATTGAGTAAATGCAGCACTGTCATAAGCATGTTTAGTGAGCATATTACAATTATTCGAACACTTTCTGTTGATAATTGACAACTCAAATGTCAACAACGATAAAAAAATGCAAAACAAAAAAGAAAAACAAACAACAATTTTGTTTACCAGCTGTCAAATAAATATTGAATAAGCAGCTGAACTGCGAATATTGTTACGTCTGAACACTTAAAATATTGTACTCAATAAACCAAATTTTGACTCAATAAAAGTGCATATCTGAACATAGTATAAGAAGGTTTACCAGTATAAAATGAGCGTTTTTATGTCAAAATAAAACATACATTTTTAATAGGAAAGTAAAAACATTATTATCAAAATATTGCCCATTGTCGTCTACACATTTTTTTCATCGTTCAGGTAATTTGTGGATTTCACTCCAAAAAAGGTGGTCATGTTTTGAAGGAAACCAATTAGTCACCATATTTCTGATTTCCTCATAGGAAAAGTAGGGCTTTTCAGCCAATGTGTGTCTCGTCAATGAAAACATGTAATAGTTGAAAGTAGCCAATTCTGGTGAATACGGCGGATGGAGTAGCAACTACCAGTCTAATGCTTTGCTTGTATATTGAACCGGTTTTACTTTGTATGTAGATGCAACGGAAATAAAAATTTAAATAAACCAGCCATTAAAAAGTTTCTCAAAAATCTGTTGTTCGGAGTCGACGTTAAACTGTAGGTCCCGCTACTCAAGTATAAAATTAACGCACACATGAGTGGTGTGAGAAGCTAGGCCGTAATCCTGACTGAAGGGTTGTAATGACTAATTATGTATCTATGTATGTATGTAGATGCAATGTCATGTTGCAAGGTATGCAAGCAGATATGCACTTTTATTGAGTAAATATTCGGTTTATTGAGTACAATATTTTAAGTGTTCAGACGTAACAAAATACGCAGTTCAGCTGCTTATTCAATATTTATTTGTCAGCTGGTAAGCAAAACAGCTCGTTGTTTCAACAAAATTGTTTTTATTTTGTTCTTTTGTTTTGTTGTTTTTGTTTTGTTTTTTGTTTGTCATTGTTAACATTTGAGTTGTTAAATATCAACAGAAAGTGATCGGATAATTGTTAGGTTAGGTCGAAGTGGTAGCTCTGATATCAAAGAGCTCACTTGAGCACACTATGCGCACTGAACATACTTATTTATGACAGTGCTGCATTTGAAGTTTTACTCAATATTATAACAATTTGCGTATTTATTGCGCAATAATTAATTGAAACTTTATATGAAATATTAAGCTCAATAATGGCATTTATTGCGATTTATGCAATAAAAGTGCATGTCTGAACATAGTATTCAGTGTGATAAACTTCAAGTGCCAGGGCCATGAGTTTAATGCCGTCCAAAGACTCTGGGTATTTGTAATTGCGCACAATATAAAAAAGATAGTGAGAATTATTAATAGTTATCGAAAAAAAGGGAGCAGTATTAAGCACTGGTCTTTAAAAATTTAAATAATTATCTTACACTGCTCTTACCAGTCTTTTTTTTCTCCTGTAAACTATGTTTCCTGTACTCTAACACAATGTACTGCATGAATACGGGTTATCTCCTAAATAAAAAAAGGTTAAGACTCGTTGCAAATAAATGTTCCCTTTGGAGACATTTCTATCTTGAAACTCACTTTATATTGGCAGGTCGCAAATGATTCATTCAAATTAGAAAATTAAACTTATTTTAAAGATTTTCTTTTTTCTGTTGCTATTATTTGTCACATAACTGTTCCGATCATACTTATATGATACAATCATAAATTGTGAATACGTCTGCAATTTTTCGCTTAATTTTGTCATCGTTTTTTTTTCTTCTTCTTGTGAATAGCACATTAATTAATTACTTAAATTTATTTGCATTTTAAATCATCATTTCATATATAATTTGATTACAAAGCTTGCATACGAATTAAAATGAAACGAAAAATAAAAAGAAAGAAAAAAAAGTCACAGCAAAAATCCTAATGATGCAGACAATGCGATGGTGGTTGGGGATTTTAGTTTTCTCGTTAAGAGGCCTTTTCAAAAGTAAAACGAAAACCTCTTTAGACCATTTATAGTCGAGAACGATACTAATTACAGTACAAATAACAATGGGAGTGTATGTATGTGTTGCGAAATTAAAAGGCCAAAGTGGTTGACATCAAAGCAAACAACAGAATCTTTTTGAAATTTATGCATAATAATACATGCATCAGACGTACGTAGTCAGACTATAATTGTACAGTACAAATCAAAAGTGAATGTTTTTTTGTAGACTCTTTAAGGGTTTTTTCTATTAAAATAATGCTGGTACTGGAAGAACAACAACGACAATTTTCCTTTGATGGTGCTGAAGGAAGAAAGTGAACTTTTCGTATAGAATATGTTTTCTTTTTTCATCTGTGTTGAAATTTAATGAACATGAGTATACTCATGTAAAGTAAAATGTTTATTTACAAGTAACATGTTCCCAGGAATTGCCACCGTCTTTAAAAATAAAATGCATCAACCTTATTTGGCAGTTGACAGCATGCCAATAAAGATATTTAAGCATAGTACATGACAGGAGCCATGAAGAGCAGGTTTGTTTAAATATAAGAACAATTTATATTATGCTCTGAAGGTAGGTGCGTAGGTAGGTTTAAGGACGTGTAATTGTCGTTAAGCAAGTACAATACTCGCTGGTCGAAATGACCCATTGTAGTAAATTCATCCCAAAAAGAGAGGATAGTAAGGGAAATATAAAGGAAACGAAAGAAAAAAAATTAAAAACATGACAATAAATACAAAGACATGGCGACTACACTCTTGATGTCCTAACATCTCTCAACAAGCTTAAACTACTTATAAAACTCTGAAGAGCCATAATGTTGGCTCTCGACAGAGAATCTAAACTTTCAAAGCCCCTGCCCAAGGTCCTCCACATCGTTGTATCAAAATCTGAGTAGTTTGAGAGAAGGCGTTCAATAGTCTGCAACTCTTCCTCGTCACAACATATCCTTCAATAGTCCTGCTGGGATTTGTTACAAATCCTTGTCAGCGATCTAAATTTGCCAACCCAATAATTAACTTCATGCTGATCTTATTAGAATTTTCTCACATTATGATGAGCTAATACTTTAGGAGAATTTCGGAGATATAATTCAATTTTTTACACGATTACTCACAGAGAAAACAAAAACGGTAATTCCGTATAGAAATGTTTGGCAAGATGGTACAATATACATCGTAAACGATTCGGTTCAGATTTTCACTGATGACTTTAAATTAAATGGAGCTGTAGGGGATAGATTATTTTCGTAATTGGCAGACATAGCTCGATCTATAAGGCTATAACTGGAATGTCTTTCAGGAGGAAAAGCCGGTTACTATGAAAGAATATCACCAGAAAAGATGTTACAATACTCCAATAGTCTGGCAGCAGTCAAAGCGCGGGGTTCCGAAGCTATAAATTCCAAAACGGTACAAAGCTGTTGCAAACATGTGAACGAGCTGGCGGAGTGGTAAGAAGCCCGGAATGGTTCGCACATTAGCGGAAATATAAAACTATGCTATCACAATGCTCCTTATGTGTGTCTATCTACGCATTCTCGGTAGACGACAGAGATCAGCAATGAATCGTTTTTTCGCTACTCATAAACACTCATGAAACTTTGAATCAAAGTGAGTCAACAATATTGAAATTTAACTACTCTGATTCATTCGTACTCACTACAATATTGATTTGTAAGTCGCAGGTTGCAATGAGTATGAGCACAACGTTGACCTCGAACTCATACCATTCAAAATATGTTTGATTCATACGCCTACTCTTTCAGAGTCATAAAATTAGAAAAATACTTATATATACTCATAAATGATTCAAGTGATTCGAATCATTTATCAAAATTTACAGTCTTATTTGTTGTTGCATTTACAAAAGAAAGAAAAAAGATACATAAGCAAAAAAGGCAGAGCAGCAAGCAGAGTAAACAGACAACCTTCTAGTGAGTATTGTAGTGTTCGTACGTGAATCATACTTATTTTGTGATTCTTGTAAATGTTGAGTAAAGGACAGTCGAAATCAATAACATCATGCGTATTGGTAAGTATGAGTACGACGAGTATTTCAAACTTTGAATATGAGTAGTATGAGTATGATATTAAAATATATATGAATGCGTAAAAGTATCAGAGATTATGAGTATAATTCGATTCTATTCATCTTTTTAAATACTCATTGCTGATCTCTGGTATCGCTTTTTACGACAAATTCTAAGGCCGAAACTGCAATTTAATTTTTGGGTATTTTAGACCCTGCATTAACATTAACAGAATACATTTTTTCAGTTTAACAAACTATTGATTATGAAAGCCATGGTTTAAAGTTATCCAACACTTGTCGGATATAAGTAAGCTACTCTGGATTTCTAGAAGGCCTTGTTTTTATCTCATTTTTCATTTCACCAATCAGTTTATAATCGCTTTCTTAATTTCTTGCAATCAATCATGAAATCACTTGACCAATTCACACAATTTTGTATCATGTATGTTGTATTGAATACACTTGGTTGTTTGTGAATGCTCAATGCTATGCTGTCTTGTGTATTTCGTATTTCAAATGTCTCCTTCGTATTCTTCTTCATAATTTTTGGCATTCAAGCAATGTTATAGCACGATACCAATACAACTTTTTAAAAACATATGAACAAATGTGTATAATTGTATTGGATTTTTACATGTAAATTATCAACAACAAACATACACTGTTGTATATTCGTCCAGCAATACAATGAATACAACGATACAACGCCTCGTGTAAATTCACAAATTATTTCTATTAAATTTTACCATTTATAGCCAAGAACGAAACTGATGTATTCAAATATTCCAATCGATAAAATTAATTGGCACAGTCATATAACACATACAGGCATGTAGCTATGCAAACAATAGAACGTTTTCCAATTAATCGATTTCTTTTAGCATACTTGGCAAATGCGGGATTAAACTAAAACCCTACTAGTCCTTGTCTAGTTATTATGCGAATAAAGAAAAAGAAAAAAAAAACTCCCACCATTTATCGAACATACATACATACAATTTTACAATTCTTAAGTAAATAATGTTTCTGGTCATAAAGCAGCACAATCACAATCTAAACTGTATTGAATTGCATCTTTTGGTATATGAACTGTTGAAATGTATTATGGCAACATTGTGTCATATGATTTTGATTGGAATCCACTTAAACAAAATAACCAGTGTTGCAAAACTGAAATTATAAAATGGTACCTGAACTATAACTGAAAAAGTAATTTTTTGAATCAGATGGTACTTTTATAAAAGATACATACATACATACATAATTGGTCATTATAACCCTTCAATCAGTATTATGACGTAACTTCTCACATCACTTACATATGTTGTGTGTGTTAATTTTACACATGAGTGAAGGGATCTACTGTTTAGGGTCGATTTCGAACGACAGATTTTTGAGAAACTTTATCTTCGAAATTTTATTTACTCTCAGAGGAATATTTTTTCATATTTCGTTTTGATAGAGATATCTGACATGGGGTTTAAATCGTATCAGACTATTTATTTATTTATATATAATACACATACAGGACAAAAACAACTAATGCGGAACGCAACAAAACGTAAAACCCACGTTTAGTCGAACGTCGATGGAACGTCATGTAATATACATTGGTTTTTTGCATATGAAGAGCAATGCAAGTGCTTATCGAAATTACATTACGGTTCGGCAAGCGTTTTCATTGCTTTTCGTATTCTAAAAACGTTTGTACGTTCCGTGGCCGTTTGGCTAACCGGGGCTAAAACCTAATTCTACCTTTAGCATTACGTTGAACATGTTCCTAATGCATTAATAGTTGAAAAACGCAAAGACATAAAATATGTAATAATCAAAAAGTACTGAAAGCGTAGCGGGGGTACTGTGGTATTTTTGAAATGAAAAAGTACTAAAAAAAGTACAAAAGTTGTGAATTGTTCAACACTGACACCCAAACATCTACCAGAGCTGTTAGTATTTCATGATATTTGCTTTTGTAATTGATTTCAGTAATCAAACTAAATGGCGCACAACAATCTTTATTAACGTATTTTGATTGCCCTGTCACAGGGCACAATCACAATAAAGTTCTTTGCAAACGTAATCTCTGACACAATTTCTCATTTTCAAACAGCGTGTTGTTGCCAATCAGTTGGCATTATAGCCAATAAAATAACTGTTTAAGTTATTGCTTAAGCTGAATGCCTTCTCACATTGGCAGCCCATTAACATTCTAATGTATTGTGTTGTTTTGTTAATGGCGACTTAAATTAAGCGACAGCATTATTTTGGCATTTTCCATACCTTCTGTATACTCTTTAGCTTTCAAAGGCTTTTGGTTTTTTTTTTGTCAGAAGTCATAAGGAAAAACAATAATTAAATCGTAGAAAACATAATTAATTATCTCACCTTTACGAAATACAGTCCGCGTTAAAAGGAAGCGTACATAATGTAAAATTTTATCGGATTTTTGTTAGAAATCTGCTGAGAAAAGAAATAATTTTTTTTTCAGATTTCGTTTTACCTGGGCTTTGAACCCTGGCCTCAAATCTGATAAGCCAATACACCTACTACTACGGCGCACATTAATACGTAGATAATGTCGATTAAAAAATTTCAATAATTTTCTTATTTTGCTCTTGTAAAAACATCGAATCTTACCCTTATGCACTGCTTACTATTCCTTTAATTACGATTACAACTCTGTAGTCATGACTACACTAGCTTCTCATAACATCCAAGTAATGTATGTTAATTTTATAGATGAGTTCCGGGACCTATAAGTTAAACGCCGACTCTAAAGTACAGATTTTGAAAAGCCTTCATACGGATATTTTATTTACCAGGCCTGCCGGCATGAAGTGAGTGTCAAGATACAATTCTCTCCATAGGGAACATTTATTGTGAGCGCGCCTTAATTTTTATTATTTTATTGCTTTTCGTATTCTAAAAACTGACATATGTTCTGTGTACGTTTGGCTAATCGGGGCTAAAGACTAATTTTAATGCATTAATAGTTAAAAAGCCAAAGACATCAAATATGTAATAATAAAAAAGTCTTGAAAGCCTGGCGGGGGTACTGCGGTATTTTTTAAATGAAAAAGTACAGAAAAATTACTAAAGTACTGAATTTTTCAATCCTTCCGAAGAATTCAAAAGTTTGGAAAACTGGTGTCGCATGAATTGAATGCCAGACACACAGATGGAAGACCTTAAAATCACTTGTGAAATTTTGCTTTAAAGACACGATAGAAAATCAATGTTGCATCGAACTGTTACTGGCGTTGAAAAATTGATTTACATATGTGCAGAATTGTAAGTGGAAATAATTATGGGTTAATCCGGGAAAAACAGATTAATTCGGCAGAAAGATAATCGGCGGTAAGGCAATGATGGGTATCTGGTGGAATCAGAAGAGTGTGTTGTGCCACGATATTCTAAAATCTGGTAAAATCGTTAATTTACTAACGACAGCTAATGATCAAATTCAACCATGCATCGTTCAGACCAATTGTTACGTTTTTACCTTTTAAAAACGTTTAAAATATGAGTTCGTAGATTGTAAATAAAATAAAATTTAAATTTGTGTTTAGTTTTAATTAAAATTCTTTATTGTTCGCACAAATCTGTATGCCACTGTTCACAACTTGATGTAAACAACAACAATTGCTTTGTTTGTTATTCCACTTTGCACTCTTTTGCATAAACAGTAACAAATCAGAATGTAGTCGCCATAGTCTAATAGGTAGTGTGTTGGTTTATTACACGTAAAGCCCGGGTTCGAGCCCAGGTCAGACATCAAAATGAAATATGAAAAAAAAAAATATTTCTTCGGCGACTTCCTCTCAGTAGATTTCTGGCAAAAGCTTTGAGAGTAAATAAACCTGCCATGAAAAAGTTTCTCAAAAAATTTGTCGTTCAGAGTCGACTTTAAATTATGCACTCATGTGTAAGATTAACACACACAAGCTAGCTAGCTAGCTAGGTGAAGCTAGGCCATAATCCTGACTGAAGGGTTGTAATGCCCTATTATGTATGTATGTAACAAATCATTAGATAATTGTTAGACAGATCTCTGTAACGGAGATCTTCAAACCACGATTATTCTCTTCACACCTAGACTGGGAGATGCAACCACAACCTCCGTATGCAGCATTAATTGTTTTCATCGATGGGGTATACGTTGCCTGAGCAGCAACTTGATTCCCATGAGGAAGTCAAAAATAGGGTGTCTAATTGGATTGCTTTAAAATATGACCAAAATATTGGCATGTAATCCACAAATTACATGAAAGATTGAATAAATGTGTAGCCAGCAATGGCCAGTACTATAAAGAAAATTTTTTTTTACTTTCACATTAAAAAATTGTGCTTTATTTTGACAAATTTTTTTTTACTCTTAGATCCTTTGTCAGACGTCTAATAGGGCAAAACAGAAATATTTCGTTTTCTCGACATGTCAGAGTTGATGTTTGTGCTCCCTGTACCCCAGTATTCTATTTACCGACTAGACTACGGCAACCGCTAAACCCCAACTAATTTTGTTGTTTTTCTTAATTCGGCCTACGAAAGGTATTAAACTTAATTAAAATTCTCGAATTAATTTTCTGCTTGAATCTAATGCAACGTAATGTATTCCAATAGGTACTAATTTGCTTCCACTTCTACGTTGAACTCTAATTTGCAAAGGCCTTAATCAAGAGAAACACTCTGCGGCAGTTGTGAATGTCATGCTGCATACAGTGAACGGGGTTGCGAATTGGTGCATAAGAAAATGAAATTAAATCTTTTGGTTTACCTTTAAATTCTTACCCTTTAAGCCTGTTAAGTTCACATTCAAGAAAGAATAAAATATGAAAACATTAAAAACAAATATGTGGAGGCATGTGTGTTTCATTTGTGAATGTTGCAAGCAACTGGGCCATACATTCCATATACTCGTACATTGTTCGAGTGAAATGTGTATTGAATTATTTCTACAGCTGACATGAAAACAAATTAGAAACAGAGTTCGCAAAGAGAAAAATGTACTCAAAAGAGAATAAAAAAAAAGCAAAAAAAAAAAAGACGGCTCTTATTGATATGTTGTTGCCACTTGCAACAGAAAAGCAAGGTGTTAGTGAAGAAATTGCTGATTTTGTCGATAAGCCGAATAAGCCGAGACTGTAAATCAAATTTGAGTGAAAGATTTTCCATTGGGGAACAGTTTCTACATGAATAATGGCCAATAAATGCTACCAAAAGAAGATAAATGTTGATTAAAATAAAAAGAGAAGAAATGAAAGGCTTAAGGTTAAAACATAATGTATACGTATCCCAGAACATGGTGAGCTAAATGTGACAAAAGGCATGCGTAGTAATAATTCATAATAAATAAGAAATCCTAAAGGATAAAATCTAAACGAATCTCTAGTAAGGGTGATAATTGCTGTCACTATTGAATGAATTTAAATATTAAAGCATAGGATTTAAGTTTTACACCAAACAGCCGGGTAATACAAGATGGGATATCGTTTGAATCAAACTATGTCCACCTATAAATACTTATCTAAACTTCTATAAAAAAGCTATAAATGGAATTTCTCTTTATCATTACATTTATAGCCGATTAAACTTCATTATATTCATTGCTGACACCGTAGTCTAGTAGCTAGTGTGTTGGCTTCTCAGAAGTGAGACCCCGGTTCAAATCCCAGCTCAGACATGAATAAAACTAAACATATAAAACTTTTTTTTCCAGACTCCTAGCAAAGAGTATTTGAGCAAATAAATTTGTCATGGAAAAGTTGATCAAAAACTGTAGGTCCCTGTCCTCATGTATAAAATTAACATACACAACATAAGTGGTGTGAGAAGCTGTATCGTAATTCGGACTGAAGGATTGTAGGACCAATTATATAGTCCAAACGTCAATGAAAGATTGGTCTTAGCATTACTTAATTGTGTGCTGTAAGCTCAACTTGTTAGAGTATAAATCTACAAGTGGGAAACTTCTGTCAAGACAAGACAAGGTAAGCAAGGAGCAAGTAAGATTTCATTCAGTCTTGTGTGAACACGCGTTACGTGTGAAGAGAATAATCGTGGTTTGAAGATCTCCGTTGTAAAGATCTAACGAACAATTGTTATTGTGCACGCGGAAGAGTGTAAAGAAGAATAATGAACAAAGCAAATTGTTGTTGTTTACATCAAGTTGTAAACAGTGGCACACAACATTGTGCGAACAATAAAGAACTAATCTAGAAGTACTTGCAATCTACGAACTCACATTTTAAACGTAATATTCAGCAGCCATTCCATTTCATCAACGGCTATAAATATTTGACAGGTCCCTTCAACTGGTTTGTGCAAAACAGTAATACTATGTTCAGACATGCACTTTTATTGAGTCAATATTCGGTTATTTGAGTGCAATATTTTAAGTGTTGAGATATAATATAAGCAATATTCATTTGACAGCTGGTAAACAAAACAGCTGGTTGTTTTTATTTACAACATATTTTTTTTCTTTTTTTTCTCGTTGTTGACGTTTGAGTTGTCAAATATCAACAGAAAGTGTTCGGATAATTGTAATATGCGCACTGAACATATTATGACAGTGTTCTATTTTAAGTTTAACTCAATATTATAATAGTTCGCGTATTTATTGCGTAATAATTAATTGAAACTTAAATGAAATATTGAGCTCAATAATAGCGTTTATTGTGATTATACAATAAAAGTGCATGTCTGAACATAGTATAAAACAATCTTCAGAATGCGGTATTCCCCTGTATCTATCGTTGAAGAAGAGCCTTAGATACCATCAGATAATCATTCAATATAGATGACATTGAAAAGGCAAAGACTACTATAGAAAAACCTTTCAAAAATTACTTTGAAGGGATATCCTTGAGACTGAGTAAGGGCATATTCAAGTGTAAAATGATGAATGTAGCGCATGCAATGAAAACTTCGAAACGGTGCAACACTCCTTTTGCCTTTGTCCAGCTTTCTTAAGTTTGAGATCCCAATATTTTGGGTATGATAATATACATACACAATTGGTCTTAAGAAACCTTCAGTTAGTTTTATGACCGAGCTTCCCACAGCACTTATGTTGGATGTTGTTGCGCCATAACGTCTACTCATCATATAATCAAATAACCTTATATTAGTTTCATAATATTTCATAACCTATACCTAATAATTAACAATAATAATAATTGAATTCTATAATAATAACTCGTTAAAATCATAAATTAGTACCGCCCTAATATTAAGTAGTTTAAGGTTAATGAACATATAGAATAAGATAAATAATAATAATAAACGGAGTTGCTGAATTCTTTTTTAACTTCTTTTAACTGTTAGAATTAGGTGTATAGAATATGTTAGATATAAGCAAATATGAAATAATAAAATTAGTTGATAATTAGAATTTTACACGCACGGTCCTTTTATTTCGGAGAAAGTTTGGTCTTCGCGATCATTATTCAAGTTCCCAATTTCAGTTTTAAATTATAAATTACTTAATTTAAAATAATCCTTAAAAAACATTAAGGAAAAACAGATGTGTTAATTTAATATATACAATACCTACAGTTTGAAGTCGAGTTCAAACAACAGATTGTTTGAGAAACTTTTCATGAAAATTTTGTTTTCTCTCACAGTTTTTGCCAGAAATCTGCTGAGCAGAAGTGGCTGTAGAAATATTTTTTTATATTTCGTGTTGATGGAGATGTCTGACGTAAGGTTTCAGCCGTAGTATAGAGTCTAATATGCCAACACATTACCTACTAGACAACGGCGATTATGATTAACAAACGCTGCCCTAACAAATACAACGAACTTGTTACAAGTACACCAACGACATCGGTATGAAAGTAAATAGGCAAGAAAGCAACAACTAACAATGTAAACAAAATACACAAACAACAATGAAGTCGTGATAGAGTTCTTTAGAAAGCGAAATCACGAACGTTCGACTTCAAGAAACTCCATCAGACTGTTTGCGTGGGCATATAAAAAGGCAAGACAAAGCAGTCAATAAGGAGTAATAATTCAGTCAGTGTTGTAAGAAGACGCGTTGCGTGTGAAGAGAACAGTCGTGGTTTGAAGATCGCCGTTGAAAAGATCTGCTTTGTAAGCAAAGAAGAATATCGAACTAAAAAAATTGTTGTAACATCAAGTTGTGAACAGTAGCACATAAGATTGTGCGAACAATAAAGAGTTTAATTGAAACTGAACACAAATTTATTTTTATTTTGTTTGCAATCAACGAACTCATATTCTAAACGTTTTTAAAAAGGTAAAAACCTAACAATATTATATAGGACATAACTCATCTCAGAGGAGTGAACTGGAAGAAGTTAAGCCTACATGATGTCTCCTCTCATACAAAACAAAAAAAAAATGTAATCATCAAAGCCTTGTATAATAATGCAGAATTCATTGTCCTCAACAACGAGAACCCTGGGCAATTAGTTCATACTTAAACTGAAATTAAGCATTGTGTATCACGTAATGTCGGAGACAAGAGGAATTAGCTGCAATCTCTAACACAATCTGCAGGATTTGCATTATGCAGACGACATTTTTCTGGTGTCGCCATAGTCTAGACTAAGTAGTTAAAACACGAAATCAAATATCTCAAACAAAATAGAAATACAAAATCAAATATTTTTTCTCGGCGACTTTCTCTCATCAGTCTTCTGGCAAAAATTAATAAAATTTTGCCATGAAAAGTTTGTCAAATCTGTCGACTGATGTCAATGTTTAATAGTGGATCCAGTCATTCATGCGTAAAATACACACAATGTGGGTGGTGTGTACATTAGGAAAAAAAGAAGAAATATTTCTTCCGCATATTTTGTCAAACTTGCTTTGTTTCCTTTTTTTGTTCATAGCATGGTGTTGTTTTTTGCAAATTTTCTTTAAATCTGTAATTCCTCTTTATGGTCACAAATTTCATGTTTCATTTTATTAAAGTAAAACTTTCACCACAACTAATAGAATTTCTTAATATAAATCACCACCACCAAGGCAAGAGATAATAAAAAATGTATTGGAATTCCTATAAAATTTCAGATGAAAAATCAAGCACAACTGCTATGACCCGCAAGCAATTCTAAATGCCATAACAAAAACTGGACTCCTTCCTTTTTTTTTATTTTTTTTTTTTATTTTTTTCATTGTTTGTAATACAATAACACTAAATGAGCTTATGATTTCATAAGTCAATAAAATTTAGATTTTTTAGTTTTTTATTATTGTAAAGTTTTAATGCATTTGATATTATTTTTCTGGCAATTACTACCCATACTAATGGCAGTGCTTTTTTTTAGAAATGTCAATGGACTATAGGAGTTGGTACAAATACTCACTCACATTAGTGGTATACAGTGGTATACATACATATATTGCATGCAACTTCAGGACACCCATATTTGTTTTTTATATATTTATACGTACACACATATACATAAATACAAATGTATATATCTTTTTATATACTAACATATACAAACGAGTATAAAAAATATTCATCAAATGATGATAAGATACACATACATACAGTGAATCACAGTGAAAATGGCCCACCATTATTTCGCCCATAACTTTTTGTTCGTCGATGAGTCGAAATTTAATATTCTTGGATAGGACGGCAGGATTAATGTGTGGAGAAAGCCCAACGAGGAGTTAAATCCCAAGCACTTGCGATCCACAGTGAAACATGGTGGTGGCCACGTAATGGTATGGGGTGCGTGTTCTGCGGCTGGAGTTGGAAATTTGCACTTTGTGGAGGGAAACATGGACAAATTTCAGTATTTGTCAATTTTAAAAAATAACCTAAAGCAGAGTGCAGAAAAATTAGGAATAAAGGACACCTTCCACTTCTACCAGGACAACGACCCGAAACATACCGCTGAAGTAGTCAAAGAATGGTTGTTGTATAACTGCCCAAGGGTTATTAAAACTCCACCAAAATTACCAGACCTGAATATAATCGAAAATTTGTGGCATAAGCTAGAGTTAGAAGTGAGAAAACACCAAATATCTAATGTGAACGACCTCAAGGCGGCTTTACAAGAGGAAGGGGAAAAAAATTTCTCCAAGTTACACAAAAAAGTTAGTAGAATCCATTCCTAATCGTTTAAAATCGGTAATAAGTCAAAAAGGCTTTCCTACAAAATATTAAAAATAAAAAAAGCGTTATTTCTTTAATAATAATATACTGGGCCATTTTCATTGTGACCTAAATTTGAACTGTTTTTGTTTCTGATGTAAAAAATCAATGAATTAATTATGTAATTAAAAGAATTTTTTAGTTCCTTATATTGAATACCAAATAAACTTTATTTTAAACAAAAATATTTATTTTATTTTCTTTTTTTTTTTTTTTTTTTTTTTATTTTATTTATTTTTTATTTATCATTAATATAATACATGAAGAAAGTTAATATAACCCGCTAAGCCATTGGCTTGTCAGCAGGAAAAGAGAATTTAAATTTTCTAAATATATTACATAAATTTATAATTCATTGCGAACTTAAAAAATATTTTTTCAAAAGTTTTTTTCTTCTAAATTTATTATTTTCATTAATTATATGCGTTGGTATCTTATTACAAATTTTTGGTAACATGACGCTTAGCTCATTTCTGCCATATTCATTAAAAAATTGTTTTACTTTATACCTTCCTTGAGCTCGACGTCTTGTGTTATACCGGTGATCGATGACGTCGAGAAACCTATCGTCTTTGTGAAATTCATTTACTAATGTAAAATAATAAATACTTTTAATGTTTAAAAGGTTGAGTTTTGAGGCTAGATTGCTTGAATTGTTTATTGCTGTGTTTGCAGTTGTATTTGTAGTTGTGTTTGTTGTTGTGTTTGTTGTTGTAGTGTTTGCTGTTGTGCCTACTGTTGCGTTTGCTGCTATGTTGGTTGTTGTATCTGTTATTGTATTGTTGGTTGTTAACGGTATGCTGTTTGTTTGCAAATCCGAAGTTACTGCTGGGTTGTTATTAGAAGATGAGTTGTTGACTGTATTGACGGGAATATTTCGTTGTATTGTATCTGGTCGTATGTTGTTGGGTGTATTAAGTGTAGTATTGAAGTAAAGTGTTCTGTTTCTTTGAATGTTGTTGCTGATATCGTTTAGTGGGTGATTGTCGTTATATGTGTTGTGGAAGAAATGGTTATTTTTTTCAAGAATTTTTAATAATTGGTTTTGTGTATTTTGTAGTATTCTACAATGCGTTGAACCTCCCCATGCCGTGATACCGTGTCGTATATAAGATTCGGCCAATGAGTGATACGCTTGTCTTAGAACATCATTTGTAGAGCAGTAGCTTAAATGATAAAGCATATATGCAGATTTGCGTAATTTCTTTTGTAGATTTATAATATGGTTCTTCCACTTAAACTTATTATCAACATATACTCCTAAGTATTTGTACGTTTCCACTAGCTCTATATTTGTGTCACACCTATCGTCTGTTGTATTAGGGTTTTTGGCCATTCTGTGAATACATTCGTAATTGTGAAATTTCAAATATATATTTGACTGTGTAAGATGTGGGGGTTTTATATGCATAATTTTCGTTTTTGTCGCGTTAATGATTAGGCCGTTGTCGTGACACCATTTCGCTGCTATATTTAGTTGTTTCTGCATTATTTCTGTGGCATGTTCTATGTTTTTATCTGAGACCACTATTGCGGTATCATCTGCGTAAGCAAATGTTGTGTTTCCTTGAAGTGCATTTATCATTTCATTGGCGTATATTAAATACAGTATTGGTCCAAGTTTGGAGCCTTGTGGTACACCACAATCTATTGCCACTTCTTCGCTGTTGTTGTCACATATTCTCACGCGGTAGGTTCTGCAATCTAGATAGTTCTTAAACCAGTTTAATGTGCTTCCTCTAACTCCAATTCTCTCTAGCATTTGCAGTAGTTTGCTATGTGTGAGTGTGTCGAAGGCTTTGCTGAAGTCGACGAATAGCACTAGACAATGCATATGTTTGCTCAGGCAACTATTGATGAGGTTTGAGAAGTTTCCCAATAGTTTATTTATATTTAACCCTTTTTGGAAGCCGAATTGATTTTTATTTATAATTTTATATTTCCTTAGGAACGCAGTTAATCTTCTAACAACGACTTCTTCTAAGACTTTCTCAACAGCTGGTAAAATAGCAACAGGTCTGTAGTTGTTGTAGTCTGACTTACATCCGCTTTTATAAATGGGTCGTATTAACGATGTCTTCAATATGCTTGGTATAATGCCATTTTCTAAGCTTAAGTTGATAAGCTTTGTTAGGATTGGTGTAAGGTAACTCGCATTATTTTTCAAATCGGATGGTCTAATACCGTCCATTCCTGGGCCTTTCCTGGATTTTAAAGTCCTTAAAATATTGAAAATTTCCTCCTCATTTGCATATTCTAAGTAGAAAGAGTTTTGAAGCACTGTTTCAACACTATTTATTGTTTTTATGTTACAAGTATGTATTATTTTATTTATGTTATTTTTAAAATTTGTTGCAAAATTGTTTAATAGTTCATTTATAGTTTTGGTTTTAAAATTTCTTGTAATGATTTCATCGACATTGTTTGTTTTCTTTCCTATTATTTCATTTATAATTTGCCATGTTACACGCATATTATTTCTATTTTCGATGAATTTTTTTCGAAAATAATTGTTTTTTTCATAGTTTATTTTTTTATTTACTAAATTTCTAAATTTTTTATATTCGAGTTCATAATTATTATTATTTTTATTGTTTCGCCATCGTTTATAAAGTTTATCCCGATAATCACAGTATTTAATTAATTCTTCATTTATCCATGGGTTTTGTGATCTTTTCTTACTAACTTTTAAAAATTGCGTAGATTTATTATAAATTTCACAAAATTTCGAGTATATCTTAAGGTATAAATCATTAGCGTTTTCTGCTCGATACATCATTTCACTCCAGTTCGTTTCTTTAATTTTATTATTTATTTTTATATTATTTAATATTTTAATATGCTCACGCGTACCTATATTTGCGCTACTCTGGTTGTTTTCTTCGTTATGTGTAGCAAAAAACAGAGTGTAATGATCACTTATAGTTGTTGTAATTATTACTGCATACGCATGTGTGTTTGTTTGTTTATTTTTTATAAACACGTGATCAATGCATGAGAATGTGTTTTTGTTTATGTCTTCACGTGTGCTTTCATTTACCATGCTTTGCATACCATTCGCTAGCATCATATCAAGATATGCTGTTGTTGGTTTATTTTGTTTTAAGATATCAATATTGATATCTCCAACCAATATACATTTTTGTTTTTTGTTTATTTTGCTTATTTCTATTTCTAGCTCGTGTATAAAGTCAGTGATTTTTTGGTTTGGGGGACGATACAACGCAAGAAGGGTAATTGCTTTGTTGTTCGTTGTAACATCGAGACGTAAGAGTTCAAATGTTTTTGTGTTCGAAGAGATTTGTGTAAATGTGATGTTTTCTCTTACATAAACGGCGATTCCTCCTCCCCTTCCTTCTCTATTAAAGAATATCGAACTAAAGCCTTTTATGTTATAAAGAGAGTTTTCACTGTCACTTATGTTAGTTTCTACAAGTACTATAACTTTTACTTTGTTTATTATTTGATTTATACTCACTATAAATGAAGAGAAATTAAGTCTGAGTGAACGAATGTTAGTATAAATAATTGATGTGGGATAACTTAAGTATTGTTTATCGATTTTGTTAAAATTATCTAAAGTTTGAATTTTATTATTCATTTTTTGTACTTCGAATTTAAATTATATATGTACATATGTATGTGTATTGTTTTACGGATTTTTTTTTTTTAATTTAATTATAAGAAAAAGATGGTAAATTTAATTTGCTGAAGGAATAATTAATTCAATATCAGTAGCATTGTTTATGATTATAAGTGATGAATTTTCGTTTTTGCGGGCAAATATTTGGCCATCTCTGACCCAAACATATTTCCAGTTTGCTTCTCTTGCCTTGGTTTTTGTTATCCAAAGCAAACGACGATTATTAAAAGTGAGTTGATCATTAATGTAGATATATTTGTTATTATTGCTAGAGTTTTGTTTTTCAGTGTTGTTTACAATGTTAGCATCTAGTCGGTGTCGTGCAATCTTACTCATCAACTCTCTTTTTTTGCCGATAGATGTAAATTCCACTACAATCTTATCATTTTTCTTTTTCGGCCTATATGCATTGCTTATATCGGTTTCTCTCATTTGCACGTCTAGTGAGGAAGCAATTTTTGTTATTATTTCGTTTGGAGTCATCTCTTCATTTGTAACGTTTTTTATTTCAATATTTCTTACAATATTTTGCTGTTCTAGTTTGTTTATGCGTGTTTCCAACATATCAATTTGTTTCTCTCTTTGCTTATCTTTTTCACTCAGTTCTTTTACTTGATCCGCTATTTTTGAAAGGGTATTTGTTATTGTTGAGAGTGCAGTTTTTAATTCATCTCCCATTTGTATGTAGGAGTTCTTAACACTTATTGTTAATTGCTCTATGTTTGTTTTGATATCTCTTATGTCTGTTTTAAGGTCATTGACATCAGATTGAACCGAGCACAAGGTCGAGTTTACAGTGTTAAGAGAAAGTGAATCTTTGAATATTTTTGCTCTGTTTTCTTCATAATTTTCATTATCATCATCTCTTAATTTGCGTTGTAGGTTTTTCTCGTCAAATACGACAGTTTGATATAAGGTGTTGGTAGATTTGGATCTTGGTTTACATACTTGACACTTCCAATTTGTTTTCCTCTCTCCATACATGCTCGAATATGTCGCCTCGGACAAAGGACAGCAGGGGGAGAAGTGGTAATTTGAATTACAACTATAACATTTCACAAAAGCAGTTGTTGTAATTGCTTTGTTACATGTATAACAGAGAGTGGTACTCATTTTTTTTTTGTTTGTTTTTGAGATTTGTTTAATTATGATTATTTAGTAATTTCACTATCAAAGAGCAATCAATTTAGCACGAATCTGGCATCAATTTGTAGCTTTTTGTTTTTTAAGCTTTAATTTTTATTTATTTTTAATTTTTTAATGATATGATTATAAAAAACGCACTTTTCTCACGAGCATTCAAAAAACACGTCCGTTCGCAATGAAGGCAGATTCGTTCGTCCTTCCTTTTTATTAAATATTAACCAAATACTGATTAATTATTGTAAACATATACGTGGTGAGCCATTTTCACTGTGATTCACTGTATGTATGCAAATGTATTTATAATTTATAATATGTATGAAAGCATATATGGGCAAAATGTGTATGTGTATGCGTTTGTGTATGTGAATGTCAGATTCATATATTTATGTTGTCGACTGACTGACTGTCTCATTTTAAAAAAAATATTTATATTTTGAATTTTGTTGGAAAACAGTTGATGTGTATATTTTAATGATTCATTCAGAGATGTCATTTTATTTGACAGATAACTGTTCTAGTGGTATTTAGAACATCTTTTAATACTATGTTCAGACATGCACTTTTATTGCGTAAATTGCAATAAACGCTATTATTGAGCTCAATATTTCATATAAAATTTCAATTAATTATTGCGCAATAAATACGCAAATTGTTATAATATTGAGTAAAACTTAAAATACAGCACTGTCATAAGTATGTTCATTGCGCATATTACATTTATCCGAACACTTCTGTTGATATTTGACAACTCAAATGTCAACAACGATAAAAAAACAATGTTGTTGAAGCCACCAGCTGTGTTGTTTACCAGCTGTCAAATGAATATTGAATAAGCAGCTGAACTGTGCATATTGTTTTGTGTGAACACTTAAAATATTGTGCTCAATAAACCGAATATGACTCAATAAAAGTGTATGCCTGAACATAGTATAATACCTACATATATATGTATGTGAAAGAATCTCTAACTTACATAATTACTTAACTGTTTTTTAGAACCCTTTAGTCAGGATTACAACCTAGCTTCTCACACAACCCATGTATTCAATTTATTCAAGAAAGGCGGCACCTAAAGTTTTAAATCGATTCCGAACGACAGATTTTTGTGAAACTTTTCATGGTAATTTTAAAAACACTCACAGTTTTTGTCAGGAGACTGATGAGACGACGTTGCCAAAGAAATAATTTTTTATATTTCCTTTTTGCCAGAGATGGCTGAACCAGAGGTTGAACCATTTGCTAACGCCTAATAAGTTAATAGTTTACCAGCCTACGGCAACATCACCGAAAGAATTTTACCGTTTATTTAATCTCAAGGAGCCCGAAACACTTTCTATTCCAAACATTTAGTCAAACGTCGATGAAACGTAATGTAACATACGTTCGTTTTTAGCATATAAAGAGCAATGCAAACGCTTACCGAAATAACCGCTTTTTGATGCGTTTTCATTGCTAATCGTATTCTAAAAACAAATGTACGTTCTGTGGACGTTTGGCTAACCGGGGCTAAAGCTTAATTCTACGTTTAGCATTACGTTGAACATGTTGCTAATGCAATAATAGTTGAAAAGCGCAAGACATCAAGTATGTTATAATAAAAAGTACTGAAAGCGTCGCGGGGGTACTGCGGTATTTTTGAAATGAAAAAGTACTGAAAAAAGTGCAAAAGAACTGAGTTTTACAACACTGATACATTTACAAATCATATTTAAGTTCGAGCTGAGCAACTTCAACCATATGCTCGGTGTTGTGTAACAGATCAGAGTCTCTGGTCCCTCACGCTAATAGTTCAGCACAGTGCCCACTAGACTACCAGGGCGCTCGTACATTTTTTAATAGCTTCACAGACTAGTCATGTTTTAATTAACATGTTTAATTTAAGTTAATTTTATCCGTGAAGGCAGGCGTCTAGTATATAAAAATTAATCTTCACTAGTAGAGCTTATGCCAAAGCTGCTAATACTATTGATCGCCGATAGAAATATGTATTGTGTTTCAGATTTCCTTTCCTTCATTCTAGATTTTAGAGCTAGAATTTTAACTATCGACAGTTTGTGTCTTACTTAATTGGTTATTACAACACTTTAGTCAGTATTACAGCCTACCTTGTAGCAACACATGTGTATTAATTTATCTATGACTTGAGGGTTCAACAATTTAAAGTCAACTCTGAGCGACATGACAATTTTATTTGCTCTCAGGAGACTGCTGAGACAAAGTCGCCCAAAGATTATGTATTTTTTAATATTTTGTTTTGGTGGAGATGTCCGAACCAGATTGTGAACTACGGTCTCTCGCTTAGCAAGCCACGACAAAACTACGGCGAGCTCAATTTTTTTTTTTAAATGTCAATAAGATGCCTATGTTTTGGGCAATTCAATGTATTAACAACGGATTGACGATTTGCAATATCTTTGCGTTCAAATTACAGCTGGGTTTTAAACCAAGGGCTCGCATCTAATATACCAACACATAGCTTACTACACTGCGGCGACTTTAATTCAACAGAAAATATTAACCTGTATAGGAAAAATAATTACCCTGTGTTTCTGACAAATTGCATCAATCCATGTTGTCATATATGGCTTCACCAAGAACTATTAAGCACATGTTTCCGTAAGACAAACGATTGCACACGTTTATCTATTAGAAGGTAAATTTATGTAAAGTTTAATGTTTTCAGCACCTAAAATTAAATCTAATGATAGAACAGAATGAACAGAACAGATGATGTAGCCATAAAGCCCGGGTTCGTATACCAGGTCAGACATCAAAATGAAATATGAAGAAAAATATTTCTTCGGCGACTTCCTCTCAGCAGATTTCTGGCAAAAACTCTGAGAGTAAATAAGCCTGCCATGAAAAAGTTTCTGAGAAATCTGTCGCTCGGATTCGAAGTTAAACTATAGGTCCCGCCACTCAAGTATAAAATTAAGGCACACAACATGAGTGGTATGAGAAGCTAGGCCGTAATCGTGACTGGAGGGTTGTAATGGCCAATTTTGTACTCGTATGTACATATGTATGTATGTATGATAGAACAGAAAATTCCTTTTATTACGAAATACTCATCAGAAGTTTTCTGCAGGCAATGGGAAGAGGCTTACTGAAAAGATTATTTAGATGGCCCTGAAGCCTTTTAACATTTAAAATTCTTGAATTGTACTAACCACTACACCCTTTCACATCCTACATGGGATTATTTGTGGGACTTAAAAGAAATTAAAACAGTTGTTTGGTGTTAAACAAAAATCATTGGAGATTATTTGCTGGAAAAATTTAAATAAAATTTGTTTAGACAAGCAAACATCTAATTTGGGAACGATAGCCTACTGTTGGGTGGGAATAACTTTGTTTTTGTGTGTCAAATTTTTTTTTTTTGTGTTTACCCTATAAAAACTAAATAAATAAAACTTAAATATGCAATTTTGTATAACAAGTTTAAAGTCTCTATCAGCTCATATACTCAAACACACATTCGTGCCCATATATGTACATATGTATGTACCAAATGAAAAATATTTTATGACTTTCAATAAATTATGATTTGTTTTTGTCATTTTTATTATAAAAAATTTATTTATTTTTCTAAATGCATATGCATTTAGTAGTAGTGTTGGTGTTCTAAAGGCCAGAATAGAAAAACAAAATATTTTTTTATTATTAGAAAAAAAAATATAAATTTCGCAGACTTAATGTTTTCCATCGATTTTTCTTTTCAATTCTACATGTATGTATCAAGACATTTGGCTAGCATTGCATATACTAGTATACTACATGCATATTTAAACAAAAGAAAAGGGGGAAGACAATAACTGTTAAATTATATTTGTTAGTCAAGCATTAAAATTTTTAGCAAATGAGCCAGAAACACAAACAATACAAAACAATTTTAATCGAAATTTGATGAGCTAATCAAACATTATAATTGGATTTCATTTTCAAGCATAACAAATTTCAAATTGTTTCTTTTCTCTTTTCTATTTTCCTTATTGTTGTACTTTAAAAGTACTTTATTACATAAATTAAGGGGGAAATAAAATTTTTTCCAAAAAAACAAACTTTTAGGTTCATAGGTCATAGGCGTGTGTGATGTAAATTTAAACTTTACAGCGTACAATTACCAACAAGTCACGTTCAACATAAAAAATGTTTTAATATCGCTGGAAGTAAAGTTTAAATGCGACGTAAATTCCTTGTTGGTAATGTTGGAAAATTAAAGAAAATTAAATTAAATTCTAAAGAAAGATTTTCCTATAAAAAAAAAGTGATATCATCAGGACTTTAGAAATGCAAAAGGGAGATATTATCTATATTTGTAACTACTTGAGGAGATGATCCATGATGATTTCCAATCATCTTTTTAGGAAGCATATTACAAAGCTTTGGTAACTACATTAGCACTCAGAATGTCTTGAATTTTTTGTTTTTTGCTTCATTTATTTTGGATGTTTCAAGGATGTTTGCGCCGTGATAAGGAATCTCCTTTTGCTTTGACTTTCATTAATCGAATTTTATCAACAATCGAAGTGATTGTTCCTCTGCAGCGCGTCCAAGTGCGATAGGATTGCCTTTGTCATGGCGTAAAAACAACAAATTCCATAACATTGGTGCATTAGGAGTTAGAGGTCATCTTGGACTAATTATTTGGAGAGCTATTAAAGCCTCATGTACATACATACATAATTGGTCGTTATGACCCTGTTGACAGGATGACGACCTAGCTTCTCACACCACCACTTATGTTGTGTCTGTTAATTTTATACATGAGTGAGCGTGAGCTATAGGGTAAAGTCGACACCGAATTATTGAGAAACTTTTTTCACGTCAATTTTATTTATTTTCAGAGTTTTTGCCAGAAGACTGCTGAGAGGAAGTCGTCAAAGAAATATTTTTTCATATTTCGTTTTGAATCGAGGCCTCACACCTAAAAAACTAACACAAAATTCAAAAATATTATTGAACATAATTTCAATGCTTAAACCTGAATTTCGGATATGGCGCTATGAAATGATGGGGTACTCTAGGGGCAGAGGTGCATACCCATTTGTGAAGAAGTTAGATTTATCGAAGGAGTTGATGTTTTCCGTAAAGACCTCTTCACTTTAGGTTAAACGATGACTCAGGTAAAGATTTTAGCTAGCTTGAAAGCTTATGCAATTTTTGTTGACAGTCAGGCTGCCCTAAGGGCTCTTGCTTCGATGTGCTATAAATTACGGCTTGTTCGTCAGTGCATTAGACAAGATCAGATTTGTCTATGCTGGGTTCCGGAACATAGCGGTATACATACATTCATATATAATTGGCCATTACAACTCTTCAGTCAGGTTTACGGCTTAGCTTCTCACACCACTCATGTTGTGTGCCTTAATTTTATATATGAGTGACGGGACCTCCAATTTAACGTCGACTTCGAAGGACAGATTTTTGAGAAACTTTTCATGGAAATTATATTTACTCTCAGAATTTTTGCCACAAATCTGTTGAGAGGATCCCGAAGAAATATTTTTTTCACATTTCGTTTTGATGTTTGGCCTGGGACTAGAGCCCGGGCTATACGTCTAATAAGCGAACACACTACCTACTAGACTACGGTGACTACCGGCAGATGCTCCCGCTAGATTAGGTTAACTATCTGAAGGCAACTTGATAGTTGGTCCTGATCCAACAATTTCCCACTTCTACGGCTTCACCAATAGATAAGCCAGGGAGGAAGAGCAGAGCCGTTGGAAGGGATGTATGAAGATGTTATGAGTCTGGGAATCTATGGCCTGCTATAGCCAGTACTATAATAGTTTTGTACAAATAGTTGCGACTTCAGTTAGTGGATCGGTTACACAATTTTCAAGAATTATATCCAACCTTAGTTCTACCACAAGCACTGTCACAGACAAACACATATACCGACACTGTAGACATTAAAAGAAAGCTGCCAGAATTGTGTGCGTATTAAAGTTTATATACATACATATTGTAGTCGCTGTGGTCTAGTAGGTAGTGTATTGGCTTATTAGACGAAAGGCCCGAGTTAAAATCCCAGGTCAGACATCAAAACGAAAATATGAAAATATTTCTTCGGCGACTTCCTCTCAGCAGATTTTTGGCAAAAACTCTGAGAGTAAAAATTGCCATGAAAAAGCTTCTCAAAAAATCTGTCGTTTGGAGTCGACTTTAAACTGTAGGTCCCGCCACTCATGTATAAAAATGAACGCACACAACATGAGTGGTGTTGAGAAGCTAGGCCGTAATCCTGACTGAAGGGTTGTAATGGCCAATTATGTATTATGTATGTATACATACATATTGTAATGTTTTTACCTTCCTAAAAACGTTTAGAATATGAGTTCATTGATTGCAAACAAAAATAAAAATTAAATTTCTCTTAAGTTTCAATTATACTCTTTATTGTTCGCACTATTTTTGTGTGTCACGGCTTACAACTTGTCGTATACAACAATAATTGCTTGTTCACTATTCTACTTTACACTTCTGTCTGCGCAAGTACTAACAACCCTTCGGTAGATCTTCGCAACAGCGATCTTCAAACCACGACAGTTTAGTTCCCACGCAACACGTCTTCATACAAGACTGACTGAGTTCTAACTGACTCGCTGCCTGCTTTGTTTTGCCTTTTTATATGCTCACACGAACAGTCTGATGAACGTTCTTGGTGTCGAACGTTCTCGGTCTCGCCTTTTCGAGATCTCTGTCACGACTTCATTGTTGTTTGTGTACTTTGCTTACGTTGTTTGTTGTAGATGTCTTTCTTACTTTTCTGTCTCCTTTTCTTCCATACTCATGTTGTTGGTATATGCAAACAAGTTCGCTGTATTTGTGTAGCTTTTGTTTATCGTTTTAATGTTAAACGATGGTACACCGTTTTCATTTTCGTAACAATATGTTTAATGCTTGGCTGTGTAAAAGAAATTGTCCTGCTTGTAACAGCTGAAGTACAGAAACATTTGCAAAATTATTTAGTCAGTCTGGTGTGGCAAATGGGAATTTAGAACAGCACATGATTATTTCGGTAAATTTTTGTTTGTTTTTAATTTTTAGTTAAATGGAACACATGTGTGTCAAAATTAAAAATAAATTTTTATTTTTCATTTTCCCCTCGAAATTTTTGTATATTTTTTTTTCGTTTTTAATTTTTAAGTGTGTCACTCACATGTCTTTGTTCATTTTAATTGCAAGAAAAAAGGGAAAACAAAAGCTTTTTTCTTAAGCAGAAATATTAAATTTCTTTACTAAACAAAAAACAATTTGTATTCATTATTAAAACAACACCCAAAAAAAAATCATGTTTTTATTTAATAAAACAACCCTCGCCCCCTATTTTAATAGATTTCTGCTGGCCATAAGGGTGAAAATATTTCAAAATTTTTTTAAAATTTTGTTTCCATTTTTAATAGTCGAAATAGTTTTGCTTTTGTTGAAAACTATTTTAATTAAATTGAAATTATTTTTAGGAAGAGAGAGGGGGAGATAGAGAATTTTGTACTGATTGGTTTGAGGTCACATTGCAAAGTACAGAAACCCAAGAGCTTGCATTTGTTGCAGAAACAATGGTTTGCAATGGTTTTCAGGTATTTCAATGGAAATTTCCCTTTCAGCAAATTTCCTTCTCTTCATATTAATAGCATACGATAGAATATATATTTTAAATGATTAGGAATGTAAATGAGAACACGAACACGTTATATTTTAGAGAGTTATCTTTAAGAAACCAAACTATGCATTTGAATGCTACTAGATGGCCCATTATAAAGCGGAAGGATAAAGGAAATGACGAGCTTATGATTGTGGACATCAAAAAAACTATAGGGCAGGTCAGGTAATAAGTTAGCTATGATTTGGTCAGATTAGGCACTGTCAAAGAGAAATCCTCTGAAAGATCTTGAAATACAGATGAGTAACAGATGATAAAATTTAAAGACCTGGTTTCAAAGGATACGGAGCACAAAGCTGAAAAGCAAACACTGCTGAGAGGATAATCTAAATATTGTTATGAAAACGAAAAATTTAGATACTTGTGTTTTGCTTTTACATCGCTTAACATTAAAATTATAAACAAAATCTACAAAAACAAAACAATGCAGCGAACAAACCTGTTTACAAATTATCGTACTGTTTAGAAGTGAACAAAAATATACCAACAACACTACAATAATAAAAGTAAACATCGTTGTTTACATTCATATAGATCTCGTGAAGGCGAAGACAACAACGTTTGCTTTCAGGAACAACATCAGTTTACTTTGCCATATAAAAGACAAGGCATAGCAGGCGGCGGAGTTAGTGAAGTTCAGTCAGTTTTGTGTCAAGACGCGGTTCGTCTGAAGAGAGCAATCGTGGTTTGAAGATCTCCGTTACAAAGATCTGTCGAATAATTGTCTAGTAAATATTATTGTTTATGCAACGGGCATAAACAAAGGAATAACAAAGAAAAGCAATTGTTGTTGTTCGCATCAAGTTGTAAACAGTGGTACATAGAATAGTGCGAATAATAAGGAATTTTAATTAAAACTAAACACAAATTTATTTTTATTTTATTTGCAATCTACGAGCTCATAGTTTAAACGTTTTTAAAAGATTAAAACGTAACAATATTATTCCGTTAGCCACTATGTATCCAGATGAAGAAAAATGATGATTAGCGGTATTCTTCCCTCTCAGTGAGAATATATCCATCCACGCAAACATACTCTGGTTAATGTCCATC
Source organism: Sarcophaga rosellei (assembly GCA_930367235.1). Lineage (NCBI taxonomy): Eukaryota > Metazoa > Arthropoda > Insecta > Diptera > Sarcophagidae > Sarcophaga > Sarcophaga rosellei. The sequence continues at coordinate 53,322,393 of OV884018.1, read as the reverse complement.
ATACAAAACGTGTCTCGGCACTGATTGCAAGGTCATTACCAAGAACCTGTATTTTATTAAGATTCCAATTATTCTTACAGAATTCAAATGCTCCCAGAAAGGACCATTATGACTATCGATTATAAATGACTGGAAATAGTGGTGTCATCAGCCTACTATCTAGGAGAAGAGAAAACACAATCAATCAAGATATCAGACAAGATAGAACGGTTTTACCCCATTAGGCTATTCTCTGTGAACAGAAGCATTACAACATAACATGCCGATACTAGAGATACCGTTTAATATGCAGAAAAAATGCATTCCCTTTAGTCGGAATTGCGACATAGCAACACACACCACTTATGATGTGTGTTAATTTTATAAATGAAAAGCGCACCTACAGCTTAAAGTCGATTACACCATCCCGTCGAAACCAAACATCGTTCACATCAATATCATGTCAGCATTCGACAGAGCTGTTTTACACTGAAAGTGTAACCTTTTTAAATAAATAAAAGTCCCTTAGTATTGCTATATCATAGCAGGTTTAATTCAAAATTAATGGTGTATACTTTCTATTTAATTGAATTTGAAAATTATTACTCATACGCATCATATTACATGTACGTACTAAAATAGTTACTCTGAAAAGTATGCAATAATAAAATCTTTGATATGAATCATGTATGAATCACATTCAATTAGATATCACTCATACGTCACATATGTTCTCGCTATTCTGAATTTTACATATTAATTATGAGCATAATGTAATTAAATATAATGCGTGGATGGGCCATTTAAAAGTTAAAATTTAAAAATTGTTTTATTGCATTTGAAATTTTTTCAAATGTACTTTTTTTTTTGTGAAGTACAATTTTTCCCGTTAGGAATCGTTATGGCTGCCTAGGCTGGCCTAATAGTATCTCATTCGATCGGACCAATTTTCGTGGACTATTTCGAGTGTATGTGGTCATATCTCGGCAATTCCATCTCGAATGTTGGCCTTCAAATGCTTAATTGTGTATGTTATAACACTTTTCTCTAACTGCGCCCCACAGAAAGTAGTCCAATGGTGTCAAATCCCAGTTTCTTGGCGGTCAATTGACATCACCATTTATGTTATAACACTTTTCTCTAACTGCGCCCCACAGAAAGTAGTCCAATGGTGTCAAATATCAGCCTCTTGGCGGTCAATAAATATCACGATTTCGGCTAATTAAACGGTCATCAAACGTTTGACCTTTGATGTGTTGCAAGTTGCACTATCATGTTGAAACCAAACATCGTTCACATCAATACCATGAAGAGCAAGTACAAAAAAAAAAATCGGTTATCATGGTGCAATAGGTGTCTCCATTGACCGTAATGGTTGTGACGTCCTTATTTCCAGTGAAAAATGGGCCAATGATGCCTCCGCTTCACAAACCGCATCAAAAAGTCACGCGAAATGGTTGCATTGGCTTCTCTAACACCACGTGCGGGGTTTCTGAGCACCAATTTTGGCAATTTTGCTTATTATCGTATCCGCCAAGATGAAAATGATTTTCATTTGGCAAAATCGACATCATCGTGCAGTTTCTCGTTGACCCATCTAGCGAAGCGAAAACGAAGCGGATAGTCATGTGGCTGCAACAATTGAACCAATTGAGCATTTTAAGGCGTCATACCGAGATCTTTTCGCAAAATTCGACGTAAACTTGTGCGTGAAATGTTCAATTCTTGTGAACGATAACAAGTTGTTGTTAATGTATGTGAGACAGCATACTCTCAACCATACCTTTGATATTTCTGGGTATACGCACAGTGCGAGCACATTCACTTCTTGGCCCATCAATAATGATATATGCCGTACACAGATGGTTCTTCTCTGCCATCAAATTTTGTACGATAGTTTCGTGCAATTTCCAATGAATTGCCATTGTTTTGGAAATAAATTTCCAATAAATCCCAACGTTGTTCAAGCGTTATTCGATTCTTTGCGTTCTGTGGAGATAATATACTGAATTTTGTGACGGAATAGAATGACATAAGGACTGCCAGATTCGAAATAACCTAGGGTTAAAATGTAAATCGGTAGATGGCTCACCCTATATTTTTTATAATTAGCTACTAAATATTTAGATAGTGAAATAAAGGATAACAATTTATTGAGATTAATTTAAATCGAGGTCTAACAACTGCTATTCAGAATACCTATCTGTTTACAATATATGTATCTACAGCAAGCGCCAAAAGTGAGTAAACACCACTGAAAGAATTCATTTTCTTAGGATAGCAAGAAAAGTAACTGAGAATAGTAGAATAAATTTCCAAAAATAAATACGTTTATTTATTACTTATAAAATATTAAAACAAAAACAACAATTCCTGATAAAGGAACGTTTTTTTTATCGCTAAGCATATAATAGAAAATTTAAAATTATAGTGGGTGTTGACTCACTTATGTCGCTCACTGTATGCCAAGTAATTCATAAGCAGAAGTCAGCTCAAAGAGAACATGATAAAAATGTGAGTGTATTTGTGAGAGGCATGTGTTAACCAAGAAGAAAATTATTAGTAATATTTTCAAGTCTGCTTATTAACCCAATAATATGTATATGTAAGCGGAAAATATGGAAAAAAGGTACTACGCTAAATCATTAAAGAAGCCGTATTTAACTTGGCAAGTATTCTTCCAAAAATCGAAATCACTTCTCATTAATATTAGTGAATACTACTGTTATATATCTTTGGGTGTATAATTGAAGTCTAAAACCCTCTTCCTTAGAAGCTGACAAGCAACTGTATGCATTTTTAAGCTCTTTTTAACGAACATTGGTGATGTTCGTGTTCTATGTGTGTAAAAATCGGATATTCTTCCCCTGGGGGACTTTGATGCCCACGTCTGTTCATAACTTTACATTTTATTGTTTGTTTTTAAAACAAATAAAAAAATCTTCAAATAGTTCAATTAAAAGTTTCAAATGTTAACAAATTAAATTATTAAAAAAAAACATATTCTTTTAAAATATTTCAATAAATCAAAAGAAGCAATATAAAATTTTTAAAAATATTGCCAAACATTTATCTTTTGTTTTTATTTTACACTGAAGCATTTAATAAGCGTTATTGCATGTATGAAATCTGTTTTTAAAATTAAAAACTTTATTTATTTAAAAAATTTTTTAATTGTATTATTTTGTGTTGTTTTTGGTTTGTTTACCTTTTGGGCATAATCTAAATAGTCCATTATTATGAACATTAAACAATAATTTCTTTTCGCAAGGTAGTCATTCATGTGTAAAAAAATCAGCGTTATTTCTGCGTTTTTGTTTTTATTTTTATTTTTATTTAATAAAAATTCACTTTTAAATTTTTAATTTTTTTTTAACTAAAATATATGTTTTGTAGACATTGTTTTTGTTTTTTTTTCATTTAATTTTTATTTTTATTTTTAAACGGGCACAAACATAAATATTCAAGCAAAATTTATGACCACAATTTGCCAAAGTTATTGATTTTATTTGTTTATATTTCATACATATATGTACCACACATATATATATATATGTACATACGTTTATAGATGTTAGGGCATATTGAAATGTTTTTTAAAAAAATTGTATACTTAATTAAATTTTGTTTAATAATATTATATGAAACCATAAATAAATATTAAAAAAAAATTATAAATAAATAAAGCATTAAACAAAAATAATATGTTTGTAGGAATGTATATAAAATCACAGAAGAGAATTGTTATTATGATTGTAAACAATTAATTTGATTTGGCTTATTCAAAAAACATACACACACTCACGTACAAATACTCAAACATTCATACATAAAAAAGAAAATTAAAAAATAAACAAACACACATGCTTCTCAGTTCATTACACATACTACTTTAAACATTTAAACTTTTTTATCTTTCTCTCTCTCTCTCTCACTCTCTCGCTCTCACTTTTTGTATTTATTTTTTTTTTTGTACAATGATTGCACTGAGTTCATACTATATACTGTACCCTGTACAGCCTTCTTTTGCTGTGTTCCTGTCTCTTTCAATGAAAGTTTAAAATTTTGTACTCAATCTGTGTGTTTTTTTTCAATATTTTTTTCGTATGATGGTATTAGTGTTTGTATTTGTATTTGTGTGTTTTTGTTATTATTGTAAGTATTGTCATACCTGAAAACATGGACTTTGATGGAATCCTATATTGTTGGCTTTGTTCGATTTTGTTTTTCTTTCCTTTTTTTTTTTAATTCAAATACATGTCGACATTTAATTTACACTCTTTGGCTCTCTTTTTTTTTCACTCTTATATGGTATTCCCTCTATGCACTCAGTTTATTACGGAAATAAATGTTAATATTTCCTTTGAAATAAATTAATTTCTTCTCTCTCTTTCTCTCTCTTTTTTTATTTACAACAGCTATGGTATAACAAAACGAAAAAACTTTATAAACATGTATTGGTTAAGAAATTTCGATTAGTTTATTACAGTTTTTGTTTTATGTTATAAAACAAAAATAATAATAAAAAGAAAAATTAGTTGAACTTATAAATTTAATTGTTTAAATTATTTTTCTTTTTTTATTGTAATTTATTAGTTCCAATACAATTAAAAACTTTCTTTTTTATCGTATTTTAATGTCCGCTTTTTAACTCTCTTTCCACAATAGCCATACAATAAATGACACATAAAAAAAAACAAGTTGAAACTGTTATAAAAGCGAGTACGAGTACAAATTTAACGGCAACATCAATTTAAAGCATCTCAGTACAGAGCACAGATCTGAAATGAATCGTTTTTTTTTGCTACTCATAAGCATCCATGATTCGTTTGTACTCACAACAACATTTATTTATAAGTACAGGTTGCAATGAGTATGAGTACAACGTTGAAATCAAACTCATAAATACAAACATACGTAATTGGCCATTTCAACCCTTCAGTCAGGATTACGGCTTAGCTTCTCACATCACTCATGTTGTGTGTGTTAATTTTATACGTAAGTGGTGGTTTAATGCCGCTTTTCGAGAAACTTTTTCATGGCGGTTTATTTACTCTCAGAGTTTTTGCCAGAAATCTGCTGAGATTTGATGTCTGACCTGCTGCTCGAACCCGGGCTTTACATCTAATAAGCGAACACACTACCTACTACAATACAGCGACTTCACATCAAACTCATGCCATTCGAAATATGTTTGTTTCATACACCTACTTATTTAGATTCATAACTTTAGAAAAATACTTATAATAGTTATAAATGATTCCGGAGACTTGCATCATTCAATAAAATTTATAGTCTTAGTTACTGTTACATTTACATAAAACAGAAAAAAGACACATAACCAAAAAAGACAGAACTGCAAGCAGACTAACCAACCACACAACCTTTTAGTGAGTATTTTAGGGTTCGTACCCGAATTATGCTTATTTTGTGATTCTTGTACATGTTGAGTTATCAATAGCCGAAATCCACAACATCATACGTGTTGTTAAGAATGAATATAATGAGTACTTCAAAGTTTTAATATAAGTAGTACTCATCTTTTTAAATACTCCTTGCTGATCTCTGCTCAATATGCACTTTCTTTACAGATAGTTGAAATGGTTAAGGCGTATGAGTAATATTATTATCCCATATAATTAATAACACTCATACAATGTCAAGGCCATTTTTATTTATTTGTCACTACTTATACAGCAGGCCTTTAATAAGTCGTAAATAGTATTATTATTTGTTGTCGCCGTAGTCTAGTAGGTAGTGTGTTCGCTTATTAGACGTAAAGCCCAGGTTCGAGCCCCAGGCCTGACATCAAAACGAAATAAATATTTCTTCGGCGACTTCCTCTCAACTAATTTCTGGCAAAAACTCTGAATGTGAATAAAATTGCCATGAAAAGTTTCTCAAAAATCTGTCGTTCGGAGCCGACTTTGAACTGTAGGACTCGCCACTAATGTATAAAATTAACACATACCCACAACAGGAGTGGTGTTGAAAAGCTAGGCCGTAATCCTGACTGAAGGGTTGTAATTGCCAATTATTTTCTTATATAATAACAATGTATATAATAACAATGTCGATAATTCTGTACTTTAAAGAGCTCAATATAATTCAAGAGAAGTAGTGCCTGATTACACTTTTTAAGAATTAGTGTCAACAATTTCACACCATAGTCTAGTAGGTAGCGTGTTTGCTTTTTCGACGCGAGGCCAGAGTTCAAGCCCCATGTGGGACACTTTCAAAAAAAATGAAATGTGCTCGTCTTCCACTCAGTAGATTTTTGGCAAAATGTCAGAGATTAAATAAAACTGCCATGAAATGTAGGTTCCATGGTACCATGCAGGTCCCGCCAATTATGTGTACACATGACATTAACGCACACAAATGGTGTGAGAAACTAGGTTGTTATCCAGACTGAAGTGTTGTCATGAGCAACTATATATATGTATCGATAGCTTTGAAGTGATATTTTTCACAGAAAATCTAGTGACCTCTGTTCAGCAGAGTGTTTGATTGATTTTATGAATGATCTTTCAGTATGTAGGAAAGAATTTCAATTCGACAATACGGTTCCATCAAACGTTTTAAAAAGTTTATCTACTGAAATTCACAAGACTACCAGTAGCTTTCTGAATTCTGTCTAGTGACAGTTACTCAGCTAAATAACTAGGCTAAGTAAACGGCCTTAGCATTGTTGCTTAGCTTAGCCTTGAATACAAACAAAAACACACATTCTTGTTGTAACATGCAACACTTCAATTCGTTATTCAATCATCTGTTATACAATAAATTACTGTAAATTTAATTGCCTCTAATACGTGTTCATGCATTAATGCTTAATAACATCGATAGGATTACAGTTTATAAATACAATTTCATTCTATAACAGTAGGTGGCACATACATACATTGCGTTAAGCGTATTAAATAGGTCGCTTACTGTTATAAAATTCTATTACAAACTATTTTTATAAATCAATTTAATATGGTTACACACATTTCTGTTAGAGGCCATAATTACTGTGACCTCAACCTTTTAAATGATTTTTTTCTCTTCTTGTTTTTTTTTGTTCTTCTTTATGAGTCTAAAGCTCAACACTTTTTTTATGAGACTAAATTTATACGATGCTAGCTTAGATATTTAGTTGAAGATTCTATACAATTTCATTAATGGCAGGTAATAGTTTGGCAAAATATTTATTTAAGGAGGGGGGAGAGGTTGTTTTTGCTTTTTCTGTAAATCAAAATTCTGCAGTAACATGAAGGCATATTGTGTGTTACCCTCGTAAATTTTCTATTTTTTTGGTGTGTCTTTATTTGGTCATAGAAAATAGCATAGAATGCCTGCTCACGTCTATTTATTTTATTTCTTCTCTTCTTTTCTTTTTTGCCTTTCAAAACTCAACTACTCGTTGGTTTGATTTCCATCTCAGTCCTCTTTATAGCATGCTTTTTGGCTTTCTTTTTTTTGCAGACAAGTGCGAGTAGTTTTTTATAATTGGAATAGAATGTTGGAAATACAGAAAACAGAGAAAATAATGCTCAAAAGATGCAAAAAAAAAGTGTACCAAGTGCCTTGGCAAATATTTCGTTCGTACGTAGTATTTATAATAAAATAAATTTCTGAGTACCATTGCCTATTGCCAAACTGGTACGTGTTCGGTATGAATAAAATGTTTTCATGTTAAAATCCTGCTGTTATTCGCTAAATAGCAGACAATAGCAGAGTTCATGGCAGAACCAAAAACGACTGCGTAAAACTCTATATAACTCTGTCATATAGGCCTTGTTGGTCTTTAGAATTTTTACTTAAAAGGTCTTTGATATGTCCTTAATTTTTAGATTCTTCTGCCAGTTGAGTTTATCTTCAAACAATAAGCATATTCCACACCTACTTATTGTTTCTTTCCATTGTTTCAATTTTAATAAGTGTTTGCCGTAACTAAGCAGTTCATTGTTCTATCATAACAGGTCCCAGGATCTTCTATCTAGTTACATAGCATCCACGTCCTCTGTGGAAATATATGCCGAAACTTTTTTCACTGAATCCCTCTCTTTCTCAAGCGGAGATGCTTCCTCATCTTCCCTAAATATTCCTGGTTGATATTATCTCTTCGGTGATCTTAGATGTGTTGCTAGGCAACATACGATTTAAAAGCTATATTTAAAGGTTATTTCTGGCAAAATCTGTAACTGTAAATGAAATTGCCGTAAAAAATTTCTCAAAAACAAAACTGTCGTTCCGACTGTAGGCCCCACCACTCAATTATAAAATTAACACAAACAACAGATGTAAGTGGTGTAGGAAGTTAGGTCGTAATCCTAGCTGCTTTTGTGGAGTACACAAATTAGTTCCTTTCGTTACACTCATATATCCCTGATGCTTTATTTCAGCAACGCAGTAAAATAATAGCAAAAATTTTATTTCAGGAGGGTCATAGTACCAGGTGTACCGGCATGACGTCACCATAAGGCACATTTATCGTGAATGCGTCTTAATTTTATTTTGTATTGTTATCTGTCAAACATATTCAGTATACATCAAATCTGTTAACATATCAGGAGGTCGAATTTTGTAACAGAAAATAATGCTTTGCCGCAAGTAAAAATATTTTTGTTTTCATTTATATAAAACTGAGTCGCATCGGATAACATGACGAAACATATTGTTAAGAAAATGGAAATGGTGTTATTAAAATGATAAAAAAAAGTTACAAAAACAAAACAATAAACTTGTTTACATGATAAACGAATAAACAAAAATATAGCAACAACATCAGTATAAAAACAAACAAAGTAAACAAACAGGCAACAACAACATTGCAAGGACAAACAATATTTTTTACATTCATAGAGATTTCACGAATGGAAAGTTATTCTCCTTCTAGAGCATTCATCAGACTGTTTACTATGCGATATAAAATGCAAGATAAAGCAGGCAACTGCATTAGAAACAATTTAGTCAGTCTTTAAGTGAAGACGTGTTGCATGTGAAGAGAATCATTGTGGTTTGAAGAACTCCGTTGTAAAGATTTAACAAACTAAAGCGAGACAGCAATCAACTTTGGCTGAAAAAAGAGTTTGATTTCTCAAGACACAAGCTCTTAAAACCTGATGAAACTGTTAATACAGATCGCTAGCGACAAAAAATGAACAAGTTGAACCATCTATTAATCAAAAAACGACCAGAATGACTAATAAGACGGAAATGTAATTTTTCAACACGAAAAATGCCCCTGCACAGCTGTTTATGGGCTATACTATAAATCTTGCTTTTGTAGAATTTTTATATTAGAAAGCTCGTTCAAGGATGTGTGGAAAGTAAAAGACAGAAATCTTGTTATGGCAAGAATAGGGCACAGATCAGATCGTCATAGATGTACAAGGACACGTATGAGAGTTTAGAGAAATTACACTGGCAACAAAGTTGAGCCTCCGTGTATAACCAATTCAATCAAGGGAATTGGAATACCTATGATGTGCTGCAATGCTTTTCTGCAAAGCATGTCCCTATGCCGCAGAACTCATATAAGAGTTATGTTTGAAGGATTCGAAATTTCCCTGAGAATTACTCATCATTCATGTACAAGTATAAAAGTTGCAGCTAATACGGTGTTCAGATATGCACTTTTATTGTATAAATCGCAATAAATGCCATTATTGAGCTCAATATTTCATATAAAGTTTCAATTAATTATTGCGCAATAAATACGTAAATTGTTATAATATTGAGTAAAACTTAAAATTCAGCACTGTCATAAGTATGTTCAGTGAGCATATTACCATTAACCGAAAACTTTCTGTTGATATTCGACAACTCAAATGTTAACAACGACAAAAAAAAAACAAGTGTATATTGAATGTCAAATGAATATTGAATAAGCAGCTGAACTGCGTATATTGTTATGTTTGAACACCTAAAATATTGTACTCAATAAAACGAATATTGACTCAATAAAAGTGCATATCTGAACATAGTATACGCTTGTTAAGGATTAAATCGCAGCCTGGCGGTTCGAGTAAATTAAAAATTTTCAGGAAATATTTCTATACTTCCACTGTAAGACATCACAGTGATTAGGCAACTTAAAATACAGTTTAATACCGAAACTCTAAAAGACATCCTTGAGTCATCGGTATAAATCTCATGGGTCTTATTGGGAATCTTCGGGATCCCCATTAGGAATTCCAAAAGTAAAATAAATTTCATAAAATTCATGATTCAATAAAATTATGAATTGAAGAGTAAGGAAAATAGTTGGAAAGTTGAAAATATTTAATAAAATTTATTTTCATTGTTTGTTTATTTGTATTTAACTTAGAATACTTCTACAAAATGCACTTCTTGCCTCTGTATTATTGTCCTATACAATCTCACTTAGTTGTATGAAACGAAAAATGAAACGTATGTACGTATTAAGAAACTAAGCTTGTGAAAGAGTTTATTCTCTTTTTCGGGTTTCTACAATTCCACAATTATTTTTTTTTACTATTATTTCCACTTATATTTGCTGCTTTTTCTTCCCCCCTTGTTTTCCTTTATCTAATATATACAAAACAAAAAAACACAAATAAATGTTGCGGTCAGCCAATGGAACTTAAAATCTCATTAAACCGTACAAGTAAAAAAAAAAAATTTAAAACATCCACAACAACAACAGCAAAACTAGATTATATATATATATACATATATATAAAGGATTAAATTTCCTTGTTTGTGTATGAAGAAATGTAGAGGTGTGTATCAGATATCAGCAATGAGTATTCAAAAAGATGAGTAGATTCGAATCATAATCATAATTTGTGATACTTATACGCATTCATGCATACATAATTGGCCATTTCAACCCTTCAGTTAGGATTACGGCCTAGCTGTTCACACCACTCATGTTGTGTGCATTAATGTTATACATGAGTGGCGGGACATACAGTTTAAAGTCGACTGCGAACAAAAAATTTTTTTTTAAAAGCTTTTCATGGCAATTTTATTACTCTCAGAGTTTTTGTAAGAAATCTGCTGAAAGCAAGTCGTTTGTTTTCATATTTCCTTTTGATGTCTGACCTGGGATTTGAACACTGGTCTTGCGTCTAATAAGGCAACACACTACAGACTACGGCGACTACGCATTCATACTTATTTTAATATCATAATCATACTACTCATATTCAAAGTTTGAAGTACTCTTCGTACTCATACTTAATAATACGTATGATGTTGTTGATTCGACTCTCCATGACTCAACATTTATAAGAATCACAAAAAAGTATGATTCCGTTACGAACTCTGCAATACTCAGTAGAAGGTTGTGTTTGCTTTTGTTTCTTCTTTTTTTTTGTAAATGCAACAACAACTAAGACTGTAAATTTTGCTGAATGATTCAAATCACTCGAATCATTTATGAGTATGTAAGTATTTTTCTAAATTTATGAATCTGAATGAGTAACCGTATGAATCAAACATATTTCGAATGTTATAAGTTTGATGTCAACCTTGTACTCATACTCATTGCAACCTGAACTTATTAATCAAAGTTGCAGTGTGTACGAATGAATCAGAGTAGTTGAATTTCAAATAGTTGACTCACTCATGCTCAAAATTTCATGAGTACTTATGAGTACCGAAAAAACGATTCTTTGTTGGTCTCTGCGGTGTATACATACATATTAATTTAAGTATACGTTTGTGGTTTTGTATTGAAATTGAAGTAAAACAAATCCGTCTAAAATGAATGGTTTAATGTCATGCGAAATGTTATACCCAGTAATAACAACAACAACAATGCCAATAATACTCGACAATTTAAATTTCAAATATTTGTTGCCATCAAAGTGCGTTTCAAAAGAAATCAAACAAAATTTATTTCAACTTATTTTTTGTTTTTCTCTTTTGCCTATAAAATTGCTTTTAGGCATGCATACACGCGTACATATGTTTGACTGGTATGTGTAACCCGACTATGTGAAAACATTTTGTCACTCATACGTAATGGTGGTCAACAGAAAATTGCATTTTATTATCATAGTGTCGCCTGTTAAATCGTAATTTAAATTCAAACTGTTTTGCGATACAAATAAATTATTTGACGTGCATAAAATACAGAGGAGGGTGGAAAAAATGGGTGGGTAGTGGCATACAAATATTTTTTAGTTTAAATTCGTTTTATGTTGTTTTTCTCATATTCTTAGCAACAAATATCAATTTATTTTAGTTCGAGTAAAAAAACAAACTGAAACCATTTTAAGTGTGTGACTGGAAATAGAAAATCAATCGTTAAAACCATTTTCTAGGCTTTAATGGCATTTTGCATTATAATGCAGAAAATGTTATAAAAAAAGTGGAAAAGGATAAAAATTATAAAATCAAACAGCCTTTAAGGCTTTTGAGGGAAGTGTATTGAAAAGAATGTAGAATTTACTCAGACTGCAATACATTCAGTTTTTTTTGCATATTTTTTGTGTTTATTGCAGGAAATTTTTAACAATCGGCATTAGAACATTTTAAGAACTTACATAAAATGTCTAAAATATCTTTAAAAGTTTTCATTGTGTCCTCTTTCCTCTTTAAAAATTTACTATTTTGACTGAATTTGAACCATTTGGATTGTTGGAAACAACACTTAAATATTATACATTACATATTAGCTATAGAATCCAGGTTTTTTCGAGGACCTCTTCTTAATATTAGATTTGGTAGCAGTCTTGATTGTATTGCTGGTTTTTGTGTTATTTTCCAGAGGCCTACTTTATTTTCTTTGGTGCCATCAAACATAAGAGACTTTAATGAATTGCAAGCTGGAAAAAAGCTTATCATACGTACGTACTTGCGTGACAATTTTATTCTTGGGAATGAATTTTTCATGAAAATTTGCTAGAATACTGCTGAGCTGAAGTTGCCGAAGACATATTTCGTTTTGATCGAGATTTGTGGGCTGAGGTTTGAACCACGACCTCACATTTCATAAGCCAACACACTACGTACTAGATAAAGACTATCAGTGTGCATATCCATAATATTCTTGTCAGTTTGTGCGAAGAGCATATCTGCTTTGATTCTGAAGCATTCGCCAAACACTTTTTTTCATATATCGTTTTGTTAGAGATATCTCTCAACGTTGTATTATTCAACTCTTTTATAAATTATAAAAGATTGGGTGGCAGAATTTAATCAAGGCGAACACCAGCGAGCTGACCAGCTTTTTTTTTTACTCATAAGTACTCATGACATTTCGCGTATGAATGAGTCAACTGTATTGAATTTCCACTACTCTGATTCATTCGTACTCATTACAACATTGATTTATAAGTACAGGTTGCAATGGGTATGAGTGCATTTACAAAAAAAGAAGAAAGAAAAAGACAAAGACAGCAAGCAAAACAAACACACAACCTCTTAATGAGTATTGTAGTGTTCGTACGCGTATCATACTTATTTTGTGTTTCTTGTAAATGTTGAGTAAAGGAAAGTCGAAATCAACAACATCATTCATATTGTTAAGTATAAGTACGATGAGTACTTCAAACTTTGAATATGAGTAGTATGAGTATGATATTAAAATAAGTATGAACGCGTTTAAGTATCAGAAATTATGAGTATGATTCGAATCTACTCATCTTTTTGAATACTCATTGCTCAACGAAAATTATGAGATGGTCAGGCGGAGGCACCAATAGTAGGAATCAGTCCTCACCGCTAATCACGGATGAACTTGCTCCTAAGAAGACTTTAAATAATAAAAAGAAGGGGAAAATAGTTTGTGATAGCCTTATGACTATGAATGGGACAACTGATGATTTGGTTGTTTAGCGTAAAAAAGATTCGCAGCACGTAGTAATGTTTGCAAATCATTGGAAAATTCCAGCCTTGGAACTATATTCAGCGGCAAAATTCTTTTTAGTTAAGTAGATATGTTAATGAACAGAATTATTGAATTTGTCGTGAAGAGCAACTAGGAGCAGTTAAAGAGGTGACAATCCACCATGAAAGTGACAGTGTTTGATACGGTTTGAGGAATATCGGCACCATTTTTCAAATGTTATATGACACGTAATACTGCTCGTAGAACGTTTTACAACCTTGACATGAAATAATCTTAAAAAAGAAAACTGCAGCAATTCGTTTAAGATATTCTAGCATCTAGGATGCCACTTATGGTGTGTGTGTTAGTTATGTCATGAATGACGGCACCTACGGTCGAAGTTAAAGTCGACTCTGAGCGACAGATTTGATCAACTTTTCACTGCAATTTAATTTTATCCTCATAGTTTTTGCCAGAAAATTGCTGAGAGGAATTGGCCAAAGAATTTTTTTCTTTATATTTCGTTTTGATCGAGTTATCTGAATTGGGGTTTGAACTCGGGCCTTGCGTCTAGTATGCCAACACACTCCCTACTATACCACGGCGACTTCATAATCTAAACAATGAAAAAATCACCTTGTAAATAGTATATTATTGTAGAGCAGAGCCCGGCAACACTTGCTATTGGTCAATTGTTGCGAGAGCGAAAAAAAAGAAAAGAGAAAAATTTATACTCTTACATTCACTACAATGCAGGCATGGAAAATTTAAATTTTTAAATGGTGGTATTTTAATTAAAAATATTGGTTTATTAAATTAAAATTTGTAAAATTCGTTTAGACTTCTTTGATTATATTGATTTAAGAAAGCATTTTAGATTAAAATTTGATTTTTTTTGGAAATATACATATTTAATAGAAAACTTTCTGGGATATTCATACTGTACATCCCTGCATTAGCAGATCTTCATGTACAAAAGCAAGAAGCATGCGACAACACAACCTCCTTCAATGAATGCTCAAACGAGACTGAGTGTGTTTTTGATCGTGAGAGTACGTTGTTGTAATGGCTGACATGCACGCGTGCATAGGAATTGTCGGGCTCTGTTGTAGAGACTACATTTGCTGCGTACTTTAAAAATTTATAATTTTATTCTGAATTTAAAATATTTTTTTTTTTTATTTTCTTTTATTGTTTTAAAGTCACTGTATTTCGAACATATTTTAAATATTTTTTAACATTTCTGGAAAACAACAAAAAAGAAGATTTAAGTTCTTAAGCTTATCTATTCAGGCTTGCTAATGATCTTAGCTTGGAAACAAAATCTATATTAGTTTTCCCTCAAAATATTTCGTTTAATTTGTCATAAAATGTCTTACATACATAATACATAATTGGCCATTACAACCCTTCATTCAGGATTACGGCCTAGCTTCTCAACACCACTCATGTTGTGTGCGTTAATTTTATACATGAGTGGCGGGATCTACAGTTTAAAGTCGACTCCGAACGACAGATTTTTTGAGAAGCTTTTCATGGCAATTTTTACTCTCAGAGTTTTTGCCAGAAATCTGCTGAGAGGAAGTCGCCGAAGAAATACTTTTTGTATTTTGTTTTTGATGTCTGGCCTGGGATTCGAACTCGGGCCTTTCGTCTAATAAGCCAACACACTACCTACTAGACCACGGTGACTTCTCATAAAATGTCTTAGAAACTTTTTATTAAAAATGGTTTCCATTATTTTATTGCTTTTTATTTTTTGGTTCAGGAAAACTCATTAATTTTTAAAGATTTTTTATAAAAATTTTGAATAAAAATTTTGAAAAACTTCTGGTATATTTTTTCTTGTTTTTATTGAATAAACTTTTTAAAGTATATTATTGTGGTCCTGTTGAAATTTAAAAAAAAAAAACAAAAAAAAAATGTCCTTAATATATGTATGTGTAAATTGCATTGTAATAAAATGGTCATAAAAATATACAACTTTGCCGCCCCTTCATTTATTGATTCTCATCGTCACCTCTTTTTCTTGCTCTTTTTCTTTTAAAAATAAAATATTTTCACACGTAGATCATAAGTTTCGAATGCAGTTTTGATTCTGCCTTCGTAAAATAGTACACACAGAACTGTACGTAAATCGACAGAAATTAATGGGAAAAAGTTTGTAAATGCAATGCAACACTGCGTGCACTTTATAGAGACGACCCCATAAAGAGATTCATAACAGAGAAAAAAGTTTATTTTCTTGTGGTGTGTTGCAATTGGTTTTTCTCTCTTTTCTTTACTTTCTTTTTAGTTTGGGTTTGCCAGTAATCACTGTGTGATTTCCACAGTTTCCATTTTCATTCTAGAATGGAAAAAGAAGACAAAAAAACAAAAAAAAAATTTTTTTTTCAAGAATCCTTAAAAGAAATGGCAGAATATTAAGCATAAATTAAGAAGAAAAAGTTTTTTTGTTTCTTTTGAAAAACTTTTCTTGATTTTTCTTCCTTCCCATGATGGTATGATGGTTTTTGCTACAGAACTATGCTCGAATGTATAATTTTTAGTTGACTTTATTACAGTTGTCTCCAATATTTTACTTTTCAATTTGCTTGTAAAGTATTGTGTGTGTGTCAGACTGTGCATAAATATACGCCAAGAACATGCAGAGCAAAAAAAAAAACAACAACAATAATTGAAGCTAATAAAGAATTCAAATGAAGCTGAAACTCTGCTGTTTTGCTGTTACGCTTCATAAAATGTATGCTACAACTTTTAAAATGATTTTCTTGGGCTGCTTATGCAATAGTAATTTGTATACCCTACGTCATATGCCTTAATTACAGCGATTAGTTAGATACCGGTTTAAACATTGGCATCATATTTTCGTTTGTAATTTGAAAAGTAAGCCAATGTAATACAGCAAAATGCTCCTTTAATGATCATTGTTTCAATTGATTTAAAACTTAATTTCAGTAAGAACAAATGCATGCGAATTTAAACTGTAAACGTCCGACATGGTTATTTTTTTAAGGGAAGAGCAATTGTAGATGTCAGTGAAAATGCCAAGTTCCGTACTAAAGTAGGCGTTAATACTATGTTCAGATATGCACTTTTATTAAGTCAATATTCGGTTTATTGGGTACAATATTTTAAGTGTTCAGACATAACAAAATATGCACTCTAGCTTCTTATTAAAAATTCATTTGACGACTGGTAAACAACACAGCTGGTTGTTTCAACAACATTGTTTTTATTTTGTTTTGTTTTTTTTTGTCGTTTGTTTGTTTGAGTTGTCAAATATCAAGAGAAAGTGTTCGGATAATTGTAATATGCTCACTGAACGCATTTATGACAGTGCTGTAGTTTAAGTTTTACTCAATATTATAACAATTTGCGTATTTATTGCGCAATTATTAATTGAAACCGTATATGAAATATTGAGCTCAATAATGGCGTTTATGATGATTTACGCAATAAAGGTGCATATCTGAACATCGTATAACGATGATACCAATAATAATGTTGGTGCCAATAATGGCATGCGCAAAGTACGGAAGTCTTTCCGGATCTTTAATTGCATTTGTGCGCCCAACACCATACGAAATACAACAAAACTATTCACCGTTTTGTGTGTGTGTTATATCGGCAATATGGTGTTTGTTATGTATTTGTAAACCTATATCCTTGCACTCTGCTTAGAAATTGGTGGCCACAAATAATCACCAATAATCGCTTATGGATCCGAGTGGGTAAAGTATAGATTAAGCGAGACATAGAGAAAAGGAATTATGCCTAGATTTGGAAAAGGCTACGGTCTAGCACATACTGCCATGGCATGAAACCCGCATGAGCTCACAAAATTAGACTGTTGGCGAGCATTCTGCGACTCTTAGTGTTGCAACTAGAAAATATTTATATTAACGAGTTACATCCACAATAGTAATAAGTATGATCCTGCATAGATCTACTAAAAATCTAACAATTGCACAAAAAACATACCGAAAATAATGGAAATTTCACGTAAAAAATTGTTAATTTAGCAACAATACTTACTGATATGGAAGTAGCTGTAGTCTACTACGTAGTTTGTTGGCTTATTAGATGTCTGACTGTGCTTCAAATCACATTCCAGACAACTACGACTTCCTCTCAGCAGTCTTCAGAAAAAAAATCTGAGAGCTAAAAATCTATCCTTCAGAGTATGTACTTTAAATTGTAGGTCTCGTCACTAACAGATAAAATTAACACGCACACCGCTTGCGTGGTGTCAGAAGCTAGGTCGCAATCTTAACAAAAAGGTTCTAATAAGCAATAAGTACTCATTTTCTTAATTCACATCAAAAGTAGGAGTGTAAGGTCTCATAAGGTTAGATAGAAAGTTCGATTTAGCATAGACTTTATTACAGACCATGAAAAAATTTCGTGGTCAACCTGTCAATCGGACTGTAATTCTGAAGGAGCTACACCAGAAAATATCCGTAGTGACATTCATAAAGAAATTACACTCTAAGAATTTTTAAAATTATTTCTTCATCCGAATACACGAACTGAACGGTCTTTATTAGAAATACTCATACATTCAAGCATACGAACATGAAGTGCTATGTTTTGATAGATAATCTTCAGCAATTTATTTATCCACTTGCGATTATACCATAGACCGTAGGGATTTAGAGATTCCACGGTTATAATTCACGCATGTTGTTGTTGATTATAAATCTCCTTTACTCAACATTTACAAGAATCACAAAATACTTACTAGAGGTTTGTGTGTTTGCTTTGCTTTATGTCTTCGTCTTCGTCTTTTTCATTCTTCGTTTTTTGTAAACCCAACAACAATAACTAAGACTGTAAATTTTGATGAATTATCCGAATCACTCGAATCATTTATGAGTATTATAAGTATTTTTCTAAATTTATGAATCTGAATGAGTAGGTGTATGACTCAAAAATATTTTGAATGTTATCAGTTCGATGTCAACGTTGTACTCATTCTCATTGCAACCTGCGACTTATAAATCAATGTTGTAGTGAGTACAAATGAATCAAAGTAGTTGAATTTCAAAATCAACTCAAAATTTCATGAGTACGTATGAGAAGCGAAATAACTATTCATTGCTGATATCTGTTGCAGAGAGAACTAGTTCTACATTGGGAGCAAGATCTCACAAATGATTTCACCATTATATCGGCGATATTTTCTGCAACGAATTACTTGAGCACCAGAAAGTATTTTGTTAAGCAGGGTATTATACATATAGGCGCGTATGGTCCATTATAAATGTTTTTAACTTATTTTTTAATATTTATATGCTTGGTAACTTTCTTTGCGTTCTCATTAAAAATACATTTTTTAATTTCATTAATTTCTTCTCTTCTTCTTTCATTTTTTTGCGGTTAATAATGTTTCATGGCCCAATACACGCACAATTTCAAATAATTTTTTAAAATTTTGTGGTGGAGAGGTTTTCTACTTTTAATTTGTTATAATGAGGGACAAATTATGTAAATAATAACAAAAAATTATTTAAAATTTCTGTTTTGTTTTCTACACAAACTTTTGTAATGAACACAAACAGACTATGTCGTGTGTCGTGTCTTGTCCATTAAATATTTCATTACAAAATACAGTTTTTTTTTATTGTTTTTTGGTTTTTCATTTGAAAACCTTTAAAACATGCAAGTATTACTACGAGTATAATCTTTAACTTAAATTAAGTTTCCCCATGCCTTGCTTATTTGTCATTTTATTTTAAATGACATTGATGAACGTTTTGCTTGTTTAGGGTTTTATGGCAAATAAAATAATAATTCTGATCGAAAATCAATAAAAAAAACAAGACAAGAAGAAAGGAACACAAGAAAAATAAACTGTATATATACTGTAAATGAACAAAAGAAAAACGCAAAACTTAAATTTACTTAAGGACATTAAATAAAGCAAATTTTATAAACATACATACATACTATAGATATAAAGAAAGGGCAAAAAAAAAAATGGACAACACATGACAATATTTATAGAGGTACAGTGTTCCAAAACACTTTAAAGGAACATTATTACAACTTGTCACTAAAGTTGGGTTTAGTTAAAGCTAACTTTAGCTAAAGTGAACTTTAAGGTCACCTTTAAATTCTTTTCGTTCTTATAACCTAATGATAAAATGAAATTAACTTTTTCAAAAGTATGGCAGTGCCAGAGCAATGTCGATAACATTGCTCAATTAGACAAGTTTTTTTAAGGTAGTGGCAACGACTGCAGATAAATTGTTTTTCATTGTTATGAGTGGACAATAAGATATCGGGTGATTTTTTAGCTATTATCTTTTTGGCAACACTGGTTTAAACAGCTCACGCACGTTTCGTGTTTTGTTTCACTGTCAAACATCTTCAGTTTGGTCTATAATTTAACCATGAATCGTCTTTCAAACGAACAACGCTTGCAAATCATTGAATTTTATTATCAAAATGCGTGCTCCGTTAAGAAAGTCCATCGGGCGCTTCTTCCATTTTATGGTCAGTTTAATCGACCCACTGAAGCGGCTATTCGGGATACGTAAATAAGCAGAATTGTCGATTTTGGAGTGAAGATCAGCCAGAAGCATTGCAAAAGCTACCAATGCATCCAGAAAAAGTCACAGTTTGTTGCGGTTTATGGGCTGGTGGCATCATTGGACCGTACTTCTTGAAAGATGCTGAGAATCGTAACGTAACTGTGAATGGTGAGCGGTGCCACATGCCACACAGCACGCGTAACAATGGACTTATTGAGAGGCGAGTTCGGTGAACATTTTATTTCACGTTCGGGACCGGTCAATTGGCCGCCTAGATCGTGCGATTTAACGCCTTTAGACTATTTTTTGTGGGGCTATGTTAAGCGAATGGACCATTTGAAGCGCAGTCGCGGTCAATATTTGCATGAAATAATCTTCAAACATTAAATTATATGGACCGTAGTATAGATTCAAATAAAGATTTCATGCATTTTTCTAAATTTTATGTTTTTTTTTTTTTAAATTTTCCTATAGCTCTTAAAAAAATCACCCAATAGAAGTGAGCGTTAAGCTAAAGGGAGGATCATCTTGCCGGTAACTTTTAAAGTTAAGTTTATGTTAGAACTTGCCATATTATATATTATTTTCAATATGGCAACTTCAAATTTCGTTGCCACTGCGTTAAAAAAAACTCGTTTAATTGAGCAGTTTTATCGACATTTCGCCGGTACTGCCATATTTTTGAAAACAGTTAACTGTATTTTATCTGTAAGTTGTAATAACGAAAAGAAGTTAAAGCTGACTTTAAAGTTTACTTTAGCTAAAGTTCACTTTAGCTAAACCCAACTTTAACTTTAAGTTCAAATAATGACCCTTAGTATAGAAGTTTAAAACAAATGCCATAACACTGTTACCATCTGCCTTCGACTTATTAGAAGTAAATTGTTTTGTAAGTATGGTCTGTAAATATATTTCAGTTCCTAGAAATGAACTACGAACTCGTGATGACAAAAATTAAGCCAACATTCCAAACCGTACTGTTAATTAGAATTGAAATTGCCTTTGTAAACTTCATATCCCTTACATACATAATTGATCATTACAAGCCTTCTGTTAGGATTACGAACTAGCTTTTCATACCACTAATGTTGTGAGTTAAAATTTTTAGACATGAATGGCGGGACCTACAGTTTAAGGTCGACTCCGAAAGACAGATTTTTGTGAAACTTTTTCAAAGCATTTTTATTTACTTTTTTGTCAGAACACTGCTGAGAGGCAGTCACTTAAAGAAATAATTTTTTTTCATATTTCGTTTTGTTGAAGACATCTGGCCTGGGGGTTTGAATCGGGGTCTCACGTCTAATAAGCCAAGCTATTACCTTCTAGACTACGGCGACTTTACTTCATATTCCTTAAAGTATTCAAAACAATCTAATGCATAAAAAGCTTAATGACTAGAGCTATTCCATGGCTCTGGAATTCGGAAACTTTCCTGAGAATGGACAAGAATATTAAAGTGAACTTCATTAAATTCCATATCCCTCTTCTGTATTACAATGTAGTTATCAGACTGCCTTCCTTGATTATCACATAAAGCCAAAGAACCATTGGATAGGCAGACCGGAAGTCTGCAATTAGTATCTTGGAGCTTAACCGTCTATGGAGTATATTAGAAAGGATAATGTCTGCTTCTCAAAATTGCACCGGGACCATAGTCCATAATGAGCCAGAAATTAAGTGAATTTAGCTTTATTGCCACCGGCTTAGTTCTCGTCTTCTGAACAGAAGATAGCAAGATAATGCAAAAAACGCCTTAGTTGGGGTGTTGGGCAGAGTGTACTGGGCGTCAAGATGTTTGACTGCTTGCAAAGTTCATCTATCAGTCTACAATACTACTGATAATTGCCTGCTATCCATTATACCCAATTTTTTTAAAATTCTTTTACGTTTTATTAAGATACAGAGGACGATATGCATACATACATATACAGGATTGGCCATTACATCCCTTTAGTCAGGATTACGGCCTAGCTGCACGTGAGTGGCGGGACCTATAGTAACATCGACTCCGAGCGACAGTTTTTGTAAGGAACTTATCGTGGCAGGTTTATTTACTATCAGAGTTTTTGCCAGAAATCTGCTGAGAGGAAGTCGCCGAAGAAATATTTTTTTTTTAATATTTCGTTTTGATGTCTGACCTGGGATAAGAACCCGGGCTTTACGTCTAATAAGCGAACACACTACCTACTAAGCTACGGCGACCTTAAGAGGACGATATCCTATGCTTTAATTATTAATCAAAGTTTTGCACTTAAACAAGCCTATTGTATTAGATTCTAGAATGATAGGGTTACCATGTACTTTTTCTAGAAACAGCGCCATCTATGTTATTATAATAAATTGTTGTATTTTTATAAATGATATAGTGTTGAGGAACTTTTCTCATGGCATTGTGCTCTTTCTCAAGATGTAAAGATGATTACCAAGATGTCTGTTGTTTATGTTACTCCCTCTGTGATTTAGGCAAGGGATTGGGAAAAATATATGAAGGACGTATGAAAATTCTTAATATTTGAATATTTTAGCATGGTTTTAAACCTAGTGTGTACAGGAATATGGGCAAGAATTTAAACTACTACAACAAGCCATGCTGTGGTATAACTTCTGATCGGCGGCATCATTCAAGAGCATTGCTTTCATCTAGACAAGTAAAGAGTATTTTATTTTATTCAACTTCAATCCTTTTTTTTTTTTTGTCCTTTCAAACTACTGTGCATTTTATTTCTTTACGTAGTAAAACCAATTTTGAAGGCAAGTTAACGAGTATAAGTTCATAGCATTTTGTCTACGTACAGACGAAGGACGTAAGTAAACCTTTTCAGTCAAACGTCATAGTTTTTATAATGCCTTCGAATGGTTAGAAAGAGAGAGAGAGAGTAGAGCGACGTTATATCTGTACATATTAAGAGAATACGCCTGTTTTTTTCTTTTATAAGCAATTATTGACTAACTAGTCTAAGGTACGACAAGTAATACAATGTCTAGTTGGTTATACATTTTTAATGCACAATAAAAAAAACAAGAAAAAAAATACGTTTCTTTTCCTCCCCCAAAAAATAGGTGCCACTATTTATTATTCTTGCCTGATGATGACGATGATGGTGTCTGTATTTCTTTAACCAGTTCAGGCCTTTATGTTTCACTATTTCAAATGATAACAATCAATTCAACTCGTAATAAAATGACCATCTCTTTGCAATAATCTAACAATGTATGCCGTGTTCACTTCTTTTTATTTATTTATTTGCTCTCTTTTGATGTTGTTGTCGATGTTGTTGTTTCTAATACAAACATTCTCTCTAAAAATAAAAAAAAAATAAATTTACTCGTGTTGCTGTTTTACAAAATCATCACCAAAAGAATTCAATAATGAGTTTGTACAGTAAAAAACAACAACAGCAACAACAACAAAGGAAAATGAACATTAAATATACAAAGAATTGAGCAGAAGACACAAAGAAAGGCAAGCAATAAAACACACACCAAAAAAAGAGAAAATTATGACAAAATAAAGGGCCGGCAACGAGCCAAGAATTTTGATTTTAGCACGTACATATATATGAACGTGTGTATTAAAAAAGTATCGTATCGTATAATTTTCTTGTTGTTGTTGCTATTATATTCATTGTATTATAAAAAAATAATAAACAATTGATTAGTTTTCCAGTATAATTTGTCAAAAGAAAATTCTTCAGATTTTCTCTTTTTTTGTTTTTGTTGCATTATTTTCTTTTCTTGTCAGTAATTTTCTAGAAGTTCAAGTTTAAGTGTTAAAATTATCTTTTGCCCTTGTGAGCAAGTGTTTCCGGTGGACAATAGTTAATGCTTGTATTAGAAGTACTTTAAAGGGCTCATATTGTACACAAATTATTACAAATATTGCATGCGAAATCATAAAGCCTCAGAGATATCACTTGCAAAAAGAAAATTAAGGTTTGAAGCTCTTTTTGTGCAATAAATTCCTATAACACCGTGCGACAGTCAAAATACATCCAGCTAATGACATAGTCTAGGTTATGAGTTTTGTTGAGTAGAACTCAAAAATATTTTTTTTTATATTTTTCGAACCCTTCAAACTTGTTTTATTTGTTCTTTTCACACAAAATTATTGATTACCCTAATATTTTTTAACCTATTTTCAAAATCCAAAGTTTTAAAAAGGGGACAAGATTAGCCTTTAAAATGGTATACATAAACGTATGATTCAAGCCAACATGTTATGAGCTTTGATCGGGTAAAATTGGATTTCATTACATATCTGACCATTTTTAATTGTAAAATCTAATCAAATGCTATCATCCTAAATGTGCATTCTCTTGCTTGATCAAATCGGACAAAAATTACATTAGATATCATATAAAGATTATAACAGACTTGCCATCAACCATCATCCACATCAATATCATGTCAGCATTAGACAGAGCTGTTTTACACTGAAAGTGTAATCTTTGTAAATAAAGCTGATAGCGCAGTGTATCACGTAACAGTGTGTTGTAAAATAATTAAATTGAATGTTATAAAAAATGTTGTTAAATTAATTTTTTTGTTGTGAAGATACAGACTATAAAGATATAGACCATGATGTGGCGCCCACTAGAATGTAGCGTAGAATTGTGATTGTGATATCTCGAAAAATTTAAAATTTCTAAAAGTCTGTTAAAATTGCTATATCATAGCAGGTTTAATTCAGGTACATATTACTATTTCATAGCACAATTGTGTAGAGTGGATTCACACACATTGCTTATACTCTTTTATTTAATCGAACATCAGACTGCGGCGAGTGTACATATTAACGGATTTTATAACATTTTTTTCAGGGTTACACTCAAAAAATATTTTATGATAAAAATCCTTTTTTTAAAACTCAAAGTTTTATATGTTCTTAAAACATATTTTGATTGTTTTAATAATCAAGTAAATAATTTAGATAATATGGAAAGAGAACAACTTTTTTTATATTGATTTATATTTTGGAAAAATTAAAAGGTTGCTTATTAGTAGAAGAGGAAATTTAAGAACCAGAATTAGTACCCAGCAAATATCTAAAAAAAATTACGTTATTATTAAGTCAAAGATGTATAACTTTATGTATGTTGATAAAATGAAAATCAAAATAGGGTATATTACGAACATTTTTCTACGACTGTAAGCTCTCAACTTATTTTCGTTCTCTTATTCACTAATACACAACCAAAAATTTTTTGGTAATCCCTGGTTTAATTCCAAATTAATGGGGTATACGAGTACTTTCTATTTAATTGAATTTGAAAATTATTACTCATACGCATCATATTACATGTGTGTACTGAAATAGTTACTCTGAAAAGTATGCAATAATAAAATCTTTGATATGAATCATGTATGAATCTCATGCAATTAGATATCACTCATACGCCATATATGTTCTCGAGGTGTTATGAATGTAACATATCGACGCCCTCATTCTATAACGTTCTAAGTGTACTTAGAATGTTTTTAATGTTCTTGCATTTTTAAGTTCTACGTTCTCTAACTTAAAGACTGTCAAAATTTGGTTAAGATGCGCCGATCCGTTCTGAAGTTATAGGGAAAAATCTACTTAGAATACACATGTAGTCGTATGTCGCGTGAAAACTTTGAGAGCTCATAACTCAAACACACTTTTTCGACTTAGAATATTATAGAACGGAGGCGTCGATATTAAATATGAGCACAATGTGATTAAATATAATGGATAAGTGAGTTTAAATTTAAAAATGCGATAAAACAAAAATGGTTTGAAATTTTGTGAAATTTACTTTTTTCTTGTGAAGTACAATTTTTCCGGTTAGAAATGGAATATTATTTCATATATGTATATGACAGCCATGGCTCGGCCCACAGTACCTTATCCGATCAAACGAGTTTTCTTGCATTTTTTCGAGTGTTCGGGATCGTATCTCGGCAATGGCACCACGAATGTTGGCCTTCAAATGCTCAATTGTCTCTTGTTTGTCGCCATAGCACTTTTCTTAAACAACGCTCCTCAGAAAATGGAGTAAGGGTGTCAAATCGCAGCTTCTTGGCGCCCAATTGTTATTACCATTTCGGCTAATTAAACGGCTATCAAACGTTTGACGTTTGATATTATATACCAAAATGAAAATGATTTTGTATTATTTCTTGTGGTTCAAATTGGATCAAATATATGAATTTTTGTTTTTAACCTGTTAGGATTACGACCTTGCTTCTCACACCACTTATGTTTGTTGAGTGTTTGTTTTACGCATGAGTGTCGGGACCTACAGTTAAAAAGTCGACTCCGAGCGACAGATTTTTTAAGAAATTTTTCATGGCAATTTTATTTACTACCAGAGCTTTTGCCAGAAGAATGCTGAGAGAAAGTCGACGAAGATATTTTTTCATATTTCATTTGTTAGAGATGTCCGACCCGGTACTTGAAACGTGGCCTCACGTTTAATAAGCTAAAACACTACCTACTAGACTACGGTGACTTCAAGCCTGTACACAGAAAATTAAAATATCATTACCCAAAACCAGTCTCCACATTGACTTTTTGGACATATTTGATCAGATTATTGCGGAACTAAAAGTAAATCAAATTTATTTCTTCTCTATTTTTTTATGATCATAATCGTCCTAGTACATACATAATTATAATTATAATTAGTAGTATGTCGCATACTTAGACCAAATAAGTTTAAACTGGCAGGCCTAAAAAGCTTATTCTGACTTTTAAGTATAACTTCTCGACCATTCTGATAATATTATGTAGTTGTGCGCTTTGTTCAAATCACTTTTGGCTATACAGTATCAAGAAATCAATAATAAATTCTGTCAATAAATTATGGGCAATCAAAAACCTTTGGGATCAGGATTTATAACCGGTCTCTTGCATAATTGTCCTTATTACCGTCCTTCTTTTGAACCATATCTAGATGTTTGTAATCGCCAATTAAGTTAGTAAGGAGAGTACAACCCTCAACATCAACCTTCAGTGATGTGAAAGCGATACATAATCTCTAAGTAAAATATACACTTACTTACAAGATAATTATGTGATAAACTAACACACACAACAGCCCCATCGTGACCAGCATTAACTCTCCTTACAACATCAGATGAATAGCTGGAGCTCTCAACCGAACTATAAGTGCACACTGCATGAAATCACATTCTTGGAAAATTTATGGACGAACCACCAGCAAAACGGGTGGTAGCAAACACAAACAAAACCATAACAGGAAGTATTTTTATGGATTAGAAATGTTGTGCGTTTTATACATAGGATATTAGAAAAGAACAACAAAATCTAAAAGTAAATAAAATTGCCATGAAAAGTCTTTTAAAAGTCTGCCGTTCGAAGTTCACTGTGGCTTTTGCCACTCATGGATAAAATTAACACAAACGAGTGGTGTGAAAAACCTAGATCATATTCCTGACGAAAGGATTGTAATGACCAATTAAATGCAGTATCCGAAGCAATTGTAAATTGTGTTGAGGGCAGCACTGTTGAAAGATACGAATATAGTGTTACAAACGAACACAACGAACATGTTACAAGTAAAGCAACAACATCGGTGTAGGCAAGTTAGCGAGAACGCAACAGCAAAAAATGTGAACAAAGTACACAAACAACAGTGAATTCGCTATAGATTTCTCTAGAACTCGAAACACCGAACGTTCTGCTTCAAGAACCTACTTCAGACTGATCGCGTGCACATGTAAAAAGGCAAGACAAAGCAGACAACGAGGTAGTAAGAATTCAGTCAGTCTTGTGTGAAGATGCGTTGCGTGCGAAGTAAACAGTCGTGGTTTGAAGATCGCTGTTCTAAAGATTTACCGAAGAGTTGTTAGTGTTTGCGCGGGCAGAAGTGTTAAGTAGAATAGTAAACATCAAGTTGTAACAGTGGCACATAAAAGTAGTGCGAACAATAAAGAGTTTAATTGAAACGAAACGCATATTTGTTTTTACTTTTGTTTGCAATCAACGAACTCATATTCTAAACGTTTTTAAGAAGGTAATAACGTAACAATATGTTATTTTGAAACCCAAAGGAATTGAAATATGCCGTATGTAGTAGGTAGCACATCTGTTTTCTGTATAACACAACTGGTAACAGCATTTGAATGGATTCTGCTGTTAAGCTGAAAGTGAAGTAAAGTTATGCCCTGGGCATAACACATAAAATATAGTTACTCAAGGTGTAGATATCTTTAATTATGTGGGTAATATGATAAATATAAGGGGTAGTATTGGCGAGAACTTTAAATCACGTGTTAATAAATCGATTAGAAGATATTGATAAAAACACAAAGACTAGGTGTAAACAGTACGAGCGCCACCTACTGTTCCACATTACATGCTCAAAAATATAAAAGCCTTAATTTGAAGTTAAATAAGACTAAATACTTACTGCACAGTTATCTTACACAACTAAAATAGAGATTTGAAGGGTAAATCATATAATACTGATAGAGAATCTATTTATACAGAGGCCAATGTAAAAAAATTTTCAAATCATTTAAGTGTTCATGGGAGATTAAATAAATTTCAGAACGTAAGCCTGAGGAGTTTTGAACCATAAGCGGCATAACTTATTGCAATAAACATTATACTATGTTCAGACATGCACTTTTATTGAGTCAATGTTCGGTTATTTGAGTACAATATTTTAAGTGTTCAGACATAATAATATACGCAGTTTAGCTGCTTATTCAATATTCATTTGACAGCTTGTAAACAAAACAGCTGGTTGTTTCAATAACATTGTTTTTTTTTTGTTGTTTTTTTTGTTTTTTTTTTGTTTTGTTTTTTGTTTTGTTTTTTTGTTTGTCGTTGTTGATATTTAAGTTGTCAAATATCAACAGATAGGGCTCGGATAATTGTAATATGCGCACTGTACATACTTATAACAATGCTGGATTTTGAATTTTTACTCAATATTATAACAATTTGCGTATTTATTGCGCAATAATTAATTGAAACTTTATATGAAATATTGAGCTCAATAATGACATTTATTGCGATTTACGCTATAAAAGTGCATATCTGAACATAGTATTACACTACAAGACAGAAAACAAAAAATTTAAATCCAACCGATTAACTACATAGCATAAATTGGATATTTAGATATTGATTTGACCATAACTGTTGTTGTTTTGAACTTTTCACACAAATTTATTGATTACACAAACATTTTTAAGCCGATTTTGAAAGATCAAAGTTTTTGGAAGGGGAAGAGCTAATTCTTTATAACGGTATATATGAACATACTCTTCAAACTTATTTGTTATGGATTATGATCGAATAAACTTGGATTTTATTCCTTACTTTCTCAAGGCTGAGCATTTTTAATTGCAAAATTTAATCAAAAGATATAAAACAAATGCTGGCATCCAAAATGTGCATTCTCTTGTAAAGAGTTTGACACTTTGCTTGATAAAATCGGACTAAAATTACTTTAGATATCATATAAAGTTTATAGGTCGAAGTGGCAGCCCTGATATCAAATAGCTCACTTGAGCATGCATAGCGGCCCGTTGTGATGCAGCGGGTGAACGCAGTCTCTGTACTGACCAAATTCCATCAAAATCAGGGAAGAGAAGGAATTTGATCGGCGCAGGGGCTGCACATAAATAGTATAACAGTCGTGTCATATTTTGTTTGTAGGCGTGTCTATAACATGAACTTTCAGTTTTAAAACTTTTCAAAATTTTTGATGGATCTTGTTTTTTGTTTCAAAATTTGCCATTTTCAAGTTTGAGCAACAACCAGAAGTCGGCTATTGTCTGCTCAAAACGAAATAATAATATTTGCCAGAACACCTCGGTAACACAAGCCTTAATATGATGAACTATTGTGAGACTTGTGAAGGGTTAGACAAAATGCAATGAAGTGTGCTAACATTTTAGAAGAATTATTATTAAGATCATAATCGCCATAGTCTAGTAGGTAGTGTGTAGGTAGTGTGTTGGCGAAACGAAAAATGAAAAAAAAATTTAATTTTTCGTCGACTTCCTCTCAGCCGGTTTCTGGCAAAACTTCTGAGAGTAAATAAACCTGCAATGAAAAAGTTTCTCAAACATCTGTCGTTCGGAGTCGATGTTAAACTATAGGTCCCGCCACTCACGTATAAAATTAACGCACACAACATGAGTGGTGTGAGATGCTAGGCCGTAATCCTGACTGAAGGGTTCCAATAGCCACATAATTGGTGTATGTATTATTGGTGTATGTATTATTGGGATAAAATTTCTGATGTTTAGTTCTTGCGCTGAACAGCTTCTTCAATGAGTTTGGTTGAATACGGTCAATACAGGGACTGCGCTTAATGGTGGCCTTACAACAGGCCGCTATGCCACTTCTCAAGTTGAAGCTGCCATTTCAACCTAACCTAAGTTTAAATTTATATGTCTCGCCCTTCTTTAAAATTATAAAAAAAAAATATTTTTGCTGTAAATTTATTGTTTTATTATGCACAAGAAAATATAATCCTGAAACTTCCGGTTCCTCTTGCAGTTTTGAACAATATTTCTACACCCTTACGAATACATGTGTTTCTATATACGCATATACATATGTATGTGTGTATGATAAATTCAATGACCTAAGGCCACACACTTACTGTGTGTGGCTCTTCCACTCACACAAATACACAAATGATTACAGGCATACATACATACATATACATATATGTACCATACTTAACACACATTTCCTTCCGCTTATTTGCCGTTACTCTTATTATATCTTTTTCCTTTTAAACTTTCATTTGACTTTTCTGCAAAAACCAAAAATCAATTCATTTTTATTTTCGGAGGGAGAAAAACCTCCTTTTCAAGATATGGAACTTTGTTTCTATTTTTTTAAATTTTTTTTGTTGTGTTCTCGCATGAATTCTTAATTTCAAAATGATTTCTCTTATTCTTATAGAGACCTTTACAGTCATACAAATATGCTTACATTCACATGGTAATAGTTTTGAAAAATCTTTGGAGAGTTGAAGAAAGGAAGTGAAATACCGCTAAGGGGAGTAGCAGAAAGAGAAGCGCAAAGTACAATCATAATGCAAGCATTACCAGAATAAAGCAGTTAAAATACAAAAAAACAACAAAATTTATGAAAAAGAAAATATTTTTCAACAATAAAAACTTTTTATGAAGGCTACCTGATGGTCGAAGAACTACTTCCCTCTGCCGTACATGAAAAACCATTTCCTGCTGCTATAACGGCAAACTGTGAATGAGATTTCTTACCATTACTTGTGTAGCACAGTCGTGTGTGTGAATGAATGAATCCGTTTGGGTTTATGTTTGAGCAGCTGTTTCATTGTGCCCAAAAGGTTTCAAGAGGTTAAAGGAAAACGCACACATCCAACACTACTCAAGCACACAATCACTCTTATGCTCTGTAATAAGATTCAATCACATACTCTCACCAATAGCCCAGCTTATGTCATTTTTTGTTTGTTTATAACTTCAGCACAGAATGTACGACAGAATTGTGCCGCCAATAACCATGACCATGTCATACTCATGACATGTAGGACGTTTATGTGCGTATTTGTTTTTACAGGTGAAGGTGTAAAACCATCGTATTGCCGGTTTAAAATTTAAAATCATCTACACGACAACTTATCTACTGAATGTTTTATACATGCATGGCATATATATATGGTACTTACATACATATGCCTTAATCGTATGCTTTTTAAAAACCATTATGAATCATTTGTATTTTATTTGAATTTTGCCTGTGCTTAAAAATTCACATTTTAATCTTTAATACCCCATTTCAAAGCTTTGCCAAACAGGCAGACTGACAGATATTTAACGACCAATTCTGTGTACAATACAATACATACAATACAATACATTGTTATCGTGTGAAAGGTGATAGAATGATAACTACCATATATGCCGTAATGCTACAGTGCCTTGCGAAACTATATTTTCACAGATATTTTGGCGCTTTAAATAAAACGAAATGCTTTTGCTTCTAATCCCACCAGACTTATTTACATACATAATTGGTCATTACAACCCCTTTAGTCAGGATTAAAAACGAGCTTCTCGCAATACCCATATTGTCTGTGTTAAATTTATAAATGAGCTTCGGGACCCACAGTTTAAAGTCGCTTTCGAACGACAGATTTTTAAGAAAATTTTTATGGTAATTTGTATTTAATATCAGATTTTTTCCCAGAAGGCATATGAGAGGAATTCGCCAAAGAAATATTCTCTCCAGATGTCCGGATTAAGGTTTAAACCAACGGCCTAACGTCCAATAAGGCAACGCGCTATCTACCACACCATACGTCCGGAGCTCAACGAGGCGCCGCTCATAATTTTTTTTTTTTTTTGTAATTTGTTATCGTACGCATTTCCCTTTCCCTGATTTGATTTAAAAAAAAAATTTATTCCATTCCGTTTTTAGCAAGCTGTTTGCGTATTATTAGAGCTCAGCAATGAATCGTTTTTTCGCTACTCATAAGTACTCATGAAATTTTGAGTATAAGTGAGTCAAAAGTATTGAAATTCAACTACTCTGATGCATTCGTACTCACTACAACATTGATTTATAAGTACAGGTTGCAATGAGTATGAGTACAACGTTGACATCAAACTCATAACATTCAAAGTATGTTTGATACATACGTCTACTCATTCAAATTCATAAATTTAGAAAAATACTTATATATACTCATATATGATTATGAATGATTCAAATCATTCATAAAAATTTACAGTCTTAGTTGTTGTTGTATTTACAAAAAAAGAAGAAAGAAAAAGACAAGGACAGCAAACAAAGAAAACACACAACCTTGTATTGTAGTGTTCGTACTTGAATCATAGTTATTTTGTGATTCTTGTAAATGTTGAGTCATGGAGAGTCGATATCAACAACATCATGCGTATTGTTAAGTATGAGCACGATGAGTGCTTCAAACTTTGAATATGAGTAGTATGAGTATGATATTAAAATAGGTATGAATGCGTACAAGTATCAAAAATTATGAGTATGGTTCGAATCTACTCATTTTTTTGAATACTCATTGCTGATCTCTGGTGTATACGCAGTTGGGTGGCAAAGTACTCGATGCCTATGTTCGTGTCTCTCTCAATTTTTTCCATGCGTTGGACCTCTTTTAGGACAAGGTTAGAGGAGGTTAGGTTAGGTTAGAGAACGTGTACTTGTCAATTAAGACAAGTACAATACCCGGAGGTCGAATTGACCCATTGTACAAAACAAGGACAATCTAGCACATCAAATTATAACATCGAAATGAAAAATAGTTTTTAAATTGCCAGCGACATATCCTGAAGTTGACAACAATGAAGTATGGCTTCAAAAGGCCGGTGGTAGGTGCTACGTAGCTCATGCCACAATGGATATTCAGCACTAGCGAGGGCATGGTCATATTGTGTGGGGGTCTTATCAACTGGTTACTGTGAACAAATCGAAATATGAAACAAATATTTCCTTTCAGAGACTTCTTCTCAACAGTCTTCTGGCAAAAATTCTGAGAGTAAGAAAAAAAATGCAAACGACGTTAAACTATGAATCCTGTCACTGGTGGATAAAATCAATGCACACAACATGGATGACTTGGTAAGCTAAGTAGATTGTAATGCTGACTAAAGTATTGTAATTGATCAATTAACTCAGTATTTTTATATTTGGATAGGAATTTGTAAATCATTAATGGATTATTAATTGCTGTAATTTCGAAATTATTGAGATCGCTGTAGTCTAATAGGTAGTCTCCTGGTTTATTAGGCGCAGCCCGAGTTTAGTCCCTAGCTCAGATATCTCCAGCATAACGAAATATAAAAAAAATATTTCTTCAACATCTTTCTCCCAGCAGTCCGTAAAAATAAAATTGCCATGAAAAGTTACCCAATAATCCATCGTACGTAGTAGACTTTAGATTGTAGGTCCCGCTACTCATGGATGAAATTAACGCACACGCAACATGGTTGGTATGAGAAGCTAGTTCGCAATCCCGATGCAGTGTTGATATTTTTGTTAACGTTTATCTGAATAAAGCTGTGTGGAATGCAACATAGTCTACGAAAAAATGAGTTTATTGGAAACGAAAATGCTTACTCGAAGAACAAAAGATTTAACAACTAAGAAGTTCATCAAGAGGAAAAAGTTTATCAAATAAACCAAGAAATTCCAATTTTAATAATGAACTCGATGTTAATAAGTATGAAGTTTGTGTATGGACGTATATGTGAATTCAAACCCCAGGTCAGACATCAAAAATAAAATATAAAAAAAATATTTCTTCGGCAACTTCCTCTCAGCAGATTTCTGGCAGAAAGTTTGAGAGTAAATAAAATTGCCATTAAAGAGCTTTTAAAAATCTGCCATTAGGAGTCGACTTTAAAGTGTAGGTCCCACCACTCATATATAAATATTATCGCACACAACATAAGTGGTGTGAGAAACTAGGTCGACATCCTGATTAAAGGGTTGTAATAACCAATTTTTTATGTATATGTAATACTTTCCGTCCAAATCAGAGTCCAATTTAATTAATTTTAGTTTTTCAAACTTTAGCAAATCTGTGTGATTCTATTTCCATCAAAATTACTAAGAAATTTAAAACAATATTCTGAAGAAGTTTTGAATTTAATTACCTAAGTAGACATATATACATATTTATTTTTGAATAATAAATAACTCCATTGCACACAGTATGATTTCGTAAGTAAATCTTGTGTGTTAATTTCAAAGAAAACTTTTATCTTTGACTCTGTCTCATAAGCTATTTATGCAAAGCGAATACCAGTGTCAATTCTAATTAAATTGATAATAATTACTTGAGTTCTGGGCAATTTTCCAAAACAGGAAAAACAATTTCTACTTATTTGAATACACTTTTTGCAATATTTTTTAAGGACCAGTAAAATAAATTAAAAATTTGGCAAATTTATATTCTTCTCATTTTCAGGGGGAAGGAGGAAAACACAAAAGATTTTTTTCTGGCAAATTTTTCTTATAGAATGATATGATTTGTGTTTTGAAATACACCCAAACCTGTTTTTACACGGGTTTATTTTACGCGAATTTGAAATAACACGGTTTTTTTAACAAATTTACTTTTTTTTTGTTCGATCGGGAAAATCGTTTAATCCCGTTTAACTCACAACGCACTATAACAGAATTTGCTGTTAAAAGCAATAAACCAGCGCCAGAAGAAGCTTCTGAAGATGTAGAAGTAATAAGTATTTCTAATGACGAGACTGATATTGAGCCACCCCAGCAAAAGGGAATGCGCTTGCTATCAGAAACTGACTCCGAATAAAATAAAAAAATTTCTTTATTGAAAATAATTCCGTTCTTAATTGTCTTAAGAGTTTGATAACTAATTTGATTTTTATAAATGGAAGAGAATTTTTAAGTTTTTTCTTTATTTTTTATAATCATAAAATGAAATAAAATAAAAACTCTGTGTATACTATTGAACTAAATCTGTGCGTTTTTATAAAGTTATTCAATTTTATAGGCATATATAGGCTGCTGCATCAATCCTATGTATATCTTTTCAGTTTGTTTATACACTTGCATACATACATAATATTTGTCTTTTTTTACGCGTTTTTTTACACGGTATCCACTGGAACGTATCTACCGTGTAAAAAAAGGTTTGGGTGTATGTTTACTTAAACACGGTTTTTTAATTATAAATTTACGTTTCTTTTAAGTAACATCACAACCTGTCACAAGGCATTTGTTTCACTTTCTTGTTATTTGTATGTTTTGTTTCAATGTAACTACTTAATTAGGATCTCATTAGGTAAGCATTTGATTGGCATACTGTAGGAGTTTTAAAATCATCATCCTCAATTAACCCAAATTATAAACGTTCATTGATCAGAACTTATTTAATTTTAAATTTTGCCCCTTTAATATCTTGAACCAATAAATTCTTATTAAAGACCATCAAACTGAATTAAAAAAAATTAAGAAAATTTCAGTTAATTTTTTTGGATACATGAGTTACGCAAAAAACATTGTAAAATATGTCGCCGTAGTCTGTTGTGCAATATGTTGGCTTATCAGACAAGAGTCCGTGGTTAAAAATAACAAACAAAAAAATACAAAATATGAGAAAAATTTATTTCATCCGGGTGCTTTCTCTTAGTAGTCTTTTGGGGGAAAAAAAACTGTAATTTTGATGTGAGGGATAGCCCTATCACGGGTCCACTACAAGTTTCAGCAATGAATCGTTTTTTTCGCTACTCATAGGTACTCATGAAATCTTGAGTATGAGTGACTCAACACTATAGAAATTCGACTACTCTGATTCACTTGTACTCACTACAACATTGATTTATAAGTACAGCTTGCAATGAGTATGAGCACAAACTTGACATTAAACTCTTAACATTCAAAACATGTTTGATTCATACGCCTACTCATTCAGATTCATAAATTTAGAAAAATATTTATATATACTCATAAATGATTCGAGTGTTCTACAGTCTTAGTTGTTGTTGCATTTATAAAAAAAAGAAGTAAGAAAAAGACAAAGACAGCAAGCAAAGCAAAAACACAAACTTCTAGTGAGTATTGTAATGTTCGTACGCGAATCATTTCTTATTTTGTGATTCTTGTAAATGTTGAGTCATGGAGAGTCGAAACCAACAACACCATCCGTATTGTTAAGTAGGAGTACGATGAGTACTTCAAACTTTGATGAGTATGAATGCGTATAGGTATTAATCTTTTTAAATACTCATTGCTGATATCTGGTCCGCTAATCGCTAAGAAATAATGCTAAATCATGGAAAAAATTGTGAAAGGGCCTTTTAAAGAAAGGTGCATAAAAAGGAATCAAATCGAACTGTTTTAAATCAAGTCGTTACGGATGATGTAAAGCGAAACGCATACGATTACAAATTACAGACTGTGAAAACGCCAGAATAATGTTAAGTGCCTGATGGAGCTACCGTAGTCTGATAGGTAAAGCAGAGTATGAGAGTAAATAAAATTTCAATGAAAAGTGTCGCTCAATATTCATGCATAAAATTAACGTACACAACATGTGTGGTGTTTGAAGCTCGGTTGTAAGCTTAACTAAAGGGTTGCAATGACAATGTCAAAATAGACGCTGCTAATACGTCGCGTATTTGTTTGTTTACATTAATTACATGACGGGACAGCGAAAAATATTAAAGTTGAAGCCAATTCATGACGCTATTGTATGTAATTTATGTATATAATATATGCTTCTTATGGTTGTAAATAGGACAGTTGTGCTAGTGGCCATTATGTACACGGATCATAATGGTCATCAATAAAATCACTTCACCATTCATAATTATTTTGGTAGATGTCAACAAACTCATTATTTTTATTACTACAGTTTATGAAAAAGATTAGACAAAAAAACCGAAAGTTTTGCACATTTTAAAATAACTTTCCTCGATCTATGAGACACCAAAACCATGAAGTTAATCCATATGCGCTTATCGCCCCATTTTTAAAACAGTAAGATATTGGTTAGCTGTGTGGTAGATATAGATTCCAACAAATACAAAAAAATCCATGTTTTTACGAGAAAAAAAGTTGGGCATATACGGGTTAACTTCACACATCAATTTTAATATACGAGTATTTAATTCATGTTTCTTATTGAGATCATGTTGGCAAATATTGTTCACACATTTTTGTTTTATTTAAATTTAAAGATTGGAAGCGTTTTAGAAAAAATATCCGATATGACCTCAAATGGTATGTGCTACTATTGCTGATTGTGAAACTCTATTTTAAATGTTTCCACAGATATTTTGGCGTTTTAAACAAAACGTTGCAACTGAAAATATCGCCATTGCAAAGTTGAGCTGAAGCTGATATACATTGAGTGCCGTTTACAGAAATTAATTGAAGACATGGAGTATATCTTTATGCTTCAAAAATGTATACTCCTATATGTGTTTGTAACACGTACTATATTCATACATACAGCAGCTACATTCGAGAAATTCTACAACAACTTTTTACACATTTTACGAGCTATTTTGACAAATTCTTGTACTTCATCGCAGACTTGTGTGATTTGGCAAGACTATTATGGAACACATAGTCACTGTAGTCTAGTAGGCAGGTGGCTCACACACTTATTAGTCGTAAGGCCATTGTTCAAACCCAAAGTCAGACATCGCTATGAAGACAAAATATGAAAAACATATTGTTACGAAAACATCGTTTAAAATTAAATTGATTAACAATAGCTACACTAACAAATACAACGAACATGTTGCAAGTAAACCAACAACATCTTTCTCACTGATGTGAAACGAACCAAATACACAAACCCCAATGAAGTAACGATAGAGCCCTCGAGAAGGCGAAACCGCGAACGTTCCACTTCAAGAACGTTCATAAGACTGATTGCATGGGCATATTAAAAGGCAAGACAAAGCAGGCAACGAGTAGTAAGAATTCAGTCAGTCTTATTTGGAGACGCGTTGCGTGTGAAGAGAACAGTCGTGGTTTGAAGATCTTCGCTATACAGATCTAACGTACTAGTGTTGTTGCTTAAGCAAAGGGTGTGAGCAGAGAAGAATAATGAACAAGCAAATTATTGTTGGATACATCAAGTTGTAAATAGTGGCACACAAAAGTAGTGCGAACAATAAAGAGATTAATTGCAACTAAGCACATATTTGTTTTTATTTTTGTTTGCAATCAACGAAATCATATTCTAAACGTTTTTGAGAAGGTAAAAACTTAACAATATCTTCGGTGACTCGTCATCTCAGCAGATTTTTGGCAAAAACTGTGAGTGCAAATAAAATTACCATGAAAAATTTCTCAAAAATATGTCGTTCGGAATCGACTTTACACTGTAGGTCCAGCGACTCATTTATATAATTAAGACACAACATAATGCTGACTGAAGGGTGGGTTGTTGACCAATTATGTACGTAAGTATGTATTATGGAACACAACATCTTCTTTGTTAATCAATTCTATACATTTAATTTGAATTGCTTGCCTTAAACTTTTCATTTGACTGTAGTAGTAGTCGATAAAAATTATGAGAGTAAATAAACCTGCCATGAAAAAGTTCCTCAAAAGTCTGTCGTTCGGAGTTGACGTTAAACCTTAGGTCCCACCACTCACGTATAAAATTAAGGCACTCAACATGAGTGGTGTGAGAAGCTAGGCCGTAATCCTGACTGAAGGGTTGTAATGGCCAATTATGTATGTATGTATGTATGTATGTCAAGAAAATGTTTTAACTGTTGGCTACATAGTTTTCTCATCTTTCAAGCAGTGACTCAATATTCAACATCCTCCGGTTGAATGTTGCATAATTACACTGCCATGTCTTGTGGGCCATTCTGGTCGTTTTTCGATCAATCCATGTTTTCCATTTCTCTGTCATACAATTGACGTGGCACCCATTTCGCAAGTAATCTTGACTGAATGGTTGTAATGGCCAATTATGTATGTATGTATGTTGTAGTAGTGGATTGTATGGCTAGCTTGCAGAAACTCATGATAAACAATTACTTTTCAAACCATCGTTCAATTCGACGTATAGGAGTCACATTATTTAAATGATTACAACAAGATTTCCTAGCAGACTGGCCAGTATTATCAACAAGAAGGGTGGCTTGTCTCTGATGGGATTCAAAACAAATTTTTCATGGAGCTCTCTACTAATAGCAAGTAATCAATTGAAACAAGGAACTTAATTAATACGGCAAGAAGTGAACAAGAACGCAAAAAAGTGATCAAAAAAATATTTTCGTCTGTCAACTTCCTCTCAGTAGTCCTTTGGCCAAAACCATGGCAGTAAAAGAAAACTGCATTGAAAAGTTTCTCAAGAATCTATCGGTCAGAGTAGCTGTTAAACTGTAGATCCAGCCACTCAGGATTAAAATTTACACATACAACAATTGATGATGTGAGAAACTAGATTGTGATCCTTACTTAAGGATTCTAATGACCAATTAAGGGTGGTGGGTGCTTAGGTTGGAATTGCTTAACAAGTTGCTTGAGTTTTGGTCCCTCAAAGGCCGCTCATATCAAAATGTGAATATTATTTGTTCTAAGCAAACTTAAGTTCAAAATCAGTCTAAACTTTGAACATAAATTTTATTAAAATTACGTTGAAGGTATGGAAAGAATTATTTTGTTTAAATGAAGAGAGAATCATATTGTATGAGGCTTAAATTCGGATTTATTTCTAAAAACTCTGATATTTTAATAAGGAAAAGTAAGACTTTTTAAATTATAAAATCCTTTTTTACGCGTTTTTCTCTTAGTCATTTGGTCATGTTTTCAAAACGGAAAAGTAGTGGAAAGAGAATTTTCATTTTTTTTTCAAATGAAAAGCGAAAATAAAAACTTGTTATCACTTGGTATATCGCATTTCTTTGCGTATATATTTTTATATTCCTTTTTTTATTTTGGATTTTGTTGCTGTTGTTGTTGCTGTTATTACTATACATATATATATATATATGTATATATGGTTGGATGTTGCTGCCAATAATAATGTTGTTGTTGTTGCTATTATTGTTGCCGATTTTTAGGGAAAGTTTCAGAACATACGCACTCGCTTTTACAGGGTACATACAATTTTTTATTTCGTTAAAAAAAATATTTTCTTTCTTTCTTTCTCCTTTTTTTTTATTATTGTAAGTATTCTTTATATTATTTTTGTATAGGATGGACGGCTATTGTTTTTGCTGTTGGTTTTGTTATTATTAACGTTGGTTTTAATGTTTGTCTTATTGTTGTTGTTGTTGTTGTAGTAATAACGTGAACTTCTGTAAAGCCAAAAAGGTATGGCAGTCGAAAAAAAAAAAACAAATTAAAAACGAACCAAAAAGAAGATGAGACCAAAAGTAACATTAAATTTCATCAAGAAGAAGAGAAAAGTAAAACTTCAAATTAGAAAACTAAAAGTGTGTGTGTGTGAGAAAACATAATAAACAACAGCAAGTTTTCATAAGATTCAATAAAATTTTGTATCAAAGAATTTAATTTGAATTCGATTTATTTTTCTTTTTTTTTTGGAATTAAACCCACTTTTCTTGAAATTTATTTCCTTTTTTCACATTTAATTAAATTTTCTCTTTTTCTTGTGTTGTTGTTGTTGTTTGAATTGAATTTAATTTGAAACAAATTTCACTTTTTTTTCAAATCATGAAGATTTTACGCTTTCAACGTGACCGTTAGTTTTACCGTTAGCTTTCTATTTATAAACACTAACTGAACGATTGTTGGCGTTTTGTTATTTCTCTCTTTAAATTCGATTTGATTTTTATTTTTCTTGTTTTAAATTTCTTTTATTTTTTATTTTTTCTTCCTTTCTTTTTTCACTCAATCATTTATTTATTTATTTATGCCATTAAATTTTTATAACTTTTCTTCAGATTATTTTCTTTTATTTTCTTTTCTTTTCTTTCACTTTTTTTTTAAAGAAATTAATTCTTCTTTTATTTTTTAATGATTTTCTCGTTTCACAACGTCAAACAGGGGTGTAAACACAATACAGACTGAAATCAGGCATGTACAAGTACAATCCGAGTAGCTTGTATTTTAAACAACAACATCATCATTATCTTTGTCTTCGTCATTATTATTATCAATGTTGCCATCATTCACTTTACCATTTACCATAGCAGACTGCAAATAACATACACATGTGCACACATCACGGGAACACAACAGTATCAAGCAATCGTCTAGGAAAAAAGGAATTCTGTTAAAAACGGAACATTATGGTAATGAAATGTACCAGGAATGCCATTTAACATACACAGATAATCTACTATACATACACTCCCACCACTATCAATCCTTGTTTCTGTTATTATTTGACTCATTTACAGTATTTCATAGATTTTAAGGCGCAATGTTCAATAACAGTTATTTGCAGAACCATGAGAGAGTTACCAGATGTTTGAAAAATTTAAAAGTGCAATTGAATTTTACTTCGTTTAATGGAAGAGGAGAAGTCGCCGTAGTTTAGTAGGTAGTGTGTTGGCTTATTAGACGTAAGGCCCGGGTTCAATCCCCATGTCAGACACCAAAGCGAAAATATGAAAAAATATTTATTCGACGAGTGTCATGAAAAATTTCTCAAAAATCTGTCCTTCGGAGTCGACTTTAAACTGTAGGTCCCGACACCAATGTATAAAATTAACACATACAACATAAGTGGTGTGAGAAACTAGGTCCATAATCCTGACTGAAGGATTGTAATGAATGAATGTTAATGGAATCGAAAATATTATTTGAAAATCAAATCTTAATTCCGATTATAAATCTTAATAAAATCTTCTCATACAAAAGAGAATGGCGCATAATGTATGATAACCTCTATCTGAGATAACCATGGACTTAAATTGCTCTTGCAGAATATTCAAAGTGGCATGAACTGTGTGACACATAGCGTTGTCATTTTAAACCCACTTGTCGTTGGTGTCCAGATCAGCCAATTCAAAAATCAGTTGGTAATACTGTGTATGTTCAGATATGCACTTTAATTGAATCAATATTCGGTTTATTGAGTACAATATTTTAAGTGTTCAGACATAACAATATACGCAGTTCATCTGTTTATTCAATATTCATTTGACAGCTGGTAAACAAAACAGCTGGTTGTTTCAACAACATTGTCTTTTTTTGTCGTTATTGACATTTCAGTTGTCAAATATTAATAAAAAGTGGTGGGATAATTGTAATATGCACACTGAACGTATTTATGACAGTGCTGTATTTTAAGCTGTACTCAATATTATAACAGTTTGCGTATTTATTGCACAATAATTAATTGAAACTTTATATGAAATATTGAGCTCAATAATGGCGTTTATTGCGATTTAAGCAATAAGGGTGCTTATCTGAACACCGTATAATCAACGACCGTTGACAATTATTGCCTGACACGGGCGTTCTAAAAAAAATATTGACCGATGACCCCGCCAGCCCAAAATCCACATTAAACACAGACTTGTGGATTGGCCCACATCCGATAATATTTTTGATCACATACTCTTTCACTCAGAAATATGCCTTATCGGTGAAAATTACTTTTCCAATAAAAATTCGGGTCAATTGCCAAAGTTAGGAAGTCATTGTTAGAAAACTTTATATAAAAAATATTGGTAATATTCAGCTGCCTACATACGCCTGAAGGCTGTAAAGTACTCGTCACTATTACGTTTGCTGAAGCTGTAATGACGAGGACGTAAAGCAGACCACAGAAGCACAGAGCAGACCTTAGAACATCATTGTCCGATATTTAGGAACCTGACAGAAAGAATTCATAGGCATACAGAATGAATTAAACGTAGAAGTAGAGCCAAAGGTTATTTAACCCATATGCGCTTATCGGCCCATTTTTAAAATGGTAAGATATTGATCAGCTGTATTATATACCATATAGATTCCCATAAATACAAATAATCCATGTTTTTACGAGAAAAAAAGTTGGGCATATACGGGTTAAAGAAAGTATACAGCACAGGATGGCTGAGAGATGCCAGTCAGGAATTTTAATTATATGACAGGATATATAATATTCTGTTACAATAGGAACCCTCCCCAAGGAGGGCTATGCTCTTTCAAGCGACTACCAATTAAATATAAACCAACCACATTCTAATGAACGTTGTCTCAACATGCGTACTTGTCCATGAATACTAAGAATTTCTTGGAGAAACATCGGAACTCTTTCAAAGGGAAAACTGATATATCCAGGATATTAGAATATACATAGTTCGAAAGATCAATCTTCTTGTTTGCAAGAGGGTACGTGCACACGTGCGGATAAATAAAGAACTGACCCACTTGTGTTCTAAAATCCTATGGTAATCCATGGCACAATAGCGATTCTTAACGACCACTGTCCTTTTGGTAGGCATGCCTAAAGACTTAACATTCTGAAGGCAGAGACTGTCTTTAGTGAGTGCCCTGCTCTTGGTGTAAATGGATATTTCTGGCGTCTAACTTTCTGATATCTTTGACCCAAGCTAATATAAAGCCTTAGCTTTTTTAGCAATTAAGTAGCAGAGATTCCTCTCGTACGACAAAGCTAATACTCTACAAGACGCTCATCTTACCCGTGCTTCTTTATGGATCAGAGGTATGGATACTATTAAGCACTGATGCAGCAGCCTTGAGAGTATTCGAGGGAAAAGTCCTATGTAAGATCTTCGCGAGTTGGCGATGAGCTGTATGAGCTCCTCAACGACATAGACGTTGGGCAGCGTATTAATATGCAGCGGCTGCGCTGGTTTGGCCATGTCATTCGAATGGAGGAGGATGCTCCG
Organism: Sarcophaga rosellei; assembly: GCA_930367235.1. NCBI lineage: Eukaryota > Metazoa > Arthropoda > Insecta > Diptera > Sarcophagidae > Sarcophaga > Sarcophaga rosellei. The sequence goes on along the minus strand of OV884018.1, from coordinate 53,277,780 downwards.
GCGAGACGGATATTTGATGCGGGGATCTGCAGAAGTCGTCGAAGAGGACGACCTTGTTTGCGTTGGAGGGACCAAATCGAGGAAGACCTGTCATCGATTGGTGTGACTAACTGGCATAGGCGCGCAAGAAGCAGAGAAGCCTGAAAGGATGTTTTGCGGCAGGCCGAAATCCGTTAATCGGGTTGTTAATGGCCAATTAAGTAAGTAAGTAAGTAGTATAATGATTGCCACAATAAAAATATTTACTTTGGACTCGAATTGATTTGCTCTAGTGAATGTTTGAACCCTGAGTAGGATTGATAATGGTATCACAATGGACCTAAATGCTGGCCTAACTAGGACCACTTTCTTTAAGGAGGTTCGCCACCTTACCCAATCTAAAAAGGTATTTAAACATAATAAAAAGAAAGAAAGAGGAAATGTTAGAAAATTAGCAAAAATCTCATGGAAGAAATGTGTGTGTGGTTGCGAGTTATTGTTGAAGAAATCTAAATTTCAGCTTGAAAGAGACATTGCAGGAGCTACACATGGCATAATCAAATCTGGGTTAGTAGATTAGTGGTTTCTGATAGCAGGTTACACATGATACTCCCTAATAGAGGTCATAGCTATAAAAGCTTTCATTTCTAGAAGATCTCTTGTAAACACAGACCAATTACTGTAATTATAGCATAAGGCTGATGATAAAGTCTAGTAGGTAGTGTATTGGCTTACTAGAAGCAATGCCACGGTTCAAACCGCAAGTCAGACATCAAAACGAAATATGAAAAAATATTTCTTCGGCGACTTCCTCTCAGCAGAAAGATGTTTAATAAAAGTTGTTTAATAAACATTTGGGATACCGGTGCCCCATTTTCGTTAAAGGGTTAAATAGCTTTTCTGCCAATAAAATAAATTATTGAACGACTTGAAATTTTCTTCGAGTGTTAAATCTAAGCGGGGGCGGAAGTATCAAGTCTTAAGTCCTCCACAGAGATTGCTTCATATACTGATCATTTACATTTAGTGGCACAAATAGCTGTCTCTCAATTTCACTTAGACTTGGAGGAAAATTTGAAGATATTTGTTTCGGGAATATTCTCCGTAGCATCATTATACGATTCATTCATGTTTACTGCTGAAAACTAAGATATTTTGTTATTTAAAAGTCGCCTTAATACAAATGCTCACCACACATCGAAATGAAATATTGACATGAGTTTTGCTTTCTATTTAAAACATTTAACTGGCAATAGTACTGTAAACGTTCTCACATTCTGCTGTCTCTCTGTGTTAATCTCTGTTACTGTTATCTCTTGCTCACTGTTAAAAACGTAAGAAAATGTAATCAAAACATATACACCAACACACAATGAACGAGGATGACACAAAAACAGGAAACCGTAATTGTCAGTGTGTCTGTTTATTTGTCTGCTTGTCTGCATGTTTACCAGTCTGTTAAATTTAATTTAAAATGTTGTTGTTGTTGTTGTTGTTGTTGTTGACATTGTTTCATTTCATTCTCAATTTCATTTGTTTCATCTTTTATTTTATTTTATTTTCTTTTATTTTTGTTATTCTTAAAAGCTGAATTATGAGTAATAAGGGACAATAAAAAAAAACAGAACGACAAATGTGTGAGAGACATACAGTCAGACACAGAGAGATAAAGAATGTATGGGAGTGAAATGAGAAATTGTACGTGTGCGTGAGTGCGAGTGTGTGTAAGTGTGTTTGTAAAAGGTTTTTATTAGTGTAACTGTTGTTGTCGAAATAAAATTAAGGATATTATTGCATGCAATGGATTCGTTTATCGTTTAGCTGACGACACGAAGACTAGCTGAAGAGCTTTTAATTCATACACGCGTGTTTGGGTGTATCTAGTTATTGCTACATACATGTACACATACATATACACACACAAACATATTAAAATGTATATGTTTACCCACATAAATTTAATTTTATATTTTTTTTTTTGCCCCGTTAGCCACTTTGTCTGTTGTGTCAGTATGAGTGGGTCGTCTTTTACTATCTCTACCAACGTGTGCACGTTTTCTTAGTGTTTCATTTGCCATTTTGTTCCCATCTCTTGTGTTTGCAACTTTTATCGCATATTCTATGAATTTATCAACGTTTTCCGTTCATTTTTATTTTTATTTTTTCTTTGGAGTCCTACAATAAATGTTTATTTCTTGTGTCTTGTTTTCATTGTTATTGTTTTTGAGAGTCTTCTAATACTCACTTGACTGTCCAGTAAATTGACAGTGACATGTCGTTAAGGGATGCCATATTTAATTACCCTGCCATATGCGGTCTGCATTTGGATTCATCGAATCGGAAAGTTGATTTCGTTATGACAAATGCACGAAGACATTTATATTGGTTTTGTATTGGATTTGAATAATCTTTGGCAGATTTAACATGCAAGTAAATTCGTAATTGGACGATGATAGTTTAAAAGAGAGAAACAAATGTTTTTTTTTATAAGGAAAATAGAAATCGAATTGATAATTTTACCTCGTGTGCAAATAATTGAGTTTTGGAGCAATAAACAAGAGACTAATTTAAGTGATTGTTGTAAGAATGGAAATCGTCGTAGTCTAGTAAGTAATGGCCATGGCTTAAACCCCAAAATTATTTCTTCGGCGACTTCCTCTCCGCAGATTTCCTGCTAAAAGTTTTGGAATCGACCTCAAATTGTAGGTTCTGCCATTCACATATAAAATTAATGCACACAACATGAGTGGTGTGAAAAGCTAGGCCGTATCCTGACTGATGGGTTGTTATGGCTGAATATGTACGTATGTATGTATGTACGTATTGTATGTATGTTGCAAGAATGAGAGACAAAGGGAGTAAATTTTTATTGATGGCTCTTCCAGAATAATGAAAATTATTTGGATCCGGACAATCCTAGGTTTCGACATCGAGCACCCAATATCCGATGCTCAAACTAAGTCAAAAGAATAATGAGTGAATCGCTTCGAAGATCCGGCGTAACTTTCATAATTTGATTGCTATATGTGATCACTCAACTGTTCAATACTTGGAAGTTGCACTAAAACTCTTGACGCATATGAATGGGAGTATGCAATAGAATAATAACACGTCGAATGGCCTTTGATCTGTCATAACGTTAAGAACTTCTGCCGCCAGAAGGACCGGCTAATAGGCAACTGAGAGCTGTCAGAACAGATGTAATTCCCAGCTATCTCTGTGATATGCCTCTTGTTGTAGTTCATGTTATTTACATACTTACTTAATTGACCTTTAACAACTTGTTTATCGGATTTCAGCCAGCTTTAATACATCCTTTCAGACGTCTCTGATACTAGCGCTACTTTGCCAGTTGCCCTTCCGATGACAGGGCTTCCTCAAATTGGTACTTCCAATGTGGACAAGGTCATCTCGCCGGTACATTCTCTTCTATCCGAATGACATGGCATGTCGTTAAGGAGCTAAATGCAGCTAATTAGATCGAATCAATCAAATGCGGAAATTATTGCCAACTCACACTGGATCGAAGATCTGACGTAGAACTTTTTCCTCGAATACTCTGAGGGCTGCTGCATCGGCGCTTAATAGTGTTCATGCATCTGTGCCGTAAAGAAATACGAGTAGGATGAGCAACTTGTAGAGCATAAATTTCGCCGTACGAGAGAGGTGTCTGCTACTCAATTGCCTCAATTGAGACCATAGTAGCACTTGCTGACAAGAGTGAATCTACGTTTGATTTCTAGACTGACATTATTTTTGTTGATGACGGCGGAGCTAAGGTAGATGAATTCATTGAAGACATACATACATTCACAATTGGCCATTACAACCCTTCAGTCAGGATTACGGCCTAACTTCTCACACCGCTCATGTTGTGTGCGTTAATTTTATACGTGAGTGGCGGGATCTAAAGTTTAAACTCGACTCTAACGACAGATTTTTTAGAGACTTTTTCATGGCAGGTTTATTTACTCTCAGAGTTTTTGCCAGAAATCTGCTGAGAGGAAGTCGCCGAGAAAATATTTTTTTTTTCATATTTCGTTGTGATGTGTGGCCTGGGGCTCGAACCCGTGCTTTACGTCTTATAAGCGAACACACTACTAGACTACGGCGACTACATGACGACATCGAAGGCATAAGTATCAACCGTAATTTCGGTATATCGGATCCCGCATGTCCCTACTCGCGTGCCGTTAAAAAAAAAATGTTATGCTGACAAACCAGAAACAATTGAGCATTTGTAGGTCAACATTCATGATGCCAATCGAAAAATGGCATGAAGTTGATCCGATCGAATGAGGGACTGTGAGGCCAGCCGCGCCAGCCATATGCATTAAATAATATTCCATTTCTAACTGAAACAATTGTATCTCACAAGGAAACATTAATTTGGCAAAATTTCAGACCGTTTTTGTTTTATTGCATTTTCAAAATTTAAACTTTTAAATGGACCACCACCCACCCATTATATTTAATCACATTATGCTCATATTTAATATGTAAAATTCATAATACCAAGAACATATGTGACGTATGAGTGATATTTAATTGCATGAGATTCATACATGATTCATGTCAAAGATTTTTTTATTGCATACTTTTCAGTAACTATTTTAGTACGTGCATGTAATATGATGCGTATGAGTAATAATTTTCAAATTCAATTAAATAGAAAGTATACCTCATTACATTGGAATTAAACCTGCTTTGATATAGCAATTCTAAGAGACTTTTTAAAAATTTAAATTTTTCCAGATATCGCAATTTAAAAGTAAATACAATGACCACAATTCCAGGCTACATTCAAGTGGGTGGTGGCACATCATGGCCTGTATCTTCAGAGTCTGTATCTTCACAACAAAAAAATAAATTTGACAAAATTTCAAACGGTTTTTTAAACTTAAATTTTTAAATGACCCACCGTATATTTGTGTCATTAGAACTGATTCATTTGTTTGTTTATCTCATTGGCAACTCTGGTTTTAATAGATTCTCTAAAAAAAAGACTTAACTTCTTTTTTCTTTTTGTTTTTGTTTTCTGTTTTTTTTTCCAGTCATTTTGTCAACATTCGACAGATAGTGAATACGAAAGCACACCCTAAACAAATCGACATTCACTAATTGGAATTTGCCATGCAAAATCAAGCAAAAACCAAATTAACCAAAAATTAAAGAAAAGAAAGAAAAAAACGAAAGAAAAAGAAAACCGAACCCTAAACCAAAAAGAGAAGACAAAATTTATGTAAATTGGTTAAAGACGCATAAACTAATTTGTATTCATAGAAACACTCAAACCATTTCATTCAATGAAATTAAGGTAACAGAAGTATTAAAGACGGCAGAGACTATTAAATGACGACTCACATGAGCCCTTCTGGAATATCTCAGTCCGTGTAGATAATTCAAATATAATAAATGATTTAATTTATCCATAAAGAGGTTATGAACCCAGGTAAATAACAAACAAAAAAAAATTACAACAAAAAATACTGAAATTAACATAAATTAAACACATGAGCCTAACAAGACAAAATAAGCGTAGAGAGAGAATGAAGACTTAAAGGCAATACAATGCATTAAATGAACCCACACCCATAATAAAGTCACTATCCAAAGAGATTTGTGGTAATGAATACGTTTGAACACATAAAACACATACACTTATACACATACACGGGACAATCACAATTACAAAAGCTAATGTTAAGGAAAAGCACAAGTGTATACCCAACAGTAACAGTAAAATGCTCTTAAAATGTTATGTCAAAAATAGCATTAAAAATATCCAAGAGTCCAAGGAGCAATGTTTATGTGGGAGAGTACTGTTATCGAAGGAAAAGCTTTTTTGTTTGTTGTTTGCAAACTTTTGAGAGAATCGTAATAATGACGTTGAACATAAAATATTGTAAGCTTATATGGGTGTGTGTATGTGTGTGTGTGTGAGATAGAGAGTAAAAATGAAGAGTCATATTTCAAAATTATGGTAGGTCAGCTAGGCACGTACTGTAATTCACATACACAGTTACAATTATAAATTACAGAGCAAAATTATAGCATAATGTATACGTATAAAGTTTTAGAATAAATGTGCAAGAAGTTATGGTTTGATGAAAATATTAAAAGCAGACGTATTATACTATGTTCAGACATACCCTTTTATTGAGTCAATATTCGGTTATTTGAGTTCAATATTTAAAGTGTTCAGACATAATATAAGCAATATTCATTTGTCAGCTGGTAAACAAAACCGCTGGTTGTTTCAACAACATAGTTTTTTGCCGTTGTTGACATTTGAGTTGTCAAATATCTACAGAAGGTGATCGGATAATTGTAATATCCTCACTGAACATAATTATGACAGTGCTGTAGTTTAAGTTTTACTCAATATTATAACAATTTGCGTATTTATTGCGCAATAATTAATTAAGACTTTATATAAAATATTAAGCTCAATAATGGCGTTTATTGCGATCTACGCAATAAAAGTGCATGTCTGAACATAGTATTAGGCAATATTGTGAAATATTTATCACACGAATAATTAACTGAAGACAGATAGTCGCTGATCGCAGTGGCGGACTACTAACAAGCAAAAATGCACTTGACGTGGAGATGGAGAGATAATTTCGCAGATACATGTAAAAGAAATTTCGCAAAACAGTAACCCTGTAGAAAATTTAAAAATCCCAAACCTATTTCCCAATTCTAATAACATGAAATGGAAATTTTAAATTAATAAGTTGGAACAGTTAGCTGGAAGATTGGAATATTGGCTGAAGTTTTCAAGGTAGATGTCGAAAAATTAACTGAATTGCTATGGCTTTACATTACATTTACATTTGAAGGTGCCATAGTCTAGTAGATTAACACACACACAACGTAAGGGGTGTGAGAAGCTAGGTAGTAATCCTGACTAAAGGATTGCAGTGACCAATGTATGTTACATCACATTAGAATGGGGAAGAAACATTTACATTTACATTTGAAGGTGCCATAGTCTAGTAGATTAACACACACACAACGTAAGGGGTGTGAGAAGCTAGGTAGTAATCCTGACTAAAGGATTGCAGTGACCAATGTATGTTACATCACATTAGAATGGGGAAGAAAAAAGTCTGTCATCAATTTGTAAACAGCATCTTTGCAAAGCTATTAAATACAGACAACTTTAAAGTTTGCATCATTACATAACATACTCGCAGTCATAAAATAAAAAACAATCTGCGAGATAAATAGAAAGATTTCTAACCAATTAGAAGTGAATCTACGCATTTTAAGAGAGTAATGAATAGAATAATGAAATTTACATACACCCCTATTGCGAATGTCAACGGCGTCGCATATGACACCGACAATATTTGAATAGCATTAATACAAATACTTAGGCAAACTGTTTAATTACTTACATGCTGTCTGGCAAATTGAAAATTGTTGATCTCTGCCTCATTATTTTCCTCTGAAGCACTAGCATTTTTCAACAAAAATTAAAAAAAAATTAAATAACTGGCAAAGTATAGGGTGTTTTTTATAGAGGTATAGAACTTTAAGTCGATTGACATGAATTTTATTTATCCGAAAGATAATCTTGTGGCATTACATTTTAAATATGATTTCTGGCATATGACCGCCACGGCTGGCGCGGATGTAGTCCAATCTGGACGTCCAATTTTCGATGACTTTTTCCAACATTTGTGGCCGTATATCGGCAATAACACGGCGAATGTTGTCTTCCAAATGGTCAAGCGTTTGTGGCTTTACCGCATAGACCAATGACTTTACATAGCCTCACAGAAAGTAGTCTAGCGGTGTTAAATCACAAGATCTTTGAGGCCAATTCACAAGTCCAAAACGTAAATTAGGCGGTCACCAAACGTGTCTTTCAATAAATCGAAATAAAATTGCACTATTTGCAAGCGTTGTTCAGGCGTGAGTCTATTTATGATGAATTGCCAAACCAAACTGAGAATAAATCCCTTGACAGCTGTTAAATCGGTCGCCATCTTGAAAAGTAATGCCAACTTAAAGTTCTTTTTTTTTTTTGAAATTATCGATAATATGACGACGTCAACACACATACCCAAAATAATACCGATTTGGTGTTGAGTTGACGACGCCGCACACTGTCGCGATTTCATATAACGAGTGCACACATATATTAATTGGTAAAACATAATCATACTTAAAATTTGGTCATTTAAACTCAAAAGATTCGTGTCCTTCCCATATATCCTGAAATTAAAAATAGCTATAACTTGGAGGAAATAAAATATATGTTAATTAGATTTGGTACACTTATTAGACATTTGATCATGTTATGATCTGCACCAAAGTTATTGCGCATGAGCCGGGGAAGGTTTCTAAGTTGGTATGACCTATTCCCGACCGGTGGCGCTACTGAAAATTACTCAAAATGAATTAAATCGTAAACTGTGCATTTGATCATGCTATGATCTCCAGCAAAGTTGTTACGCATGAGCCGGTGAAGGTTTCTAAGTTGGCATGACCTATTCCCGACAGGAGGCGCTAATTGCATGTAAATATTTCTCCTGTGGCATTTTCATCGATTAATAACTACAAATATTTAACTTTAGAAGCTTTGAAATGTCTTTCGCTAAATGACAGTCTTGTTGCCAACATTTAAAAAAAGAAGTCTAACAATATTTCTAAAGCGGTAAAAATTTACCTGTAGCATAATCGCTTAATTTTATTTATTACGCTTGCAAAGAAAAAGATTCCTTCCATTTCATTTACTTTCAAAATTTACTCCTTTTATTAGTCAAACATTCGTTGTTGCTGCTGTTGTTGCATTTACTGGTACAAAAGTTGAACATTCAGTGAAAAATCGCCACAAAAAAATATAAAACAATGACAACAACAACAATATAATTCATTCACTCATATAGTGTTTACACATGTTATAAATAATAAAAAGTGCACTCTTGTGTTGGTTGGCTTTTTTATTCACTCTTTAGCACACAATTTTTTTTTTACTTTTTTTTTCTTGTTTTCTGTTTTAACATTTTGGTTGTTTTGTGTTTGCTGTTGTTGTATTTAAAAGAAAAGCTCACGTAGTACATTGACTATTTTAAACTAATAGACAGAGCAAGAGAGGGAGAGAGAGAGTAAGAGAAAGCCCATAGAAAGAAAAAAAAAAAAAATAAAGAAAAATCTACTCTTGCTTTTAATAGAAACGAACATATATACATTAGCCATATCAACTCATTCACAAACTCACCCATACATACAATATGCACTCTCAGTGCAAATATACTATGCGTTAAAGAGAGGAAGAAAGAGTGTGGGGACTACTATGTACATGTATAATATGTAAAAGCACAAATAGATATGTATTTACTGTTTATTTATAATAGAGAGATAGAAAAAAATGCTTTAAAAAACGGAATATTTTTTTCTTGTTTGTTTTTGTTTATATATTTTATTTATCATAACCCAGCAAACATTTGGTGTAAGGTTTCTAACGTACTCACGTAAGAGTCACTTATATTGCATATCTTTGAAACTAAATGAAATTTCTCCAAAGCCCTAATGCATTACAAATTATATTCTGTGGCCTCTTAAATAGAACATCCATAGTTTTTGTTCACAGGGGAAGAGAGGCTTGTCGGATCTTCAATTTGGCTTCCGGAAAGCACTTTCCATCTTGGATGCAATAGAGACGGTGATGACAATAGCAAAGGACGCCATTAGCGGTGAGCGTTGGCTGGAGGGCAACAAGGAGTATTGCGCTATCATCACCTTGGACGTCAAGAATGCATTCAACTCTGCGGATTGGGATGCTACGTTAGCTGGCCTGGCTGAAAAGGGCATACCGAACTATTTAATGGAACTCATTAAGGATTATTTTAAGGATAGAGTACTCATATACGAGACGAACGACGGCAGAAAGTCGTACGCGGTAACGGCGGGGGTCGCGCATGGTTCCGTGCTGGGCCCTATACTATGGAACGTCATGTATGATGATGTACTGAGGCTTAAACTCCAAAGAGGTACACAAATCATTGGATTTGCGGACGATATTGTCCTATTGATAAGAGGAAAACATTTGGATGAATTGGTAAGAATGTGTAACACTGCGGTTGACACGATCAGAAGCTGATTAGCGGGAGTAGGTCTCAAACTTGCTGACCACAGACCAAATGTTCTACTTGTATGCAGTAGAAAGAGGATTGAATTTATTACAATAACGGTGGGTGACCAGCGCATAATATCCAGGCAGGCGATTAAATACTTGGGAGTGATGATTGATAACAGGCTCACGTTTAGAGAACCTTTCACGTACATCGCTGGAAAATGGGCGGCGACGATATGTGCACTTGCCCAAATAATGCCTAACATAGGGGGCCCGAAACAGGAGAGAAGACGGTTCTGATGAAAGTAGTGACATCGGTCGCCATAAATACAGCCCCTATATGGGCCGAAGCTATGGATAGGAAAACCTATAGAGCAGGAATAGAAGCGGCCCACAGGTGGTCAGCTCTCGGTGTCGACTGATGCAGCATTGGTGATAGCGGGAATGATGCCCCTGAAACTAGTAGTAGACGTAGAGAAAAGGAAATAGGATGCAAGGAGAGGAGCAGACCTTTTGAACAACGTGAAATTAGTTGACAATGCCATAGATAGATGGCAGCAAGACTGGTCCAATTCGGGCAAGGGTAGATGGACCTACAGACTCATACCGAATATAGACGAATGGACCAAAAGGTAACACGGCCAAGTGAACTTCCACCTGACACAGTTGCTAACAGGCCATAGATGTTACAGACCATATCTCTATAAGTATGGTCACGATGATGAAGATGAAGCATGCCCAGATAATGCAGTTAACCTAATGTTAACCTCATATGACAATTGGAACGCAGTATGTGCTTTCGCAAGGAGGATGTTGATGCAGCAAAGATTGGCTGGGAGAAAGGTCAGCAGAATTAGAAGACAGCACTCGCTGAATCTCCACCCCCCCGATATAATATTTGATTGTGGTCCCGGGGGGGCAAGTGGTTGGAAGTGTGAGAACGAGGTTAGGTTTAGTACGCAGGCGCTCAGCAAGCCGAAAGTAAGTCTTGCAGCGAATCGTGCACATTGGTAGGCCGGGCTGCCAATGTCTTTTGAAGATTCCCAGCCTTTAGCTCGTAAAGCTATAAAAAAACACATAATTGGTCACTACAACCCTTCAGTGAAGATTACGATCTTTTATGGTGTGCGTTTGTTAATTTTATACGTCAGATTTTTGAGAAACTTTCTTGGAATTTTATATTACTTTCAGAGTTTTGCCAGAAATCGGCTGAGAGGCAGTCGAATGAGGATAAGTCCCCGGAAGAAATATTTTCTTTATATTTTGTTATGCTCGAGATATTTGATTTGGGATTTGAATCGTGGCCTCATGTCTAATAAGTCAACTGCCTACTAGGCTATGGCGACTACAAAACTCAAAAACTAAACTACAACTAATTTATATGAAACCTATACAGTGTACTCTTTTATGCGTAAGAAATAGCTTTTTTGCAGGCATTTGAAGATAATGCAATGGATAGAGCACACCAAACCTGCATCTACCCATCCATCCATCCACTGCATATGCGATATTCGCTTAACTCTCCTTCAAAAATGTTTACTGGAACTACTTAATATTTCCTACGGTTGTGTAAGTGTGGGTAAGAACGGATTCTCATGTGCTCACATCACTCGCTCTTAGTGTTTATGAGTTTAAATGCATATGGTGTTTACGTGAGTTACTGTAATGTCTTTTTTTTTTTTTTTTTTTTTTTTTTTATAGCTATGCGAGCTAAAGGTTGGGAATCTTCAAAAGACATTGGTAGCCCGGTCTACACAATGTGCACGATTCGCCGCAAGACTTACTCTCGGCTTGCTAAACGCATACGTACTAAACCCAACCAAGTTCGTCACACTTCCATTAAGTCGCCCCCCCGGGACCACAATCAAGTATTACATCGGGGGAGGTAAAGATTCAGCGAGTGCTGCTATCCATTTCTGCTGTTCTTGCTCTCTCTACTATCCTCTGTTGCACTAGAACTTCCTTCGCGAATAAACATACCGCGTTCCAGTTTTCGCGTGATGTTAGCATCAGGTTAACCACGTTATCGGGGGTCACCTGGGATCCGATCGTCCTCCCCAGGATATTTCGTCGATATTCGTAGCGCGGGCAAGTAAAGAATACATGCTCCGCTGTTTCGCCCGTATTTAGGCATGATGGACACGCTTCATCCACGTCATGCCCATACTTGTAGAGGTATGTCCTATAGCAACCGTGACCCGTTAAGAACTGTGTAAGGTAAAAACTTACCTCGCCGTGCTTCCTTCTAGTCCATTCTTCTATATTTCGTATTAATCTGTAAGTCCATCTTCCCTTTGTGGAAGAAGTCCACTCGTGCTGCCACCTATTCATTGCATCGTCATTCGCCTGGTCAGGGTGCACTAGTCCCGTTCTCCTTCTTGTTAAGTGTTTCCTCCTTTCAACCTCTACTAACATTCGTAGCGGCATCATCCCTGCAATCACCAATGCTGCATCCGTAGAGACTGTACGGAAGGCAGAAATTACTCGGAGGGCAGATCTCCTGTAGGCCCCTTCAACTCCTATTCTGTATGTCTTCTTATCCATGGCCTCGGCCCATATAGGGGCTGCATATAGAGCAATCGATCTAACCACTCTCATCAGCAATTGCCTCTTCTCCTGTCTCGGACCTCCCAAGTTGGGCATTATCCGCGCGAGTGCGCCCGTTGTCGCCGCGCACTTCCTACTAATATACGTCAGGTGCTCCTTGAATGTGAGTCTGTTGTCAATCATAACTCCTAAGTACTTGATAGACTGCTTCGATGTTATCCTTTGTTCGCCAACCGTTATGGTGATGTATTCCATTTTCTTCCTACTGCTTACCAATACGACATCCGTTTTATGATCAGCAAGTTTCAGACCTATACTCGCGATCCAGCTTCTAACTCTGCTAACTGCCGCGTTGCACGTTCGTTCCAATTTATCAAGGTGTTTACCTTTCACCACGAGGGCTATATCGTCCGCAAATCCGAATATTTGTGCACCCGTAGGAAGCCTAAGCCTCAGTACGCCATCATACATCACGTTCCATAGCACTGGGCCCAGGACCGATCCCTGTGGTACCCCTGCTGTTACAGCGTATGACTTTCTGCCTTGATCTGTGTCATACAAAAGTACTCTATCCTTAAAGTAGTCCATTATGAGTTCCATCAAATATCCAGGTACGCCCCTCTCATCAAGTGCAGCCAAGGTGGCGTCCCAATCTGCCGAATTAAATGCGTTTTTAACGTCCAGGGTGATGATTGCGCAATACTCCTTATCACCCTCAAACCAGCGGTCACCGCTGATGGCTTCCTTCGCTACGGTTATGACCGCCTCCATTGCATCCACAGTGGCGCGCCCTTTTCGGAAGCCGAATTGGCGATCCGACAGGCCATCTCTCTCCAAAATCGTTTCGAGTCTTCTACATATTATCTTCTCCAGAAGTTTACCTACGGTATCAATCATACAAAGTGGGCGGTATCCTGATGCATCCTGCGCGCCGTTGCCCTTCGGGATGAGAACCAACCTCTGTCTCTTCCATATCTTTGGGAATTTCCTCTCCTGAATGCATGTATCAAATACTTTCCTAAACACCTCAACATTGTTCTCTATAGCCACCTTAAGTGCGACGTTTGGGATCCCATCAATCCCCGGCGCTTTCCTGAGTTTCATTCCTCTCCAGACTGCATCGAATTCCTGGCCGCTAACCCCAGGAATGTCATCGTGAGGCATGCTGTCTCGCACAGCATACGTGATCTCGGCCCTCTCCGGAAAGAGGCCTTCGACAATTGATCGCAGCTTCTCCGCACTTTCCGTGGCCGGTGGTCGAAAGCAGTTCAGCTTCCTCATTACCACCTTATATCCCGTGCCCCAGGGATTTTCATCCACATCGGCGCACATTTCTCTATAGCACCTTCTTTTACTTACTGTAATGTCTTGCTCTATAGGTATGTGTGTGTGTGTGAATTTGGCTTAAAGTACATAGTAAAGAAAACATATGTGAAAACAAACATTACTTTTTACTTGAATGGGCTGCCAAGTTTTGTTACATCTTTGTTTGTGAATATTACATACAGAAAGAAAGAAAGAAAATAAAGCAATTTTAATTCATCGTTTTTTTTTTGTTAACGATTGTTGTTGTTCATTTTTAAGCCCAAAGGGTTTGAGATATTCTTTGAGCAAGTTAAGTGATTTAATTCGTTTATGGCTTTCACGTTTTATTCAAATAAATTTCTTTTACTGGCTGTGATTAGTAGTAGTTTTAAAGAAAACATTTTAAAGTTGGCAATTGCAGTATGGCATTGTAACTGTCTAGAAATCATGCTAAGTCCAGCATAAGATAATTTCCGTTTTTACTCAAGCCCATTAAATTTTTCAGTCCAAGCTTTACTGAAGTTTGCATTCAAATTGCGATTTCTTCAAAGATGTTTGGCATTAAAATTTTCACATATTTTACCACAGTGGTGAGATTGAGTGATTTTGCTAAAGTGAAATTACGTGGGTCGATTAAGGAATGTCTGAGAAGACCGCTGGTTTCTCCTAGGCAACAATTTTGACAGACTTTTTATAGCATATACTATACAGCATCTGAGATGATCAACTTTTTCGTTGACATCGGTGGAATTCGGTCAGTACAGAAACTGAGCCGCTATGCGTGCTCAAGTGTGCTTTGATAATCAAAGCTATCACTTTGTTCTAACCTATCGATCATTATCTCACTCCCAATAGCTGAAGTAATGTTGTTTTTGAAAGCTAGAATTAGCTGTCTAGGAAAGTCAAATTGCAGTGTTTTCGCAGCCAATGGACTATGAAACATGAGATTAATTGCAGACTAAAATCGCCTCCACAATAGGTTCTGATACTGAGTTCTGTTTGACATGTAGCACTGTGTTGGGGAAACTAAAAGTCAACTCAGTTAAACTCTTTCATTTTGGAGTAAAAAAAAAAGTGAACAATTATGGCAAGGTATGCATGTTGATCGTCGTGGCTTAGTAGATAGTATGCTGGCTTTTTAGACGTGAGGCAATACGTATAGACCTCATGTTATAAGGTCAACCAGTTGAATACGTAGATAGCTTCTGCTATCTAGGCAGTATGATGACAACAAGTGGTGGCTCAGAAATAGATCAAGGACAGTGCAAGTGCAATCTTATATAAGAAAACACAAAAATATCAGCAGTCAACTGGATAAGATGGAAATGCTTTGCAGAAGCCATATGCTCCCAAGAGGGGTAATGGAAAAACACTTGAAATCCCATTCTTCTAAAAATGTTTTTTTACAACTTAATTAATAAAAAACAGGTCGGCCCTAAACGCGCTGAAGCCCCATTACATTTATAATGAGCGCTATAATATAACAATTATTATCGTATATAATCTTATACATGAGTGCTGGTAACTACAGTTTGAAGTCGATTCCGAACGATAGATTTTTGAGAAAATGTTCATGACAATTTCTTTTTCATTTCCTCACAGAGTTTTTGCCAGAAATTTGATGAGGCAAAGTCGGTAAAAAAATATTTTTTTTTACGTTTCGTTTTGGTGGAGATATCTGAGCTGGGGTTTGAAACGCGGCCTCAAATCTCATAAGCCAACACACAACCATTTTTTTTTAATTTGTTTTATTGTTTTTATTGTAGATTTTGAGATTGTTGAGCTAACCAAAGATAGTTTCGAATATATGAGACGCAGTCGATATTGATTGTCTTGGTATGAAGGGACTTAAATTGCACTGTTAGTCAAATGACAATTAAGACAATAACAGAGATCAAGAGAATTATATGTATACCAGAGATCAGCAATGAGTATTCAAAAAGATGAGTAGATTCGAATAATACTCATAATTTCTGATACTTATGAATGCTTATTTTAATATCATACTCATACTACTCATATTCATAGTTTGAAGTACTAATCGTACTCATACTTAACAATACGCATTGTGTTGTCGCATTCGACTCTACTTTACTCAACATTTGTAAGAATCACAAAATAAGTATGATTCGCATTCGAACACTACAATACTCACTAGAAGGTTATGTGTTTGCTCTGCTTGCTATCTTTGTCTTTTTATTTCTTCTTTTTTTTTGTAAATGCAACAACAACTAAATCTGTAAGTATTGATGAATGATTCGAATCACTCGAATCATATATGAGTATTATAAGTATTTTTCTAAATTTATGAATCTGAATGAGTAGGCGTATGGATCAAACATATTTCGAATGTTATGAGTTTGATGTCAACGTTGTACTCATACTCATTGCAAACTGTATTTATGAATAGCGAAAAAACGATTCATTGCTGATCTCTGGTGTATACCTACTTATCAGGCAGTTAATGGTAATGGGAAATCGAATATTCTGGCTAATAGGACCACAGTCTTAGGTTAGGTCGGAGTAGTAGCTTTGATATCACAAAGCTCGCTTGACCACGCATAGCGGCCCGTTGTGATGGCACGGATGAACGCAGTCCCTGTACTGACCAAGATTCACCAAAATCAGGGAAGAGGAAGAAGTTGGTCAGCGAAAGGGCTGCATGACCGCTGTCTTACAAGCTACAAAAGTAGGCGGCATCGTCTCATCAACTATTGAGGACTATGCCAAACAATACGAAAAATTGCGAAGATAATCTGGAGCAATCTTGAATTTATTAGAACTGAATAAAGGCGTCTTTAGTACCCCTTACGGGATATTGCGCCTTACTACTGAACTGAATTGGTCATTATTACAACCCTTCAGTCAGGATTAAGACCTAGTTTCGCATACCACTTATGTTAATGTCATACAAGAGCGTCGGAACCTACCACAGATCTTTGAGAAACTTTTCATGACCATTTTATTTCACTCTCAGAGGTTTTGCCTGAAATCTGCGAAAGAAATATTTTTTCATATTTCGTTTCGTTCGCGATGTTTTGAACTGTGGCCTCACGTCAAATAAGTCCACTAGACTACGGCGAGATGAATATTCCGCCTTATATGTACACTTAAACTGGATAAGCGTTAAATAATAACGAATGCTAGACATGGAACATGGAACATGGAAAAGACAAAATACATGGTTATAAGTAGAAAACATGGCATAAATGAAACAACATTAAAAATTAAAAATGAAATAGTCGAACGAGTGAAAAACTTTAAATACCTTGGCGTTTTAATAAACGACCAATGGAACACATCTGACGAAATTAAGCGTCGTGTGGAGATTGCCAAAGACGCATTTTTTAAATACAAAAACCCACTTACAAACCACGAACTAAGTCTCGCAACAAAAATAAGATTTGTCAAATGCTATATATGGTCTATATTATTATATGCAGTAGAGACCTGGACCATCAAAAGTGCAGACGAGAAAAAAATTGAGGCATTTGAAATGTGGATATATCGACGAATTTTGAGGATACCCTATACTTCCCACATTACAAACCAAGAAGTACTAAGACGAATGAATATTGACAGACAACTACTGAAAACGGTCAAAAGAAGGAAAATCGCGTATTTGGGACATCTGATGAGGAATGAAAATATAAATTTGTACAATCCATTATAAAAAGTACAATTGAAGGACGCCGAAGCAGAGGCAGGAGAGAGATATACTGGCTTAGAAACATTCAGGACTGGACAGGTTACAGGGATCAAACAAACATATTACACGCTGCAAAATATCGAGAGCTGTCACAATTAATATAAAATATGATGAAAAAAAAAAAAGAAATATAATGAGATTCAGAACATTTTACTCTTGTATGATCGCTTTATATCCGAATAACGGATCTGCAAATAAAGAAGAAGAAGAAGACATGGAACACTTTTTATGTAATTACCCAGTTTTCGTAACCTCGAGGTACCAATATTTAAGGGGAAGATATTATTACCAAGCATAACCCTTCTCCTATAGATAGGATTGTTATCCTGTAATTACATACCGACAGCCATGAGAGGCGTGGTAGGTCTCCTCTCCCCAAACTACCCACCTAACTAGTGTTAGACTTTATCAAGGCGCAAAAAGTTCTTAAAGGTTTAGAACGATATGATACAAAATTCGTTATATTTTTAATAATTTATACGAATCATTTGTTTGTGAATGAGTCTAAACATAAAAAAGTTATCAACAAAGCACAAACACGAGAAACCTCAATTTCTTTGAAAACAAAAAATATCGTTTCCAAATGCGAATGTGTTAATATTGTTACAAAAATGGAAATTTTGTTATTAAAATGATAAACAAAAGCTACAAAAACAAAAACAATGGACTTGTTTACATGATCAACGAATAACACAAAAATATAGCAACAACAGCAGTATAAAAAAGAATGGGATAAACAAACAGGCAAGAACAACACTGCAAAGACAAACGTAAACAAAATACACAAACAACAATATCGAAAACAATATGTTTACATTTATAGAGATTTCGCGAAGGCAAAGTCATTTTCCTACGAGAGCATCCATCAGACTGTTTACCCAGCGATATAAAAGGCAAGACAATGGGACCAGAAAGAATTCAGTCAGTCTTGTGTGAAGACGCGTTGCGTGTGAAGGGAACTATTGTGGTTTAAAGAACTCCGTTGTAAAAATCTAACGAACGATTGTTAGTGTTTACGCGGAAGATTGTAAAGAGGAATAACTATTGAAGCAAATTGTTGTTGTTTAAATCAAGTTGTCAAAGTTGGCGCACGGAATTGTGCACACAATAAAGAATTGATTTAAAAATAAACACAAATTAATTCATATTTTAAACCTTTTTAAAATGGTAAAAACGTAAATATATATCAGTCTCATGCAGACTCAGATCAGTCTCATTCATATATTCCAAGACACCTCTGGTGATAATATTATTACTGCTGATGGCAGATTGATGCCTGATGTCATATGTTAGTAATAATAAGCAGAGAGAGGGAGAGAGAAAGAGACAAAGAGAGAAAGAGACATTTGATTTATTGATGTACTGTTAACACACGACCGTATTGTTTAAGTTTAAATGGACTTATGTACACCTGTACAGTGTTATTCGTTATTTTTTGTTTTGTTTTTATTTTCCATCATATTGAAGTGTTAATGTAGGTCATTTCCTATTTCTGTAGTAATAAAAAAATACAGAACCCTGCAGAAAATCGTAAAATTAAAATAGAAAAAATTATAAACACACACACACACGCATACATTTCAAATACAGTAACAATACGTAAATATACGTTTTGTCAAGAAGAGAAAGTAAACTGCAGGTAATAAAATATAAAGATATGTACATAAAAAGAGCAAAAAACAACAAGAACAAATTTAGAACAGAGCAAAATAAAGGCAATTTAGTAAATGGAAAATTACACATTTAATTACCGTTATACTCATATAAAATATATAAAATAATATATGTACATATAATATACGTGTTTGTGCGTGTTAAATATACACACGTTTTTTTTTCGTGAATTTTTTCTTTAATTTATTTCAAAAATAGTTAAAAACAATTAGTTTAAGGAAACAGAATTATTTTTTCATAATTTTTATAATTGAAAAATAAACTAAGAAATTAAAAAAAATTAATTTTACAACAATAACAATAATAATAATAAAATCAACCTTCCGCTCAGTTATAATGGTTAAAGAAATTAATAAATTTTATTGACCCATCTACGGTAGCCGTACCAAGTTGGGCAGACTTGATTATTTCGGGATATAGGAAAAATATTTAAATTTTTAAAAATTGTTTGCATTAATAAAACTATGACGACCAAATAAAAAAAATTTAATGCACTCAACTAATAACATAGTGTATGTTGTGAGCTCTATAAGTAGAACTCAAAAATATTTTTTTTATATTTCTTGAACCCTCTAAGCTTGTTTTATTTGACAAAAACTGTTTTTCTGGACTTTACGCACAAATTTATTGATTACACAAACATTTCTGGAACTATATCCAAATCTTAAACCTCATTAGAAAAGAGAGGGATGCGCCTTTAAAACGATATATGTACATATAGGTATATATTTATTATTTGACTTAATATGCAATGGGTTTGAAGAGGTAAACTTGACAAATGCGAATTTTTTTCATATCTTTTCAAGTTTGTCCGTTCACAGTAGCAAACTTTAAATAAAAAATATGAAATAAGTAATGACATTCTGAAAGTTTATTATGTTGTGAAGAGATTGATAGTTCGTTTGAACAAATCCGATAAAAATTAGAGTAGTTATTATTTAAAGAACCTAACAGTGGAGATATATTGTTCACATATACATATATTTTTTGAAATGAATTTTTGTTTCAAAAATTTTCAGAATTTTTGATGGATTTTAATTTTTATCGCAAAATGTGTCAATTTCACGTTTGAGTGACCACGAGAGGTTGGTCTATGTTTGCGCAATGAGAAATAATAATATTTGCAAAAAACACAAATTTTAGACGACTTCTGGTAGTTATCCAAACACGAAATTGACACATTTTGCGATAAACAATCAAGATCCATCAAAACTTCTGAAAATTTTTGAACTGAAAGTTCATTTGATAAAGTGACATATATAAGAAAACAGAACACGACTGTTATACTATTTAAATAATAACTACGGCAACTTTTGTCCGACTTGATCAAACGAAGTGTCAATCTCTTCACTTTCAGAATGTTATCACTTCTTTTATATATTATAATTAAATTTGGCAATTAAGAATAGCTTAACTTGAAAATTTCAAGTTTACCCCATCAAAATTTGTACCATATAAGTTTAAACAAAATGTTTATGTATACAGTTTTAAAGGCTAATCTGTCTCCTTTTAAAAAAGCTTTGGTTTTTGAAAGTAGGTTAAAAAATATGTGGGTACTCAATAATTTTGTGTGAAAAAGTCAAAAAAGACGTTTTTATCAAATTAAATAAGTTTGGAGGGTTTGAGAAATATAAAAAATATTTTTGAGTTCTACTCAACAAAACTCACAACTTACACCATGTCATTAGCTGGGTGTATTTTGACTGTCGCAACGTGTAAATATGTACTAGGAAGACGTATGATCATAAAAAATAGAGAACAAATAAATTTGATTTACTTTTAGTTCCACAATAATTTGAACCAATATGTAAAAAAAAAGTCGTTGCGGAGACTGGTTTAGGTTAACGATATTTTAATTTTTTGTACACAGGCTTAAAGCCATCGTAGTCTAGTAGGTACTGTATTAGCTTATTAGATGTGAGGCCACGTTTCAAGTACCAGGTCCGACATTTCTAACAAATGTAATAAAACTTTCTCTCAGCAGTCTTCTGGAAAAAGCTTTGGTAGTAAATAAAATTGCCATGATGAATTTCTCAAAACAATCTGTTGCTCGGAGGCGACTTTCAACTGTAGGTCCCGCCACTCAACAACATAAGTGGTGTGAGAAGCAAGGTTGTAATCAAAAATTCGTTTATTTGTCCAATTCGAACCACAAGAAACCACACAAAATTATTTTCATTTTAGTATATGATATCAGATGTCAAACGTTTGATGGCCGAAATGGTAATGACAATTGCCGAAATTAGCCGAAATGGTAATGACAATTGACCGCCAAGAAGCTACGATATGACACCGTTGGACTATTTTCTGTGTAGCATTGTTAAAGAAAAGTACTATGGCGACAAAGGAGACACAACATTCGTGATGAAATTGGCGAGATGTGACCACAAACACTCGAAAAAGTGTACGAAAATTGGTCACACATGGCTGTAATATGTATGAAATAATATTCCATTTCTAACCTGAAAAATTGTATTTCACAACAAAAAAGTAATCTTAACAAAATTTCAAACCATTTTTGTTTTATTGCATTTTTAAATTTAAACTTTTAAATGGTCCACTCACCCCTTGTATTTAATCACATTGTGCTCACATTTAATATGTAAAATTCATAATACCAAGAACATATGTGACGTATGAGTGATATCTAATTGCATAAGATTCATATATGATTTATATCAAAGATTTTTTATTACATACTTTTCAGAGTAACTATTTTAGTATGTACATGTAATATGATGCGTATGAGTAATATATTTCAAATTCAATTAAATAGAAAGTATACACCATTAATTTGGAATTAAACCTGCTATGATATAGCAATACTAAGGGATTTTTAAAAATGTAAAATTTTTCCAGATATCCCAATTTAGAAGTAAATACAAAACCCACAATTCTAGGCGACATTCAAGTGGGTGGTGGCACATCATGGCCTGTATCTTCAGAGTCTGTATATTCACAACAAAAAATAAATTTGTCAACCTTTTTTTATATTATTAACTTTAATTATTTTACAACACACTGTTGCTTCATTTACAGCGCTATCAGATTTATTTACAAAGGTTATACTTTCTGCGTAAAGCTTTTGCCAAAAGGAAGTCGAACAGGAAAATCACATACAAGACAAGTTCCAGCTGATTCGGAACGTAATAAAGAAAGCCCCGTTTAGTCAAATGTCGATGAAGCGTAATGTAACGTACGTTTGTTTTTAGCATATGAAGAGCAATGCAAATGCTTAACGAAATTACATTACGGTTCGGCAAGCGTTTTCATTGCTTTTCGTATTCTAAAAACGAATGTACGTTCCGTGGACGTTTGGGTAACCGGGGCTAAAGCCTAATTCTACCTTTAGCATTGCGTTGACCATGTTGCTAATGCATTTATAGCTGAAAATCGCAAGACATAACATTTGTAATAATAAAAAAGTACTGAAAGCGTCGCCGGGGTACTGCTGTATTTTTCAAATGAAAAAGTACTGAAAAAAGTACTAAAGTACTAAATTTTTCAACACTGGCCTAAAGTCTCGCACTATATTTGCAACGTATTAATTAAGAAAAAATTAACATTTAAATGAATTTCTTAAAAAAATTAAAGTCCAACGCTTTTAAAAATCTATTATTCATATGATGGATGAGATGTTGTTCGTTGTTTTTTTTAACAATGTCTGGTCTACCAGAATTTTTTTTTGATTACAATTCATATTTTATTTGAGTTTCTCATTTATTTCATTCATTTTGTTTTTTTTGTGTCTGTATGTATGCATTGATTATTATTTATATTGCCATTCTAATCTATTATTGTCTTCATAATTAATAACAGTAATAAAATAAAACGAAGATAACAAAATTTACAAAACAAAAAAAAAAAACAATTGCATTTAAATATCAATTTGTAATCATTAATAATAACGACAGTTGGGTGTCAATAAGCCAGGTGACAATTTGTGAGCAGTACCCAAAACAAAACAAAAAAAACCCCCAGCCAAAAATTTTAAACATGACACAATTTGTTGCTGTAAGGATTATGACAGAATGACGTGGTACATGATATAAAAAAAAAAAAAAAACTAAAGCAATAAAAGCAAAACTAGTGAATTAGTAGACGTTGGGCGATATACTATACCCTCCCATAGTTTATAATGCAATTAGAAAATTAATTTTTTTTCCGTATGGTAGTTAGCAACACTAATGACAATTACAATTACAAGTTACAGACAAAATGCTTAAATTTATAAACGGCAGAAAGAAAAACAGTACTATGGTTGCTATACCTAATGGTATTCCCTTTTTTTTCATTGTGTCCCTTTAAGGAAAAACAGTGTTGCTACAAAGCATTTTTCTTTCAATTGCTTCTATTATTCAGCTAAGAAGGTAGAAGGTTTACTGTAACAAGTCCTGGAATAACATTGTTGCCACAACAACAATCTTTGTGAATGTGTCTTGGGTTGCTATATTGGCTGTAATAATGAAAAATTTTCCTTATCGATCTATCACGGCATGAATCAGTTGAAACTTCCTCTGAAATTCGTTGTTAATATTGTTAAGAAAATGAAAAATCTAGTTAATGGTGTTTTGCTTTTACATCGCTTAATATTAAAATTATAAACAAAAGCTACAAAAACAAAACAAAGCAGTAAACAAACATGTTTACAAATTATTGTACTGCTTAATATAACAACAAACACCAGCAAAAAAAATGGTAAACAAGTAAACAAAAATCCACAGACAACATTAAAAGAATAAATAAAACAAAATACACAAACTACGCCTTCAAGAGCATTCATCAGAGTATTTACTCTGCCATATAAAAAGCACCGCAAAGCAGACGTGTTAGTTAGTGAAGTTCAGTCAGTTTTGTGCGAAGACGCGGTGCGTTTGAAAAAGAGTAATCGTCGTTTGAAGATCTCCGTCACAAAGATCTGTCAAATAATTGTCTAGTAATTGTTATTGTTTATGCAAAGGGTGTAAACAGAGGAATAACAAAAAAAACACTTGTTGTTGTTTACATCAGTTGTGAACAGTGGCAAACAGAATAGTGCGAATAATAAAGAGTTTAATTGAAACTCAACACAGATTTATTTTCATTTTAGTTGCAATCTACGAGCTCATGTGCTAAAAGCTTTAAAATGTAAAAACGTAACAATACTACGGAAACCGTGCTGAAAAAGGTTTGTAGTGAAGCACAGTTCCACCATACCACCTAACTTATTGAAATTGTCATTGCAACTCTTTAGTCAGAATTACAACCTAGCATCTCACACCATTCATGTTGTATGGGTTAATACAATCCGACAGATTTGAGAAACTTTTCATGACCATTTTTATTCGATGAGTTTTTGCGAGAAGTCTGCTGAGAGGAAATTGCCGAGATGTATGATACAGAGATTAAACCACGGCCTCTCTATTTACAACTTGATGTGTACAACAATAATTTGCTTGTTCGTTATTCTTCTCGGCTCACACTCTTTGCGTAAGCAACAACACTTGTACGTTACATCTGTATAGCGGAGATCGTCAAACCACGGCTGGTTTCTTCACACGCAATGCGCCTTCACACAAGACTGATTGAATTCTTACTACTCGTTGCCTGCTTTGTCTTGCCTTTTTATATGCTCGTGTAAACAGTCTGATGAAGGTTCTGAAAGAGGAATGTTTGTGTGTTCGCCTTCTTGAGATTTCTATCACAACTTCATTGTTGTTTGGAGAAGAGTACATTGATCGTTGCCCGATCGAAACACCCATCTTGATGAAACAATTTTCTTATTAGGCAAAACAGACTGAATAAATTGTAGATTTACATTCAACAAGATGTCTAAGTTCGGAAGTATCCATACATAGAAAGTGCTTTAAACATGCTGACGTGCTTCATTCGACAGAGGGAAGTGCCATTATTTATTGAATAGAGAAAAAAGTTAGTCAGCCAACCAAGAAATACATTAAAACCGAAAGCAACACAATAAGCAAGAAAGCAACAATAATGAAAGTTAAAGAAGAATTTTATTTGAAAAAAAGCAAAAATAACGTAACGAATAAAACAGATATGTGTGTGGAAGTTTTGATTGTGTGTTGTACAATAAGTAAGAGTTGTATGGCTTACTTTGCTCTGCTAGTTGTTCAGGTCATTTAATTTAAATAAAATCAATATTTTTCTATTTTTTTCTTTCATTGTTTGCTTTTGCTTTTGTTGCTGTTGCAAAGCTTAACCACATTTTAATAATAAAACAACAATAAAAAGTAAAACAACAACACCGCCAAATCATTTATTATTTTTACGAGTAACGCCTGTTTATTTAAAGTTTGTTTGTCTCTTTTAACTTTTTATTGGTTTTTCTATTTATTATTACAAAATTTTTCATTGCATCTATTAAATTGTGTGCAATATTTTATTCTTTTCTATTTTCGTTTTTTTTTTGGTTGTTTAAAAAATATTTTGTTGTTGCTTTTTTTTAGACTAATAAGTGCCATTAAGTCAGGGAAAACGTGATGTTTATACAAAAATAAATTTGAATGTATTTATTTATTATTTAAACAATTTTATTAAATTTTTTTGTTACCATTTATTCCTTTATTGTAAACATTCTTTTTATTAACACATTTGTTGTTGTCAAAATGTGTGCCAGACTAAATAATAAAGATGGCAATATTCATTATCGTGTTTCATTGTAAAGCCAGGGGACAATCAATTGATATTTAATAGACACGTTTTATAGACACGAAATTTATAAAAAAAGAAATTACTTGTGTTTGTAAAAAGTTCTGTATATTTTATTAAAATAACCTGTTATGCTAGAGAATCCGAAAAGAAAAAGACAAAGCTTGTGAACTCAGAAAGCAACAACAAATAAGTATTGTAATTGCAGTCCTTCAGTCAGGACTGGAACCTAGCTTCTCATACCACCCATGTTGAGTGTGTTAATTTTATTCATAAGCAGCGGGATCTACAGTTTAAAGTCTACACCAAACGTCAAATTTTTGAGAAACTTTTCATGTCGGTTACGGATTACGACCTAGCTTCTCACACCACTTATGTTGTATGTGCTAATTGTATACATGAATGTTGAGTTTTTGAGAAAAATCTTGTTATGATGTTAACAATGTTGAAAATGTTACAACAATATTTGCTTGTTCACTATCCTACTTTGCACTTCTGTCCGCGCAAACACTAACAACTCTTCGGTAGATTTTCACAACAGCGATCTTCAAACCACAACTGTTTACTTCGCACGCAACCCGTCTTCACAGAAGACTGACTGAATTCTTACTACTGGTTGTCTGCTTTGTCCTGCTTTTTAATATGTCCACACAATCAGTCTGATGAACGTTCTTGAAGAAGAAGAATTCTATCGGGACTGCATTGTTCTTTGTGTATTTTCTACACGTTGTTTGTTGTTCCATTCTTTTCTTTCATACTCATGTCGCTTACTTGTAAAGAAGTTCGTTGTAGTTATTGGCGTAGCTTTAGTTTATCGTTTTAATGTGAAATGATATTACACCATTGCCTATTTGTAACAACATAAACATTAGTGATTCCACATTCAATGCAACTGCATTGCAATACATTTGCCGTATGAGAACCTCAGCAGAAATGTTAACTATTGAACAACAAATAATTTCTGATTGTTTGAAAGCTTTGGGAAATTGGGTGCCACATGAATTGTATGACAGAGAAATGGAAAGCCTAAACCTACTCTTGGGAAATTTTACTTCAAAGACACAATAGAAAATCAGTGTTAAATCGAATCGTTAGTTTCAATAAAAAATTGATTTATTTTCAGAATTTTAAATGGGAAAAATCTTGGGGTAATCAAGGAAAATCATTAACTTCGGCTGCAAAACCAAATTGATTCAGCTGGACTACAATGCTGCATGTTTGGTAAGAACTGAAGGCTCCTAAAATCTGGTAAAAGCATGAATATAGATCACTACCGGCAAAACAAATCATCAATTAAAAATATGCATTGATCGAAAAATTACCAGAATGCCCCACAAGACATGGCAGGGTAATTATGCAACATTCACCCGGAGGATGTTGAATATTGAGTGACTAATTGGTTTGCTTGAAAGATAAAAAACTATGTAGCCAACAGTTAAAACATTTTCTTAACATACACACATATATACATACATAATTGGCCATTACAACCCTTCAGTCAGGATTACGGCCCAGCTTCTCAACACCACTCATATTGTATCCGTTAATTTTATACGTGAGTGGCCGGAGCTACAGCTTAAAGTCGACTCCGAAAGACAGATTTTTTAGTTTTACTCTCAGAGTTTTTGTCAGATCTGCTGAGAGAAAGTAGCTGAAGAAATACTTTTTTTGATATTTCGTTTTGGGCTTTGAACCGTGGCCTTACATCTAATAAGCCAACACACTACCTACTAGACTAGGGCGACTTCTTAATTAATGAATTTAAATTTACCCACCGCACTGCGAAATGGGCGCGATTCGTTGCCTGAATATAATACTATGTTCAGATATGCACTTTTATTGAGTCAATATTAGGTTTATTGAGTACAATATCTTAAGTGTTCAGACATAAAAATATACGCCGTTCAGCTGCTTATTCAAAAACAATTGCTGACGATTTTCGAATTGCTATTTGAATACAAATTTCCTGAGTCATTTCAACATTGCTGAACAAATTCTCAGTATTCGTACAAAATTTTACAAAATTAAGGAAAATTTAGGAAAAATCAAAATATTGTTATTAATTTCAAATAATTTAGTTTCACAAATTTATTCAAAGAAAAAATTAAATAAATAATAAGAAAAATTAATTGAAACTACAGGAGATCCCACAAACAAAACTTTTTAAATCAAATCGGCAAAACTGCTGAAAAGAATCGATTTTTACTGGAATTTCAATAAGAAACTGAAAACTTGAGAATATTAATTAACATTGTATTGTTTCATTAAAGCAAAAATAAAATTATTTCGTTTGATGAAAATTACGAAAATGACAAACTAAAACAGAAATACGAATTATTGCAATTTACTGGATAAACATTTTAAGTCACAATAACTGAAGCAAAAAAAAAAAAAAATTAAAGAAAGAAAATCACAAAGTGAACGTGTTCCGTCGTTTCGAACAGTGAATTTGGCTGAAACTCAAAATGACGTTTTCCTAGTAAAATTAATTTTTTTTTGTTGTAAAAAATTGTGTTTCTATTTGACGACCCGTGTTCCATTTGGTGTCTGTCGTTTATAAATATTTTTAGAAAAATGTTCAAAACATTTTGCTCAGATTTCTTATGAGTAACTGAAATTCATGTTCGTTTTATATTGTTTTGTGGTTGTGTGTTGTTGTTCTTGTTTTATTTTTTTCCCATTTATTTTTATGGGAAAATACTGAATTGAAATATTGTTTTTTCATTTTCGTTTTTTTTTCTTTTTTTGTGTCTTGTTTTTGGTGTTTACGTATTATAATACAAAATAAAGAATAATAAATTGAAAATTTTTTAATAAATAATCTTCATGAACTAGGCATTTGAATACCCTACATTTGTGTTTATGCAACATTGTTTAGCAACAAAGTTTATAATCATTTAAGTTGTGCAACAAAAACAGGACACATAAAACAATCGAAACATATTGGCATCAGAGATCAGCAATGAATCTTTTTTTTGCTACTCATAAGTACTCATGAAAATTTTAAATCTAAGTGAGTCAACAATATTGAAATTCAACTACACTCTGATTCATTCGTACACACTACAACATTGATTTATAAGTATAGATTATAATTAGTATGAGTACAACGTTGGCATCAAACTCATAACATTCGAAATATGTTTGATTCATAAGCCTACTCATTTAGATTCATAAATTTAGAAAAATACTTATATATACTCATAAATGATACGAGTGATTCGAATCACTCATCAAAATTTACAATCTTCGTTGTTGTTGCAGAAAAAAGGAATAGAGCAAGCAAAGCAAACACACAACCTTCTAGTGAGTATTGTAGTGTACTTCAAACTTTGAATATGAGTAGTATGAGTATGGTATTAAAATAAGTATGACTGCATATAAGTATCAGAAATTATGAGTATGATTCGAATCTACTCATCTTTTTGAATACTCATTGCAGATCTCTGATTGGAATACAAATTTATGTTTAAAAATGATTGCAATATTGTTTCCAAAATTTTATTAAAAATTTAATTACATGAGTTACTCGTCCATACATAGATGTTTAAGAGAGATGTCTCCACGACCAAAATCTATGTTGAGAAATAACATGCCTTCTTGGTGGTACTATTGACCATCTTTTTAGTGTTCCTTTGATTTTCTGTAGAATACTAAGGTAATGACGAAGAAGACTGCTGTTTACCGAGCCTTAGCTATGACATACATACATAATTGATCATTAGAACTCTTTAGTCAGGATTACAACCTAGGTTCCCGTGTGTTCTAAATATTATACATGAGTAGCGGCGCCTACAGCTTAAAGTTGACTCCGGGCAACACATTTTTGAGGAACTATTGACGGCAATTTTATTAACTCTCAGAGTTTTTACCAGATCTCAGCTGAGAGGAAGCCGCCTAGGAAATATTTGCTTCATATTTCCTTTTATTGAAGATATCTGATATGGAGTTTGAAATGTGGCTTCACGTCTAATAAGCCAACACACCACCTACTAAACTGCGAAGACTTCTATATCCTATTCTAAGATATAAGATTGGCGTTCCCAGTATTCTAAAGTCACACATTAACTTGCAATTTCTACAAAATGCACTAGCCGTTAAGTGTGCCTTCCTATTAGGTAATGCCAGACAAAAAAAAATTAATTGTTTCTGCCTTCCAGCGTTAACCCAGTGGTCAAACAGGTCATTTAGTTTCTTCTAGAAACTTTAACCAAAACTAGATATTATTTTGCCCAACCTCTGTCAGTCTGCTTGGACCAAATAGAGGGTTTTATGTGTGAGAAGATAAATTCAAATTTAACTAGCAAAGACAAAAAGTAAAAAATTTAACAGAGCTAATGTTAGAGTTAACAGAGCAATGTTAAGTGCCTAACAGAAAATACGAATAATAGTCAAGGAATAAATCGCCCAAATATACGATATCAGGGGCTTACTGCAGATATCTGACTATATATAAATTGTAGCCTAAGGTTTCCCTAATAAAACCCTATAAGCGGTCGTCAAATATTCCATATGTTAACAGTGTCTGGGTAGGATTATTTAGGGACATCTTAGGCTAGAATTTGTATATATAGTGGGATATGTACAGCATAATATCCATCATCCGCCATTCTACCCAGACAAAATTGCCATGAAAAAGTGTCGAGAGAAATTAAAATAAAGAATATTTCTAAGAGTACATGGTTCTACTAGCAACATAATGAGCTCTACTTGTACTCAATTAAGAAACTTCATTTCCCTATTGAATGACGCATAGGTGATCTGATGCGCATACTTTGGATAGAAATGGTTACTGTGGGAGAAGGCATGATAACAGAGATGAAACTTTCAATTATTGGGTAGCCCTTGGGGATCTGAAATGGAAGTACCGGGCAACACCACCATAAGCTGCTTAGTCAGTTTATGTCGTATTAAGATTGGAAACCTTTAATTATAATTTTTTTATTCAATATTCCCTCTTTTTGAATTACTTCAAGATGTCTGCATATATAAAAACGTGGTAGTGATAATGAAAATTTGAAGGAATAACAAAGAAAGAAAATACTTGAAGTGAATACGTCATATAAAAAAAGAAAATAATCCGAAAATTTTAATATATTACCAACACACATACATACATATGTATGTATGTACGAATATATATATTTTATTATTATAAAATAAATTATATATAAAACATACCGCCGGTGATGTACGCTGCTGTAGCACATTGTCAATCGATAAAGTGCGTGTGTTTATTAGTAAAGCCTCTGGCCATAAACTAGTGCGTCGTGTATAACCAGATTGTTGATGAAGATATTTTTCTTCTAATTGCTGCTGTTGCTGTTGTTGTTGCGGCTGCTGATGTTGTTGTTGTTGCTGTTGTAGCGGCTGCTGCTGCTGCTGATATGGATTATGATGTTGTAGAGAATATAAACTTTGCCTACTAGTATTACGATGAAATTGTGGTATTTGCGATGAAGAGCATGATTTCGATAATAAAGTTTTCCGAAAAGATGCCGGTTGCTGGTGCTCCTGCTGCTGCTGCTCTTGTTGTTGTTGATTGGGCAGTTGAGAGTAACGTCTTTTATTGCTGGTAACAGTGATAGGTTTGGTTCTTATAATATCAGTATTGATAACCGTATCATTGGCACTGTTTGTAGTAATTTCCACGGTAGGTTGTGATATGGTTGAAGTGGAGGAAGTTATCGAATCATTATCGGAAAGATTTTCTAAACTTTCGCGGCTTTCCTTAATGGAAGGTATTGTGGATATTTGAGAAGAACGCGATATTAGAGACTCTGATCTATTGAGCATAGTAGGCATGGAGGTGGCTGAATATTGTAATGGCAAAGGGCTAGGAGCAGTTGTATATGGTGCAACACCATTTACTGAATTGTCATTCAATTCCATGCATATGTTTTCCTTACGCTGAGGGTCACTAAATTTCCAATGAACTTTACGTTGCTTACTACTAGTGGGAACACTAAAATATTTTAGCCATGAAAACAAAAAATTAAAAAATAAAACAGAAAGAGAACTTATTTTTAAAATATTTCTTTTTTTTCTATATATTTGGCCACGCTATTGACACAACAGTTGCCAGTTGGTGTCACTTGGATATTTATGAGAAACACACTTTGGCTAAATTTTTTTGTTGAATATTAAAATTATTATTAAATATTTCATTAAAATCATACGATATTTTTTTCGAAATAATTTTTCCAGCAAATTTCCTTTCTCTTCTACGATTGAACTTTTTATTTTAAGAATTTTTTTAAATAATTTAATTTTTTTTATTTTAATTTGAATATATTGGCTTAACGAAAAATCAGCAACATTTATATTTTTTTATTAGCACTTGAACGATGTTTTAGCAAGGAAAACACACAAATTAATTTATTTTCTTCTTTTCTAACACTTCAGCGCAAAAAACGAGACACAAAAAATTAAAAGATTTTTTTCTTCTTCGTTTTCTTCTGTTTTCAATACTTTTCATTTGCAAAAGATTGCCGCACGTTCATCTTTGCCAGTGAGTTTCATTGAATTTACTGAAACACCCTTTTATTGCCACAATGCGTAGCGGACTGAAAAATATATATCGAAACGAGAAACTAAATTTAAAACACAGAGAATAAAGCAAAAACACACAAAAATGGCACTCATTGATCACTCACGATACGGACAAATAAAGCTCTCCACACCAGCAGCAGCAGCAGCAATATCGTCACCATTATCATCACTATTCGCATTATCAGCAGCCGAAGCAATTCAGCAACATTAGAAAAGAAAAATACTTATAAAAATACTGGCGTCATTAAAATTGCCTCTCTGGCATCATTATACGGCTGATAATACCATACATACGGAATGAATGGTCAGCTGAGTAACAGTAAATAAAACATATTTTCTTTTGCCGCCATCAATCGTTGTTAAGAGGCGAAGAGGGCACTTTCTACTCTTCACATAGCGCAAGACAGTTCCTCTATAGTACGTAGACGTATGCAGCAGACCTCATTTAATGAAAATATTATTTCGTTGTTCTACACATTAAATCATTAATTAACAGCCTTTCTATCTTTGTTTTCTTTGTACAATTATAAAAAGAAATTTCAAAAAAATTAAAAAATTCTACTCCAAATATCGCATCTAAATATCGTCACTGTGGTGAATCATTTGTGAACAAAAATTATTCAAAAATTAGGAGAATGATTTACACGCATGCAGATGATGTTTGGCTAACACAACGCAACAAAAACATTTTTTTTTGTTGATTAACCTAGTTGTTGTCAGTTCGTAAATTAAAAAAGAAAAAGAGTTTCCTTTCAGCGCACAATGGGCCAAATAATGCTTTGAAGAGTAGTCGTGGTCGTAGCCACTCATACCATAGATCAGCAATGAGTATTCAAAAAGTAAAATCGAACCATACTCATAATTTCTGATAATTATACGCATTCATGAAGTCGCCGTAGTCTAGTCGGTAATGTGTCGGCTTATTAGACGTAAGGACACGGTTCAAACCCCAGGTCAGACATCAAAACGAAATATGAAAAAATTATTTCTGCGGCGACTTCCTCTCAGTAGATTTCCGGCAAAAACTCTGAGAGTAAATAAATTGCCACGAATAATTTCTCAAAAATATGTCATTCAGAGTCGACGTTAAACTGTAGAGCCCGCCACTCATGCATGAATTTACTACACACAACATGAGTGGTGTGAGAAGCTAGGCCGTATGTATGTATGTATACGCATTCTAAACTCGATAATGGGGTTGGCAGCGGAGTCTACTCTGGGAAACTGGACCTGAACATTTCCCTCCGACTGCCGCGTTACTGTAGCGTGTTTCAGGCAAAGGTAATGACCATTTACCGGGCCGCTCAATGGATTCTCGTCAACGGTGCTCATTTCATCCGTGTCTCGGTCTTCTCTGATAGTCAGGCGTTGTGAATAACTCGAGGATCGTTATAGGAATGTCACCGCTGTCTCGACCTTCTTTCTGGGCGCTGCAGTATCTCACTGCGCTCACTGGGCACAGTAACATTCCGGAAAACTGCAGGGCCGAGGAGCTCGCCAGTGCTGGTGCACTTCTTCCGGAATCCTCTTCAATCGACCTGGGTATGCCACTTACCCCATGGTCAAGTTGGCTATTACGCGGAAATTCTTTCGAGACGCTAACCTATTCTGGCTCAATGAGAAATCCTGGCCACCTCTAGGCTCACCTGGCCCCTGATGGATAGTAGGCGCACCAACTAGTTGCTCGGTCTCGGTCGTAGCAGCTCTCCAGGTCTGGTGCACTTCTTTCGGAATCTTCTTCAATCGACTTGAGCATGCCACGTACTCCTGGGTTAATGAGGACTTGGTCGCAGCATCATCTCAATCACAGTGGTCATGCTTAAAGATTACGCGTATGCACGCGGAAAGGATACAGCTCCCATTTGACGATTTCTGCTGTGGGATCAGATACGCTGAGGAATAGGAGACTGTTATCCACTTTCTTTGTCAGTGCCCATGTCTTGCGAGGTGCAGATATAGATTATTTGGCTCTCCATTTCTTGTTAGCTTGACGGAGATATCAGTCAGGTTTTTGATGTGCAGCCCTTGCGCTGGCCAACTTCTCCTTCTTCCCTAGTGTGGTAGAACTAGGTCAGTTCTGGGACTGCGTTCAATTGTGGCATCACGAAGGGCAGCTATGCATGCTCATGTGCGCTTTTGATATCACAGCTACCACTCCGAACGAAACTAACCTATGCGCATTCATACTTAGCATTCATACTTAGTTTAGTTTAGTACTCATCACATACATACTTAACAATACGCATGATGTTGTTGATTTCAATTCTCCATGACTCAACATATACACGAATCACAAAATAAGTATGATTCGCGTGCGAACACTACAATACTCACTAGAAGGTTATGTGTTTGCTTTACTTGCTGTCTTTGTCTTTTTCTTTCTTCTTTTTCAACTAAGACTGTAAATGTTGATGAATGATTAGAATCACTCAAATCATTTATGAGTATTTTTCTAATTTTATAAATCTATATGGCGTATGAATCAAACATATTTCGAATTTTATGAGTTTGATGTCAACGTTGTACTCATACTCATTGCAACCTGTACTTGTAAATCAATGTTGTAGTGAGTACAAATGAATCAGAGTAGTTAAATTTCAATGTTGTTGACTCACTTATATTCAAAATTTTATAAGTGCTTATGAGCAGTAAAAAAACGATTCATTGCTGATCTCTGATACATACATAATTGGCACAAAATTTAAAGTTTTTTACTAGCAGATGATGTGGAAAGATATATGTAGTATAGATATAGTGCAGACAACGAGCTGTAAGAATTCAGTCAGTCTTGTGTGAAGACGCGTTGTGTGTGAAGAGAACAGTCGTGGTTTGAAGATCTCCGCTATGCAGATCTAACATGCAAGTGTTGTTGCTTACGCGAAGGGTGTGAGCCTAGAAGAATAACGAACATGCAAAATTATTGTTGGATACATCAAGGTGTAAATAGTGGCACACAAAATTGTGCGAACAATAATGTGTTTAATTGAAACTGAACACAACTTTATTTTTATTCTTCTTTGCAATCAACGAACTCATATTTTAAACGTTTTTAAATAGATAAAAAGGTAACAATATTATTGTTCCACGTTTCAACTGAAAATTTTTACCGTGCCTAATAAGTTCTTCAAAACAAATTTCAATAAACAATAGGCAAATATTTTAATATAGAATTTGTTTTGTTCTTTATTATTATTATTATTTGCTTTTATTATTATAATATAGTGGTACTAAACCAATCAACATGTGGGTAATAAAATAGTAGGATTAATATGCTCATAAAATTAATAATCTGATCGAATATTTAAATAAAAACTAATTTCGAGTACTCTCATAAGATTTAATGGAAATCAGCATTTAAATTTAACACTAACAAACAATGGTCCAATGGACCTAAACTATGGGGAATGAAACGACAAATTAAACTCAATTATTTCAAAGGGCGTGGTAATTTAGAACGCGATTTATGTTGGTGAGAATGCATACGCAACGAAATGAGTCAATAAAACAGAAGACGTTTTTTTGTTTAATATTTGTCGAGTGAAAAAGTCAAAATTAAAAAATACACCTTTTGCGCCCACACTCGAGGGTGAATGTAAAGCGCCTGCTAGACAAGAACATATTCACCCAACTCTCTTTGCTATTGAGGTTGAGGCAAAGTAGGCACTGCCATTACCGCTCATTTCAAAGTGGAGACGCTCCCTCCACATTTACGTCTGTCTGGTATTCCATGTCTCAGCTCATTGACAGCCCTTAAACATTCGTATACAATTTGTCAATTTCCTGCTAATACTATGTTCAGATATGCACTTTTATTGAGCCAATATTCGGTTTATTGGGTACAATATTTTAAGTGTTCAGACATAATATTATACGCAGTTCAGCTGCTTATTCAATATTCATTTTACAGCTGGTAAACAAAACAGTTGGTTTATTCAACAACATTGTTTTGTTTTGTAGTTTTTTTTTTTTTTTGTATTGTTTTGTTTTTTTGTTTGTCGTTGTTGACATTTGATTTGTGAAATATCAACAGAAATTGTTCGGATAATTGTAAAATGCGTACTTATTACACTTATGACAGCGCTGCATTTTAAGTTTTACTCAATATTATAACAATTTGCGGATTTATTGCGCAATAATTAATTGAAACTTTATATGAAATATTGAACTCAATAATGGCGTTTATTGCGATTTGCGCAATAAAGATGCATATCTGAACACCGTATAAGGAGTATGCTTTTAAGTAAGACCAGGAGATTTAGCGAATAAGAATTTTAATTAGAAGGTCAAGCATAGAGATCCCAAATTTCTATGGCGGTGTTGAACCCTGAAATCTAAAATCAATCCTTACTAAATTCCTCCTATGGGTATCTGAATTGCATTCAAAGACTATTGAGTACCTCAATCAATGAAATACTTATTGTATGTCCACATTCCCTTATGGATCAAGCTATCTATCAAACGGATGAATCGCTTTTCATTACAAATGAGGAGAAATTTCTTCTTCCCTGGCTGCCAAATCTTTTTAATTTCTTTCACTTACATTCCTCAGAGTGTTAAGGTAGTATTTATTATCGAAGCTGCATAAGCATTATAAAGAGTCCGCCAAATAACTTTTTTTTTTAAAAATACTTTAAAAAAAAACTACTGAATATTTCCTCAAATTTCTTTTTTTATTTGAAAGTACAATCCTTCCGGTTAATAATGGAAAATAATTTCATTCAAATGGCTGCCTCGGCTGGCCATGCAGTAGCCTACAGAAGATGCCGATTTAGGCAAAAAAATCATCTTTTCAGATGAAGCTCATTTTGATATTGGCGGGTATGTAAACAAGCAAAATTGCGGCACTTGGAGCACAGAAAACCCGCACGCATACATTGAAAAGCCGACGCACCCAAAACGAGTCACTGTTTGGTGCGGATTTTGGTCCAGAGGCAGAATTCGAAAATGAGCAAGGAGTGGCCGTTACAGTCAATGTCGATCGTTATCGGGCCATGTTGAACGAATTTTTGTTCACAAAAATTGAAGAGGAGGATATTGGCAACATTTGGTTTCAACAGGACGGCGCTACCGGCCACACAGCCGAAGCTACACTCGATGTTTTGCGCCCTGTTTTTGAAGATCGCATATGAGGCATATGAATCAAACATATTTCGAATTTTAGGAGTTTGATGTCAACGTTGTACTGATATTCATTGCAACCTGCGACTTATAAATCAATGTTGTAGTGAGTACGAATGAATCAGAGTAGTAGAATTTCAATACTGTTAACACACTCATACTCAAAACTTCATGAGCACTTATGAGTAGCGAAAAAACGATTCATTGCTGATCTCTGCTTGCAATAATAATCGAAATTCGTAAATAAAATAAGAAGATATGTTGCGATATGGTGGAATAGAAAGTTCTCTAAAAGGATTGTCTTAGTATACCTTTCCGCCACCCTGACAAGTGTAGTATATTTCACACCTACTTAAAGTACGCTACGGAAGAGATGTAAAGTAAGGAATCACGCACTACTAACATTTTTATCCTCTCTGGAAGGCTTCACGTTGGCAAATACCCTCGACTCTTGAAGCAGTTTAGAATCAGTCTAATATCAGTTCTTGGCCGCAGTTATAACATTTTTTTTTTTTTGGTAGGCCACTGTTCTGGAGATGATGCCTATTCATGCATTGCATTCTATTGGAGTACATGAAATATAGTTTATAGAAGAAATGCAAGAGAGGGTAGTGTGCAACAAATTTATTTTAATGTCCGCTTTATACACATATCTTCTGCACTTTTTTGGAGACTTGCTATTTAGCAATAATTCTCACTTTCTTTTTTCAGACTCAAACAAACAATCATAGAATCACAAATACCCAGAGTCTTTGGTGGGAAACGAAACCACGGCCTCGACGTTTGAATTTTAGCACACAATAACTAGGCAATCGGGCACCAATGCGTTAAATGTAAAATCATTATACTGCTATCAGACCGGTTAATTTATACTCGTGAGTTAGTAATGAGACATCGCTTCACGTGGCACTACAGGTAACAGTAGTGTGTGTGGATTCTAGATTTTATTAAATTTAGTGTGTCTAGAGACTTGACTTAAGTTGAGGCTTCATTAGATTTGTTTTTAGACCTATTGCCTCGTATGAAATTGAGAATACGAGAAGTTATTGATTTGTATTTAACAAAATTTTTCTGTATATAAGAAATATAGTGCTATTAGACACAAAACCCACAAATTGGTCAAATAGTCAGAACTGGGGTTGGAGAATTTTCAATTAAACTGGTAGCATGCCATTGTCATTTTGAATTGCTTTGATGTGGCCGTAGTCTAGTAGATAGAGTGTTGACTTATTAGACGTGAGACCAAGGTTTAAACCCCAGGTCAGACATCTCGAACGAAATGAAATATAAAAAAGATTTTTTCAGCGACCTCCTCTCAGAAGATTTGTGGCAAAACCTCTGAGAGTAAATAAAATTGCCATGAAAAGTTTCTCAAGAATCTGTCGTTCGGAGTCGACTTTACACTGTAGGTCAGGCCAATCATGTATAAAATTAACACACACAATCTGGGTGATTTGAGAAGCTAGGTTGTAATCCGGACTAAAGGGTTTTAATGAACAATTATGTGTGGATGTATTCACTTAGAAAAAACAGATGGTCATGCAATTGTTAATTTATTTAATGGTATTATTTTTTATACAGCACTTAGGATTTGAGTAAGTACTGTTCAATTAAAATTGATGACCCAATAAACATCATTTCTTGATTAAAATATGAGGACTGGGATATGATTGAATGCCTGCGTTTAATAGCAATTTTTGAATCTTCCAACTACGTATTGATTTAGCATAGTAACAGAGATTTTCTTTGTGAATCCATATAATTTTAGTTTTAGGGAGGGATGCCTTATAATTTCTTTCAGTGTGTTTATTGGAAAAACACATTAATCTGACTCGAGTCTTTATAAATCATAATATTTTCCTTAAATGTATTGTTTTTTTCTTCTTCTTCTCGTTCTATTTTTAAATGCCTTTTAGTTTATTTGATCAATTATAATTCTGTTTTTGCTTTTTTCCTCCTACTCCTCCTTAGTTCTTTTTGTAATAAATGATGCACAATTTCTTGATTTTGCTACAATTTATAGTTGCCTCCCCCTCTTGCGAGCGTTATATTCAAGAGTCAAAGAAAAAATATTTTTTGAAAAATTTGATCGATTTAGTGTATCGGCAGTCATTACATGAAATGAGTATGAAAATAAATAAATAAACAAACAAATCATTTTGAAGATTCAACAGAAGAAAACAGAAAAAACAGAGGAAAAACACATTATTTTGACATTGACCATGAATATACATATGTACATACACTTTGACTCTGTATTCTAATGCTGCTGCTTTATTGCAAAATTTTTACAATAATTTCTCGTCGTTAATAAAGCCTTGAATTGGCGTGTATGATATATGGCTCTGAGATATTAGAAGATCAGAAGAGATTATTAAACACAAATTATTGCGAAAATATTTCAAATTTGTATTCGGAAATGAAACATTTATTTAGGCGAACAATTAGTGGACATTTGTGACATTTTTTTCTTTGTCTTTGTTTTTGTCTTCAACACAAAGATGTAAAATTTATGCTTATTTCGATGAAAATCTTACAGATGATTTAAAAATAGCGTTGCCTTATACTATGTTAAGGCATGCACTTTTATTGCGTAAATCGCTCAATATTTCATATAAAGTTTCAATTAATTATTGCGCAATAAATACGCAAATTGTTATAATATTGTGTAAATCTTAAAATACAGCACTGTCATAAATATGTTCACTGCGCGTATTACAATTATCCTTTGATACAATTTCTATTGATATTTCACAACTCAAATGTCAAAACCGACAAACAAAAACAACAACGAAACAAAATAAAAACAATGTTGTTGAAACAACCCGCTGTTTTGCTTACCAGCTGTCAAATGAATATTGAATAAGCAGCTGAACTGTGTATATTATTATGTCTGAACACTTAAAATATTGTACTCAATAAACCAAATATTAACTCAATAAAATTGCATATCTGAACATAGTATTAGGTGGCGAAGATGCTGAATTTTACGATATCATGATTGGCTTACAATGGATTTGTTCGACGAAGGAACTGCTGAGTTCACAGCAGAAGATAACGAATCCACTGCTCTGCTTGTATCCGAAGATCAATTTGATTTGATTTAATAAATTCTGATTTATATGTGTTCTTGCATTTAACATGAATTATTGTTGTGGTTAAGAGATTATCATTTCACTAGGGAAGATTCAAGAGCGAATATTCCCTAGCAATGACCAGAAACAAAGATATCCAAGACCAAACTTCTGTTGGAAGTGCAGAAGTTTTTACTCAATAAACCGAATATTGACTCAATAAAGGCGCATATCTGAACACCATATAATACCCATTTTGACATACTTTTTGTGTCACAAACTTACTACGCACCAATAACTGATATTAACTTTCAAATTCGGTTTTCTGACAGATCGACATTACAGTCTTCGTACTAACGGTTCGACGTTTGAAAATAACTCTAGTACTGGATAGCAAAATATTGATTTGTTTCTTAAACATGAAGTTATTATCTGCTTACTGTTCAAAGATATTTCAAACATATGCAATGGAATTTGGAATGTAGGTTGCGAAGAGACATTTTCTGAATAACAACAGTTTTTATACCAAATGTTATCAATAAAATTGAAAAGAATAAAACGATTCGCTAATAAAAATTAAATTACAAACACTGATCTGTAAACAATGACGAAGAAAATTTTCCCATTTTGCATGCAATCAAAGAGAATTGTTTTCAAAACATTTCGAAATAAAAATCAAGTGAATATCATTAAAAATTACGTCATAACGAAGATGAAAGTGAGGTACCCTACAATAGGGAAAAAATTTTAAGCAAAAAATATTTGTAATATGATTGTCTTCTTACGTCCTATAGACCATGACGTCCTAACCTAACCATGCAGAAAGTATGTGAGATATCTTTGAGCAGAAATCGAAATTTGATTGCCAATGTAAAAAACTATT
Organism: Sarcophaga rosellei; assembly: GCA_930367235.1. NCBI lineage: Eukaryota > Metazoa > Arthropoda > Insecta > Diptera > Sarcophagidae > Sarcophaga > Sarcophaga rosellei. Next base: position 53,236,198 of record OV884018.1, on the reverse strand, counting down.
TAAAGATGGAATATAAGAATATTGAAAGCATACTACAGTAGCAAGTATAACTAAAATCATAATCTTTTTCAAAGAAGTGCATTTTTTATAGAAGAAATATTGAAGAAATATTATTAGTATTGGGTCTGAGCATTGATTACAATTTTTATAAAAGCTTACGTTAATTATTGAATTTCCCATCGATTAATTTTTAACCTCATTTCACTATCAATGATCTCATGAGGCGTTCGAATTGCCTATACACCACTTAATTATTACAAATGAATACCAAATATATCGTTGTTTGAAGTGCAATAGAAATTAATGCATACACCGAATATTAAATTGTATTAATTTTCGAAAATAAATTTTTCCTACGAAACCCATACAAACTGTTTTATGCACTGCTGCCCTCCCTCATCATTTGCATTGAGTATTTTAATGTAAAACACATGAGTAATATTCACATCATGCCTGTTTCTATATTGAAATGCATTTGAATGCAGTGCAGCAGCCATCCATTACAAATATTTTTTTTGTATCTAGAAAGTCTTTTTCGTATTCAATTTTATCATCACTAAAATAGAAATGCATTGAACTATTTTTCATTCCTTCTTGTTTTTTATTTTTTTCATTTTTGTAAGTAAAGAAAATATTTTACCTTTCAAGCATATGCACATGCACATGCATCTACAGAATAGCATGTACATATGTATGTATCGAAGAAATATGCTACAAAAATGTGTGTCTCTTATGCGTGTTATCGCAGAACTCATGCAAATATGGAATTTCGTTAACGGCTCTGGTATTTTTACAATTCCTTTCATACAATTATACGATGCTCAGATATGCAGCTTAATGCATATATGCACCGCAATAAACGCCATTATTGAGTTCAATGTTTCATAAAATATTTCAATTAATTATTACGCAATAAATACGGAAATTGTTATAATATTGAGTAAAACTTTAAATACACCGCACTGTCATAAGTATGTTTAGTTCGCATATTACAATTATCCGAACACTTTCTCTTGATATTTGACAACTCAAATGTCAAGAATGACAAAAAAAAAAACAATGTTGTTGAAACAACCGGCTGTTTTATTTACCAGCTGTCAAATGAACTGTGTATATTGTTATGTTTGACCACTTAAAATATTGTACTCAATAAACTGAATATTGACTAAATAAAAATGCATATCTTAACAAGGAGATACGAGATCTAAGAAAATGCGATGGAAGCATCCCCTATCTTTTATTGGTAAAAATAAATTGTAAGAAACCTATGATACATTATGGTCGCTTAAATAATATCGTACATTACAGAGTAATTTTTTCATTCTTTTGGAATAGTAGAGCAATTCATCCAATTTCAACAAATTGTAAAGAAGTTATCGGGTACAGCCAGAGGCGCCGTAATATATTTTTCAATCTCTAATGTTTTCTATAACAAAATTCATTGCATCTTTAGAAAGTTAACGCTTGACTATGTGTCTGTATCCGGTAAAATATAAAATTTGATCGATTTTACTTCTGAACTTTGACAGTTAATAATGGCAATCTCGTTGAAGTTACATCTGTCAAATTAGTTATTCCTTATTCAGTCTGTTTTGCCAAATCACTATGGATGACAACAACGTGATTTCGTTGAATGTGTTCGCGGACAATTGGCAACTGACCAGGGATGAGCCATTTCCGAGCCCAAAGTATCGAACTTGATGAACCAACTAATTAGTTGGTTTTTGCAACTATCTATTTAGTCAAGTGTACGACTTAGCTTCTCACACCACCTATGTACTTTAATTGTATGCATGAGTCCCATGGTCGATTTCAAACGACAGATTTCATCTAAAGTGGGATTTTTTTCGAAAGACTGCTAAGGGTGCGTACAGAGTGAGCGCCGAAAACGGAGCCGAGATTGTCAGTGCGATAAAGATTGTCAGTGCGATAAAACTGATTACATACAAGTCAATACAAATAAGCTTGTGTATAACACAGTGAACGCCGACAAGAGCAGAGATCAAAGCCGACGAGTGCGAGAAAACAGTTTCAAAGCGTTTTAAGCGCTTTTTTGCATTGTTGATGTTCACTTTTTAGTGTGTATTCTGGTATATTGTTGAAATTTAGCTGGATATTTTCTTAAATCATTATATAAATCATGAAATTCATCAACTTCTTTCCTTTTTAATGTAATTAGATGTTTTCCAAATTCTTTTATGTTAATAATTGCATTAATCACATTAGGAGAAGCAAAATACTCTTCATCAGAGGAATCCATTACAGTGTACAGCAATTTTATAAACACAAACGAACAACAAGACTAAATGACATACATAAAAGCAAAACACATGCAATAAACAGAATTTCAGCGCTGATTCTCGCATTCACTGTGTTATATACAAATTTTCTTCTCGCATGAAAATAAGCGTCAATAAGCTCGGCTCGGCATCGGCGCTCACTCTGTTCGCACCCTAAGAGGAAGTTACTCAAGAAATTTTTCTTCATATTTTCGTATTTTTCTTTCTTGTGATTGGAAATGTCTCCCGTGGGGTTTGAACCACGGCCTTACATCTAATAAGCCAACATATTAGCAATCAGTTCACTTTTTATTCATTTAAAGCCAGCAGAGTCAAGAAATATTTTACGTACCTTCCTGCAACCGCCGAAGTTAAGACTCCCATGAAACTGACCAGGGACTATTCAGTTTCACAGAGGTAATCTGAACACCTATGCCCAGTAACATGTCAGATGTTATAAGCTCCATACTAGACCGGGCAATACAATTTTCGATTATATCCCTAGGTCCTGGATATCATGCAGGAGTTAGTTTAAAATGATTCGAAATTTTTCCGAGAATTTACTTGCATTTATAGGCAACGACGAACGTCATGATCAGGCAGTCTATACATACATACATACATACATAATTGGCCATTACAACCCTTCAGTCAGGATTACGGCCTAGCTTCTCAAACCACTCATGTTGTGTGCGATAATTTTATACTTGAGTGGTGGGACACACAGTTTAACGTCGACTCCGAACGACTGATTTTTGAGAAACTTCTTCATGACAATTTTATTTACTCTCAGAGTTTTTGCCAGAAATCTGCTGAGAGGAAGTCGCCGAAGAAATATTTTTTTTCAGATTTTGTTTTTGATGTCTGACCTGGGATTCGAACTCGGGCTTTACGTCTAAAAGCGAACATACAACCTACCAGACTACAGGCAACATACAACCTATTAGAATACCGAGACTTTGTATAGACCTTTGCCTGACAAATCATATTGTTCATGATCCCTACACTGCCTTATAGAAGAGTGTAGGGTATAAGCAATTTTGAGCAATGAATGTCGTTAAATTTTTGACAGCCTCTTTTTGTTCTTCGACAGCATTTTATGTTTTAATTTTTTATTTGTTTAGATTTGAATAGAAAATCGAAACGAAACGAAATGAAAATTGTATTTCTATTTTGGAAATTTCTTCTTTCCATTGTTTTTAAAAACGTGATTGTGATTGTGATGGTACATGAACGAATACAGGGTAATGGTATCTGGCTTTTTTCGATTTCGATTTCGATTTTTTATTCTGCCGATATTTTTAAATTTGATGACGTCTTCATTGATGGCTGTTGATGTTTCACACTTAAATGCGTTTCGTTTCGTTTCGTTTGTTTTTTTTTTATTTTTCGTTCACATTATCGTTGTTTTTTAAATGTTTTCTGGTTTGTTTGTTTTTTATTTTTTTTTTTGTTTTTTTTTTGTTTTTGTTAAATCTTTATTGTATACAGTATGTATTTGTTTATAGAAAGTATTTCCATTGAACTCAGCTCGTTCAGTAATAAAGGTAGCGGCATCGACTTTTAATGACTCTACAGAAATAGATAATTGTTTCTAAAGAAAATCTAAAATTTTATTCTATGTATGGATAGTTTAAAAACGATACAATCACATAGGAGGAAGTAGCCGTCTTTGTTTTTGAAAATATTTAAGAACATTTTATTTAGGTTTTGAAAATTTCTAAGAGTTAGTTTGAAAGTACATAGAACTGTGCCGATACCTAAAGAAAAGAATTATTTTCACTACGAAATTCTTAGGCCAGTATCAGTGTTCCCAATAATTGATAATGTGTTTAAGAGTATTTTATATAACCAACTCAATGCATGAATAACAATAATTTATTCAGCGCATATCACTACGATTTCAGGAAAGGATGCGATACGGACTAGCAATGAATAGTTTTTTCGCTACTCATAAGTACTCATGATATTTTGAGTATGAGTGAGCTAACAGTATTAAAATTCATTCGTACACACTACAATATAGATTTATAGTATAGGACTGCAGCGTTGACATCAAACTCATAACATTCGAAATACGTTTGATTCATACGTCTACTCATTCAGAGTCATAAATTTAGAAAAATACTTATATATACTCATAAATGATTTGATTGATTCGAATCATTCATCAAAATTTTAGTTGTTGTTGCATTTACAAAAAAAGAGGAAATAAAAAGACAAAGATAGCAAGCAAAGCAAACACACAACCTTCTAGTGAGTATTGTAGTGTTCGTACGCGAATCATACTTATTTTGTGCTACGTTTAAATGTTGAGTAAGGGAGCGTCGAAATTAACAACATCTTGTGTGTTGTTAAGTATGAGTACGATGAGTACTTCAAACTTTGAATATGAGTAGTATGAATATGATATTAAAAGAAGTATGAATGCGTATAAGTATCAGAAATTATATGTATGATTCGAATCTACTCATCTTTTTGAATACTCATTGCTGATTTCTGATACGAACGCAGCAGTTACAAATGTGGTAATTTATGTCTGTAAAGCTCTTGATAATGGTCATAGTGGACATGAAAGGCATTTTCTACGATTTATCAAAGACTATTGACTTGGTTCATTAAAAAACCAAGATATCATGGAATATCTGGCAACAATTAAGTTCTGTTTAAAAGTTATTTCGCAAATCGCCAACAATTCAGTTCAAATTAAAAATAGTGAAAATCATTTAAAACCTGTTCATTACGGAATTTCGCAAGGTAGTTCTATTGGACACTTACGTTTCATTATTTATAGAAATGACATTATGAACCTGACCCTAGATGGTAAAATTTTTATATATGCAGATGACATAAATCTCTTCTATCCAGACAAGCATGAAACCGTGGTCAAAATATAGATGGAACATGATCTAATTCAGAAGAAGGCTAGTTTCAAATGCAAATTAAACAAAACTGACACGTTTTAAACCATATTGTGACAGCAATATTAATTCCAGCATTTTTGTTGACGGAAAGGATTTTTTTCCATTCCATTTGACATTTTTTGGTCGATGACTTGCATGTCTTGGGTGAATAAATTGCATTTTTTTTTTGATGACTTGCATTGTTTGATCGGTGACTTGCATTTTTTGGCGAATGACTTCAATATTTTAGATCAATGACTTGCATATTACACGAGTAGTACACTAATTAATAATCACATGGCATTAACAAATGATTCTTTTAAAACCTATTGATCGAACAGTAATAACAGTTCCGTTGGACTATCGAGAAAAACTCAATTATATGAGACAAGTCTGCTCTAAGAAATTTATAAATATTTGCAAAGGGAGTGGCCAATACTCTTATTCTCAAACGATTCAAATTTTCTGCAAAGAAGCCATTAACAAGTAAATGAATTCTCTGCGTACGTCTAAATATTAGGCAATGTACTGTAGGAATATGTACAGTGTCAAAAACCTTTATGGTACAGTTTTAATTGTTGATCGGTATGATTTCAATAATGTGAGATCTGCATTTATCTTATGGACTGCGCAGGTGTACTAAAAAGTATAGTGCTAAAAAGGGCAGTTGAACTTCAGATTTTTATTATTTTATATTATTTTTTGACGTCGATTCAATAAAATAATTATGCAGAGTAATCTACATACATACATACATAATACAGAGTTCTTCATTACAACCCTTCAGTCAAGATCAGCATCTCAGACCACTTATGTTGTGTGTTAATGTTAATTTAATGCATGAGTGGCGGGATCTACAGTAAAAAGTCGACTCGGAACGAAAGATTTTGAGGAAACTTTCATGGCAATTTTATTTGCTCTCAAAGAAATCTGCCGAGAAAAAGTTCCCGAAAAAATATTTTTTTCGTATTTTTGTTTTGATGTCTGACCTGGAGTTTCAACCGTGACGTTACGTCTAATAAGGCAACATACTACCTACCAGATTATGCCGATATTTTTACTTTTGATACTTTAGATTTATAATAAATATAATCATCAGTAGTTAACTTTATTATACAACTGGTTAATTGATTCAACGGTTTATGTCGAGTATACACGTCTGAGCGTAACGAAGATTTTCGAGTATACTTGAAAGTTTAGATAAAAGGAAAATATATCGTATATAGCAATAGTACTTAGCTTCGCACAACTTTTTTTTTCGAAATTGTGGTTTAAAGATCACTTATAAGTTCAATCTTGCAGGTCTTCAAATCAAAACGATTTGCCTTCTATAACAAAGGTTTGGTATTAAAAATAGTGGCTCTAACAAATTGGCCCATTACTGATGATTCTCAAAGTTTATACAGAATTTTTATTTTTATTTACAATACTAGTTTGTGTATTGTTTTTATTTTTTTTTTTCCTTTTTGTTCACATTGCCTTTGGTTACTAACCTATATTGTTTGCTGCTGGCTCGTTGGCTTGTGGTATATTTTGTCAACGTCATGTCAAATTGTAAATATTTTACAACATTTTTGAAGGCTTTAGATTTTCCAAAAAAAAAAAAACAAAACTTGTTGTAGTTTTGTAAATTTGGGCAATTTTCTGTGTAACAGTAATTCTAAAACTATGTTTCTTTCTATAGATGTTATCATAATGTATGACAGCAAAGTAGTCTTTTTTCTGAATACTAGACGTTTCTGCAAGATCTCTGTCGGGCGACACATAATTTAGTTTTTCTAATTTCGCATTAAACATGCAAACATGGGTTTGCTCGTGCTCGGCCCATAACCGCTCGCTTCAAATGGTGTTTGTTGAGTATACAATGAACGTAGCTGTAAACACCAATAATACGGTGCGACAGACAAAATACACCCAGCTAAGGAAATGGTCTAGGCTGTGAGTTTTGTGGTGTAGGACTCAAAAATATATTTTTTTTTATTTCGCGAACCCTCCAAACTTTTTTTTTGGTTTGACAAAAACCGTATTTTTGATCTTTTCATAGAAAATTATTGATTACCCAAATATTTTTTAAACTATTTTCAAAATCCAAAGATTTTTGAAAAAGAGGAGAGATGAGTTTTTAAAATGGCGTACATAAACATATGATTCAAACTTACATGTTATTAGTTTTGATCGGATAGACTTGGAAAATATGATTTTTTTCTCATTTTTTGAAGTTTAGCTATTCTTAATTGCAAAATTTAATTAAAAAATATGAAATAAGTAGAAGACATACTGAAAGTGCATTATCTTGTGAAGAGATTGACACATCGTGTGATCAAAGCGGACACAAATTACCGTTGTTATTATTTAAATAGTACAACAGTCGTGTTATGTTTTCTTATACACTGCGGTTCATCAGGATAGAACCAACACATTTTAAAGTTAAAAAACTGTATAAATTGCAAATACAGATAGAATAAAAAAATTTAATTTTGCAGAAAAATAGTTGATACTGTAAACGATAATTAAAACACAAAAAATAGTATAAAAATGAATTATAACGGTACTTTTTCACTTTCTTTGTAGTCAAGTATAAAATTTTTCATTTATTTTTTGGTTCAAGAGAATAGAACCACTCGCATTTTTAACTTAAATCAGCATATGGTTGTAATAAAGCTTTATAAAAACTAAATAAAATTAAAATTACAGTTTGTGACTGCAGTTAGCTAAATCAATATGGGAAGAAAAAGTTCTTTAAATTCGTCGGAAATGGTTAAAATTGATGTTTACCATTCTGAGAATTATTTTTATCGCGAAACCGTTAGAAAAATCGGACGAAGTCATAATGTGGTAATGAATTACATAAGACATCGTGGAACATGTAATAAAAATTACAATGGAGGTACTTACACAGCTCTAACACCACAGGACAAGCGAAAAATTCTTCGAATTGTCTAAAACTCAGCCCATTCAACCTCTAAAATTAAACATTTAGCAGGAGTTAATGCAAGTGAATCAACAGTTCGTAGCGCTATTTTAATCAGTGAACATTTACAACTCCGAAAACTAAAGAAAAAACCTCCATTAAATGCAATCCGTCAACAACAACGCCTTCAGTTTGCCAAAGATCAAATGGCATGGAATGTTCAAAGACAATTAAGCGATAACGATTGGCGAAAAGTAAATTTAAACCCAAATTAAATTTTTTTGGATGGCCCCGATGGCTATAACTGTCGTAAGGACGAAAAATTTCTAAGCAGCCATCACAGCAGAGAGGGGGGAGTTATGGTATAGACTGCAATTGAACATCACTTGCCATATGATCTTTGGCAAACTGAAGGCGTTGTTGTTGACGGATTGCATTTAATGGAGGTTTTTTCTTTAGTTTTCGGAGTTGTAAATGTTCACTGATTAAAATAGCGCGACGAACTATTGATTTACTTGTATTAATTCCTGCTAAATGCTTAATTTTAGAAGTAGAATGGGCTGAGTTTTAGGCAATTCAAACAATTTTTCGCTTGTCCTGTGGTGTTAGAGCTGTGTAAGTACCTCCTTTGTAATTTTTATTACATGTTTCACGATGTCTTATGTAATTCATTACCACAGTATGACTTCGTCCGATTTTTCTAACGCTTTCGCGATAAAAATAATTCTCAGAATGGTAAACATCAATTTTTACCATTTCCGACGGATTTAAAGAACTTTTTCTTCCCATATTGATTTAGCTAACTGCAGTCACAAACTGTAATTTTAATTTTATTTGGTTTTTATAAAGCTTTATTACAACCACATGCTGATTTAAGTTAAAAATCCAAGTGGTTCTATTCTGTTGAACCAAAAAATAAATGAAAAATTTTATACTTGACTACAAAAAAGTGAAAAAGTACCGTTATAATTCATTTTTATAATATTTTTTGTGTTTTAATTATCGTTTACAGTATCAACTATTTTTCTGCAAAATTAAATTTTTTTATTCTATCTGTATTTGCAATTTATATAGCTTTTTTACTTTAAAATATGTTGGTTCTATCCTGATGAACCGCAGTGTATATGTCATCTTATCAAATTTATTTTCACTTCAAAAATTTTTAAAAGTTTAAAGTTTTAGTTGAAAAATTTTCAGAATTTTTGATGAATCTTGATTGTTTATCGAAAAATGTGTCAATTTAACGTTTGCACGACTACCAGAAGTCGGCTAATATTTGTGTTTTTTTTCAAATATTATTATTTTTCTTTGCGCAAACACTGTAAAGTTTCTGGTAGTCGTGCAAACGTGAAATTGACACATTTTTCGATAAACAATCAAGATTCATCAAAAATTTTGAAAATTTTTCAACTAAAAGTTCATTTGAAAAAATGTATACATGAAAAATATAACTCGATTGTTATACTCTTTATATAATAACTACGGTAATTTTTGTCCAATTTGATCAAGCGAAGTATCAATCTCTTCACAAGATAATGCACGTTCAGAATGTTATTACTTACTTTATATTTTTTAATTAAAGTTTGCTACTATGAACGGACCAATTTGATAAAGTATGAAAAAAATTCGAATTTGTTAAGTTAACATCATCAAACTCCATAGCATATTAAGTCAAATAATATATATATGTATATGGTTTTAAAGGCCCATCCCTCTCCTTTCTAATAAGGTTTAAATTTTGGTCATCGGTTCAGAAATGTTTGTGAAATCAATAAATTTATGCGTAAAATCAAAAAAAAAACCAGGGTTTGTCAAATAAAACATGTTTGGAGGGTTCGAGGAATATAAAAAAAAAATATTTTTAAGTTCTATTCAAAAAAAACTTACAACATACACTATGTCATTAGCTAGGTGTATTTAATTTTTTTTTTATTTTGTCCTCATAGTGTAATTGTTGCTAAAACGTTTTCAAAAGTTGAATAAAATATTTATTTGAGGCAATATATCATTGCTTGTCATTTATTTTTCTAAGACAATTTCATATAAATATTTCTCGCGACAACGTCGTCGATAACGTGTTGCCCCACATATGGCAACCGAAATTGCGAGATCCCTACTTTATCTGGCATGTTACAGAACATTCCAATTGTCTGAATTAAACTGGGCATTCTCTGCCCGTTTTTTAGTGAGTCACAAATTCTTTGGCTGCAGAAAAGTACGTGATATATTTTCTAGACTTAAGTGAATAAGAAGAGGACTGATTGTCTTCCATAAGTCGTATGGTAGCTTATTAGACGTGAGGCAACGGTTCAAACCCGTGGTTAAACATGTCGAACCAAATGAAATAAGACAAAATATTTCTTCGGCTACTTCCTCTCAGCAAATTTCTGGCATAAACTCTGAGAGTAAATAAAATCGCCATGAAAAGTTTTTCAAAAATTCTGTCGTTTGCAACTGCAGGTCGCGCTACTCATGTGTAAAATTAAAACACACAACATAAGTAGTGCGACAAGCTAAGTTGTAAGCCAGGCTGAAAGGTTGTAATAACCAATTATGTATGTATGTATGTAAACGCAAGATTTTTTAGTTCCAAAATCCCCAAACAGTTTCAGTATTTTGTTTCGTTTGCTAGGATGAAGAGGAACACAATTTATATCTCAACTGTCACCGGTTAATAATTCTAATATTCCGTTATTCCGAGAGGTAATGAACCAAATATTTATATTTTGTCAACCTTATTGGGAATTACCCATCTAGAAGATGAACCCTTAAATGTGATTTCCGTTCCATACAATTTCTCTCCCACACATGATTCTACACAAGCATTTTTCTTTAACAATGTTGGTAAATACGAGATTGTTTATGGTGGTAGCAGTTATTTGAAGTAATGCATTCAAAAAAGTTTCAAAATTCTTATCATGGGTTTTGTTGTCGGCGGCTTATGGCAACCCTATCGTTCTAGGATTCTACCACAGTTGACCAATTAGCTGCTTAACTGAAGAAAACTTTGATCAGTGATACTGAAACAAAGTAATGAAAATTAGAGCAAATACTTTATGAATGATAATCACAATAGAAGTGATTTTAGTACAGAGTAAAGAAAGAACGATAGTTCAACATTTAATTTGTTTCGGCATGTATCTTAACAACAGAGATGATTTTGGAAAAAAGAAAATTGCATTGTATTAACTCTGAATAATCTAGGATTACATATTCGTACGTAGGGAAAAAAGAGAGAGCACGTGGTTCAAACCCCAGCCAGAGAGAAATATTTCTTTCGGCGATTTCCACTCAGCGGTCTACCAGCAAATACTCTGAGAGTAGTCTAGTAGGTAGTGTGTTGGCTTATTAGACGCAAAGCCACGGTTCAAATCCCCGGCCAAAAATCAAAACGAAATATGAAAAAAGTATTTCTTCAGTGACTTTCTCTCAGCAGATTTCTGGCAAAAATTCTGAGAGTAAATAAAATTGCCATAAAAAGCTTCTCAAAAATCTGTCGTTCGGAATCGACTTTATACTGTAGGTCCCGCCACTCATGTATAAAATTAACGCACACAACATGAGTGATGTTAATAAGCTAGGCAGTAATCCTGACTGAAGGGTTGTAATGGCCAATTATGTATGTATGTATATATGAATACGTTAATTATCAAAATTATCGTATTTGGGGCTCAGAAAACCCACACGGTCTTACAAAAGCCTATGCAATCATTTTAAAAATTACTGTTTGGCGCAGGGGCATCATTGGCCAATATTTCTTTGAAAATAAGGACACACATACACTAGAAAAAGTATACGAAAATTGGTCTGATTGAATGAGGTACTGTGAGGTCAGCCGCGGCAGCCATATGAATGAAATAATATTCCATTTCTAACCGGAACAATTCCATTTCACAACAAACAAAATTAATTTGGCTAAATTTCAATTCGTTTTTCTTTTATTGAATTATTAAATTTAAACTTTTATTTAATCACATTATGCTCATATTTAATATGTAAAATTCATAATACCGAGACCATATGTGACGTATGAGTGATATCTAATTGCATGAGATTCATACATGATTCATATCAAAGATTTTATTATTGCATACTTTTCAGAGTAACTATTTTAGTACGTACATGTAATATGATGCGTATGAGTAATAATTTGCAAATTCAATTAAATAGAAAGTATACCTCATTAATTTGGAATTAAACCTGCTATGATACAGCAATTCTAAGGGACTTTTAAAAAATTTTAAATCTTTCGAGATATCCCATATTAAAAGTAAATGATAAAAACCACAATTCTAGGCTACATTCTAGTGAGTGCCACATCATGACCTGTATCTTCATAGTCTGTATCTTCACCACAAAAAAAAAATAAATTGGACAAAATTTCTTATATTATTTAATTTAATTATTTTGCAACACACAGCTTTATCAGCTTTTTTACAAAGTTTACACTTTTAGTGTAAAACAGTTCTGTCTAATGCTGACATGATATTGATGTCAATGATGTTTGGTTTCAACATTATGGTGCAACTTGCCACAATGATTGACCAAGAAGCTGGGATTTAACACAGTTGGACTACTTTCTGTCGGGCATCATTAAAGAAAAATGTTATGCCGACAAACCAGAGACAATTGAGCATTTGAAAACCAGCATTCCTGATACCATTGCCCAGATACGACCCCATACACTCGAAAAAGTGCACGAAAATTAGTCCAATTGAATGAGGTACTGTCGTCCCAGCCATGGCTATCATATGTATGAAATAATATTCCATTTCTAATCGCAACAATTCTATTTCACAACTGAAAAAATTAATTTGGCTAAATTTCAAAACGTTTTTGTTTATTTGTATTTTTAAATTTCGGGCCATTATTACAACTTGCCGTTAACTAAAGGGATGATTTTAACGGGCAGCTGAATTGTTTTTCATTATTATAAGTGGACAATAACATAGAAGAGAGCGTTAAGCTAAAAGGGGGATCATCCTACCTTTAACTTTTAAAGTTAAGTTTATGTTAGAAATTGCCATATTATATATTATTTTCAATATGGCAACTTCAAATATTAACAAAATAAGCAAATACAACAAAAAAATGAAGCCCGTCGTTGCCACTGCGTTTTTAATTGAGCAGTTTTATCGACATTGCTACGGCACTGACATATTTTTGAAACAATTTATCTGTAAGTTGTAATAACGAAAAGAAGTTAAAGCTGACTTTAAAGTTCACTTTAGCTAAAGTTATCTTTAACTAAACCCAAGTTTAACTGCAAGTTGTTATAATGGCCCTTAATCTATTATATTTCCCTTTCTATAGTTAAGCAGGCGCCTTTTTAAAGAATTAAAAATATATTTTTACAAATGCTTTTATACCTCCTTGCTTTAATTAAATTCATATAATGGGTCCGCCATTTAACGTTTTTTTCAACTAGTGCTTATTTCGTGAATGGTAACACTTAGCTCATGTCTGATTTGACAGATAATTAGTTTTATCCTTCCGCTGAACGAATATGGTTGTGTATACGCTTGAACAACGCTGGGAAATCGACTTACGATCGACTTACAGAAGATGCCGATTTTGGCAAAAAAAAAATCATCTTTTCAGATGAAGCTCATTTTGATCTTGGCGGGTATGTAAACAAGCAAAATTGTAGCATTTGTGGCACAGAAAATCCGCATGCATACATTGCAAAACGAGTCACTGTTTGGTGCGGATTTTGGTCCAGAGGCATAATTGGGCCATTTTTCTTAGAAAATATGTAAGGAGTGGCCGTTACAGTCAATGGCGATCGTTATCGGACCATGTTGAACGAATTTTTGTTCACAAAAATTCAAGAGGAGAATATTGGCAACATTTGGTTTCAACAGGACGGCGCTACGTGCCACACAGCCGAAGCTACATTCGATGTTTTGCGCCCTGTTTTTGAAGATCGCATTATCAGCCGCAGAGCTGATGTCGTTTGCCCACCTCGGAGCTGCGATTTGACACCGTTGGACTATTATTTGTGGGGTGCCATAAAAGATAAGTGTTACGCCGACAAGCCAGAGACAATTGACGCTTTAAAGGACAATATTCGTGAAGCCCTTGGTGAAATACAGCTGCTACACAATTGATAATGTGCTTAAAAATTGGACCGATCGTGTAGGCTACTGCATGGCCAGCCGAGGCAACCATTTGAATGAAATTATTTTCCATTATTAACCGGAAGGATTGTACTTTCAAATAAAAAAAGAAATTTTAAAAAATATTCAATAGTTTTTTTTACAGCATTTTCAAAAAAAAAAATTTTATTTGGCGGACCCTTTTTTACTAAAGTAAGTTCTATTGGTCTTCTTTATATTACAATTAATACATTTAATGATCTGCAATAATTCTCTTCTGTGTACTAAATAATGTTGAACACAAATAAATAAAAACAACGAAATAATAAATATGAAGATAAATGTACACAAAGAAGAAATGGAATTAAATTGAAATTTTATCTTAAAGATTTGTTATTACAAACGATTTAAATTATTTCAGTAAAATCTCTTCTCTGGTACACACTATTATTTCGTACTTTTTCTTAATTTTTATTCTCTTTCGTTCAAGTATTTTCTTTTGGGTGGTGTTGATGCAAATATTAAAAAAAAAAAACACAAGTTTTTTAGGCACAAAAACGGGGCTAATTTCATCACAAACATGGGAACTTTTGATTAGCAGTGAATAAAATGTATGAAAATCTGTTGTAGTCAAAAATAATTCCATTGTTTGTCTCTAAAAGTCATTCAAAAAATCTTGTGGATATTGACACAAGCAGAGAGACAATAAGGAACTTTAAGAGCCATTCAAATGGATCGAGTAAACTAAAAACGACAATATCAACCGATACATAAAGACTGTTCTACAAGCCAACTTAAGCGCAGAATTCAATGGAAGAGTTCCAAGCAATTTAACGCAAAAAGACCTCATTAACTGACATGCATTCCCCAAGCCGATATTAAATGGCAACAAAATTGTAGCATTTCTTAAATGAATAGTCAGTGGTGATGAAAACTCGGTCCCTAACAACTATGTCTAGTGCAAGCGATTATGGCAAATTGGCCGTAAAGCAATGTGTATAGTGTATAAGCCCGAAATAAATGTCAGAAGGTTTCAGTTTTTTTTTAAATAAAATTATTGCGTCAGTTGAATTTTGTAAGATTTCAGGCCCAAGTCACGATCCAAAATTTGCCAAGTCATGATCTAGTATAAAAGACCGACGAATTGTCAGCGATCCGAAATCGTTATCTCGAATTTTTCTCCACACTCTCACGAACAACGCCTATGTTTTTGGCAATTCTTGCAATTCGTGGACATGCGGGTGTTGATCGATCGGTTACAGAAGCAGTGAACTCAAATTTATCCACCACATTGCAAACAGTTCTCGTCGTATAATGATTATGGTGATGGTAAAACGGTCAATGAGCGCGTTACTTTACTCGAATTAGGATTATTCTGCGCCCTCACAGCGGCGATGTTTTCAGCAGATCTTGCGATTCGTGGACGTGGTCGGGGCAGTTGGTGATGAGTTGCTGGTAAGGCAGGTCGATCTTGACATCGGCTGTTGCTAGAAATATAATAAATCCCAAGTGGTGTGGTTGTCCCCACTTGTGATTTGTTTACAGCCAGCAAAACATTGGCAACTGTTACTGGACGGACACCGGAGACCTCAGAACCACAATCATCCTGTGCGTAGGCCGTTTGATTGTCGTTCTGACATCCTCCTCCGGGGAATTTGACTGACTGGACGGAGACTTCAGAACCAAAATCATCCTGTGCGTAGGCCGTTTGATTGACGTTCTGACAACCGCCTCCGGGGAATTTGACTGACTGACGGACACCGGAGACTTCAGAATCAAAATCATCCTGTGCGTAGGCCGTTTGATTGACGTTCTGACAACCTCCTCCGGGGAATTTGACTGACCGGACGAACAAAGGGAGATCTTGGAGCCGCAATCATCCTGAGCGTAGGCCGTTTGATTGTTGCTCTGACATCCTCCTTTGATTGACTTGACTGACTGTGCCGGGGTAACAGAAAGGACCAGTAGAACCCACAGTCATCCAGAGCGCATGCCGTTTGACTGTTGTTCTGACTCAAGCCCCCTTGACGCCGCCGGTACTGTGACTTGACGAACCGTTGTTTGGCCGACCTAGGATTTATTAACTAATATTAGACTTACTTTTTAGCCCTAACGTAGTGTAGTACGTAAGCTATTTTACTTAATTGTTAAAAAACTTGACCGTCAGTGGCAAACAGAGCTCATTAGTTGTATCTTTTTTTGGGTAGATCTCTGGCATATACTGACAGAGCTTGGCTGGGAGCTTTTATTTTTTTATCATTGCAAAACTCTCTTAGAGGGGTACATTTAACTTCGAAAGAGGACTGAAAATAGAATCGCTCTGAAAACCTAGAAGTTATACACGGATGGTCTAATGTGTTACCCCTAATCTCCCAGGCAACTTGTGGATTCAACACCATTAAAACTGTTCGACTTTTGAAGCAAATCAATTTTCAACTACATACATACATACATAATTGGCCATTACAACCCTTCAGTCGGATTTACGGCCTAGTTTCTCAACTACCACGTAGTAATCAAAGTGCTGTTCAGACAATAGAAGCCTGAAGGAGCCAAGTCCGTTGAAGTTCGGTGGGTGAGATAATACCTCCCAGCCTAATATTTTAATTGCATTCTGAATCGAATTTGCATGATTCAAATTGAACATTTATTGTCGGTAGCGATCTGCATTAACGGTTTCAACAGGTTGAAGACCTAGCGGTGCGGAGACACTCACACAGCATTGTGTTCCTGCTGAATCGATCTGGTTTTGTGGCCGAAGTGATCTGTGCGTTGAGGTCGCGTAGTCTAGTAGGTAGTGTGTTGGTTTATTAGATGCAAAGCCAGGGTTCAAATCCATGGTCAGAAATCAAAACGAAATATGAAAAAATATTTCTTCGGCGACTTTCTCTCAGCAGATTTCTGGCAAAAAACTCTGAGAGTAAATGAAATTGCCATGAAAAAGTTTCGCAAGAATTGAAGTTAATCGACGTTAAACTGTAGGTCCCGCCACTCATGTATAAAATTAACACACACAACATGAGTGTTGTTGAGAAGCTAGGCCGTAATCCTGACTGAAGGGTTGTAATGGCCAATTATGTATGATTTGTTGTCTCGGATTAACCAATAATTTTTTCTGTTTAGGCTTCTAAAAAAAAAAAAATTCGATGTGAGACTGAATTTCTACCGTGCCTGTGAAGTAAAATTTGACAAGTGGTTTGTGATTTCATTCATGTGGCACTCATTTTCCAAACTTTTGGATCTTTTCCATTCTCTAAAATTATTTGTTGAGAAAAGATTTGACATTAAAGATTTGATCTTTAAACTTTTTTTGGTAGTCAACCACATTCTTCATTACTCATACTAAAATCATTATCTCTGAACCGTCGCGACGCGTCGTATCCGTCTTTTGAATACAAGCATTTTCTTCAAACTAAAGCAAAAAAATTAATTCCTTCTGCAAATCATTATTGTTCCCTATGGAAACGTTTGCATCTTGATGCTCATTTCATATCGTTACACCTCGTGTGCATGTACATAGAAGACAATGCATTTGAAGAGGTGATTTAAGTTTTCATTAACGAAGCTTGGTATACTTTTGTATTCGACTCAAAACCACCACCACATTTGATCACATTTTAAAATTTTACGTCATGCAATCTATTATTTCATTGCTCTCATCAGTAGTTTTAGTTTTATTGAGAACAACATTTTCAATTTGTTTAATCACTTTTAGCAAAAAGTTTATTTTATAAACGATACAATTCATTCATAATTTGTATAATAACACAGTAGTCCCAGGCCTGTTTTTCTTTATCCATATTTATTCGAACTTACAAACATACAAACATGCAAACATATGTAAAAATTACTTCCTATATAAATTCATGTATTTACTCATCCATTGACAAACAATGCATGTAACTTTATTTGAACACGAGAGTCTATTTGTTTCTAGTTTTTTAATTTTTTTTTTGTCATGTTGTTATGCGTGTGTAAAGCTGGTAAATTTGTAAAGAGAGTACCTTAAGGGGATTTTCATTCGTTGTCCTTACAAAAAAATATTTATAAAATTTAATACAATTTTTTATATGTAAACAACGCTCAGTTATTTTCCTTCAGTCATTCAATCATTTGATTTTACAATAAGAATAATCAACAATTTATCTGAAGTCACCGTAGTCTAACAGGTAGTGTGTTACCCGTGGTTCAAAGCCCAGCTCAGAGATTTCGAACAAATTAGAACCAGTTTCTGTAGCCTTCTGGCAAAAACTTTGAGAGTAAAACAAAAAATTACCATGAAAAGCTTCTCAAATCTGTAGTTCAAGTGGCCGTATGTACTGCTGCTCGTGGATAATTATGGGTGGGCGGTATGAGGAGTTAGGTTGTAATCCTGATCAGATAATCTCGAGTCAAACAGACACAGGAGTTTATCAGCAATACAATTTCTAATGGTATTCCTCTTTCCTCCAACGCATATAAGTGTTCCCTTTGAACTTCCCAGAAACTACTCGACATTCATGGAGCAGAGCTAGGAAGTCTTTTTGTGTGCTTTTCCTTAAGAATCATTCGTTGTCTTTTGCTAAAACGTTAACAGGTTTGTAATAGCCTAAAATAAAATTTGAAAAGGCATCACAGAGAGCGTGACGAAACTCGATGGTGAAGTAATTGAGTAGCTTTCTATCTCAGAGAAAATTATCGAAGCTGTTGAAGGTACAAAGGGCCTTAGAGAAAACTGATACAGATAAGTTTGATGATGAATTATTTGTACGAGATAACGATGTCTTAGTTCATTGGTAATATGTCGCTTATCGGTTTTTAAATTTCAATTTGAGACAATAGCTGGAAGGAATGGAATAGAAGACCGATTTCATCGGAAGCGAAACACAATGCAACAACATTAACCCATTAACGCCTGACCCCAGAATCCATGGTCCGATTTCGGTGAAATTTGGCACAAATAGTATTTGGAGTATTTATGTTGATATGAATATTTTTATTTTTTTAAGTGTCGTGCTGGTCTCTATAGGGCATGGGTATTTTTCTACCCACTTCGGCATAAGTGTGCTCCGAAATAAAAATTTTTTCTCTTTCTTATATGACGGCTAAACAACATAGTTAAACTATTTTTGAGACTTTTATTGAGAATGTAAACGTTTGTGACAATAATAATCTTGACAAGAATGATAAATTAGCCAAGATTACTCCATTAAACAATGCACTGAATAAAAAATTCATGCAATTTGTATGAACATATTATGGTCGCCATTCCCTAAAGATGTACATAAAGGGCAATCCAATATGATTTGACTAAAAATACTGGGTATTAGCTTCTATGACATTATATTGTTATTCCTTTATCACATATGCTGGGCGCTTCAGCTAATAATAATGCTGACTACGGACTTGGAGAAAACGTTGTACTACGACTATTAGAGAATATTTCAGATCCAAGCCAATAAATGTTACATTCGACAACTTTTTTACAAGTCATATTTTATTATATACATTATCTCGGAAGAGTTATTTTGCAACAGGTATTGTTCGAGATAATCGGAACAATCACGCATTGTTGGATGATATTAAATAGATGTAAAAGAAACCTCGGGGTTCTTTAGATCTGTGCTTTGACAAAAATAACAATATTATCGCAGTTCACTGGAACGATAATTCGGTAATTACCTGCACACATATTTATTATCATGTTATACCTACTTACATATGTATGTATATATTTTAAATCTTTCTGAAGATGGTGACTGTGATTATGATAATTTTTTGGGAGTAGAGCCGATGTGCAAAACCAAAAGATATGACCGTAAACATCGCAAGATGGCTGTCGTTGATTTATTCAATAATGGCGCCAACAATTATAGTAAAGGCATGGAAACTACACTGCTTGTGCAGGGGATGTGAAGGTTTGTCACCTATGAGCCTACTTGATTTTCGGGTTAGCATTGTTAAAAATTCGTGAAAATCGACGCCATGATGGAAAAGTTGTCGCAAATGCGCAGCAAATAGCAAAACATACTGACAAATTTAACCACATGATTGATAAAATTGGAAAATGCGGTCCTTGTGCGCAATGTGGTGTTGAATATGCATAAAAGAGATTGTGTTGCACAATTTCAGGCAATTTGCACCAAAACGAAATATGAAAAAATATTTCTTCCGCGACTTTCTCTCAGCAGATTTCTGGCAAAAACTCTAAGAGTAAACAAACCTGCCACGAAAACTTTCACAAAAAATCTATCGTTAGGAGTCGACTTTAAACTGTAGGTCCCTCCACTTATGTATAAAATTAACACACACAACATGAGTGGTGTTGAGAAGCTAGGCCGTAATCCTGACTGAAGGTTTGTAATGGCCAATTATGTATGTATGTGTAACTTTATTTTATCTGTAAGTTGTAATAACGAAAAGAAGTTAAAGCTGACTTTAAAGTTGTGGGATTGATGTATGGCAGACAATAT
Source organism: Sarcophaga rosellei (assembly GCA_930367235.1). Taxonomy (NCBI): domain Eukaryota; kingdom Metazoa; phylum Arthropoda; class Insecta; order Diptera; family Sarcophagidae; genus Sarcophaga; species Sarcophaga rosellei. The sequence goes on along the minus strand of OV884018.1, from coordinate 53,215,555 downwards.
TCAATTGCTTTTATTATGAGAACATTTTTGATTCCCCCTTTTTATTTGTTTTTAAAATGAAATATTTTTTTTATAAATAAAACAGTTGTATTAAGACATTTGTCTCTACACTTATGAGTTGGTAAATATAAAAATAGATGCACAACATGTGCGTTGTTGCACACTTGCTCCAACCAGAATTATTTTAAATTTCTAGTATAACAACTACCACTTGGTAAACATTTAAAAGGCATTTCAAATTGGTTTTTTTTTATTTTCAAATGTTTAAGGCACTGCTGGTGTGGTGTCGCAGGCCTGAAATTTTCATCTTTAATCATGACAACAAAAATTATTCCATTTTTAAATGGAAACTACTGAAGTTTTTAAATGTAATCAATCCTTGAAAAAAAAATATTCTTTATGACAAACTTTTAAATTTAATTTTTTTTGTTCATGCAGGTCAGTTTTTTTCTTGCTACTAAGAAAGGCCATCAGAATTTTAAACTCAAATGAGATTTTGCTTTGATATTTATTTTGTTATGTACTTGGCTATCATATTTCCACTTTCTGTATTATTTATTGTATTTTTAAAAGAATTTAAAAAGAAGAATTAAAACATATGGAAATGAGTTTCAATTTAAATGCTGGAGATAGCATTGAAATTACATACATACATATATACACAATTGGCCATTAGAACGCTTCAGTCAGGATTACGGCCTAGCTTCTCACATCACGCATGTTGTGAGTCTTAATTTTATACTTGAGTGGCGAGACCTTCAGTTTAACGTCGACTCCGGACGACAGATTTTTGAGAAACATTTTCATGACAGCTTTATTTGCTCTCGGAGTTTTTGCCAGAAATCTGCTCAGAGGAAGTCGCCGAAGAGATATTTTTTTTCATATTTCATTTTGATGTCTGACCTGGGGCTCGAACCCTGACTGTACGTGTAATAAGCGAATACACTACCTTCTAAACTAAGGCGACACTACATTGACATTGGTGATGTTATATTCTATGACTCCCAGCCACAGAACACTGGGACTAGATTCCACGCCGGTATCAAATTAGGCTTCCTTTACGAAACTCTACTTGTTCATAAACACCGAAAAGTCACGTTCATCAGCATAAAAACTCGATTAAGTTTCGTTCGAATGAATAGTCAACTACTGCCTCATAAGTTCGATGTAATGTTAGTCCTGAGGATTAAAAAAATCATTTTGTGTCTTCTATATTTATAAGATATTCTGCATTAAATATACATAAAATAAATATGCTTTCACCACTACATGAACTACTGCTACCCTGTACCGCTGTTACTGGATTAATGAGTATCATCCCTCAATCCCATCTGGAGGCATTTTAATGATATTGTTACGAAAACGATAAACAAAAAGCTACATAAACAAATACAACGGAACTTGTTTCAAGTAAACCAACTACATCAGTATGAAAGGAAATTGGATAGACAAGTAAGCGAACGCAACAACAAGCAATGTGAACGAAATATACAGACGAAAATCAAGTCGCAATAGAGTTCTAGAGAAGCGAAAACACGAACACTCTACTTCAAGAACCTTCATCAGACTGTTAACGTGGGCATATAAAAAGGCAAGGCAAAGCAGGCGACTGGCAGTAAGAATTCAGTCAGTCTTGTGTGAAGACACATTGCATGTGAAGAAAACAGTCGTGGTTTAAAGATCGCCATTGAAAAGATCTGCGTTGTAAGCTAAGAATAATAGCGAACAAGCAATTTGTTGTTGTATCGTCAAGTTGTAAACGGTGGCACACAAAAGTAGTGCGAACAATCAAGAATTTAATTGAAACTAAACACTAATTCATTTTTATTTTGTCTGCAATCAACGAACTCATATTTTAAACGTTTTTAAAAAGGCAGAAACGTAACAATATGTATTGATGGAAACTTCTTCAGAATTGGATTTCTATATTGGTTAACATGACGTTCCTTTCTCACTAAATTTGTTCTTTCCAGGCATTTATGTGGGCACTATTAATGGAAGCGCTCAACTCCACTTAAGTAACATTAAGAGTCTTTTAATATTCTCTGGCCCATCTTCGGCGATGTTCAATTAAAGAAATGAAATCGCTGGCAAGCGCTCTATTTGACAGTCATGCCATAATTGCACTGTTCAACTACAGAGATGAATGTGCTGTTAGGAAGATGGAACTCGGAACTAACTTTATGATTAATTTCAGTAAGATTATGTAAAATTTCGATGAAATTATAATAATATCCTAATGCAACCACCATTTAAATATTTGAAAAAGTCTGGAGACGAACAACACAACACAAAGAGAGCTGTTGGTACTATTGTATGAGTTATAAGTTTAAGTATCATATTGTTACGTTTTTACCTTTTAAAAACATTTAAAATATGAGCTCGTAGATGAAAAATAAAATAAAATTTAAATGTGTGCTTAGTTTTAATTAAAATTGGTTATTATTCGCACACAATTCTATGTGCCAGTGTTCACAACTTTATGTAAACAACAACAATTGCTTTGTTTGTTATTCATATGCTTACACTCTTTGCATAAACAATAACAAATACTATACAATTGTTCGATTGATCTCTGTAACGGAGATCTTCAAACCACGGTTACGCTCTTCAAACACAGCGCGTCTGCACACAAGACTGACTGAACTTCACTAACTCAGTCGCCTGTTTTGCCTAGCCTTTTATATGGCAAAAGTAAACAGTCTGATGAATGTTCTTGAAGCCGAACGTTAATGAGTTTAAATCAAACCTTGAACAGAGGATTGGATTTCGTTTTTTTTTAACATTGGCAAGGTATTTAGTAAATAGTGTGTTGACTTATTAGACGTGAGGTCGCGGTTCATATCAAACAAAAAGAAATAATATTTCTTTGTCGACTTCCTATCAATAGATTTCTGACAAGGCAAAGACACTGAGAGTGAATAAAATATTCATGAAAAAATTTCTCAAAAATCTGTTGTTCGGAATCGACTTTAAACTGTATGTCACGTCACTCATGTCCAAATTTTTAACACACACAGCATACATATGTATCTGTTTCTTTTCTGTTAGACAGAAATGATTGTTTTTGTTCGAGAAGTCAGTTTTCGTTAGAATTTTAAGGTGGGATCGAACTGGTTTTATTGAAAATATTTCGTGGCTTAGGTAGGTAGAGGTGGCTGCCTATCCTAGAAAGTTGGTTGGAAGGACACACTTAGGCCGCATTGGGCCCATTGTGTTGCCACAGTTATCCGCTATTCCCTAACCTCGAAACCGAAACTCGGAGCTCCTGATGAAGCGATTTACTCTACCAATATCGATCGTTGACAGTTCCTCCAGATCATCCATGTAGTAAGTACCCAAGTACTTATTTCTCCTCTGGCAAGGAGCCGGGCATGTACCCAGCAGGTGAGGGAGAGTCTCTTCCTTTTCCTCATCTCTGCAGCTACTGCAAAAAATCATTAGCAAGGCGTCCGAGAACAATGCGCCTCGCATGCGTACCCATAATGCAAAGCCCTGTAATGACACCGATAACCACAGTAAGAGCGCCTCTTGGGAGTTTAAGTAGACTCATTGTGCGCCCCTCATCCAGCCTTGGCCAGATTCGACAATTCATCGAAGAGTTCGATGGTAACGACCCGCCTGGCAAGTTCATCAGCTATGCAGTTACCCGGAATACCACACCTACCCGTGTGGTAGCGGGTAACAAAAGAATACTGCCACAGTCTGCACCATGCTTGTCGTAAGAGGCGACTAAAGGTGCCAGTGATGTACTGGGAAATCGAACATTACATTATAAAATGTTGGATATTGTGTTATGTCGAATTCTCCTACGTTGCAAAAACATGCAATCATAGTTGCTAAAGATGGAATTTGCAACATATTTTGTATGTATAAAAAATTAAATCATTGTGGAGTCGACATACTCAAATGTGGTGTTTGATGTGCCTGGCTCCCTCCAATGATTAGTGATGTACTGGGAATGTAATTATTACATTTTCATACATTGCGAAAGCATACATTGTTGTACTTATTTGATTCGTCATGTAAGTTAATGGACTTTTTCTTTCCTTTGAGAAGATTCTGGGCTAAGACATTCGCAACAATGTATGTAAATAACTGTCGTCAGTCTGGAACTAGTTATTTGGGGTTAAACTGGCAGCAGTCTGGTCTTGCTTGGCTGCAAAGCCTGACCAGTGGTCTTAATCCGGTACCACGGGTGTCGGGAGCCCCAGAGACTTGTCTCTGCCCGGCAATTCGTAAGGTCACCTTGTGGGAGCAACGTGGTGGCTGAGGTTTGGAACTAAATCGTGGGGAGTGCGCGAGTACGGTGTGGCGTTACACTCTTAACGCATTGAAGGAGTTTAGATGGTCTCCGACCCCTAAACAAGAGGGAAGTCATGTCCAAATAACATGGCTTCGAATTGCTACCTACATACAGTGATGCGTAAAAGTGAATAATTGCATCATTGTTGTGGGGGCGTTGGTTTACGCATAGTATTCACTGTGTTTCAAACACCGTGAGATAATGCCTACAACGGCGGTGCTCACGTAAAACTGAAATTCATTTTTTTTTTTGTTCCGCGGTACCCATACGATATGGATATCATATCGTTCCGCTATCTCGTCGAGAGATCACCGTACACCATCTTAGAGTTCAACACGTTGGATCTTAGAGCCCTGATAGCCGCCTGGCTATCAAGTGACGTTCGTGTCTTAATAGATGTGTACTTCCCGGGATGCCGATAATAAAATAAAAAAAATCATTCACTATAAACATTGTCTTGTTTACTAGAAACAGGTGATAGAATTGAAACAAAAATGTTCATCAGACTCATTACATTTCGATTTTAATGCTTTCATTTCATCGTATGGTGAAGTGTACAAAACAGTATCTCCATTCAAATTTTTTAATACGAATACTTGAAAAAATTAAACTTTTCAACAAAAAAAAAAATTAACCCGTTAATGGTAATTCAAAACAAAAAAGCTTTTTATTTTGTTAACAAACAACAAAAGCGCCTAAAGCTCCTGGATATAGAATACAAGTCTGCTATCTTTGAAATTGGCTGCAACGAGTTGTAAACAAAAGATAATTGCTTTAACATGCTTAAGCACATACATACATACGTATGCTAACCACTACATACATACCATATATGCAAGGAAAACAAAAAGCTTTTCTTTTTTACTTTACAATCCTTTTTTTCTGTCATTTTCATATTGCTTGCTATTGAAGCGTCCTCTATATGCAACTAGGGAAACTAAATGACAAGGAAAAAGTAACGAAAAAAAAGGTGGGAAAAGCTTTTTTTCTTGTCTGTTTATCGTTATTTATAAAAAAAAATTAAATAAGAAAACAACAAAATTAACCGTTATCAATATGAAAAAACTTAAGAGCTTAAGTATTGTAATAAACAACAGACACTCTCTTAGCCATAGTGGTCTTAAGGCAATAACAACTATTATAACAATACCTATTGACAGCATACTAAGCCTGTTAAAAGCTTAATGGCAGCAAGAGGTTTTTGGATTTTTTTATTTTTTTGTTTGTTCTCCTTCTAAAACAAATTGTAGGGGACGTTCGACTATTTTTTCTCTCCAAATGTAGGACTTTTTAGTTTGACTGTCTATATTTACTAGAATCTTTTCGCCAATAACGGTATAGCTTTAGTTTATGACGCTTTTATTGCTTTCTTTATATTTATTTTCATGTAAATATTCTCTAGTAATACGTTTTCAACAGTTTTATGGCCTTTGGCTTAACAGCGAATGTCGAAGTCTGTGGCAAATAAAAAAAAAAACTGAGATTTTTACAAGTGATAACGCTAATGTATAGGTTTACATATCAAATATACATTTAAACATACATATTTTACATGTCTATACATCCGTATCACTTTCAACCACAATACTTTATGTAAATATACGAATATTTTTTTCAGTGTATGCCTCACAAACAAGTGTTACGTCCCAGTGTGATTAAGTTGAAGTCCTAAATGGTTATTGAATAGATACGTCAGCCTTTAGTTTAGTTTATTTGAATACGTTTTTTTTATAATTATCGGGAACTATGTAATACGGTGTTCAGATATGCACCTTTATTGCGTAAATCGCAATAAAGGGCATTATTGAGCTCAATATTTCATATAAAATTTCAATTAATTATTGCACAAATTGTTAAAATACTTTCTGTTGATATTTGAAAACTCAAATGTCTAAAAAAAAAAAAAAAAAAAAAAAAAAAAAAAAAAAAAAATGTTGTTGCAAAAACCAACTGTTTTGTTTATTAGCTGCCAAATGAATATTGAATAAACAGCTGAACTGCATATATTATTATGTCTGAACACTTAAAATATTGTACTCAATAAACCGAATATTGACTCAATAAAAGTGCATATCTGAACATAGTATTCTTGGTAAAGTAGCGAGCGCTTCTCAGTACTTTTATTGCTGTAAGCATGTCACCAACATTGTTTTATTTTTTTACTGTAAAAAAATACACACTGAAATACTATAGCATGTAGCAAAAAAGTCGCCCATTATTTAAACTCTAAAGTTACTAAAAAAAAATACGTACTTTAAACATAAGTTATTTTAGTTATTTGAAAAATGTATAATTTTTTAATGTTTTTTTATTTTATTTTTATTTATTTATTTTTTTTTTTTGTCATTTTGATGTTCATTTTTTATGTTGAATAAAACATAGCAGGAAAATTTAACAATTTTAAGCCATCATGCATACAAGTTTTTTTAAATTTTTTTTCCACAGGAATAAAGTTATTGCTACAATAACAACTACAAAAACAAAGTGATAAATTTTTTAAAAGCATTACTTTTTGCATATTTTTTTTTGTTTTTTTATTGTATGGGTGTTCGAAGCTAAAGGTTGTGCTATACATATAGTATATAGGGAGTAGAGTGTATAAAGGTGGGTTGGTTGTCAATGGGTTAATATAAGCAAATATTGCTGCATATTTGAAGTGCAATTCCAACAACCGTAAATGTGTAGGGAGTTGCTGAACAAATAAAAGTGAAATATTTTATGCAGCAACAGAACAGAACAGAACAGAAAATATCGAATCCTGTATGCCAAAAAGACATGCTTGTGAGTTGTGTGTGCTCAAGTCTTTTTTAGCTTTAACAACCCGATATTATTCGAAATAATAATTCAAAAATAAAAACAAAAAGAAAAGGTCACAAGAAATATGTTAAATTTATGAGAAAGAAAAAATGAGAATTAAAGAAAACAAAAAATGGAAAGAAAAAAAGAAGAAATAAAATCCATTCAACTTTTAAGAACGAACTCTGGTGCAGTTGGTGTGTAAGAAACAAAAAATTTCGATTCTCAATTCATATTTTAGCAAGAAAGAGAAAGAAATGTAAGTAAGTAAGGGGCTCAGCTTTGGATTCGTACTAATTTTTGTTTTTTTTTTGGTACTTTGGTGTTAGAAATTGATGCAACAAACGCAATAAGGTTCAAACAATATTCTAATGCTTAAATTTGCTTTTTTTTTTTTTTTTTTTTGTTATGGGGAAAATTGAAATTTTTAAATACCATTTTCGAGCATTGCAGTGTCTCGTTAGTGGCCTCTGTAAAAGCTCTTCGAAGTCGCAATTTTCGGCTTTCGGATAAAGTACGAGGCATTAGTAGAACACCCTAAAGGAAAAGTTTATTTTTTGTACAGTTTTAGTTTGTTAGAAGAAAATTGTGTTACAAAAACAAAAAGGAAAAAAGAAAAAGTTTAGCTTTAATACAACAACAAAAAATAAAAGAAGGAGAAACAAGCCATAGTTTTTTTCGAAATTTTCAAATTTCGTTACTGACAAGCTAAGGAAGGAAACAAAAGTAATTGAAAGCAAAACAAAACAACAAAAAAAAAAAATAAAAAAAACATTAAAAATGGAATTTCTAACTCAGCACAAGGTATAAATAAATACGATATTCATGTCTAAAGAATTTTTGTTTTTTATTCTTATTTAACTTTTAATTTTTCTTGTTTTATTTACTTTTTTAGAATTTTTTTTTTATTTGGAAATTTTATTTATATTAGCAATTCCTTTGTATTACAAAAGAAAAAAATAAAAAGAAATGTACTCTTCTGGACTTTGAAATATTTTATTTACATAAGTTTTTAGAAAAGAGTTTTATTTTTACATTAAAAATTTTTTCGTAGAAAATGTATGTATGCATGTACTTTCTATTGACCATACCAAAGAAATTAAAATAAAATAAAATCAAAATAAATCTCAAAATAAAATTGTATCACATGATATAAAATTTACATACGATTGATTACACTATGCGACAAAATAAAAAAAAATGAAATACACCCAGCTAATGGCATTAGTGTAGGTTGTAAGTTTTGTTGAGTAGAACTCAAATATATTTTTTTTTATATTTTTCGAACCCTTCAAATTTGTTTTATTTGATGAAAACCGTATTTTTGATCTTTTCACACAAAATTATTGATTATACAAACATTTTTGAACCAATGTCCAAAGTTTAAACCTTATTAGAAAGGCGAGGGATGGTCGTTTAAAATGTTATACACATATGTACTATTTGACTTAATATGCTATGGGGTTTGATGAGGTAAACTTGACAAATGCGATTTTTTTTCATATATTTTCAAGTTTGTGTGTTCATAGTAGCAAACTTTAATAAAAAAAATATGAAATAAGGGATAATATTCTGACAGTGCATTATCTTGTGAAGAGATTGATACTTCGTTTGATCAAATCGGACAAAAATTACAGTAGTTATTAGTTAAATAGAATAACAGTCGTGTTATATTTTGTATATACATATGTCATCTCATCAAATGAACTTTCAGTTAAAAAGTTTTCAAAAGTTTTGATGAATCCTGACTGTTTATCGCAAAATGTGACAATTTCACGTTTGCACGACTGCCAGAAGTTGGCTAATATTTGTGTTTTTTTGCAAATATTATTATTTCTCTTTGCCCAAACATTGCCCAATTTCAGGTCGTCGCCCAAAAGTGAAATTGACACATTTTGCTATAAACAATTAAGATCCATCAAAAATTCTGATAAATTTTGAATTAAAAGTTTATTTGAACAAATATATACTATATAAAAAATGTAACTCGACTGTTAGGCTCTTTAAATAATAACTGGGGTAATTCTTGTCAGATTTGATCAAACGAAGTGGCAATCTCTTCACAAGATAATACACTTTCAGAATTTCATCACTTATTTCATATTTTTTAATAAAACTTTGCTAGTATGAACGAACAAAATTGAAAAAATATGAAAAAAAATTCGCATTTGTCAAGTTTACCTCATCAAACCCCATAGCATTTTATGTCATAACATAAATGTATTTATATCGTTTTAAAGACCCATCCCTCTCCTTTCTAATAAATTTTAAAATTTGGACATCGGTTCAGAAATGTTTATGTAAACAATAAATTTGTGCATAAAGTCAAAAAAAAAACTGTTTTTTTCAAATAAAGCAAGCTTGGAGGGTTCGGGAAAAAATTTTTTTGAGTTCTACTCAGCAAAACTCACAACTGTCATTAGCTGGGTGTATTTAATTTTTTTATTTTGTCGCATAGTGTAATAAGTATTTATTGAACAACATTGTTATTTAAAGGAAACAAGTAGTCTGTATTGGAAACCAAAGACCTCGAAAGATTTGATACGAAACATTTCTGAGTAACAAAATTTGTAAGTCCACGTATTTTATATTATTGCAGTAAAAGAAGGAGGCCGGTCTGGATAAAGCATTGGATACAATGGCAAACGCCTGGAAAGTAGCTTTTAGCAAGGCATGAAAAGAGAGAAAATCCCAAGGGGCAAGGCCTTAGTAGTGGAGTTGCTCATTACGTGCGGAATGAAGGAAAATGTTAAGATAATCGTGTTGACGGATAACTGGGCAATCTCAAGCTACGAAGGTTTAATAACATAAGGCAGAAAACGAAAAGAAATTCTTGCAGATGTTTTTGGCACAAATTAAAACAACCCAATGAGGCTTTCATAAGCTTCTAATAAAGTAAGCTCTCTATCAGGTCAGTTTACAATTCCTGGTCTAATACGAAAGAGGTGATTGTTAGGCTACACTTAGATACATATTTTCAAAGCAAATGTCACGGAGTCGATCCCCTCGAATGTGACCTTAAATTTAATCCGATGTTTCAAACATTATAAATAATTTTAAAACACTGAAGGCAGTGTGCTCGCTGATCTACCTCTGAAATGGTAATTCGGCGGCTTTAGGGAATATATTACGCCTATATTAAGTACTCTTACGCGCCTTTTAAAGCGTAATTCTTTATCCCAAAAGCTGAGTGATATTGTCTATTATTCTTAAACTATTGGAAAGGATTCTGGCATTTGTTCTGGCTATGTTTATTCGAAAGCATCTGTTATCTCGATAAACGTAATTTTAGCGGCTCCATTATTAAGTTCGTTGTAAAACTTTTAACCAGAAGGTTATCATTGCCTGTATTGGGAAGGCTCATGCGGCAAAGAAAGTAAACTGAAGGCACACAACAAGATTGAGTTCTGTCACCTTAGCTGTGAAATTGATTTGCTTAGGATATTGTTACGAAAATGGAAACGTTGTACGATCGTTTAACATTAAAACGATAAGCAAAAGCCACACAAACACATACAACAAACTTGTTACAAGTAAACAAACAACATCTGTATGAAATAAAAGGGAATAGACAAGTAAGCCAACTCCACAACAAGCAATGAGAAAAAAATACACAAACAAGAATGAGGTTGCAACCGAACTCCCGAGAAAGCGAAAACGTGAACATTTCACTTCAAGAACATTCATCAGACTGCATATAAAAAGGCAAGACAAAGCAGGCAACAAGCAGTAAGAATTCAGTCACTCTTGTGTGAAGACGCATTGCGTGTGAAGAGAACAGTCGTGGTTTGAAAATCGCCGTTGAAAAGATCTGCGTTGTAAGCAAAGAAGAATAGCGAACAAGCAATTACTGTTGTATTGTCAAGTTGTAAATAGTGGCACACAAAAGTATTGCGAACAATAAAGAATTTAATTGAAACTAAACATAAATTTATTTTTATTTTGTTTGCAATTTACGAGCTCATATTTTAAACGTTTTTAAAAAGGTAAAAACGTAACAATATATTACAAGAGGTAATGGTTATAATAGATTGGAGTTCATTGTGTGGTTTAAGTATCAAACCTCGCAAAATGGAATTGATGCTATTTATTGATGATACAAGGTATCTATCTGCGGAACCTTAATGCAATTCAAGTGTATACGAGTATATACAACAAAGTAAAATATCTGACGAATAGGTGAACATGTTTTAGAGGATAAAGAAAGTGACCATAGTAATTTGCACCTCTAAAAGAGACGTGTATATGAACTTAGACCCTCCATTGGGCCGTTTCGGAAGCAAACCTTCTTTGGCGGTATTCTCGTTTCAATGAAGAAGTGCTTCAAAATTGTTGAATTTGAGCGATGCCAACGTCCAACGCAATCTGAAGAGGTTACTGTTTGGTGTTCTTGGGGAACGTCTTTGGCCAGGTCACCAAAGTCAACGGCGAGCACTATAGGTTGATGATTACCAACTTTTTTTTTGACCTGAATTGGATGATCTGGACACCAACCATATGCCACATAGCTAAAGCTACATTAGATATAACGAGCGAACGACTGGTCGTCCCACGTGGAGGTCATAATAAGCCTGATATTACAGCAGTCCCCAAAGCTATGCCATCTGTCAAATTCTGCCTGATTTATGCACCTGACTTATGAAAATTTTGACATTTCGAACACGCTCACAATAAAGCACATAAAGGTGCAGGTCCTGATGGTCTTCCCGCTGAATTGTTTAAGACCGGAAGTAGGGCGCATGCTCCAGCTTATTTACAAAATATGGATAGAGAAAAGTATGCCCAATGATTGGAACCTCAGTTTCCTCTGTCCTGTTCTGAAAAAGGAAGACCCTACGATATGCGCCAACTACAGGGGTATAAGCCTTCTCCCTATATCATATAAGGTTCTTACAGGCGTATTGTGTGAACGACTGAAGCCACTCGTAAAAACACTGATTGGAATTTATCAGTGCGGCTTCAGACTTGGCAAGTTCATCATCGAGCTGATATTCACACTACGCAAAATCCTGGCAAGGACTCACGAAAAACAAGTCGACACCATCTCTTTGTCGACTATAGGACAGTCTTCGATAACCCCATAAGGGATCGTGTTTTTACCGCAATGTCTGAGCTCGGTATACCTGCGAATGACGTTGAGCAATTCCTGCAGCGCCGTCAAGGTAGGAATGGACCACTCCGAACCTTTTGATACCATGTGAGGTTTCAGACAAGGCGATCCTTTATCATGCTACCTCATCAACTTCGTGATGGAGAGTGTTCTGCGAAAGGCAGGAGTGCTTCGTGCTTTTTTATTGACATCATAGGACGTACCAAGCGAAATGTTACTGCTGCCTTTAGTACTATTAAACGGAAGTCTACTAAGATGGGTCTGGCAGTAAATGAGGGCAAAACGAAATATATGTTATCGGCAAGTAGAGACATACGGCGTATTGGATCTATACTACAGTCAAATAATTTATTTATCTTGGCTCCGCCGTTACCACCAAAAATGATGTCAGTCTGGAGATCAAGCGCAGGATCACTCTTGCCAACAGGTGTTATTATGGTCTCAGTAGGCAATAGAGTAGCAGAGACCTCTCTCGTACGATAAAACTAATGCTCTATAAGACGCTCATCCTACCCGTGCTTCTTTATGGCGCAGAGACATGCACCCTATTAAGACTGATGCAGTAGCCTTAAGAATATACGAGAGAAAAGTCTTACGTAAGATCTTCGGTCCTATGCGAGTATGAGCTGTATGAGATCCTCAACGACATAGACGTTGTGCAGCGTATTAACATTCAGCGACTGCGCTGGCTCGGCCATGTTGTTCGAATGGAGGACGATGCTCCGGTGAGAAGGGTATTTGAAGCGGGAATCTGCGGAAATCATCGAAGAGGACGACCTTGCCTGTGTTGGAAGTACCAAATCGAGAAAGCCCTGTCATCGATTGGTGTGACCAACTGGCGTAGGCGCGAGAATCAGAGGCGCTTGGAAGGATGTGTTGCGGTAGGCCGAAATTCGTTAATCGGGTTGTTAATGGCCGATTAAGTAAGATCTTGATAATGACCCGATATTATATTCCATTACAAGTATGTATATACTATTTTCTGTAGTACTTTGTGTCATAAAATAGTTCAAAACCAACGTCTCATTCGATTCGAATTTAATTCTCCTTGTAATATTATACAAAACATAACCATAAATCGTGATGTAGGGTATAAATAATGAATGAATTTGCGTAAGTATGTGTGCGTGATATTTAATATGTAATATTAGTGGCATTATAAAAAAAATCAATTACAAATAATAGACAGACGTACTACGTACATAAACTGATATTAACTGCTAATATAAGTGCTGACATGATAATAAATCTTGCAACACAAAAAAAATATTAAAATCAATGGCAATTTAATATTGCAGACAAGAAAATATTTAACAAATTACAAAAAATATAAATGCGTAGATAGTAACACACAAAAAGCTCTGGACTATAACCACCAGAGCCTACCAGCGCTTCTATGTCGTAAAATTCTTAAAAAATTAAAAGTATTCCAAGCGTCATGGTGTTGTTTTAAACTTTTGATGGTGTTTTGAGATGGTTTTTAAAGATTCGAATATCGCTTCTAATATTATCATAGGAAGACCAAAGGCAAGTGCCAAAATTGTTTTTTTGTACGACCAACACTCATGGGATGGCCCCTACACATGCAGTGCATTGTGTTGGAACTAAGGAAATATGTTATGGGAAGGAGGACGCTAGATTTAGAACCCTTTATACCATAAGTAACAGGAAACATCTCTTCTGGAAGGAAGTTTCTGATACGAATAGAACGAATTGAGTCTGTAATGCAGTGTGCGATCCACAAACGGAAGTGCTCTCCGAGAAAGACGGCTTTTACATAGGAATACAAGGGGAAGAATTCCCTTTATTTCGCTCGACCAAAATTCGTTGTAGTAACGATAGAACAATGAACCACAAGCCACATTGCAATAATGCTCTAATGAATCAATGGAGTTGGATAGCCTATCGACATTAATGAGAACGTTCGCCCTCTCCTGTACACGGTCGAGAAGTCTCAAAATAGACGTTGTGGCACCGGTCCATACATGGGAGTTGTATTCAATTCTGGGCACGATATAAGTGGTGTAAATAGGAAGAAGATGAAGTGAAATATTTCTTGCACCGTTTTAAGAAGCCAAGGCACTGAATATTGCGTCGGTTCTAGCGAACATCACACTGAACATCAAGAGCTTCTGATCCCTTAATATTTACGCCACACGTACTATGTAGATATACATGATGCAATATTATTGCTGTCAATAAACAACACTGATATAAATTATTTATAATTTAAAAAAATTTTTCTTGAAAATCATACAAAACTTCTCGATTTTTTGGAAGAAAATATCAAAAAAAAAAAATGAAATGATGGTGGCACCTTTAGTAAAATACAAAAAATAAAAACGAGTCTTTTTCTGTATTCATATTCGTTTGCAGTAATGATGTATGTTGGTCTAACGGAGTGTGATGAGTTTAGAAAAATTTCAGAAATGATGAGAGGCATGCGACTGCTAAAGGAAGTGCATAATAATATCCTTCAATCCAATAAATTTTGAAATTCTCATAATGAGATTAAATAATGAAGTCTCTCGATAATGAAGTAATCCAACCGAGCGAAAGCAAACAAAATAGACGATTTTCGGAAACACATGCCATTTTCTATCGCCATTCGATATTTTTGCTTTATTATTCTGGACAATATTTAAGAGTAGCAATTAAAGGGTCCGCCAAATAACTTTTTTTTTTTGAAAATGCTTTAAAAAAAACTACTGAATATTTTCTTAAATTTCTTTTTTTATTTGAAAGTACAATCCTTCCGGTTAATAATGGAAAATAATTTCATTCAAATGGCTGGCCATGCAGTAGCCTACACGAGTAGCCTACAGAAGATGCCGATTTTCCAGATGAAGCTCATTTTGATCTTGGCGGGTATGTAAACAAGCAACATTTTCGCATTTGGGGCACAGAAAAGCCGACGCACCCAAAACGAGTCACTCTTTGGCGCGGATTTTGGTCCAGAGGAATAATTGGGCCATTTTTCTTCGAAAATGAGCAAGGAGTGGCCGTTGCAGTCAATGGCGATTGTTATTGGGCCATGTTGAACGAATTTTTGTTCACAAAATTGAAGAGGAGGATATTGGCAACATTTGGTTTCAACAGGACCGCGCTACGTGCCACACAGCCGAAGCTACACTCGATGTTTTGCGCCCTGTTTTTGAAGATCGCATTATCAGCCGCAGAGCTGATGTCGTTTGGCCACCTCTGAGCTGCGATTTGACACCGTTGGGCTATTATTTGTGGGGTGCCGTCAAAGATAAGTGTTACGCCGACTAGCCAGAGACAATTGACGCTTTAAAGGACAATATTCGTGAAGCCATTGGTGAAATACAGCTGCACACAATCGATAATGTGCTTAAAAAGTGGACCGATCGTGTAGGCTACTGCATGGCCAGCCGAGGCAGCCATTTGAATGAAATTATTTTCCATTATTAACCGGAAGGATTGTACTTTCAAATAAAAAAAGAAATTTGAGAAAATATTCAGTAGTTTTTTTTTAAAGCATTTTCAAAAAAAAAAAAAGTTATTTGGCGGACCATTTATGTCATGAAAAAACATGAAATTAAACGAAACTTCCAACAGCACCTCCTATGACTGGTACATGCTGTTGATATACTTTTAATACCTTCTGAACATTGCAATATGCAAAAGTGGTTAGATTAGATGAGTTGCTTAGGTTAGGTGAATATCCTTGAACTCCAATATACCGAACTGAGTCCAAAATAAAACTTGCTATTGCTGTAGCCTCATTTTAAAGGGCTCCTTCAAGAACGTTAGAAACTTAGAGTACTCTGTCTTTTTATGACAAGAGCAGGGCGCCAACAGATTCACAACTTATGCAGATCTGCCAACCAAAAGGACTGACAGAATCTCTATTGTACGATGGTTGGCCATGCAATTTAAGGATAGAAATGAATTGGTTGTTATAGGTGTGCGTTTAGCAGAGTTTATGCAAACAAAATATTGCTTTCAGTGACTTCCTCGCAGCGGTTTTGTGGCAAAAACTCTGAGAGTAAATAAAATTGCCAGGAAACACAGGCATGGAGAAATCATCTTCAGCGATGAGGTCTCGTAATTCTCTCAGTAGCTTTCGAGCAAAAAGGCAGTGTACTTGCTGATTTACCTCTGATATGGTAATTCGGTGGCTTTATAGAATATATTTCGCCTATCTTAAGTACTGTCACGCCCCTTTTAAACGAAGATAAGCAAACAGATTTGAAGGTAATTTTTTATCCCAAAAGCTAAGGGATAAAGTCTAACATTCTTAAAACACGGGAAAGGCATTTGTTCTGGCGATGATTGTTCGCAAGCATGTGTTATCTCGATAAACGTAATTTTAGTGGCTCCGTTATTAGGTTCGTTGTGAAACTTTTAGCCAGAAGGTTATCATTGCCTGTATTAGGAAGGCCCAAGCGGCAAAGGAAGTGAACTGAAGGCACACAACAAGATTGAGTTCTGTCGCCATAGCTGTGGAATGGGTTTGCAAAGGATACGTTGCAAGAGCTAAAACTCTGAAAGTATATAAAATTGTTATGAAAAGTGTCTCAAAAAGCTGTCTGACAGAAGAAGGTCTCCCCACACGTGCATGAAATTAAAACAAGTAAACCATGAATGGGAAGCTAGGTCGTACCTACGACAAATTAAGTAAATAAGTAAATGTGTAGATATTCAAATTTTGTACTTTTTTAAATCAGAATAATACTATGTTCAGATATGCACTTTTATTAAGTCAATATTCGATTTATTTAGTACAATATTTTAAGTGTTCAAACATAACAATATACTCACTTCAGCTGCTTATTCAATATTCATTTGACAGCTGGTAAACAAAACAGCTGGTTGTTTCAACAACATTGTTTTTTCCTTTTTTTGTGTTTGTCGTTGTTGACATTTGAGTTGTCAAATATCAACAGAAAGTGTTCGGATAATTGTAATATGAGCACTGAACATACTTATGAAAGTGCTGCATTTTAAGCTTTAGTCAATATTATAACAATTTGCGGATTTATTGCGCAATAATTAATTCAAACTTTATATGAAATATAGTATAGTAGTCGCGGTAGTCTAGTAGGTAGTGTGTTCGCTTATTAGACGTAAAGCCCGGGTTCAAGCCCCAGGTCAGACATCAAAACGAAATATGAAAAAAATATTTCTTTGGCGACTTCCTCTCAGCAGATTTCTGGCAAAAACTCTGAGAGTAAATAAACCCGCCATGAAAAGTGTCTCAAAATCTGTACTTCGGAGTCGACGTTAAACTGTAGGTCCCGACACTCAAGTATGAGTGATGTGAGAAGCTAGGCCAGAATCCAGACTGAAGGGTTGTAATGGCCAATTACGTACGTATGTTATATGAAATATTGTACTCAATAATGGCGTTTATTGCGATTTACGCAATAAATTCGCATATCTGTACACCGTATAATAAATGAAGAATTTAATTTTTATGGAGCATTTGCACAATCCGAAGAATTCTTCTCATCCAAATACCATAAACAATGAATTCCAACGAAAGAACTTTGGTTCCAATCATACGAGTAAACAAAAGTGAACCGTTATTCATTTGTGTTGCAAGCGGCAGCGTAAATGTAAACGTGTAAACAACAAGATGTAGGGCATAAAAATCTCTGAATTCATAAGAAGCTTTTCGAATAATAAGCGGCGATTATTTTTAGAAGCATATGACAACGAATGGAATTATAACCAAAAAATAATACCAAATAAAGAAAGAAAAAAAGATTTATTTTGTATGATAAATATGAAATCCATACAATATATGTATGTATAATCATAATACATTATACGAATAACAATGTCCTTTTCTAAATAAATAATAAATATAGCACACATATGTAGATATGCATGATTGTATGTGTATGTTTATATAATGTATGGTAAGCATGACGTTATGATGAGAATAAGGCTTATGGGAGGACAGAAATGCTAAACAACAGATGGTGTTGTATGCAGACATACATAATAATAGTAAAAACGAAAGTATTTTAGATGTTGTTGTTGTTGTTTTTATTAACGATAGTACTGTTATTTTGTTTCTTTTCTAATAATAATAATTAAGAAAATTAATTTTGTTACGACTTTAAGTGTATAAAAGGATTTGTTGTCTGGACAATAAAAAGTACAATACACACACACACACAAAGAGATTTTATTGATTAAAAGGGGTGGGGGGGTTAAGTTTTAATAAAAAATTAAATTTGTTTTCTTCATATATGTAAGCACAAAAACAAAAACAAGAAGAAAACGAAAACGAACACATAAAGACCTAGACAATGGAATTAAAACCAATTTAAAACGACATTCTACATGTAAATAAAAGAAAAAACAGAATCTGGAATGCGTAACATATGATCACTCACCTGTTTAAAAGGTCTCATGCCACCATTAATCCTTAAAGAATCGGCTGCTATACCCGCAATGCCATCACTTTGACTAGGTTCATTGCGCAGCTGCTTGAGCGATACATTAGGCACGGTATGCGAGTGACCACAAGTGTTGTGGGCACCACAACATATGGCCATCGTACTGGATTCAGGCTGGGAACTTTGGCGTATAATACGCGAACCGTTTGTGGGCGAGGAGGTGACCAAGACCGGCGGCACATGGTAGGGCAGAGCATTATTGGAGCCACCCAGATTTCCTTGCTGAAAGGCACTTTTAACACTATCACGTGAAGTTGAACGATCCATTTGACCAGTGGTCGATATGGGTGTGGTTGAGGCACGCCTACTGCAGTTTCTGCAGGCACGACAGCGTGTTTGGGCACTCGGAGATATGGGACATGATGACAAATTCTGATATGATGATGTTCCCAAGGTTGTGGTATTCTCTTGATAGCCATGATTTAAATTCGTTATTGATATGGTCGGTTGCTGTTGCAACTGATGCAATTGGCCACCAGTAGTCGACGAAGATGATGCCGCCTGTTGCCTATCAGTTGCACTCAATTGTTGCTGTTGCTGCTGTTGATTTTGTGCATAATTTTGTAATGGAGTTTTTTGATTCTGATTATGATCTTGGTCCTCTTGGTATACTTCAATGTCAGGCACTGTGGGAGCCGGTCTAAGACCCTGCTCCACATCATCATCCGCCACATGTACACTGCGTTCACTTTCATCCGAGCCCAGACGTGTTTGCTGTGACAGCTGAGGACTGGTTAGATATGTGGAGGTACGATCCTGTCTAATCAATGTTGGCTTAGACGATGCTGTGGAAGTCATATTGTTCGTTGTTGGTCCATTGGCAGAATTCATTTTGATTTGTCGCAATACAGACTGTTTACATTTGGGTGTATTCGAGACCAGTAATGAATCGGTTTCTTCTGAACTAACATAACCAGAGTTCGTAGTATCCGTCAATTTTTGCATTGACATCTAAAATATAAAGAAGAAGAGGAAGAAGAAATATTTTAATTTTCTGTTCCATTAAACAAGAAACTTTTTTGTTAAAATTTCTTTTATTTTTTCAAGAAAATAAAGCAATTATATGTAATGCTTCAAGCATTGTCATATATTTTCAATTCAATTTCCCAAATTAGAATACAACACAAACAACAGAAAAAAATAAATTACCACCATTGTTGGCCTTAAGCAAATTTCGTTTCGTGTAAATATTAAAAAGAGCTTGCAGTTTGTAAAATGGCAAGAACGTTTAACTTTGCACACCACACCACACCACAGTGGTAATTATTGCGACGATGAATATTTTAAAACAAAAATAAATTCGCACATTATTTAACAATAAGCTCCAGCTAGTCGAATAGCTTTATTGCCTGCCTATTAAGCCCATAAATCGACATACAACTCAATTGACACAGTACACAACGGTAGGCTGGTACAGACTTGCCACCTGAAGAAGAAACTTAACATACATACATATATAATTGGTCTTTACAATCTTTCAGTCAGGATTACCACCTAGCTAATCACACCACTCATGTTGTGCGTGTTAATTTTTTTTTTTTTTTTGTACATGAGTGGTGGGACCTACAGTTTAAAGTCGACTCCAAACGCCAGATTTTGAGAAACTTTTTCATGGCAGTTTTATTTACTCTCAGAGTTTTTGCCAGAAATCTGCTGAGTAGAAGTCGCCAGCGAAATATTTGTTTCATATTTCGTTTTGTCCGAAACGTCTGACCTGGGGTTTGAACCGTAGCCTCCGGTCTAATAAGCAAACGCACTATGGACTGTGGTGAGAGTGTCACGACGTTAAGAAATACACTAAGCGATATAAGTAAACAAGACAAATTGATAACAACAAAATATACACATCGTACGGTACACAAAAATACACAAAAAGAAATACGTAGGATTTTACGAGGAGTAATCAAAACAAAAATCCAACAAATCCAAAATAAAGAAATGTAGATAGAGCGAAAACCAATGCTGTCAAGCTGTCAGGAGGAGGAGGAGAAGTCACACTAGTTTGATGAAAATTTGGTTGACATAGCAATTACGTACTTACTTACTTATATAATTGAACATTACAATCCAGCTTCTTAAACAAGACAAAAATTGACAACAACAAAATATACACATCGTATGGTACACAAAATTACACAAAGAAATACGTAGGATTTTACGGGGAGTAATCAAATCAAAAAACCAACAAAACCAAAATAAAGTAATGTAAATAGAGCGAAAAACAATGCTGTCAAACTGTCATGAGAAGTCACACCAGTTTGATCAAAATTTGGTAGACATTAGCAATTACGTACTCACTTACTTACTTACTTATATAATTGAACATTACAACCTAGCTTCTTACAACCTTCAACCTGTTGTGTGTGTTAATGTTATCCATAAGTGGCGGAACATGCAGTTTAAAGTCAACTCCGAACTACAGATTTCATAAAAAAAACTTTCATTGGTAGTTTTATTTTACTTTTAGAGTTTTTGCGAGAAGATTAGTGCGTGCGAGGAAGTCATCAAAGGAATATTTTCCATATGTCTAGGGTATACACGGTCGGCTTGACACCGGTGTCGGGTGCGGAGTCTATTCTGGGAAACTGGACCTAAGCATCTATCTCCGAATGCCGGATCACTGTAGCGTGTTTCAGGCCGAGGTGATGGCAATTTACCGGGCCGCTCAATGGATCCTCGTCAACGGTGCTCCTTTTACCCGCGTCTAGAGTAGGATTTGAACAATGGCATAACGTCTAATAATCCAGTATACTACCTATGGCATTGTCTTGTGTATCAATACAAGTCGTGTATGTATATGTAAAATACATTAAAACCCTCTATGCAGGATTACGGCCTGTCTTCATAACACCACTCATGTTGTGTGCGTTAATTTCATACACGAGTGCCGGGGCCTACAGTTTAAAGTCGACTCAGAATGACAAATTTTTAAGAAACTTTTGATGGCATTTTAGATTACTCTCAAGGTTTTGGCCAGAAAACTGCTGAAAGGAAAGTCGCCAAGGAGATTTTTTTTTTATTTTTGGACAACGGACTCTCGTCTTGGCAGTTTAGCCAACACACTACCTACTAGAGCACTGGGACTATGGTATTGAGGATCTAATCGTTTGTACCTACTATACATACGCATTGAACATGATTATGGTCAAATGATTTGCAAAAATAAAAGTGTACTATAGCGTACACACATAATGTTTATATAAACAACAGCAAATACCATTTGCATTGTATTACCCATTTAATAGGAAAATAAGACTCATTAAAAAGGCAAAGAGACTCTATAAAAATTCTAAAGTTTATGCATGTTTTTCACATTTTCTCATTTATATTCCTTGACCCATATATTCAGCCATATTTTATGCTCCTCATCGACGATGTTGTCGTCGTCGTTGTTGTTGTGTTTTTCACCATACCATCACTTTAACGAAAAGTAAGACTGCATTGTAGTAAATGTATATGTAAACATTATACACTTTTATGTACATACAAATGTGTGTATTTGTGTGTGTATCTCTAAAAGTTAAATGTGATATTTTCGTATACTCAAGTATGTTGTTATTCACCATTAACTTCAGCCGCGAGTACATAAATATTAGCAAAATATGTATGCATGTATATACATGCACTATACAAACTCACATGCACACATGCACTTGTATTTATTTGTTTAAAATTTAAAAAGTTAAAAACAAAACATGCAATTAAATACTGACACTGTTTTGCAAACAGAAATTCCTTTAAACCGAAACAAAAATTATTTAAGTTTGTATTTGAGAGAATGTTGGAACGTTGTCTGCTGTGTGTTTTTGTTGTTGTTGTTTTTTGGTCTTGTACATGTTGCAAGTGAAATTAACTGCAATTTAAAAGAGTGTCAAGAGGAAGTTGTATAATTAAATACAAGAATAGTGAATAAAAAAATTGTTTCTGCATTTTATAAAGTGGATACCAATATTTGTGATAATTGTAACAGAACGAGTATTAGTGGCCATAAAATACCCATACGTAGCGCTTATATATTCAATCTATATATATAAAAATGAATGTAAACTATGCATTTGATCATGTTATGATCTTGAGCAAAGTTGTTGCGCATGAGCCGACGAAGGTTTAGAAGTTGGTATGACGAATTTCCTACAGGTGGCGCCACTGAAAATTACTAAAAATGATTTAAATCCTAAACTGTTCATTTGATCACGTTATGATCTGTAGCAAAGTTATTGCGCATAAATCGACGTAGGTTTCTAAGTTGGTATGACCAATTTAAGCTAGGTGGCGCCACTGAAAATTACTCAAAATGAATTAAATCGTTAACTGATGATATAATCTTTAGCAAAGTTGATGCGCGTGAGTCGACCAAGGTTTAAAAGTTGGTATGACCAATTTAAGACAAGTGGCGCCACTGTGAATTATTCAAAATGAATTAAATCGCCAACTGTGCATTTGATCACGTGTTGATCGGACAAATACCAGACATTTTAGGATTCATCATTTATGACTTTAATAATATTTAGAAGAACTCATTCCCGCAAAATGTCAATTGGAAAATTTTTAAAAATGTTGTTGCGTTGGATTGGGTACATTGTGAGATTCTAATAAATATTAATGCATTTTTCACGTCCTTTCCGTGCAATCATGACTCCAAAATGACAAGCAATTGGTCGACGTCAAGCACCTCACACACGGAAGAAAAGAGTATTACGAACATCAGAATCAGATGAGCAATGAGCATTGAGACTAGAAAATCTTCGAGTACAAGCCGCTGAGACCCGTTCGCATAGTAGTAAGTGGCGTAAACATACTACTTTGCATGAATCCCTTGAAACAACGAGAAGTGAAATTAGAAACTGATCGAATGCGTACTACTCAGGCATGTTCGTCTGAATCATCTGTACAACGGGAAACAAAATCTATAAAATGATTCAAAATTAATTGGATATTTGTGTAATGTCTTTCCTTCAAATTTAGTTTAGTTGGTGGCGCAGCAACGCGCAGTGTAAAGCTAGTAAAAAAAAATAATAAATTAATGGAACGGACTACTGAACTATACGAAGTCGTAATTGTAGAGCAAGAGTGAAGTTATTGTTGCTTTTTGCTATGCAACAAAACTATACAGTTTTTTAAAAGTAAAGAAGCTCTTTGAATTTTGTTCTTTTTTGAAAAGAGTTGTCATATAAGGTAAGCAGCGCTTGGAAACTACTTTAGCACTGACTTGCATTTAACCAATAAAGTTTAAACAGAGAATGATACTGAAAGATAAATCTAACATAAAATTTATAACCAGAACCGTTTGGCCGATAACGCCCTTCAAACTATCCTTTCGACAGTATCAACAGACTCTATGGTTTTAGGAAATGATTCACGACGAGACTTAGTAACAAAAATGAATGAAGTAATCTGAAAACCCCTTGCTTTTATAAAAAGAGACTATTTTATGGTATAGAGATAGGTCATGAACGGATCTTGTAATACTTAGTTAATTAGCCATTTTAAACCTTTATTCAGGATTACAACCTAGCTTTTGACAACACTCATGTAGTGTGTGTGTGTGTGTGTGTGTTTAATGTCACTCATGAGTGGCAGCACCTACAGTTTAATGTTGATTCTGAACAACAGATTTGAGAATCTTTTCGTGGCAATTATTAGAGTTTTTGCCTGAAGACTGTTGATAAGAAATCGCCAAAAATAAAATCTCAAACATATTTTGTTTTGTTGGAGAAGTCTAAGCCAGAAGTTCATCCACGAACTTTCGTCTAATAAACCAATATACTAGAGTGTAATCTTGAAATAGGAGCAGAGTGAAAAATTCTGAGATAATGAGTTTAATTCTCGGCTATCCTTTAAGCGAAAGTCCATGACATTGAAAGATGAGAGAGTAAATGAAATTGCCATAAAAAGTTTCTCAAAAAAAAATCTGTCTTTCGGAGTCGACTTTAAATTCTAGATCCCGCTACTCATGTATACAATTAACACACACACAAGTGATGTGAGAAGCTAGGTCGTAATCCTGACTGAAGGGTTGTAATAACCAGTTATGTATGTATGTATGTATGTTATGAGAACCATAATATATTTATAAAATTATGCTCAACGAACGTTACGATAAACAGTGGCAAAGAATCTTCCCAAACCAAGTTCTGTTGGGAAATTATAAAAAGAGAAGATCTGAGAGATGAATCAAACGACTATCCAGAAATAACCTGAGGTTGGTAATCGGTCTTTTAAAAGGGCACAGTAGACTAGGCGTGTACTTGTTCAGAATGAGAGTCCTTTCGAGTCCAACATTTAGACGGGAATCAATCATCGAAACACATTTTTGAAATCAGTGAGGAATTAATGCATATGAGAAGAAAGCGCGGATGTGCATAACAAATACTAGGCAGAAAATTGTTGTTGTAGACGCCGATTAGCATTCTGAAGTTTGTCAGGGAAATAAGCTTAGAGGAGACATTATAGCGATACTGTGTAAAATATGAGGTGAGTATACGTTCTAGTACGTTCGCAGTTGTATGATACCGTTTAACGACTACAGTAATAGTAAGAAATAGCACACTGTTTTATGCTATTACTAATAGCACAATGTATTATGCTATTATTAATAGCACAATGTATTATGCTATTACTAATAGCACAATGTATTATGCTATTACTAATAGCACAATGTATTATGCTATTACTAATAGCACAATGTATTATGCTATTACTAATAGCACAATGTATTATGCTATTATTAATAGCACAATGTATTATGCTATTACTAATAGCACACTGTATTATGCTATTACTAATAGCACAATGTATTATGCTATTGCTACCCTTTCAGAGGATTTAATTGTACATTGTTTCGTTTTTGTTACCGTCAATAGATTTCAAACTAAACACGAACATGGAGTCTACAGGAACTGAACAAAATGTAAAAGTTTTTAATTATTACTACCGCAGTATCCAAGACTACTAAACTTAGTTTTGAGAAATAGGAACATGCCTTCAATGAAGTACGACCATTATCGTAATTTCTCTTTTGCATCACATGTTTATTTTGCTACTTACCCGCTCTACAATTTAGAATTCGTTCAGTGTAAACGTTTTTGTCTACTTTTGAAAAGCAGTCTAGTTCGCAGTAGCGTGGTTGAGATAAGTTATAGGAATGTCTTTACGACTGCTCGAGACTTTGTAATGTTTTTGCAAGAAATTAGAGAATTTCTTTAAAGAGTTACGGGGAAAGAACCATGAATTGTAATATTTTTACTATACGGCTCACTTTATGTTGTACACTGTATTTCGTATGCAGAAATTAACTTTCTGTGCGAATATTGTTTTCATTTTTTTATGCTTTTTTATGTTCCTCCATTTGATTTATTGAATTAACTTTATGCACAGGAATAAGCAAATATTTCTTTGTACACTTGCATGTCAAATTGCAATTATTTTTGTGCTTACTCAAGTGCATACGATAAATAAAAAAAGAAAATTCAAGAGAAATGCAACCAGGTTGTCACACCAAGATTTATGCATTTTAGGTGGGATCTGTTTGTAGTTCTCTTGAATGGTAGGAGGTGTAGCATATTTCAGTTCAATTTAAACGCAAATTTCTTTGTATTTTTAATTCAAATGCTTACAGTTTTAAGCAAGTATGTGGTGAATATCATTAACCGCCCTTATTAATAGCCGCGGAAACTTTATTGCAAGGAATATAAAATCAAGGCTAATTAACCAATAACATGAGATGTACTCACTTTTGCACTGCATACATAAGCTCTAAAGCTTAGAGTCATTCATTACGAATAATTTTTCATTAATTAATACGACCTTTAACTCACGCAATTTTCCTATTCATCCCAAATGCGTTTAATGAAAACCTTTCGGTCCCGTCAAATGAAAATGTTATGCGAAGAATTTCTCACTCAGTAGGCAATAAATTTATTGCAAGTGTATGTTATATAGCAATAATATGTTGCATTACAATAAACCTTTATTTGAATGCCGAGTTTTAATCCAGTTGATGGTGCCATATTTGGAATTCTATAAAATTTAAATGGTTAAGGAGTACATGAGAGTTGCATTTTTCTTAGGCACGATAGAAGCAATAGAGGGAATGATAACTTGGCAGTGTACCTCTATATGCCTTAATACGGCGGAAAGAAAGAAGTGGTCGCACTTAGGCCAGCACTTAGACACATTGCGAAAAGAGTGTCTAAGTGGAATCGAGTCCAAAAATAAATCTTGCTATTGCAGCAATCTCTATGTTAGAGAGCTTGTCAGTAAGTTAGAAGTTAAAAACCTCCATCTCTTCACGACAAGAGCAGAGCACTGATGCATGAGGTGCAAGACAGTCTCCTCCTCCTCAGACACACACCTCCTGCAGGAGTCATTTGACGGAATGCCTAGTCTTTACTTAAGGTACTTAAATGCATATATCTGAGTAAGTCAAGAGATTTGCAGTGAAAATTGCGCCGCCCAATACGCACTACGGCGCTTTCGAAATGGCCATGACACTGCAGTTATCAGGCATGTTATTATAAACTTAACATCAGGACCCTTAATAAAAAAAATACCACAGCTTACCCTAACAGGGACGTTTTAGCCACCGGTACAAACCTCAAAGGTTCTAAAATCAAATATTTTATTGAGAAAATTATAAGGGACTACAAAATCGATCTGGATGTATACATGTCTTACTCAAGTAGCAGCATGTCTATGGTCCAGGTTGGGCCAAGATCGAGAGGAATTGATCCATACTGCCACTACGTCAGCCCTCTGTTTTAATAAAAGGTAAAGGGCAAGCGAATTGAGTTTAGCAAATAAAGTCTGAGCTAGAGTAGTGATACGTTTGAAGTATAAAGCGCGATTGTCGCTTTCTTAGCCCTCTCCATTATGCTATCCTTTCATGAGCTGGGGTGCCGAAAGGCTCTTAGATAAATTACCCTCTTCGATAAAGAATATTGCATCTCATTAATAATCGATATGTTAAAAGTACCTGGTAAAGAGCAACAACTCCGTTTTGCGACGATGAGCACCGTCCAGGTCAAAGTTGATTGGTTTTCAAAGAGAGAGTGTACGTATCAAAACATGATACCATAATGGCCAAATCATTGGCGTAATCATACTCTTTGAAACCATATCGATGCGGCTCTTTCATCAGGTTAACTACTCTCTCTGTCGCTCTCACTCTCTCTCGCTCTCACTCTCTCTCGCTCTCCCTCTCCCTCTCTAATATAAAATTACTATTTGACGAGGTCCACAATTCTTTAAGAACGATGTCCTACATTATCAACACTGATGATTACTAAATAATTTCCCCAGGAATTAGATGATCTGGTTCGCACTACTCTTGTGTATCACTATTTACAACTTAACGACTACAACAATAATTGCTTGTTTGCTATTATTCTTTGCTTACAACGCCGCCGATTTTTTCAACGCAGATCTTCTAACCACGACTATTGTCTTCACACGCAACGCCTCTTCATACAAGACTGACTGAATTCTTACTACCGGTTGCCTTTTTTGTCTTGCTCACGTAAACAGTCTGATGAAGGTTCTTGAAGTAGAATGTTCGTGTCTTCGCCTTCTCGAGAACTCTATTGCGACTTCATTGTTGTTTGTGCATTTTATTCTTATTGCTTGTTGTTGCGTTCTCGCTTACTTGTCTATCGCCTTTTCTTTCATACTGATGTTGTTGGTTTACTTGTAACAAGTTCGTTGTATTTGTTAGTGTAGCTGTTGTTTCTGTTCTAGTAACAATAGAATATTTTACATAATGGTGTAAATGTGTTCCAGTAAAACACGGTGCTTTAATTGGATAAAAAGAATTCGAAGTTCCCTACGCTATTTTGTTTTCTTATCTTTTTGTGGGACATAGATACATACGTAAATGGCATTTAAAACGTTTTTGAATATTCTGTAATGGCCACACTACTGGCCATTTTTAAAAGCAATTGAATTTTTTTCCCCATTGAAAAACAAACTTTTTTCTTATACGATTCAAAAGAAAACACAAGGCAAGGCAAAACATTACTGAAACCATTTTACAAACATACATTTTCCAAACAATTGACAATCACAACTGCCGAATAACAAACATACAAACAATTATTCCTTACGACAACATTTAATGGCATTTCCGTCTTTATGTTTAATATTATTTCCTCCACACATTGAGAACAGCTTATTACGGTAAAAAACTTTATTAGCTTTTGCTTTAATGCTCCTTTATGTTCTATGCCCTTCCTCACTTACCATTCATAGTGCTGATGTAGAATTTTCCATTTCAATTGTAAAATGCATTTTTTAACATAAAAATGCATAAAAATTCTATTGGTTTTGTGGTCACAGTTACATATACTCGTACATACATATTTTCTTTTAATGTCTTTGTCCCTCTTATTTTTTGGATCCCTGTTGTTGTTGTTGGTCGGGTTAGCCATTTTACTAGGAAGCTCTGTGAAGGTGGGGTGACGACCGCAAATTTTATGGAATACATGGCGGTTTAAAGTTTTTGTCGCATTGCGGTTGAATATTTTCTCCTTTTTTTTTAATTAAATGTTATTGGTGTTGGTAAATGTGGAAGAGAGAGAGAGAGAGAGTGACGAAGCATTACAAAGGCATTTTTCTATTACATTTGTTTACAAACCTACTTTTTTTCAATTTCCTTTACATCTTTATTGAAGTGCTAAACAATAAGACAATTGGAACCATTATTACCTTCGCAAATGGTTACATTTGTGAAAATTAAGTCATTAAACAAATTGTTTTTACTATTCATTATCGTTTAATTTGTGTTGTTGTTGTTATTGTTGTTGTATTAATTGTAATAGCCCAGTGTAACGTCTGGTCAAAACAGAAACAGTATAACAAAATAACAAGCACAGTTAAGCCAACAATCATCATTTAAAATGCGTTAAATGATGGTTAAATCAAGATATAACAAAAGAAAATAAAATATTTCCTACCCACCACCCTTCTTCTTCCATCTCGCAATAATATGAAGAAACAAAAGAGAGAATACAAATAAATGGCCATTGTTTTCAAATGAAAACGGTTCAGTAGGCTGTATATTTTTGCATTTCATTAAAGCATTACTTGTTGTCATTATGACAAATGATTGTAGTTTATCTTCCTTTTTATTACTTAAGAGGTGTGTAACAGGTTCCAATAAAACATACATACATACAATCATCAGATATGTATTCTGCAATACTAAGTATTGCCATATTCATAAAATGTAAGAAAGTAGATCCTATAAATTCTATGAAAAAAATTTGCCATAAGCCTAGTAACATTCACTTGAAAAGAAGCATGATTAGATTGGGGTTTATTTGGCGAAGATTGAAGTTTCTGAATTGCATACATTCAAAACTTATAAGCAAGTATTTGTTCATCTGATTTATCTTTATTTTTTCTAACGTAAATATTTCTTCTATATTTAAAAACAATTTACTTACTTACGTACTTAATTGATCATTCTAACCCTTTAGTCAGGATTACAACCTAGCTTCATACACCACTCATGTTGTGTGTGTGTTAATTTTATCCATAAGTAAAGGGAAGTATAGTTTAAAGTTGACTCCGAAGGACAGACTTTTGTGGGAAACTTTTCATGACAATTTGATGTACTCTCAGAGTTTTTCCAGAAAAATGCTGAGAGGAAGTCGCCGAAGAAATATTTATTCATATTTCATTTCGTTTGAGACGTTTGAATCAAAAGTTGGACTAGGCGCTCTCGTCTAAAAAGCCATCGCACTACCCACTAGACTACAACGACTGCAGCCCTCACATACATACATACATAATTGGCCATTACAATCCTTCAGTCAGGATTACGGCCTCGCTTCTCAACACCACTCATGTTGTGTGTGTTAATTTTATACATGAGAGGCGGGACCTACAGTTTAAAGTCGATTGCAAATGACAGATTTTTGAGAAACTAGTCATGGCAATTTTAATTACTCTCTGAGTTTTTGCCAGAAATCCGCTGATGGTAAGTCGCCGAAGAAATTTTTTTTTTTTTTTTTCATATTTCGTTTTGATGTCTGGCCTGCGATACGAACCCGGGCTTTACGTCTAATAAAGCCAACACACTACCTACTAGACTACGACGACACACAGTCTAAACCAGAAAAACTTCAAAGAAGTTTGAACAGAATGTTTACGACAATCGAAAAAAAAAATATTTCACTTGTTGTGGAAAATTTATTACGATCCAAAGCACGCCGAAGCCATTCAATAGTCATAAACACAGTTCATCTGAATCTGATGCGAACAGGAATAAGACAAGTTAAGTTAGGATAAAGCGGGTACAATAGATAATTCGAACAAATGTTTACTTCAGCTCGGAATTCTTCAGCAGAGCGGCTAACAATTCTCACAAACTTTACTCACTCGTATGGAATATGTAGGCAAAAGAAACCAGTTGTATTGAGACATGACAAATCTAAGCGGTTATGAGTATACGCAGAATGAAATGTTTACATTAACTTTACTTAGAATCTACCTCTAAAACATCATAACGGGATAGGGGTACTAAGCCATACTAGGCACTAGAATTAAAAATTACCTTGCAATGACTTCTGCGGAAACTGTAATAACGATATTGAAACGAGACGAAACATATTTGAAAGACCTGTTGATGCCATTGATATCGTTCAAATGTGCTGCCATAATTGTTCATTGTGAACAGGATGAAGAATTAGCTTCTATTTTATTTATAAGTAAAGGGACCTACAGTTTGAAGTCAACTCCGAACGATAGATTTTTGAGAAACTTTTTACGGTAATTTCATTTACTTTCAGAGTTTTTGCCAGAAATCTGCTGAGAGGAAGTCGCCGAAGAAATATTATTTCATATTTAATTTTGATCGAATTGTCTGACCTGGGGTTTGAACGGTGGCCTCATGTGTAATAAGTCAACGCACTATTTACCAGACTATGGCGGGAGTGTCACGACGTGAAGAAATACACTAAGCGAAATAAGTAAACAAGACAAATTGACAACAACAAAATGTACACATTGTACGGTTCACAAAATTACACAAAGAAATACGTCGGATTTTACGCGGAGTAATCAAATCAAAAATCCAACAAAAACAAAATAAAAATGTAAATAGAGCGACAAACAATGTCATGAGGAGTCACTCAGTCAGTGAGTATTTCGCCAGCGTCAGTTGTATTAAAAAATACTTACTTCGAACTTTATTTCCGTACTTTATTAATACTTAATCATTGTCTATAATAATTGGCTGCAGAATTGTATCGATTTAGTTCCGTTCAAGCAGTGAACTGCAATTGGAAATTCGAGCATTCCATTTTGTCATAAACGCGGTTCTTTGTGCCTTGTTCGGTAGCAAAGTTCATGCTACATATTTGTGTGCGTTTCTTCGAACTTAACGGAACATACGCCAACTACAGAGATATAAGCCTTCTCCTGTCGCATATAAGGTTCTTACAGGCGTATAGTGTGAACGACAGAAGCCATTCGTCAAAACACTGATTGGACCTTATCAGTGTGGCTTCAGACCTTGCAAGTCCACCATCGACCAGATATTCGCACTACGTCAAATCCTGGAAAACACCCACGAAAACAAGTCTACACACACCATCACTTTGTCGACTATATGGCAGCCTTCGATAGCCCCATAAGGGATCGTGTTTTTGCCGCAATGCCTGAGCTCGGTATACCTACGCAGCTGATGAGGCTAGGCAGAATGACGTTGAGCAATTCCTGCAGCTCCGTCAAGGTAGTAATGGAACTCTCCGAACCTTTTGATACCGTGCGAGGTTCCAGACAAGGCGATCCCTTATCATGCGACCTCTGCAACTTCGTCATGGAGAGTGTTCTGCGTAAGGCGGGAGTGTGTCGCAATGGCACAATTTTTCAAAAAGGCGTTCAGTTGCTTGCGTACGCTGACGACATTGATATCATACGGTGTACCAATCGCGATGTTACTGCTTCCTTTAGTGCTATTGAACGAGTCTACTAAGATGGGTCTGGCAGTAAATGAGGGCAGAACAAAGTATGTGTTATCGACAAGTGGTGACATGCGGCGTATTGATCTCAGATTACGGCCGATAACTATACTTTCAATATAGTCAAGGAATTTATTTATCTTGGCTCTGCCGTTACCACCAAAAATAATGTCAGTCTGGAGATCAAGCGCAGGATCGCTCTTGCCAAGAGGTGCTACTATAGTCTCAATACCCAATTGAGTAGCAAAGACCTCTCTAGTACGACAAAACTGATACTCTACAAGACGTTCATCCTACCCGTGCTTCTTTATGGTGCAGAGGCGTAAATCCTATTAAGCACTGATGTAGCAGCCTTGAGAGTGTTCGAGAGAAAAATCATACGTTAGATCTTCGGTCCAGTGCGAGTTGGAGATGATTTCTGTATCCGATCCAGCAGTAAGCTGTATGAGCTCCTCAACGACATCGATGTTGTACAGCGTATTAACATCCAGCCGCTGCGCTGGCTCGGCCATGTCGTTCGAATGGAGGAGGATGCTCCGGCGAGACGGGTATTTGATGCGGGGATCT
Source organism: Sarcophaga rosellei (assembly GCA_930367235.1). Classification (NCBI taxonomy): domain Eukaryota; kingdom Metazoa; phylum Arthropoda; class Insecta; order Diptera; family Sarcophagidae; genus Sarcophaga; species Sarcophaga rosellei. The sequence continues at coordinate 53,182,381 of OV884018.1, read as the reverse complement.
GTGGAAGTCGGCGAAGAGGACAACCTTGCCTGCGTTAGGTTAGGTTAGGTTAGGTTAGAGGACGTGTACTTGTCAACTGTGACAAGTACAGTATCCGGAGGTTGGATTGACCCATTGTACAACGTCCTAGCTTCTCACACCACTCGTGTTGTGTGAGTTAATTTTATACATGAGTTGCGGGACCTACAGTTTAAAGTCGACTCCGAACGACAGATTTTTTAGAAGCTTTTCATGGCAATTTTATTTGCTCTCAGAGTTTTTGTCAGAAATCTGCTGAGAGGATCCCGCCGAAGAAATATTTTCATATTTTAGTTTTGATGTCTGACCTGGGATTTCGCCTAATAAGCCCACACACTACCTAATAGACCACGGCAACTTCTTCGTTGGAAGGGCCAAACCGAGGAAGTCCTCTCATCGATTGCTGTGACCAACTGGCGTAGGCGCGCAAGAAGCAGAGTCGCCTGGAAGGATGTGTTGCGGCAAGCCGAAATCCGTTAATTAGGTTGTTAATGGCCAATTAAGTATGTAAGTAACGGAATATCCAATATATCCGGTATTAGGATAGTTTGGCATTTTCTTTCTCTGCTTGAATCAAACGAAATTTTTCTCTTTTCAGTTTGGTTACTCTGGTTACTTAATGGCTACAGAAAGATATTTTTTAATGTTTAAAAGAGAGTAAATATTACTCTGTCGCACAGATGTACAAACATCAGTACGTTTATGTTTGTGTAGAAACAAGTAAATTTTGATTTTTTTTATTTGAATTTATTTATTTTCAGTATTATTGTTAATGTAGTGATTTGTTGTTGAAACAATAAAAATCAAGAAATAAAGATTTCTACGCTCGCGTAATGTTCCTATGCTGGAGAGTCTCAATAAAAAAAGCGATCCTTCCACAAAACAAAAGACCAGTGGACCCTACGTAATATCTTGATTGTAGAAAGTAAATCGCATTAAAGGAAACTTTAAATTGCCTGCTACTGTACTATTAACTTGTATGCTCTGGTCGGTGTTCTACTTTTGGATTTGTTTTGTTGTTGTCTTGTATGATTGCAATCACAATCGTCAAGAGTGACAGACAGGGCACAAGTAAACTTTTAACTTTTAAATGCAAAATTAACTGCCTGCTCAACACAGACAGCCACACAACTAACGAATGCGAATCGAAAGGAAAACGGGTGGAAAACTACAAAATGATTTGTGTTGTAAAACAACAACAACAAATACAACAAAAAGTAAATATGTTTAAATGCAACAAAAAACAAACGTATGCAACCTAACACTGCCACATTGCATCATACATTGTGTACAGAAACAATATTACAAAGTGACAGGCAGGAGTAGCAAAATGAAAATCCTTGTAGAGGGGGGAAAAAGGGATTAAAACAAATGGAAAGAACTATAACATGAATAACAGCAGTAGCAACAACAACAAATTCACATTTCCGTTCTATGTTGAAAGCCAGCCAACTGAACATCTGGTAATAAAATTTAAACAAATGCAACTGCATGTTGGTTGCCTGGTTGCTTTCACTTTTTATTGTTAACCTTATTATTATTGTTGTTGCAATTGCGTTTTATTCAAAAAATAAAAAGACTCTTTTAAAGCAAAAACATCAATACAACAAAGTTACATATGTATTCCTTCGGTAGCCTAAAAAAATGCAAACGGAATTAAAAAAAATTTATGTTTATAGGCGAATTCCTTCATTTTTATGGTCGACATGTAAAATGGGATTTAGCAGCAAAACTTAGCATATTTTAAGGAGCACTTTTTATTCTATAACATATCTTTATACACACAGGGCGTATACTTTATAACGAATGGCATTTGTATGCAAAGAATATTACTTATGCGTTACGCTGTCTTACTACCTTAGTAGCCGTCATGATTATTGTGTACCATCACTGTAAACAATAATCGAAAAGCATTTGTGTAGAAGAAATATACTTCAAAGATATATCGTTTGATATCGAACTAAAATTTAACAATTTTTACGGCCAAATAATTGGTTTTGTTTAATAAAAAATGTTTGTTTGCAGAAAAACCGATTTGGCGCTTTCGATTGTACTGGACTGGTGTAGGGATTTTAGATTGTCTATTAACCCCTCCAAGACTGATACGATTCTTTTCACTAGGAGATACAATATTACAACCTTCTCTTTTCCTAGCATATGCGGGACCAGACTGACTTTGAGTCCCGAGGTTAAATATCTGGGTCTGATCCTCGCTAAGCTAAAGTGGAAGGCGAATCTGGCTGCTAGGGTACATAAGGCTGCTAACTGCTGTAGTAGAGCGGCCGGAACCAGATGGGGTCTTCGCACAAGGATCATGCGCTGGATCTATTCTACGGTTATCGAACCTAACCTCCTATACCTCCTTAACGTCAGACTTCTTGACAAGGTCAGAAGATCTGCGGCCATTTATATAACCGGTGCTGTGCGCATCACCCCCATAAAGGCCTTGTTCGCATTGCTCTACTTTCTACTGTGCTGCTCGCTAAGCAGGCAGCTAAGTTTGCTGCTACAAGACTTAATGCCCTGTCTCATTGGCACATTGTACCTTCTGGTCATTCCATTATTTTGGAAGTTGGTCCTGTGGCCCCTGTGAATATCGACTATCTCCCTGCGGAATATTGTCTTGGCAGGGGTTTCCATTTTCAGATTCCGAGTAGGGACGACTGGGATCCTAATACGGTCGTCTACCCGGAACACCGGGATATATACAACGACGGCTCTAAACTCGATAATGTGGTTGGGAGCGGAATATACTCTGGGAAACTGGACCTAAACATCTCTCTCCGTCTCTTGCTAGGTGCAGATATCGATTATTTGACTCTCCATTTCTTGTCACCTTGAGAGAGCTATCATCTATTGACATCTAGGATATAGCTTCGTTTATCAGACTTTCTGGCTGGTTTTCCAGGGTGGGGTAGTAGTGCTTTTATTGGGCAGCCTTTGCGCTGACCAACTTCTTCCTCTTCCCTTGTTTTGGTGCAGCTTGGTCAGTACAAGGATGTGGTATCTATTTACTCTTGAGCAACATTGGGATTTATTGGGCCAACGAGAAACTGCACGATGATGTCGATTTTGCACAAAAAAAGGTTCATCTTTTCGTATGAAACTTACTTTCATCTTAGCGGGAACGGGTTAATAAGCCAAATTTTCGTATTTAGGGCTCAGAAAACCCACACGTGATGTCACAGAAGCCAATGCACTCATTACGAGTGACTATTTCATCCGGCTTTTGGAGCAGAGGCATCATTGGCTCATATTTCTCTGAAAAAGAGGGCGGCACAACCATTACATTCAATTGAGCCACCTATCGCACCATGACAATCGATTTATTTTATACCCGCTTTTCATGGTGTAGACGTGAACGACGTTTGGTTTCAACGGGATGGTGCAACTTGCCACGCATCCTAGGCTATAATCGATTTATTGCTACAAACGTCTGTTCGTCGTTTAATTAGCCGAAAGGCCGCCACGAAACTGTAACCGTTGGATTATTTTCTATAAGGCGCCATTAAACCAGAGACAATTGAGAATTTGTAGACCAACATTTATGAAATACAACCCCATTGCCGATATACACTCCCATACACTCGGAAATGTGCATGAAAATTGGTACGAGGAATGAGGAGATTCTTCAATTGTGTCACTCAAATCCCAAACAGTATACGATTGGATATTTGGTCCTTGTTCCTTATGAAGTCTCAAGTACTGGAGTGTCAAGAAAATTAGAGGCTCGATGTTTAATAATCAAAGTTATTGAAAACTATAGATATGCAGTAGAAGATTTGCCATGTTCTTGACGTAAACAACATCACTACAGTTCTATATATGCATCCGCTGGACTAAAACAATTATGTTCTCTCCCTCCCAAAGATAATTCTGCAGCGAGAATGCTGATTAATCAGGAGTACCAGTATATAAACTGCTCTAGTACCCTTCGCTATTTATGTCATCATTCAGAACTGAAGTATTTTTGTTTTCTGTGTTAATATTTTTCGTTTTCTTTTCAACCACTGAACCACCGCGTCATATATAAACAAAAAAAATTAAGTCGGAGTCGTTTTAATTTTTGGAGTTCTTTCACGATTAGATGTACTTAAAACATCAAGCGAGCATAGATCAAAGCTCTACGAAGTCTGTTTAGAAACTATGATTTATTTTCAAATTTCGCCATGAAAAAATTTAGGATTACGGTCTAGCTTCTCACACCACTTAGGTTGTGTAGGTTAATTTTACATGTAAGTGGCGGGACTTACAGTTCAAAGTCGACTGCGAATGACAGATTTTTGAGGAACTCTTTCCTGCCAATTTCATTTACTCTCAGAGTTTTTGCTAGAAATCTGATGAGAGGAAGTCGCCTACGAAATACTTTTTTCACACTTCATTACTCGTTGAATATGTCTGACATGGGGTTTGAACGGTGGCCTGAGGACTAATAACTCAATACACTACCTACTAGACTACGACGGTTACAAAGTATTTTTCACTTTTTGTAATACTCATCACAAGGCGCGAGGAAGTCAAGATGTATCGATGTAGGAATGATGCTCGAAAATTCTATCGAAAGGTTAAGTGTCTAACCGAAGGTTTTAAACCCGTAGAGTCTTCCTGTAAAGAGAAAATGGAAACCTGGTAACAGATTCGCAGGAGGTGCTGAGGTTGTGGAGGAAACATTTCTCTACTCTGCTACAAGGCGATGACGACAACAATACCGACATTAGAGATGATGTTTCTAACCCGATCGATGGTGACGGCGTGGAAATTCTACCGCCTACCCATGAAGAAGTCAAAGTCGCGATTATGCGTCTGAAATACAATAAAGCTGCAGGTCCTGATAGCCTGCCCGTTGAACTGATTAAGACCCGAAGTAATGAGTTGGTAGGGCGCATGCTCCAGCTTATTTACAAAATAAAGCTAGAGGAAAGTATGTCCAACGTTTGGAACCTCAGTTTTCTCTGTCCTGTCCTGAAAAAGGGAGACCCTACGATATGCGCCAATTACAGGGGTATAAGCCTTCTCCCTATTGCATATAAGGCTCTTACGGGCGTATTGTGTGAACGACTGAAGCCATTCATCAAAACACTGATTGGACCTTCAGACCTGGCAAGTCCACCATCGACCAGATCTTCACAGTACGCCAAATCCTGGAAAAGATCCACGAAAAACAAGTCGACACACACCATCTCCTTTTGATATCGTGGGAGGTAAGGTGATACCTTATCATGCGACCTCTTCATCTTCGTTATGGAGAATGTGCTGCGAAAGACGGGAGTGCATCGCAATGGCACTATTTTTCAAAAAATTGTCCAGTTGCTTGCGTACGCTGACGACATTGACATCATAGGGCGTACCAAGCGAGATGTTACTGCTGCGTATTAATATCTAACGGCTGCGCTGGCTCGGCCATGTCATACGAATGGAGGAGGATGGTCCGGCGAGACGGGTATTTGATGCGGAGATCTGCGGAAGTCGGCGAAGAGGACGATCTTGTATGCGTTGGAAAGACCAAATAGAGGAAGCCCTGTCATCGATTGGTGTGACCAACGGGCGGAGGAGCACAAAAAGCAGAGGCCGAAATCCGTCAATCGGTTGGTTAATGGCCAATTAGTAAGTAAGTATCACAGCCTCTGGTATACAGCTGTCGCATCATAAAAATATCTAAAGTGTACTTTTATTGGGTTACCCTATAATTTTATAAAAGGAATCACTTGCGACTATTTTCCAGTCGTACATATGCCTGTGTCTGTGTTGTACATGCTTTTAGTGTTTTCAAAACCAGTTACTTGTAATTTTTGGCAATAAATAATGTCGCTTGTGTTGTTGTTCTATTATGGGTGTTGAAATTTTCAATTTCTTGTTGCTATTGTTGCTGATATTGTCGTGGCATTTGTAATGCTTTACTTTTAAGCCTTTATGGTGTAAAGCAGTACATATATGCCTTAACAACTGTAGTAATTTATTTTTGAATTTTAGTTTTTGAAACAAAACGTTTCCCATTTCCCTTCATACCGTTACAGTGCTGGTGCTGAACGCCATAGAAGTTAAAAATTCTACAAATAAATTCGACTACAATTGCTGGTTGCAACACACGCTCATATACTATTTTTCAATCGTATGCATTTGGGTTAAATTTCATGTTCATTTTGTTGTTGTTGTTCTTCCAAATTTTTATTTTTTATTACTAATTTGACTACAAGTTTTAGCATTCGCAACTATAATCTAAAATTGTCAGTATATGATATAATAACAACTACAAATACTTTACGATGATGGTCGTAAAATAGTTTTTATTTGTTTTTTTATTTTCTTTTCAATCATAAACTCAACTATAAAAAAAAAAAATCCGTATCTTTAATCTTCTCTTATATCTATCGAGTTACGATCCTTAAAAACAATATATGAAGCATGATGTCGTTAAATAAAATTGTTTAACAATAGCTTATGGAAGCGATAATAAATTTGTGAATCTTTACCACAATATTCTATTTTAGACTGAATAACACGGTGCAACAGTCAAATATCTGGACCCTAAGGATTTAATCAGTGAATGGAACTTGATACCTGTTTGTCTTAATATTAAAAGACGTGCTCTGTACCACAAGATGTTTTATTATTTCCACTAAATGTCAAAACCAATTCGTCTTGACAAAAAGAGATGATATAAGAACACTCAAATGACCGTACAAAAGTCACAAATGTGCCTGAAATTACAAAAAAAAAACACAAATATGTACGACTTGGTCGTAGCATCATCTCGATCACAGTGGCCATGCTAACAGGTCATTGTGTTATGGGAAGACACGCGGAAATAATGCGGCTCCCATTTAACGATTTCTGCCGTGGGTGCAGATCCGCTGAGGAAGAGGAGACTGTTATCCACTTTCTTTGTCAATGCCCATCTCTTGCGAGGTGCAGATATAGGTTATTTGGCTCTCCATTTCTTGTCAGCTTGATGGATCTATCGTCCATTGATGTCAAGGATATAGCCTCGTTTATCAAGCTTTCTGGCTGGTTTTCTAGCGCGGGGTAGTCGTGCTTTGAATGTGCAGCCCATGCACTGACAAACTTCTCGCGCTCTAGTCCCTCAGTATAGGGACTACGTTCACCTGTGGCGTTACAACGGGCCGCTATGAGTGCTCAAGTGAGCTTTTGGTATGATGCTACCACACTAACCTAACCTAACCTAATGAAATATATGAAATAAAGGGTCCGCCAAATAAGTTTTTTTTTGAAAATGCTTTAAAAAAAAACTACTGAATATTTTCTCAAATTTCTTTTTTTTATTTGAAAGTACAATCCTTCCGGTTAATAATGAAAAATAATTTCATTCAAATGGCTGCCTCGGCTGGCCATGCAGTAGCCTACACGATCGGTCCAATTTTTATGCACATTATCGATTGTGTGCAGCAGTATTTCACCAATGGCTTCACGAATATTATCCTTTAAAGCGTCAATTGTCTCTGACTTGTCGGTGTAACACTTATCTTTGACGGCACCCCACAAATAATAGTCCAACGGTGTTAAATCGTAGCTCCGAGGTGGCCAAACGACATCATCTCTCCTCTTCAATTTTTGTGAACAAAAATTCGTTCAACATGGCCCGATAACGATCGCCATTGACTGTAACGGCCACTCCTTGCTCATTTTCGAAGAAAAATGGCCCAATTATGCCTCTGGACCAAAATCCGCACCAAACAGTGACTCGTTTTGGGTGCATCGGCTTTTCAATGTATGCGTGCGGGTTTTCTGTGCCCCAAATGCGACAATTTTGCTTGTTTACATACCCGCCAAGATCAAAATGAGTTTCATCACCAAAATCGGCATTTTCTACAAGTCGATCGCGGGCCCACTTAGCGAAGCGAAAACGCATTGGATGGTCAATTGGCTTCAACTCCTGAACCAATTGGGCTTTGAATGGCGTCATACCAAGGTCTTTATGCAAAATTCGTCTCAATGATGTCTCCGAAATGTTCAATTGTTGAGAACGACGGTGAATTGATGTTGATGGCGCTTCACGCACACTCTCTGCCACAGCAGCAATATTCTCGGGTATACGCACTGTTTTTGGCTTTTCACGCTTTGGTTCATCGATGAGGATGCCAGTTTCTTTCACTTTTTTCACAAGATAACGAACATACGGAGCTGACGGTGCTTCTCTTCTTCCAAAATCCGTACGCAATTTTCGCACACATTCTGCAACATTACCATGATTTTCAAAGTAATGTCGCAATATTTTCCAGCGTTGTTCAAGTGTATATACAACCATGTTCGTTCAGCGGAAGGATAAAACTAATTATCTGTCAAATCAGACATGAGCTAAGTGTTACCATTCACGAAATAAGCACTAGTTGAAAAAAAAAACGTTAGATGGCGGACCCTTTATATGAAATATTAAAGAGGAAAATCTAAATATCAACACCACATCTAATTATTAACAAAACCTTTAAATTCTATAGCGAAAATTTAGGGTGACATATATTATGATTGAAGAATTTTCTAAAATTTGCGCAATCAATTGATTTTGTCGGTGCTGTCGGTTATTACAAAAATAATAACCCTGATATTCCTGTTATTAATTCAAGCTGTAAAAAGTTGTCATAAGAAGAAAAGGAAAAGTCAATTTTATCTTACAAGTCCAGGATTAGGTCTTAGATCTTTGATAGCTTTAGGTTTAGGTTAGAGGACGTGTACTTGTCAATTGAGTCAAGGGGAGTGGATAATAGGGGAGACAGAGAAAAACGAGAGGAAATAGGAAAGGGAGAATAAGGAAGCGGAGCAATTACACAGACTGACAAACACGCAAAAGAGCTTTGATAACTGGTACGAAAAGATTGACCGAATAAATGTTAAAAAATACAAGTAAGCATTGTTGAACCTTGTTATTGAAAATAAATGAACGTCCTTGCATTACAAAAAAATTTTATTTCAATTTCAATTTACTGGAAAGAAAAATGTTATTGTAAATCACATTGACGTTAGGACAGCGTTCTTAAATAGGAAATTGTTTGAAAAAATTTTTATGGAGCAACCCGAATTATAAAAAGAGTGAACAAGCGTGTCTACTAAAGAAAAGAATTTTTTCTTAAAACATGCTTCAAAATCATGGAATAATACTCTGCACGAAATTCAAATAAAATTTTTGAACTGAAAGAATGTTCTTTTATATTCAATTACAAAGTTAAATAGGTTATGATGGACCTGTGCAAATGAAGTTTCTGATTATTCTGATGAATAAAGATTATTTATAAAATAAAGATACATAACGATGACGGAAATAAAGCAAAAATTGGAAATTCAAGATGGAGTTGCTATTGACAAAACAAAATTTATGGAAGCTAGTCATTGAAGGTAGACGCCCTGAACCTAGATTTCTGTACAATGTGATGGAGAACAAGGCAGCGGTAGATGTTTGAGACACTAAAATGGTAAAGTCAAATGAACCATTGGATTACTTGTATTGGTTGGCCAACTTTGCCATATAAGAAGTTTCAAAACACCAAGGGAAATGAGGGATAATTTGAAATGGGGTACATTGGTTCGATACAATTAGAAGAAGGTGATAATGCAGTTGCTCACATTAATACAAAGAACGAGCTATTTACAAAATTGCGTGAACTTGGTCAGTACAGAGGCTGCATTCACCTGTGGCATCACAATGGGACGCTATGCGTGCACAAGTGAGCTTTTGGTATGAAGCTGTCACACTAACGTCACCTAACCTAGGGCCTGTTTACCACTAATATCTCATGCTGTGTAACACGTAGTGCCTGCTTCGCGAACAATGATGGAATACAATTCTCACTTGCTGCACTGTAGTGAAAGACAGGCTCTTATCGATTTAAAGTAAAAAGTTTGTCATGGGGGTATCAAACAATATCGATTCATTACAGCCCTGAAGCAATGTCCCATGCAGTGAACACATTCGTTTTGTGATGGATTGAGTGAACAGTATTGGGTAGCATAAAGTATAAAAAGTATAAGAATACGGTACGCTTATGTATGTCATACTTAATGTCTAATATTAGAACACACATAGCTAGCCAGACCTCATTAAACACAATTAAATATGCCGGTTAAATGAACTGAAAAATTTAGTGGCAAGTAAAAAAAACACACAGACACAGGCACACACTAGATAAACTAAATTATTACATACAAATATTTTTTATGCGTTATAATGTGTATACAGTATTCCACTAGGTATGTAATTGTGTTATAGATAACTGTTACTATAAAAGTATATGCATTTTGGGAAGAACGAATACACAACACAACAACAACAATAACGTGAAATATATGTGAAACTCTACAACATTGTATTTTATTTGTTCTCTGTTGTCTGTTCTCTGTTTATTACCCACTTTCCGTTTAGTGTGCCACTTTTGTCATTTTAAAGCCTCATTTAACCCCCCAGTTTTTTTGGTTATTGTTGTTGTCGTTACCGTTACCATTGAGTTTTCCAAAAACCATAAATAATTATTTACATTCATATGAAAAATGGTTTGAAAATGAATATAAATTTTCCAAAAATGAAAATTGATATCAATGTGGTCGTAGACATGGAAAATGCTTATGAAAATGTAGCTAAGTATGTAGCCGTAGTTGTACATTCAAATTTGGGACACAAAACCGAACAAAAAAGAAAGGAAAGGAAAGAATTGATTGGTAAAGTTTGAATAACGACGGAGAAAAAAATACCAAAAAATAATCAATAATTTCGTTGTAAATATAAAAAAATATGTTTATTGTTGTTACATATGTATATGTATGTTTTGATGATAATCAAATAAACTACAGGGTATTCGTTCAGTAGAACACCAATATTTTATTTTACCAGAAGAAATCATTTGGTAGTAAATATCATGAAGTCGCCGTGGTCTAGTAGGTAGTGTGTCGGCTTATTAGACGAAAGGCCCGAGTTCGAATCTCAGGTCAGACATCAAAAGGAAAATATGAAAATATTTCTTCAGCGACTTCCTCTCAGCAGATTTCTGGCAAAAACTCTGAGAGTAAAAATTGCCATGAAAAGCTTCTCAAAAATCTGTCGTTCGGATTCGACTTTAAACCGTAGGTCCCGCTACTCAGGATAAAATTAACGCACACAACACGAGTGGTGTGAGAAGCTAGGACGTTGTACAATGGGTCAATTCGACCTCCGGGTACTGTACTTGTCACAGTTGACAAGTACACGTCCTCTAACCTAACCTAACCTAACCTAAATATCATGTAAATCTTCACTGATTCAGACTATTATCCGTACACCATCCTAATCAAAATATTTTGCATTGTATTTACAACCATTCCAGCTCGATACACGTGAACCAGAGATCAGCAATGAGTATTCAAAAAGATGAGTAGATTCGAATCATACTCCTAATTTCTGATATTTATACGCATTTATACTTCAAAGTTTGAAGTACTCATCGTACTTATATTTACTTAACAATACACATGATGTTGTTAATTTCGACTCTCCATGACTCAACATTTACAAGAATCCCAAAATTAGTATGATTCGCGTACGCATACTACAATACTCACTACAACGTTGTGTGTTTGCTTTGCTTGCTGTCTTTGCCTTTCTTTTTTTGTAAAGGCAACAACAACTAAGACTGTAAATTATGATAAATGATTCGAAACACTCGAATAATTTATGAGTATTATAATATTACGAAAAGGGAAAGGGTGTACCATCGTTTAGCATTAAAATGATAACAAACACACTAAATATACAATGAACATGATTAACTATAGCTTTACTAACATATAGAACGTATATGCTTGCATATACAAACAACATCAGTATAAGAAAAGGAGACAGACAAGTATGAGAGAAAGCAATAACAAACAAGCAATGTCAACCATAAACACAAACAACAATGCAGTCGCGATAGAATTCTCAAGAAGGCGAGAACAAGAAAGTTCCACTTTGAGAACGGTCATCATACTGATTTTGCGGACATATAAAAAGGCGAGACATAACAGGCAGGAGTCAGTAATAACTCAGTCAGTCTTGTGTGAAGACGAGTTGCGTTCGAAGTAAACAATCGTGGTTTGAAGATCTCCGCTATAGATCTGTACACTAGTATAAGTGTTGTTGCTTACAAAAAGGTTGTAAGCAGAGAATAATAACGAACAAGCAAGTTGTTGTTGTATCGTGAAGTTGTATACGGTAGCACACAAAAGTAGTCTGATTAATAATTAGTTTAATTGAAATGAATTATTTTGGTTTGCAATCAACGAACTCATAATCTAAACGTTTTTAAAAAAGTAAAAAATGTAACAATAAGTATTTTTCTAAATTTATGAATCAGAATGAGTAGGCTTATGAATCAAACATATTTCGAATGTTATGAGTTAAATGTTAACGTTGTACTCATACTCATTACAACCTGTAGTTATAAATTAATGTTGTAGTGAGTACGAATGAAGCAGAGTAGTTCAATTTCAATACTGTTGACTCATTCATGCTCAAAATTTCATGAGTAATTATGAGTAGCGAAAAAACAATTTATTGCTGATCTCTGAAGGGAACTGAGACATTAACATTCTAGAACTTGTACTACAAAAAAAATTTTTTTAATTCAGTTTAAACAATTTTCTGAAACCGTTTTAATTAATTATTATTTATTAATTTTATTTTATTAATTATTTATTACTATTACCATTTAAAAACGAGTCTGTAACTGAATACTTTTAAATATTTGATATTTAATGAATGGTATTTAAGAATAAAGTGAAAGAGAAGTGTTGGATCAAAGTAAAGAGGTTGAATTTTCTGATCTTAAAGCTTCTGGTACTGAAGATTCTGAGGAAGAAGAAAACAGAAAACAAAAAATGTGGCAAGTCCAAGTATATCGTCAACAATTACACCCCTTGGAACAGCCCGGAAGCGGTTGCCGTTAGTAGATTGGATCCAGATTAGTGGTAAATGTTTCTTGAAATACTGTAGAATAGAGATTATTATTATGTAGCTGCCCGTTGTGACGCCAGAAGTACGCACAGTCGCTGAATTCCATTAAACTAATCGAAGAATTTGGTCAGCACAGGGGCAGTACATATATTGCTATTGATACATATGTTATACTATGTTCAGATATGCAATTTTATTGCGTGAAAACGCCGTTATTGAGTTCAATATTTCATACAAAGTTTCAATTAATTATTGTGCAATAAATACGCAAAATGTTATAATATTGAGTAAAACTTAAAACACCGCACTGTCATAACTACGTTCAGAGGCATATTACAATTATCCGAACGCTTTCTGTTGATATTTGACAACTCAAATGTCAACAACGACAAACAACAAGAAAACCAAAAAAAAAAAAAAAAAAAAAAAAAAAAACAACAACAATATTGTTGAAAAAACCAGCTGCTTATCTTATGTCTGAACACTTAAATTATTTTACTCAGTAAACCGAATATTGACTCAATAAAAGTGCATGTCTGAACAGAGTATTAGATGTTGCACGAGGCCATAATGTTACCAATGGACACCTTTTTCACCACACGGCCTTTGGCAAAAGATTTCATAAAGGAATATAACAATGGTTGGAACCATCAACTCTCTCTCAGCTCTCAACGGAGAACATCGTTAAAGCAAGTGCCAGTATGTTGGCACAACTAAAAAACCGAAGTCTTAAATCTTCGAACAGCACACATGCTAGATGTCAAAAGTGTTACCAATTTGAAAGAATGCGTTCAAGGTAATGTTTTCAGTTAATTTTTTTTCAATCTTTTTGAGGCGATGAAATATAAAAATTATCAAATTGTAGCTTTACATACCGATAGCTCCTGCAACAACGAAAGAAACATAGAAAATGGGGGTAATTCACGTGTCCGTATATTACCCTGACAATATTTTTGATTTGAAGTTCCCTTCTTTTTTTTTAATTTTTAAATTGCGTGTATAATGAATAATCTATAGGACAACCAGACAACATATCGTACACGCCCGACATTGGCATGTGCTGCTATCTATGTGTTCCCTTATTTTTACAATGACCCATAAATGGACTGTAACGGCCAATACAAAAAGAGTTCAACAACAGCCACAAAAAAAACAAGTTCAAAGCACATGCAAATGAAATTTCAAACAAATAGAAATGGACTCCGAATACAACTTATGAAAATAAAAACACCTGCTTTAAAAGGTTAATCATGCATACATATATACATCATGCATATATACATACATACAAAAGGTAGACAAAAACACATGCCATACGTGTTGGCCTATTTAACATGTCATAGTCCTTTCATAGTCCTTTCATTTTTGGGTGATACGCTTGTATATTGGAATTCATTTTTATTTGTTTGTTTACAACTACACACTACTATTGGGGAGAACAACAATATAAGTGGTGTGGGCCTGAATTTGACAATGGACAGTGGAGCTGAAAATTAAATGTTAACTTAAGCGGCATTTAAATTAAATTTGTTAGAAGTCGTCGTAGTCTAGTAGGTAGTGTGTTGACTTATTAAACGCAAAACCTGGGTTTGCATCCCAGGTTAGAAATCAAAACGAAATATGAAGAGGAAAATATTTCTTTGGCGACTTTTTCTCAGCAGATTTCTTGCAAAAAATCCGAGAGTAAATAAACCTGCCATGAAAAAGTTTCTCAAAAATCTATCGTTCGGAGTCGACGTTAACTGTAGGTCCCGCCACTCATGTATAAAATTAACGCACACAACATGAGTGGTGTGAGAAGCTAGGCCGTAATTCTGACTGAAGGCTCGTAATGACCAATCAACTCGTCATCTTTGCAATGATTTGAACATTTCACGCATCAGTTTACTTCAAATTTTGCGAAAAGATCTCGGTTTGACGCCTTACAGTGTTCAATTGGTTCAAAAGTTGAGGACGCATAACCATCCGCGCTTCGTTTTCGCTTCGCTAGATGGGCCAACGAGAAACTGGACGATGATGTCAATTTCACCAAAAAATCATCGTTTCGTAAATCGCAATAAACGCAATTATTGAGCTCAATATTTCATATAAAGTTTCAATTAATTATTGCACAATAAATACGCAAATTGTTATAATATTGAGTAAAATGCATAACTTCCATAAGTATGTTCAGTGCGATATTACAGGGATTCAAACACTTTTTGTTGATATTTGACAACTCAAATGTCAACAACGACAAATAAAAAAAAAATGTTGTTGAAACAACCAGCTGTTTTGTTTACCAGCTGTAGTAAAATGAATATTGAATAAGCAGCTGAACTGCGTATATTGTTATGTCTGAAAACTTAAAATATTGTACTCAATAAACGGAATATTGACTCAATAAAAGTGCATGTCTGAACATAGTATAAGAAACTGCAATTTAACACCTTGGACTATTTCTAATATACCATTTCTAACCGAAACAATTGTACTCCACAACAAAAAAAAAGAAATTTGAACAACATTGCAAACCGTTTTAGTTTTATTGCATTTTTAAATTTAAACTTTTATATGGCCCACCCTTTATATTAGAACAGACAATATTTTCATTTCTTTTTTAATGTAAAGACACTGTAATTTTTTTATGGAATTTTAAAAGTGCTTAAACAGTAGATCGGTTCAGAAAAAAAGTCAGACTTAGGCCAGTGTTTGAGCCTATTATGATAGTACAATTAATATTAAAACATGGGATCAGGTATTACCTAGAAGCAACCCACTCCAGTATAAAAGAAATCTTGCTATTTCAGCAAGGATGCCAGAAAATGTGAGGTCAAGAACCTCAGCTTTTTTATAACAAGAACAGAGCACACACAGCTCTTTGAAAAAATTATTTGATGAAATCCTTAGTCTTTTGGCATGCTTACCAAAAGGAAAGTGAGAACCTCTATTGTGCAATGAATGGCCATGCAATTTAAGAATAAAAGCGAGTTCATCATCTATTTACTTACTTACTTACTTACTTAATTGGCCATAACTTGGACACTTTGTTTTAAGAAGGAGGGGAGTTATTACATGTGCTCATCATAAACAAAATAATGATAAGCAGACAAAGAGTTAACACATGTGTTCATCATAAACAAAATAATGATAAGCGGACATAGATAACGAACAAAGGACCATATAATCAAAACACATTTTATTGATAGCACAGGTAGCAGTTATTTCCCATATGAACTATTACCTAATTATCATACGAACCATTATCTAATAAACAAGGAAATTATTTTGTAAACTCTTATCTCATAATTCTAAGAAAAACAATAACATATTTTGTAACAAAGAAATAAAAATCTATATATAGCGGATAGGAAACAAATGTAAAGGCAGTCTTAAGAAAGTAATACGAATAAATTAAACACGTTTCGGTGTTAAGAAAAAATACTTTTTTTTTACTCAATTTCTTCACCTGAAGGAATTAACTGGGGGCTCAACCGGGATACGAGTGAAAAAATCTTGTATTCCCAGCCAAAAATTCCACGATCCTGAAGAAGGATAAAATAAAATTCCTGAAAAATCGGAAAACAAAATTTAAGTAAAATAAAATAAACCAACCTAAAAAATAAAAAACTGAGAAAAAATATAAAACTGAATTAAATAAAAAATAGAAAAAAGAAAAGACAAATAAAAAAACTTATACAAAAGTCTGCGTGGAAGAGTGAACATTTCCTGAAAATAAAAATTCGAACTGGATTCCCGAAGGAAGGAAAAAGAAATTTTTTATTCATCGCGGGAAGTAAATATCAGAAGACCCACAAACTTCCCACATCAACAAAAATGGAATAACAGCAATTCTCCACCAAACAACGCGGTACACCAAAACCCATTTCGGAACAACAACCAAATGCCGATGAAGAGAGACAGAAATCCTTCATCGTACAATTTCAACTCCAACAAAGTTCAGCGTGTGCACCAGACAAAAGATGAGGATCTTCAGTCAATCCAACCTCAATACTCAGAAGATGACTTCGAAACCGGAAGTGCTTTTTTAGGCGAATGAATGGTCTACCATGCCTACAACGAACTTGCAGAGAAACAGGTAGATCAGTAAATATTTTAATAGATACAGGTGCTACAAATAATTATATAAGTTCCAGATGTAAGATAGGGAAACCCATAAAGATAAACCCTGTAAAGGTCAAAACACTTCATGGATATTCCATGGTAAATACAAAAAAAGTAATAACTCTTTTTAATCACCATTTAACGTTTTATGTAACAGAAGCACTTCAAGAATTCGATATGCTACTCGGTGAGCAAGGTCTACGAACAGTAAAAGCAGAAATAAATCTCTTTGACTATTGTCTTAAATATAAATATAGAAAGGAAATAAAGAACGAACAGAAAATAAATTTTACCATAAATAATGAGACATTTAGGGAAGAAATTGAAAAAATAATGCAGGAAAATAATACAACAACTGAAAATTTACCCTTTACTACAAAAATTCAAGCCTCTATTAGGACAAAATCAGAGGATCCCATTTATGTTAAACAATACCCCTATCCAATGTCGGATAATGACTTTATTAATAATGAAATAAATAAACTATTAGATAATAAAATTATACAGCCAAGTAGGAGTCCGTACAATTCCCCCATTTGGACAGTCGCAAAAAAGGGTACCGATGATCAAGGTAAACCCAAAAGACGAATGGTAGTTGATTTCCAGAAGCTAAATGCTCAGACAATCACTGACCGCTACCCAATCCCTGATGTTGGAATGACAATCCAGAACTTAGGCAAAGCAAGAGTATTCACTACATTAGACTTAGAATCCGGATTTCACCAAATCCTTATAAAAGAATCAGACAGGGAAAAAACAGCATGTAGTGTGAATGGCGCAAAGTATGAATTTTTAAGGATGCCTTTTGGACTCAAAAACGCTCCATCAATTTTTCAACGATGCGTAGACGATATTCTCCGTCCATATATAGGAAAATTTGCATATGTATACATAGACGACGTATTAATATATTCTTCTTCACCCGAAGAACACATGGAGCACATCCGCACTATAGTTAATGCACTCCACAATGCAAATATGAAAATATCTAATGAGAAATCACATTTCTTCCAGGATTCTGTTGAATACTTAGGACATATTATAAAATATAACAAAATAACAGTAGATCCAAAAAAGATAGAAACAATAAAAAATTATCCCATTCCTACGAATTTGAAAGAACTTAGGTCATTTTTAGGTTTAGCAAGTTATTATAGGAAATTTATCCAAAACTTCGCAGCAATCGTAAAACCACTAACAGTACATCTCAGAGGAGAAAATGGTGGAATTAGTAAGAATAAAAGTGCAAAAGTCAAAATAAAACTGGACGAACCAGCATTAGAAGCATTAAATAAAATAAAAGAAGCTCTTCAAGCACAAGTTGAATTATTCCAACCCGAATTTAATAAGCCATTTGATTTAACCACAGATGCAAGTAATTTTGCTATCGGTGCAGTACTCTCCCAAAATAAAAAACCTATAGCATTTATTTCACGAACTTTAAACGAAACAGAACAGAATTATAGTACGAACGAGAAAGAATTATTAGCCATCGTATGGGCTTTACAAAAACTTAGGAATTACCTTTACGGTATCGCTGACTTAACAATCTACACGGATCACCAGTCTTTAATTTTCTCCATTTCGGATAAAAATCCCAATACTAAACTTAAAAGATGGAAAAATTTTATTGAAGAATACGGCGCGAAATTAGTGTACAAACCGGGTCATCAAAATATTGTTGCAGACGCTTTATCTCGTCAACAGATATATAATACATCCAGCTGTTCACAACATTCAGCACAAAGTTCACCAACAGAAGGCATTCGAAGAGTTAAGCAACCTCTAAATGCTTTTAAAAATCAAATAATACCCATATATGATGAAAATATATTGATTGAAATAGATACACAAACAATTTTCCCAGATCGTGTTAGGCATACTGTATATTATAAAACAAAAAACGAATTGATAAATAGACTTAAACAAATAGTAAACCCAAAAGTGCAGAACGCATTGAAATTAAACGAAGAAACATTATTTCATCTACAAGATGACATTATCGCTACATTCTCGCATGAATTGTTCGTTATAGCACAAACACAATTAGAAGACGTAACTGATTTAGACAAACAGAAAGAGATAATAATACAAATTCATAGGAGAGCACATAGAAATTACAAGAACAATGCCCAGGAAATCGGATTAACTTACTATTGGCCTAACATCCGACAGATGTGTAAAAAAGAATGTATAGATTGTAATATTTGCCTACAAAATAAATATGAAAGAAGACCAAATAAACAACCAATAGGGAAAACACCAATACCCACAAAAGTAGGAGAATACATTCAGATGGACATATTTTACATGAACAACGAAACATACATTAGCACAATTGATAAATACTCCAAATTTTGTTATCTACATAGAATACAGAACAAATTAAACTGTCATGAACACATCGAAGAAATCTTCACACAAATATACCCAAATGCCAAACATTTAATGACTGATAACGAAAATGTTTTTGTTGGTATAGTAGCAAAAAATGTATACGAACGTTTATTAATACAACATACAGTAACGCCTATTCACCATTCGACAACCAACAGTCAAGTTGAACGTGTCCACAGCACTCTAATTGAAATCTCAACAGCTTTAGCACAACAAAATAGCACCTCACCACGAGACGAATTATTCAATGCAGTAAGGCAATACAACAAAACGATCCACTCCACAACAGGATACAGACCGGAGGACGTCTTTTTCAATAGAGAAAGATACACTGACATTAAAGAAAGGCTCGAGGACAAGCAAGAGAAACTACTCAAATATCATAATAAGAACCGGCATTCGATAAGCTACAAGGAAGGTGACATAATTTACGCCAAGACACACCGCCGCAATAAAAATATAATCAAGTACCTACAACATAAGGTAAAAGAAGACCGTGGGGACACGATCCTAACCACGAAGGGTAAGGTTATTCATAAAGATAGTATACGCAGACAAGCCGCACCATGCATAAATCAGCAGGAATCTTGATATTGTTTTTTGTAACAATAAATTGTGATAGAATAACTGACTTAACAGACAGAAAATACGTTCTAGTGGAAACAGACCCCGCATACCTATATGATAGTACAGCATATTTGTATCACATAACTAACCTAACAAAAATACTTAGACCATATGAAAACATTAAACGAAATTTGTACAATATTGAACAAAGTCAGGAAGAACATATATTAATAAGCAGAATTGAATCATTGAAGACACAACTAATACCGAATACATACCGCGCAAAAAGAGCACTAAACTTTCTAGGATCAATACTAAAATTTGTCACTGGTACACCAGATCATGACGACTTGATCGAAATAAAAACAGGACTTAATCAATTAATAGAAAATAACAATAAACAAAAAATAATAAATTCACGATTTGAAAAAATATTAGAAACACTAGACCCCGATATTATTTCAGACACTTTGATACTCAACGAGGTATATCGAGAACTTGAAGCCGTAACGAATACAATAAACTTTGCAAAAAATGGAAATTTTTATTCAGGTACACTAAATTTAAACGACATAAAAGAAATCATATCTAATGAAGCTTTTGATCTACCATTAATAAATATTTTAGAGTATTCAGATATTCATGTTTGTTTTCTTAACCAAGCTATAATTACAATTTATAAATATCCTATATTAAAAAATGTATGTAAACTATATAAAATATACCCACTAGCATATAAGCATGGAAAATTATTATTAGATAAAGAAATTGCTGTTTGTAACAATAATTATACCTCAGTAAATAAATGTAAAAACTACATAGGAACTAATATTTGTAAAATTAAGAAAACCAATAACTGTACCATAAATATATTAGAAAATAAGCCAGCTAAATGCGACATAGTTCAGGAAAATAATGCACCACTCACAATCCTCGAGAACGGCTACATCCTTACTGATGATGAACATATTTGGAATGGTCAAATAATTAAAGGTCCTAAACTAATCCAATTTAATATTTCAACAAATATAGATGCAAAAGATTACTTCAACCATCAAAAGGAATTAAGAGAAGCTATACATAAAAAACACGATGAGGAAATGGAAATCCTTCGTATTCTATCTTCAAACTCTAACCATAAATTTTCAAATATACAAGAAATGTCGAAATATCTAATCTCTATAGAACGCCATCCCGTGAAATACACCATTTATTGTACACTCAGCATCGTTGGAATTATACTGTGTGCATACATAATAACAAAATCCGTCAACCACTACAGAGAAATAAAACAATCACAAAGAAAAAGACTTGCTGAACAAATTTACGAAATGGAATTAACAAGATTGAGAGCAGAAATGAATCTTATGTGAAAAAGTGAGGACACTTTGTTTTAAGAAGGAGGGGAGTTATTACATGTGCTCATCATAAACAAAATAATGATAAGCAGACAAAGAGTTAACACATGTGTTCATCATAAACAAAATAATGATAAGCGGACATAGATAACGAACAAAGGACCATATAATCAAAACACATTTTATTGATAGCACAGGTAGCAGTTATTTCCCATATGAACTATTACCTAATTATCATACGAACCATTATCTAATAAACAAGGAAATTATTTTGTAAACTCTTATCTCATAATTCTAAGAAAAACAATAACATATTTTGTAACAAAGAAATAAAAATCTATATATAGCGGATAGGAAACAAATGTAAAGGCAGTCTTAAGAAAGTAATACGAATAAATTAAACACGTTTCGGTGTTAAGAAAAAATACTTTTTTTTTACTCAATTTCTTCACCTGAAGGAATTAACTCGCGCCTACGCCAGTTGGTCACACCAATCGATGACAGGGCTTTCTCGAGTTGGTCCTTCCAACGGATACAATTTACTTATTTTAAACAATAAATAAAAAATAAAATCAGAGTTCTTTCCGTTTTTGAAGTCTACAATATATGGCTCTCAGCTCAGTTTCTTTGATTAACGTTTCGAAATCAAGTTCTCGATGAAGATCATAATTTTTAAAACATTCTTAATCTTTGTTTTATAAGCAACTAACTGTAAACTGCGCGTGTTGCTGCGACACCAACTAAACTAAATTTGAAGGAAAGTCATTATCCAATATCCAATTAACTTTGAATCATTTTATTGATTTTGTTTCCCGTTGTCCAGATGATTCAGACGAACGGGCCTCAGTAGTACGCACTCGATCAGTTTCTAATTTCACTCCTCGTTGTTTCAAGGGATTCATGCAAAGTAGTATGTTTACGCCACATACTACTATGCGAACGGGTCTCAGCGGCTTGTACTCCAAGATTTTCCGGCCTCAATGCTCGTTGCTCGTCTGATTCTGATGTTCGTAATGATCTTTTCTTTTGTGCTTGAGGTGCTTGAGGTCGGCCAATTGCTTGTCGTTTTGGAGGCATGATTTCACGGGATGAACGTGAAAAATTCATTTAAATTTATTAGAATCACACAATGTACCCAATCCAACGCAACAGCAATTTTCCAAAATTTAAATGTTTCAAATTTATGATTGACATTTTACGGGAATGAGTTATACTAAATGTTATTAAAATATCATAACTGATGAATCCTTAAATGTCTGGTATTTGCCCGATCAACACATGATCAAATGCACAGTTTACGATGTAATTCATTTTTAGTAATTTTCAGTGGCGCCACCTGTCGGAAATTGGTGATACCTTAGGAACCTTCACCGGCTCATGCGCAATAACTTTACTTAAGATCATAACATGAACAAATGGACAGTTTACGATTCTATAAGTTACATACAAACAAACATTAATTTGTATATAGCTTTCGATGACATTGGAAGTTGATATGCTTACTAATTCTGAAGCAATGATCAGCAATGAGTCTCCAAAAAGATGAGTAGATTCGAATCTTACTTATAATTTCTGCTACTTATACGCATTCATACTTATTTTAATATCATACTCATATTCAAAGTTTGAAGTACTCATACTTAACAATACGCATGATATTGTTGATTTAAACTCTCCTTTACTCAACATATACAAGAATTACAAAATAAGTATGATTCGTATACGAACACTGCAATACTCACTAGAGATCAGCAATGAGTATTTAAAAAGATGAGTAGATTAGAATCATACTCATAATTTCTGATACTTATATGCATTCATACTTATTTTAATATCATACTCATACTACTCATAATCAAAGTTTGAAGTACTCATCATAGTCATACTTAACAATACGCATGATGTTGTTGATTTCGACTTTCCTTTACTCAACATTTACAAGAATCACAAAATAAGTGCGATTCACGTACGTACACTACAATATTCACTAGAAGGTTGTGTGTTTGAATTGCTTGCTGTCTTTGTCTTTTTCTTTCTTCTTTTTTTTTGTAAATGCAACAACAACTAAAACTTGAGTCATTTATGAGTATTATAAATATTTTTCTAAATTTATGAATCTGAATGAGTAAGCGTATGAATCGGACATATTTCGAATGTTATGAGTTTGATATCAACGTTGTACTCATACTCATTGCAACCTGTACTTATAAACCAATGTTGTAGTGAGTACAAATGAATCAGAGTAGTTGACTCACTCATAATCAAAATTTCATGAGTACTTATGAGTAGCGAAAAATGATTCATTGCTGATCTGTGGTACGTAGAGACACCTTCCTAAGAAGTTATGACACTTTTTAACCACTGTCATCATACAGACTATTCGATATTCATCTACCATTCCATACCATGGCATACGTAAACTAAAAATCATTTATGACGTACACAAAGGACATGGTTATACATGCATAAAATTGATTATTTGTCATTCAGTGAAATAAACATCCCCCACCGCTAATAAAAACGTTTTGCCATACGTTGCCTTTTTGATTTAAATTATTTACGATTTAATAACAACCTCTGCCATTAGAAATATTTTTTAGTTCTGTTTTCTTTCTTTCGCTTATTTTCAAATTTTTATTTTCCTTCCTCTCTTTTAATATTTGGGGAGGTTATGCTAAAAATAGTGACAACTCAAACAGAACGCCACAAGAAATGTCACACAATAAAAGGATGTGTAAAACCGTATAACGTCACTAAAATGAAAAACAAAATAAAATCAGATACGGTTATTAGAAGAATCAATGAAGCAAATAAATCGTATCAACATCGAAATAATTTATAACAATAAGACATGAGACTCTGTTTGTTTTATATGTGTGTGTGTGTGTGGACACGCATTTGTTATCGGAAACATCCTTTGGAGTTCTATTAATGATTCGGTCAGATAAAACCAATATTACATTAAAGGAGGTCGAGATCAAAGTGTTACTAATTTATTAAATAAAATAACATAAATGACCAAGGATGTTATTTCCTGTGGCTATATTGAAACGTTTTTTCTTATGCCCTACAGTAAATTGCAAGACCTTTATTCCCCTTTCAGCACCGTTTGCCTGAAAATAATTTCTTAAATTAAATGCAAATCAAAAAAGGGGTGGAAACGATTTACTTGCATTGCAAATATTTATTCAGTCATCATGGTATTAAAAAGTAGTTTTGAAAATAAGCATTTGAACAGAAAAAAGTAGCAGCGAATAAAACGATTTGCGGTTTGAGTGTTATTGTTGGAAAAAAAAAATAATTTCGTATTGGCAACTGGCAAGTGAGGGGGAGTAAATCCAATCCGATTTAGGTTTCAGTCACAAGTACTGCAGAGTTCTTGATAAAAAAATCATTTAGGAAAAACGGAATAAGTCGTAGAGACACATACATACATAACATACTTACGTACATAATTGGTCATTACAACCCTTCAGTCAGTATTACGACCTATGCAGCTTCCAACATCACTTATGTTGTGTGTTTTAATTTGTATACATGAATGATGGGATATACAGTTTAAAGTCGACTCCGAACGACACTAGATATATGTATACAATAATGTTGAGACCAACACCGGCTGCAGGTTGAAAAAATTCAATACAAACAGCTCAAGTGGAGTTGAATAATACTATGTTCAGACGTGCATTTTTATTGCGTAAATCGCAATAAACGCCATTATTAAGCTCAATATTTCATATAAATTTTCAATTAATTACTGCGCAATAAATACGCAAAAATATTGAGTAAAACTTAAAATACAGCATTGCCATAAGTATGTACAGTGAGAACATTACAACTTATGCGAACACTTTCTGTTGACAACGACAAACAAAAAAAAAAAAAACAAAGCAAAAAACAACAATAAACAAAATAAAAACAATGTTGTTGAAACAACCAGCTGTTTTGTTTACCTGCTGTCAAATGAATATTAATTATATTATGTCTGAACACTTAAAATATTGTAATCAAATAACCGAATATTGACGCAATAAAAGTGCATGTCTGAACATAGTATAAGATATTGACACTAACGTGGGTTGGATAAACAGGGGAAATGAGAAGCTGAGTTACAGTGGCGCTCAAAGTTCTGTTGACCTTAAATAATAAGAATGTTGGGAGACAAGTCTGACATTATATTCATTAGGAATCTAAGGAATCGATGACTGATGACTTACTTCTAACCTGTAAATAACTTAGTAGCAAAAATGAATGGAAATGAATCTAGAATCTGCATTCTATTCTAAGATAGAGGGACTATTTTGTGGTACAGAGAGGGACAAAATAAATATTGGATCAGTAGAACGAGTTTTTAGTCTCAGAATGAAATATTTCGAGCCTATCGATAGATGTGCTCAGTTCAACTTGGATAGGCGGTACAAAGTACAGGACATTAGCAATACTATCTGACAGTCTGGCTGCAATTCGAAAACTCGTCTGCAATGAGGGTAAAACCAAGATAGAACGGGACTGTGTAAAAAGCTTAATCAGCTACGGCCCGCGTATATGGGGTTTCTCGAAAAAGACCTTGCGATGCGGTGACTTTACATCCCAGGATGAAACATTTGGTGGATATCAGAGATCAGCAATGAATCGTTTTTTCGCTACTCAGAAGCACTCATGAAATTTTCAATATGAGTGAGTCAACAGTATTGAAATTCAACTACCCTGAGTCATTCGTACTCATTACAACATTGATTTATAAGTACAGGTTGTAATGAGTATGAGTACAACGTTGACACCGAACTCATAACATTCAAAATTTAGAAAAATACTTATAATACTAGTCGCCGTAGTCCTACGTGTTCGCTTATTAGACGTAAGGCCCGGGTTTGAGCCCCAGGCCAGGCATCAAAACGAAATATGAAAATAAATATTTCTTCGGTGACTTCCTCTCAGAAGATTTCTGACAAAAACTCTGAGAGTAAATAAACCTGCCATGAAAAGGTGTCTCAAAATCTGTCGTTCGGAGTCGACGTTAAGCTGTAGGTCCCGCCACTCAAGTATAAAATTAAGGCACACAACATGAGTGGTGTAGAGAAGCTAGGTTGTAATCCTAGCTAAAGGATTGTAATGACCAATTATGTATGTATGTACTTATAATACTCATAAATGATTCGAGTGATTCGAATAATTCATCAAAATTTACAGTCTTAGTTGTTGTTGCATTTACAAGAACAAGAAAAAAGAAAAACACATAGACATCAAGCAAAGCAATGCAAAAAACACACAATCTTTTAGTGAGTATTGTAGTGAGCGTAAGCGAATCATACTTATTTCGAGGTTCTTGTAAATAGTCATGGAGAGTGTCGAAATCAACATCATCATGCGTATTGTTAAGTATGAGTACGATGAGTACTTCAAACTTTGAATATGAGTAGTATGAGTATGATATTAAAATAAGTATGAATGCGTATAAGTATCAGAAATTATGAGTATGATTCGAATCTACTCATCTTTTTGAATACTCATTGCTGAAATCTGGTGGATGTCGAATGCTGGCAGGGAAATGTAATTTTTGATGCCGAGCAGCAGTCTGTACCTGGCCAGGGCATTGGACTTGGAGTCTACCTTATAAAGTTAAAGGGTGAATATAGTAGCATAAGAATAATAATAATAATATTGCTACGAAACCATTTCCATAAATGGTGTAATATTGTTGAACATTAAAATGAGCAAAAGCTACCCGAACAAATGCAACGAACTTGTTACAAGTATGCCAACAACATTAGTATGAAAGAAAATTGGATAGACAAGTAAGCTCGAAGGCAACAATGTTAACACAAACAACAATGAAGTCGCAATAGAGATCTCGAGAAGGCGAACACACGAACACTCGACTTCAAGAACCTTCGTCAAACTGTTGACGCGAGCATATAAAAAGGCAAAGCAAAGCAGGCAAGGAGCAGTAAGAATTCAGTCAGTCTTATGTGAAGACGCATTGCGTGTGAAGAAACTAGTCTTGGTTTGAAAATCTCCGCTGTAAAGATCTGCGTTGTTATTATCTGCGCAATAGTGCAAAGAAGAGTAACGAACAAGCAAGTTATTGTTGGATAGATCAAGTTGTAAAGAGTGGCACACAAAAGTTGTGCGATCAATAAAGAGTTCAATTGAAATTAAACACAAATTTATTTTATTTTTGCTTGCGATCAACGAACTCATATTATAAAAGTTTTTTAAAAAGGTAAAATACGTAACAATATCTTCATCGCTGAAAATACCAAACTTATTTCCCACACAAATATGATAAAAAAAATGTATGATTTGCAAGCCTTGTTCGTTTGCGTTTGGTCAATTCATATTAAAAAAAGCAACTCACATGTTACAAAACATTTTAAATAAAATTATTACATAAAACAAGTGTAGTGTGCAAAGCGTGGTTGCTATCAACACTGAAGTGTTGTTATGCCCGGCCATTATTACAAGAACTTCGTAACTGGAATACTGACGAAACTGGCTCTCTTCACATGAAAATAAAATATACCAACATTTCGACGACCATACATACATACATACGTTAACGAGTTAAGGAACAAACTGCTAATGGAAGAGCTGTTGAATTGCAGGATTCTATGGAGCCAATATAGTCAGAGTATGGCTGAAGTTATGCTAGAACTCCGAAGACTGGAGGAACGCAGGCGAAATTTGATTTAATGTGATAAAGCTTTCAAACTAACCAGCCCCCCGCGAAGTAATACCTTACGGCAGTCCCGCGAGGGGAGAGTGGTTGAAGTATGTAGGGGGAACAAAAGTGAAAAAAAGCATAATTGCCCTTCAGTCAGGATTACGGCTTAGCTTCTCACAGCACTCATGTTGTGTGCCTTAATTTTATACTTGAGTGGCGGGACCTACAGTTCAACGTCGACTCCGAACTATTCATTGCAATTTCATTTACCCTCAGAGTTTTTGTCAGCATTCTGCTGAGAGGAAGTCGCCGAAGAAATATTTTCTTTTTTTTTCATATTTCGTTTTGATGCCTGACCTGGGGGTTGAACTCGGGCCTTACGTCTAAAAAGCCAACACACTACCTACTAGACTACAGCGACTAGGATAAACTAGACCATTGAAGTTTATTTCAAGCTGCAGACTCAAAGTCCACACATAGGCGAAATAATGAAAAACAGAATGAAAAGTTTTTTTTCTCATTTAAAATAAGAAATCTATGACTTATTGCTGAATAGATTTGTATGTTACAGCGAACACATTGTAAGAAATTTAAATTAAAAAAAAAAAAAATTCTTAAGGACCTCTTCATCAATGCCTTAAAGCTGAGACACAAAACCTAAAGCTTTTGCTTTCGAATCAAAATCAATTAATTTTCTTATTCTGTTTTTTTTTTTTTGTAGTGTTAAGGGTTAAAGTGATTCAATGCACGATAGAAATATGATATCACCTTAAGGGTTGAGGCCAAACGTTTTCAACCAAATAAATCATTACGTATAGAAACGAGTGAAGCCTGGCACAGCTGCCATAATGTTGTCATTCGTTGTTATTTTACATATTCAAACAATTGATTTGATTCATTGCCTTCAATGTCTGTTTCGATTGTCTGTCGTTAAGTATTGTTACAGACAAACTGAATACACAAAACGAAAAATAATTATTTTTTACTCTCTCTACTGTTCTATTTTGATTTTAATTTATTCTTTTTATTTCTATTTCTTCGTCTTCTTCTCCTTTTTAGTGCTTGTAATTCTATAGTAATACAGACTATTTTGGCTGTGTTAGTTGTTATTGTTGTTGTTACTGTTATTGTGTAACGAACACAAATAAATGAGATGTTGTAGGACTGAATCAAATGAAACCAGTACTTTAAGAAATTGTCAAGAGAGGACTGCGGGAGCCATTGAAGAGCTAGCTAACAGTCGGGCGGGGAGGTTCGGTCCTCTCTTAAAACAAAATCCTGTTTGTATACAGAGTTATTGTGTTATAGACTCCCTATTTAAAAAAAAAAACAAGAAAAGAAAATGAGGAATAAAGTGGACCAGAATGACTATAAGTTTTCAACAGAAGCCCGTTTATAGTCACGTAACAAAAAAAAAACAAAAGACATATTTTATCTATTATACCCAGATTAAAAGCACTATCAGATGTTGTTGATAGGTAGTCTCAAAACCCTCCCAATCTCTATGTCCTAATGACTATGTACATTTTTAGGACCCCACATAGATACACACCTAACTTCTTATCAACCTAAGAAAACACTGTTATTTAATTTAGCCAGGCATTATGTCTAAATTCTCAATTTATTCATTTTATAATTAGAGTTAACATGTATAAATAAAAATGACGGATTTTGGTTTATTTACAAAACATAAGCTAACCGCGATTAAAATTCATCTAGTAGAATAAATGTTTAGATAAACCGAAGTTATTAAATACCAACTGGTTAATATTATATTTGTATATGAAAACTGTGGGAGCATTAATATCTTTAGACTTACTATATAATTCATGAATTGACGATTATTAAGTATATTTTGTACTAACAAAATATAAGAACTTGGAAAGCAAAGAACAAAATGTAAAAACATAACCAAAATATAATATATGTAAAAATGTATGTAGCAGCAAGAATGAAAATTATATAAAAAACTCTTATTTTAAAATTTAACAATCGGTTGAAACCAATACCAATTGATACGATCATACTAATGAAGTAATAAGCAAGTTGATGATCATTATTGCTGCTTATACCTTAAAATGATATTAAGAATGTTTATATATTTGTGGACTCACCAAACATGTGTGCTGTCGTTGTTCTGGAAGGCCTTCAAGATTACGATGTACATGTTGATTAAAGATGAAATTAATTGCTGTAAATTTTTGTAAATTTTCTCGAAGATTATCTTTGGTTACTTATAAAACAATTTTAACCTATTAATGCTCACACCTATGCTCTTAAGTTTAACTTAGTATTTAGTTAGAATAATTTACTTAAGGTATGATTTTAAGTATAAGATTTAAACAAACATTCGAAACACTTCTTTATCGATCGTTAATGTTCTCTTTAAATTAATGTTGTGGTAAAACGTAATGATCATTTTGGGATAATAAACAGCTTAATTCAGAAATATTAATGATCATTTAGTTTTGTACCATAACAAATTATTAAAATATTTTAATTTTGTTTTGTTTTTGGTTTCGTACCATTTAAATTAATTATAAAAAATAATTTTTAAAGAAATGTATATGAAATTAAGAATATAATGATATAGCTCTATACATACTAGTTTTTACTAAAAGTTTTTTACTAGTTTTTACTAAACATTTTAGACAATGTTTGTTAAAACATTATTGTTGAAAAGTTATATATGTTTTTTAAAAATGTATATGTTTGTTAAAAATTTGAAATTGTTTTTTTTTTTTTTTTTAGAAAATTAACTAATTTTAATTTTGACCATGATTTGGACGTAGGTTTTGACGTAATTTGAGTTACATCCTCGGAAACAATGAGGAATTCTTCAAATTCAAAATCGATTTGTGTTTCAACACGTGGGACGATTTGGTGTCGAAAATCTAGGTTAGGTGACACGTATATGAGCTCTAGGTTTTTTGCTATTAAATGCTGACCATTAGGGTTTATATACTGTTATTGCGGGAAGATTGAATGATGTGTAAAGTTGGATTTCGCAGGTCTCCAACCTGCTGATTGGGTCTGCCTATTCCCCGACTGACCAGGTCTGGATTCTTCTTCGTATGATCAGTAATCGTATATGTATCTTTATCGTCAGATTTGGGGAGTGAGGTTAGTTGCTACCGTTGGGGAAACCTATTTAAAAAGTTGTGGTGCCTTACTAGAAAATGATTTGCCACTGGTTTTATATAATTACCTTTCCAGGGTGATACTCAGAAGCCCAGGACAGACCTCGTGGGTCTGTGGCCAATCTTGTGAGCAAATTTTCCTCGCAGAACAATGCTTATGTTACTTATTAAAATACTTTAACACTTGTTTATAAAATTGGTATTATTTAACAAAATGAATATAAAATTGTTGGAATTGTAAAAACTCTATTAATTTTCAGTTAAATACACTTAATTTATTTTATACTTTTGGTTATTTGCCAATTATGATGTAAGCTCGGGTAAGATATTGATCGAAATGACCGAGAATGATAATTTTCCATAAAATCTAACCTCGTAGAATAATAGTGTAAAGTAAAACACGTATAACTTTTTAACAAGTTGTAACAAGTTGTTATATTTTTTTCTTAAAATTTGTATATGGCAAGGTCGGACTAAAATGAACCCTGTCTTACCGAAACCATAATGTTTGTAAAATATAATTTATAATTTCTTCAGTAAAAATGCAAATAATTACTAATAATGCTCCATTTACTAATTTAACTAATAATTATTAATTTTAATCATAATTGTTCCAATGTTTTTACTTTTAGCTGTAATGTTTACATTGTGTATCTTAGGAACATGTTGCTAGAGAATGTTGCTGTGATAACTGCTGATCCACATTGGTAAAGAACAAAATATTAGAAAGAATATTTGTAGATAAAAAATAAAGTATATAAAAATTTGTATAAAATGAATTCTGTCATAAATTTCTCCTTTAATAGTAAACCGTTCATTACAAAACTAGATAATAATTATGTTTACATAGAATTATTAGCTAGAGAAAGAGCGGTTTATGTGCGCAAATCTTTTGCATGGTAGGTTCCAACTAATTTACCCTGCAAATCTTCTATTAAATAATAATGTTTACCTAATTTTTCCTTGATCCTACATTTCACAAACAGAGGAGACAATTTGGCATTAAAGTTTTTCTCACTGCTGCTTTGGACAAAATTTCTTCTAAAAATTTCTTGACCTTTTTGGAAAGATTGAGGTCTGGTGCGTAGGTTATATTGATGTCGGTTAACTTCATAAGCATCCCTAATATGTTTTCTTAAACTGTCCCGAATCACATTAAGGTTATCATCCCGAGAGAGGTGATAAGACGGTTCATTGAGCAACCTTAGATTCTTGAGCAAATTATACGAACTTCCATGCGTAATCATATCCAGTCCGAACATAGCATGATATGGTGTTGTCCGTATTGCTTGATGATATGAATTCCGTAAAGCGCAGCTTATTTTAGACAAATTCTCATCCCACAGTCTATGGTCGGATTTCAGATATGCTCTAATGCCTGCAATAATGGATCTGTTTACACGTTCCGACGCATTACTTTGCGGGGAATATACCGCTGTATATATGTGATTGACTCCATAACTTGTTAAGAACGCATTGAAATCGTTTGCTCGAAATTGCGATCCATTATCACTGATGATATTCTCTGGAACTCCGAAAACGTCAAAAATTTGTTTTTGCAGGTATTCCATAATGATAGGAGAGGTAAATTTTTTCATAGGAAACAACCAATGAAATTTAGTTAAATGATCTAAAATAATAAGCAATCCAATGTAACCGGATTTGCTTCTTGGGTAGGGACCTAACAGATCAATGTACAAACGCTGTATAGGACGAATAGATAAGGCTTGTTTGCCCATTTCTGGCTTCAAGTTGTAGTTTGGTGCTTTGGTACTTTTGCAAATATCACAATTTCTTATGTATTCTCGAACGTCTTTCACTAATCCTGGCCAATAGAAATTTCTGCGAATTAATTCAATAGTTTTGACTATTCCACCGTGAGAGGCTACTGTGTCATCGTGAGCTCTTGATATAACATTTTTTTGCAACATTTTTGGTACCCACAACTTCCAACTCTTCTCCTCTTGACTTTCTTCTCCACTGTAATGCTCGGTTCTAATGTAAATGTACCTATCTACAGCTTTAATATCGGGATATTTTGATGGTTCAGAGGTGATTTTATCTTTCAATTCCACGTACTCTGGATCGAGAAAATGCGGCGAATTCAGGTTTATCTCGGGTTCAGTTAAGGTTAAAGCTGAAATTTCATCATCACAATTTCGTGACAGAGCGTCAGGCACTACATTTTCTTTGCCCTTTCTATGGCTTATGGTAAATTTAAAACATTGCAGTTTGAAAACCCAACGGGCAAGTCTTCCAGTGAGATCCGGTTGCCTCATGAGCCAAACGAGGCTCGAATGATCAGTGATTATCTCGAATTCGTGTAATTCAAGATAACACCGGAAACGTTTGATTGCTTCAACTGCAGCTAGGCACTCACGCTCAGTGACACTATAGTTTCTTTGTGCAGTATTTAATTTCTTGCTCATGAAAGCAACTGGTCTCTCATTACCATCATCATCGAGCTGGACCAACACTGCACCAATGCCACAATCACTGGCATCACAATGAACGTAGAACTTCTTTGTAAAATCGGGATTTATCAAAACAGGGGCTGTAGTTAAAAGTGTTTTTACCTTTTCAAATGCTGTCTGCGCCTCGTTTGACCAGCAAAATTTCTTTTTCGTGGTTAGTACTTCGGTGATCGGGAAAACGACGCTAGAAAAGTTGTCGATGAACCTTCTGTACCATCCTGCAAGTCCCAGAAAGCCTCTTACCTGTTTTATTGTCTTGGGGACTGGCCAATTAACTATTGCACTAATCTTTTGGGGATCTGTCGTAATTCCACCATTACCTATCACGTAACCCAAGTACTGGACCCGAGTTACGCAAAATTTGCTTTTAGAAATGTTTAAAGTAAGGTTTGCTTTCCTGAACTGTTCAGATACTCGCACTAACAATGACAAATGACTTTCAAAATCCGCAGAAACGATAATAATATCATCGAGATAACCAAAAATGGAGTTACGAAGTTCGGGTGGTATGATCTCGTCAATAAGGCGGCACATAGTTTGAGGTGCGTTACAAAGGCCGAATGGCATGACGACAAACTGATATAAAGGCCTACCGGGTACAGTGAACGCAGTCAAAGGTTTTGAACCATCGGCTAGGCCGATTTGCCAATAGGCATCCTTTAGATCCAATTTGGATATAATATTGGCTTTTGGAAGCCTAGCAAAAATCCCTTCTATTGATGGCAGCGGATAGGCGTCCTTTTTAGTGACGGAGTTTAGCTTCCTTGCATCAAGGCAACATCCGGTCTATCTCAGAAAACATCAGTTTCTCCACAGCTGGAGAAACTGGATAGAACCGCTGTTTGATCGGCTTGGAATCTCCAATGTCGATCTCGTGCCTAATTAGGCTAGTTCTCCCTAACCCTTGTGTTTCGAAATTCGGAAATAATGCTATGATAGCATCTAATTGCTGGCGTTGGCAAGGAGTTAGTGGAAAATCTGGTGCATCTAATGTGGAATTAGATTTTACATTTTCTACGGACTGGACTTCAGAAGTATGAGTATTGAAATCGGACGGAGGACCATAACTTAGCAAAGACTTATCAAAAACTTCTATGGATTCAACGATATTCGGAATCAAATTAAAGGCATTCCAAAAGTCAATACCGAGTATTAACCTTTGAGTTATAGACGGAATTATGAAAAGGTTTATTTTGCGTTTTTTATCCTTAAATTGTATTTCTACTGATAACCAACCCTTAACGTATTGCGACTGACCATCGGCCGTTTTAACTTCGTTATGGCATTTATAAAAATTGGATAAATTTGAAAAATTGTGTTTTGCTAATTCGCCACCTATGCATGAAATATTTGCGCCTGTATCAAGAAGTCCATACTCCTGAAATGTCAAAAAAGAAACTTTGGCGTAAAAACGCTGATCGTTTGAGTTGCTTATTATAGCAGATACTAAAAACTTTTTGCATTTTCGACGTGTTTTATAAAATAAACGCATTCTCATTGTGGATCGTTTAGGATTTCGGGGAGAGATCATAGAAATTTCAGTATTATTAAAAATTTGATTTCGTTTAGCAATGTAATTTTGCCATTTCAAATGGTAGGGTAGAATTGGGAATAAAATCTTGTCACAATCTAAATATTCAATCGGAAGATTACGATTAGTTTCTAATTTTTTCAATATTGTCAATTTTTCAGCGAAATTTTTATCTTGGGGAGTGTCAGGGAAATTTATTTTAGAGTCATCGATTTTGGTATGGTCTTTAGAGCAACTTAATGATTGTTTTTCATTGTTTCCAATGGTTTCAAGTTTTTTGTAAAATTTATTTTCTTAGATGAACATGTGGAGCATAGAGGTTTGTAGGTATTTTTGGCTCCACAGCCATAACAAAATATGGTTCTTGCCTTTAGACAATCGTGCCAATAGTGTCCAATCTCGTCGCAATTATAACAACGTAACACCTTCTCTTGGATTTGAAGAGCGTTAACTCCACAATTGGGCGAATTTATAGGGTTCATTTCGTTATTGTCTTCAACAAATTCTACCTCCGCAATATGTCTTCGAGGTGCTAAAGGGTTTGAACGATAAGTCAAGTTTTTCCGGACATGTTCATCATTAAGAAATGCTTCTCTCATTTGCACTAACTTGCGCAAATGAGAAATTGAGTGAACTGGAACATAAAGTAGTTCCTGACGAATCTCAAATTTCGGATCAATATTTCGATTAGTTCCATTTCTGCTATGGGAGAGGGTAATCTATCCATAATTGATGAGACTGAATCGTAGTAAACATCAAAGTTTTCTCCAACTTTTTGTTTTCTATTTCTTATTTCCTCTTTAATATCGAAAGAAGATTTGAAATCACGATATTGGCATCGTATGGCTTCAGAAAATTCCTTCCAGTTACAAGATTGAACTTGCTTTCTGTACCGCCAATACCAGTCTTTTGCTTTTCCATGCAAAAGCACATTAAGATTTCTTACTAAGGGAGTAAAATCGCCATTGAAATTGTCATATGTAAGTGAACTAATTCGGTAGAGAAATTCCTCTACATTAAGGCCAGATGGAGAACCATCAAATTTTATACACCAGCTCGAAATAATAGCAGTTACTTTATCCAGGTTATGATTTGAAAAGTTAGAGGTCTGAACTGATGGGGTATTAATACAATTGACTGAATTATTTGTAAAATTATCACCATTAACATTTCTGTTTTGATGACGAATATTTTCATTCCGAACTAATTGTGGTTGATTATTATTTTGGTTTGGAACGAGATTCAAATTGCTAAGTAATCGAGTAATATTTGTCTCTATCATCCTATTTATCTGATCATAGTCGACCATACCTCTTGAATTGCCAATAAACATTGAATTTGAAGGATTATTATGATTAGGAGAACAAACAGTTTGTGTCATATGCGTTGGTGTAGAAACTTCAGAGGTGTCATGATATACATTACTATTCTCACAAGGTCGTTGACTATCTTGAAACAAAGTCTTAGCTTGAAAACGGGTATTATATGTTTTCCTTATGGCACCACGGCCTCGATTTCTATTCGATGATTTTACTGTTTGGTATTGTTGGCTTAAGATTTTGATTTTCTTAAGATCAACTAATTGACATGAACGTTTGCAGGTTGGGCACTCTGCAGCGTTAGATAAAAAGTTCTCGATGCATGATCGATGAAATGAATGACTACAGTTTGTTATAATCAAACAATCATCGTTTTCGGCCATAACGTTATCACAAATTCCGCAAACTGGTTCAGAAACTGAAGTAGCGTTTTGTGTTGGTTCTGCCTCTGAAGGCAAAATTATAGCTGTGGTAGAAGCCATTGAAGCAGCACCAGCAGCTTCATTTGGTGGTGTTCTCAAAAGCGACATATCGTTATAATAGTATAAATTCAAACCAAAAAGATTTAAGACGATTTCAATTATATTATTTTTTTAAACAAGAATATTATTTTCCTTTAAACACAAGAGACAATGATATGTAAAAGGTTACCTCCGGGATTTATTGAAAATTAATTATAGAATTTGAGATTTTCCTTATAGAAGAAAAATTTAAACAAAACTTATAGTAATTTTCCTTGTTCTAATAACTTCTTAAGAATGATTCTTTTACAAGCTATGACAAACAAAAGAAAAAGAATAAAAAAATAAAAAAAACTGAAATCTGAATAGATATTTCAAATTTCCCGAATCTTGTTGAAATGTATAACATTTTACAAAACTAAGTATTATTTATATTAGGAAAAGTTGAAAAGTGGCTTTCTTTTCGAAAGTACTTCCAATTAAAATATTTTGGAAATATGAAAATTAGAATTAGGAATAATCTATAAGAACTGTTTGCACTTAAAGCGCAGTAGTATTCCAATTAAATACAAGATTCTTCAAAAATTAAATATTTATAATAATAATTCATTTGGTAAACTTCTGACCACAAAATTAACCAAATGTTTTCAAAAACGTAAATACTTTACCCAGTAACGAGTAAAACAAGCATTCAATTCCACATTTAAAACTACTTTGGCGATAAAACAAATACTTCCTATTTAAATAGATCAATTTTTCTTTTTGATAATTTAGAAAGCACACCTAAATAAGAGTTATTTATGCAAAAATAAGGTAATTAAGGTATATATTTTTTTGTATTTATTTTTAGTATGTGTTTTCTTTAGGTTGATATTAAATTAGATGTTCGATTTGGGTATTACTAAATTGATAAACATGTAAGTGAAAAAAACCAGTCTATGGAGATGTTTATATCACAAGATTACAACCTTGAAATGCCAACTAGACCATTGTTTTTCTGTACTAATTCGCTAAATAACATTTGGACAGAACTTCGCTCTGCAAAATTTCTGTAATCCTAAAATGTATTTAAGGTCTGATACCTAGGTCCTACAAGGTCATATTCAAGCTAATATAAATATCTATCTTTTTCCAGAAACAATACATAATAACTCCCAAAACCAAGAAAAAAGTTCAAACAATTGACTTGTCGGTCATATAACTCGCAACGCAAGTTAACGAAAATCCTCACAAGTGTTATAAGATATTTTCCTAGAAATGAACAAATTATCAAATACCGCTTCTGCAAAAGAATCTAATGAAATCTACGAAACTTATCGGAATCTGGAGCAGAAAGCAAACTATGGGTTGTTTAACTTCGGCCCCATGTTGGGCGCCATTCTTTTCTGTAACGAACACAAATAAATGAGATGTTGTAGGACTGAATCAAATGAAACCAGTACTTTAAGAAATTGTCAAGAGAGGACTGCGGGAGCCATTGAAGAGCTAGCTAACAGTCGGGCGGGGAGGTTCGGTCCTCTCTTAAAACAAAATCCTGTTTGTATACAGAGTTATTGTGTTATAGACTCCCTATTTAAAAAAAAAAACAAGAAAAGAAAATGAGGAATAAAGTGGACCAGAATGACTATAAGTTTTCAACAGAAGCCCGTTTATAGTCACGTAACAAAAAAAAAACAAAAGACATATTTTATCTATTATACCCAGATTAAAAGCACTATCAGATGTTGTTGATAGGTAGTCTCAAAACCCTCCCAATCTCTATGTCCTAATGACTATGTACATTTTTAGGACCCCACATAGATACACACCTAACTTCTTATCAACCTAAGAAAACACTGTTATTTAATTTAGCCAGGCATTATGTCTAAATTCTCAATTTATTCATTTTATAATTAGAGTTAACATGTATAAATAAAAATGACGGATTTTGGTTTATTTACAAAACATAAGCTAACCGCGATTAAAATTCATCTAGTAGAATAAATGTTTAGATAAACCGAAGTTATTAAATACCAACTGGTTAATATTATATTTGTATATGAAAACTGTGGGAG
The DNA here is from genome assembly GCA_930367235.1 of Sarcophaga rosellei. Classification (NCBI taxonomy): domain Eukaryota; kingdom Metazoa; phylum Arthropoda; class Insecta; order Diptera; family Sarcophagidae; genus Sarcophaga; species Sarcophaga rosellei. Next base: position 53,143,384 of record OV884018.1, on the reverse strand, counting down.
CATTAATATCTTTAGACTTACTATATAATTCATGAATTGACGATTATTAAGTATATTTTGTACTAACAAAATATAAGAACTTGGAAAGCAAAGAACAAAATGTAAAAACATAACCAAAATATAATATATGTAAAAATGTATGTAGCAGCAAGAATGAAAATTATATAAAAAACTCTTATTTTAAAATTTAACAATCGGTTGAAACCAATACCAATTGATACGATCATACTAATGAAGTAATAAGCAAGTTGATGATCATTATTGCTGCTTATACCTTAAAATGATATTAAGAATGTTTATATATTTGTGGACTCACCAAACATGTGTGCTGTCGTTGTTCTGGAAGGCCTTCAAGATTACGATGTACATGTTGATTAAAGATGAAATTAATTGCTGTAAATTTTTGTAAATTTTCTCGAAGATTATCTTTGGTTACTTATAAAACAATTTTAACCTATTAATGCTCACACCTATGCTCTTAAGTTTAACTTAGTATTTAGTTAGAATAATTTACTTAAGGTATGATTTTAAGTATAAGATTTAAACAAACATTCGAAACACTTCTTTATCGATCGTTAATGTTCTCTTTAAATTAATGTTGTGGTAAAACGTAATGATCATTTTGGGATAATAAACAGCTTAATTCAGAAATATTAATGATCATTTAGTTTTGTACCATAACAAATTATTAAAATATTTTAATTTTGTTTTGTTTTTGGTTTCGTACCATTTAAATTAATTATAAAAAATAATTTTTAAAGAAATGTATATGAAATTAAGAATATAATGATATAGCTCTATACATACTAGTTTTTACTAAAAGTTTTTTACTAGTTTTTACTAAACATTTTAGACAATGTTTGTTAAAACATTATTGTTGAAAAGTTATATATGTTTTTTAAAAATGTATATGTTTGTTAAAAATTTGAAATTGTTTTTTTTTTTTTTTTAGAAAATTAACTAATTTTAATTTTGACCATGATTTGGACGTAGGTTTTGACGTAATTTGAGTTACATCCTCGGAAACAATGAGGAATTCTTCAAATTCAAAATCGATTTGTGTTTCAACACGTGGGACGATTTGGTGTCGAAAATCTAGGTTAGGTGACACGTATATGAGCTCTAGGTTTTTTGCTATTAAATGCTGACCATTAGGGTTTATATACTGTTATTGCGGGAAGATTGAATGATGTGTAAAGTTGGATTTCGCAGGTCTCCAACCTGCTGATTGGGTCTGCCTATTCCCCGACTGACCAGGTCTGGATTCTTCTTCGTATGATCAGTAATCGTATATGTATCTTTATCGTCAGATTTGGGGAGTGAGGTTAGTTGCTACCGTTGGGGAAACCTATTTAAAAAGTTGTGGTGCCTTACTAGAAAATGATTTGCCACTGGTTTTATATAATTACCTTTCCAGGGTGATACTCAGAAGCCCAGGACAGACCTCGTGGGTCTGTGGCCAATCTTGTGAGCAAATTTTCCTCGCAGAACAATGCTTATGTTACTTATTAAAATACTTTAACACTTGTTTATAAAATTGGTATTATTTAACAAAATGAATATAAAATTGTTGGAATTGTAAAAACTCTATTAATTTTCAGTTAAATACACTTAATTTATTTTATACTTTTGGTTATTTGCCAATTATGATGTAAGCTCGGGTAAGATATTGATCGAAATGACCGAGAATGATAATTTTCCATAAAATCTAACCTCGTAGAATAATAGTGTAAAGTAAAACACGTATAACTTTTTAACAAGTTGTAACAAGTTGTTATATTTTTTTCTTAAAATTTGTATATGGCAAGGTCGGACTAAAATGAACCCTGTCTTACCGAAACCATAATGTTTGTAAAATATAATTTATAATTTCTTCAGTAAAAATGCAAATAATTACTAATAATGCTCCATTTACTAATTTAACTAATAATTATTAATTTTAATCATAATTGTTCCAATGTTTTTACTTTTAGCTGTAATGTTTACATTGTGTATCTTAGGAACATGTTGCTAGAGAATGTTGCTGTGATAACTGCTGATCCACATTGGTAAAGAACAAAATATTAGAAAGAATATTTGTAGATAAAAAATAAAGTATATAAAAATTTGTATAAAATGAATTCTGTCATAAATTTCTCCTTTAATAGTAAACCGTTCATTACAATTGCAATAATTATTATTGTTATTAGTTTGTTGTTGTTATTCTTGTAGTTGTTGTGTTCTTGCATATTGTAATGTTATTGACACTTGTCACACTATATTGATTAAATAGTTTCTCCTTCTATTTTGAATACCCTACACTTCAAGTCATTTGATGATTTACATTATTTTCCTCAAAACGATCATTTTGAAACTTTTCAATCCTCTTGACTACGAACAAACTTGACTGTTTATGGTTGGAATACTTCCCACATAAATAACACGATACGACAGTCATAATACACCCAGTTAATGAGTGTAGTGTAGGTTGTGAGTTTTGTTGAGTAGAGCTTAAAAATATTTTTTCTTTTATATTTCTTGAACCCTCCAAACTTGTTTTATTTGACAAAAACCGTATTTTTGATCTTTTCACACAAAATTATTGATTACACAAACATTTCTGAACGGATCACCAAAATTTAAACCTTATTAGAAAGTATAGAAATAGGCCTCTAAAACGGTATACATATATATATTATTTGACTTAATATACTATGGGGTTTGATGAGGTAAACTTGACAAATGCGAAATTTTTTCATATTTTTTAAGTTTGTCTGTTCATAGTAGCAAACTTTTATTAAAAATATGAAATAAGTGGCGACATTCTGAAAGTGTATTATCTTTTGAATAGCTTGACACTTCGTTTGATCAAATCGGACAAAAATTACTGTAGTTATTAGTTAAATATTATAACAGTCGTGTTATATTTTTTATATATGTCATCTTATCAAATGAACTTTTCAGTTCATAAATTTTCAAAAGTTTTTATGGATCTTAATTGTCTATCGCAAGACGTGGCAATTTCTCGTTTGCACGACTATCAGAAGTCGGCTAAAATTTGTGTTTTTTTTCAAATATTGTTATTTCACATTGCGCAAACATTGTCAAACTTCTGGCGGTCGTTCAAACGTGAAATTGAAACATTTCGCGATAAACAATCAAGATCCATAAAAACTTTTGAAAATTTTTGAACTGAACATTTGATACGATGACATACGTATATACAAAATATAACTCGACTGTTATACTATTTGAATAATAACTAAGGAAATTTTTGTCCGATTTGATCAAACGAAGTATCAATCTATTCACAAGATAATGCACTTTCAGAATGCCATCACTTATTTCATATTTTTCAATTAAATTTTGCTGCTATGAACGGACAAACTTGAAAGAATATGAAAAAAATTCGCACTTGTTAAGTTTAGCTCAACAAACTTCATAGAATATTATGTCAAAAATTATATATGTGTATAAGGTTTTAAAGATCCATCCCTCCCCTCCTTTAAACTTTGAATATCGTTTCAGGAATGCGTGTGTAATCAGTAAATATGTGCGTAAAGTCCAAAAAAAATTAACAGTTTTTGTCAAATAAAACAAGTTTGGAGAGTTTAATGAAATATAAAAAAAATATTTTTAAGTTCTACTCAACAAAACTCATAACTTACACAGCTATGTATGTCATTAGCTGGGTGTATTTAATTTTTTTTTTTGTAGAATAGTGTAATATTAAACAACAACAATTTCCATGGGCAATCATAAGCGACATGTGTACTCTGATTGGGCTCTGGAGTAGTTGGCAACTGACCCTAGCTTTCATCAAAAAATTTCGATATAACTTGCCAGATTCTGATACTTTAAATTCTTGTTGTATCAGAAATTAAAATTTAATAAATAAATACAAATACAAATCGTCCTCAGTAATGAGGATGATTCCTGGATGATTGTCAAATTTGTGACAATATCAATCCACATGAGATTCAAAAACGTCCAGCGCATCTTTAAAAACTCATGATTTTCTGTGGTTTTTGTTCTGTCATGAGTCATGAGCCTGGTGATCACTGACAACGGCCAGCACAGTAGGTCGATGACAACCAATTACTTTCGCTCTGAATTGGACACCACAGACATGTGGATAACGCTACGTGCCTCACAGCTCATGCCTCATAAAGATATTATGCACGAGAATTTTTTTGAAGACATGATTACCCCACGTGGATGTGATGTGAACTATGTGTGGTGGAGGTGATTGTACGCTTTGATCTCGTTAGATTTGTTATTGTGGAGTTTTCTTCAGATGCAGGTGTATGTGAATAAGCCTCAATATCAACAGAACCGAAGTCATTGCTATGCATCTGTCAAATTTGACCAGATTCATGAGCCAGATTGTGGACAATTAAATATTTTAGTATCGCTCCGTATTATAGTGCCTATGGGGGATGAAAATATGAAAGGCTTTGAGATCCTTTATGTTCTAGATATAAGAGTCTAATGACGTATTTTTCTACAAACATAATGTTTCAAAAATATGTATTAAAAAGACTGTTGGAAGTAATCGACATTTTCACCATATAATCCTCACATATTAGAGAGAGAGATAGATTGCGATTACCTTCCTGAAAATTTTAATGGATCGTCCAATTAATCAAACAATATATTGTAAATATAATTCGTTCTTTAGACGCACATTAGTATGTTTATTTTTCTTTCATAATTTCTTCCTATTACTTGCGTTATGAAGAGATTTCTGATAAAAGTCCCCAAAACAACTTCTGCTGTTTTAGCCCTTAATTAGGGGCAGAACAACGACTGGAATAAAATGTTGGGAAAAATGTTCAAAATACAAGAAATTTCCTTCATTTCAATTCAATCAATAACGAACACATTTAATCTACATTTAATCCTAATTGATGAGTACACAACCAATTATTTCTAACAATACATTGTATTGTAAGGCCCTAAATAGTCAGTCCTATGTGATTACTATTTTTTTTTTTATTACCGTTATAATGTAATTGTCTATTTGAAGTAGCATTAAGAAAGAAAAAAGTTACAAAATATAAATTATTTTTATGACTTTTATTTAACAATTTTATACGAGTATATGTTATAAACTCAAGGTTAAAGTGTGTGTGTGTGTGTGTTTTTAAAAGCCATGAAATTGGTGGAACATTGATGAACATCAAGACAGCCTTCTATCACGAATTCTGACTTTACGAGCCTAATTTTTATATTTTCATTTACGACACCGAGAAAATTTATTTTAAGGAAATTATTTTTTTTTTTTTTTATTTATAATATAAGGAAAGTAACAATTCTTTACACAAAGAAATTATCACGATAATTTGTTAAGTACTTTATTTGATACTAAAAATTTGTAAGTGCTTGGGAAAGTGTATAAAATCAATTGAATTGTAAAACCAAGTGTAATAAAAATGTTTCGCTCAATACCCACTTTCATTACAATTTATTGAAATGATCAAGGCGTATGAGTAATATTATTTCCACACATAATTAATAACACTCATACGATGTCAATACTACGCGTATTTAGTATGAAAAGATTATTTTATGCTAGGTAAACAATCATTCTTATAATTTCTGATACTAATACGCACTCATACTTATTTTAATATCATACTCATACTACTTATATTCAAAGTTTGAAGTATGTACTCATTTTACTCATACTTAACAATACGCATGATGTTATTGATTTCGACTCTCCTTTACTCAACGTTTACAAGAATCACAAAATAAGTATGATTCACGTACGAACACTACAATACTCACTAGAAGGTTGTGTGTTTGCTTTGCTTGCTATCTTGGTCTTTTTTTCTTCTTTTTTTGTAAACTAAGACTATAAGTATATTATGAGTATTAGAAGTTTTTTCTAAATTTATGAATGTGAATGAGTAGGCGTATGAATCAAACATATTTCGAATGTTATGAGTTTGATGTCAACATTGTACTCATACTGCTCTACATCAATGTTGTAGTGAGTACGAATGATTTAGAGTAGTAGAATTTCAATACGGTGGACTCACTCATACTCAAAATTTTATGAGCACTAAAAAACGTTTCATTGCTGATCTCTGGTAAGTATGTATTCATATGATTGTCACATTTAAGATTCTTTTTTTTTTGTAGTTCTTGTGGTTTAATGGCTTACGTTTTGTGGCTATTGAAAGAAAGTTAAAGTAAATTTAAGGGGAATAAGGAAACATTTCATTTGTAGTATATGTTTTTCTTTCTGGTAACATAATCTTCATCAACATTGCGGTTGCATTGTGTCACAATATTACAGAGTAAACTTTCTTTGTAATTTTACTTGTAATTGTTTTGCTTTCGAAATAAAATTTATGAAGAGGGTTGTAGAAAAGTTTTAACTTATGCTCATATTTAATATGTAAAATTCATTCATTCACAAGTGCTCGTTCATATGTGACGTATGAGTGATTTTTAATTCCATTAGTTGCATACATAAGAAAATTGAAGATTTTTTATTGTATACTTTTAAGAGTAGATATTCCAATACATGTAGTATATGATGCGTATGAGTAATATATTTCAAACTCAATTAAAAAGAAAGTATACAACCATTAATTTGGTAATGAAAAATAAACAAATAATAGCTGATCAAATACAACTCTGGCATATGCTACATAAACATAAATTTTTATTTTGTTAATATAATAATTTACAAATTAATGCCAGGATATAAGCTACGTTTTATATTACAAGCACTACAATTAAAATCAATAAAATCATAATATAAGTTAAAATCATTACATAATCTACGAAAAGGAAAATTACATCCATAAATTGACATTGTCTGAATAAAATATGTTCTACCAGGTATAATCTTCTATAAGGTTTGAAATTAAGGAAGTTCACCAAACACTATTTGGCATGGTCTTCTGAAGAATATACTAAGCTGTACGCATTGGCCAGTTAAAAAACGAGTTTGGGCTCTGTATCTGACAATGCCTCGCATTCACAGATTATATGCTTATCCTTCTTATATACTTATCCTTTTTATCCTTTTCTCTGTACTAACGCATTATTTAACATCACCTAAACGCTGGCATTTTAAGAGACCAATTAAATAGTTCCCTTAACGATGCAGTGATTCGATTCGAGTAATTCGAAGTGATTCGAATCATTTATCAAAATTTACATTCTTAGTTGTTGTTGCATTTACAAAAAAAGAAGAAAGAGAAAGACAAAGGCAGCAAGCAAAGCAAACACACAACATTCTAGTGAGTATTGTAGTGGTCCTACGCCAGTCATACTTATTTTGTGATTCTTGGAAATGTTGAATCATTATAGTCGAAATCAACAACATCATGCGTATTGTTAAGTATGAGTACGATGAGTACGTCAAACTTTGAATATGAGTAGTATAAGTATGATATTAAAATAAGTACGAATGTGTAGTCGTCGTTGTCTAGTAGGTAGTGTATTCGCTTATTAGACCTAAAGCCCGGGTTTGAGCTCCAGGCCAGACATCAAAACGAAATATTTAGAAAATATTTCTCCGGCGACTACCTCTCAGCAGATTTCTTGCAAAAACTCTGACAGTAAATAAACCTTCCATTAAAAAGTTTCTCAAAATCTGTCATTTGGAGTCGACTTTAAAGTGTAGGTCCGGCCACTCATATTATAAAATTAACACACACAACATGAGTGGTGTGAGAAGCTAGGCCGTAATCCTTACTGAAGGGTTGTAATGGCCAATTATGTATGTATATATGTATGAATGCCTATAAGTATCAGAAATTATGAAAATGATTCGAATCTATACATCTTTTTGAATACTCATTACTAATCTCTGATACATACATACATATTCACTCATAAAGAATTCATTTATTATTACGCTTCAGCATGTATGGTAAGCAAATAAATATGAAAAAAGTCTTCTTGCATTTCATTTCTATTTAAACACAATTAAAGTTTTCAGTTTTTGTTGTATTATTTTATTAATATCTTGTGACAGTCATGTCATTATTTTAAATAATTACTGGATTCAACAATGGTGGAGGAAACTGAATTTTATAAAAAAAACGAATTTTATACATAAGTACATACATATATATTATCATAGAAGTAATTAAAATGCTTGAAAATATTGCGTTTTACTGCAATTAAAAAGAGGAGGAAAAAACTGGAAAGAAATGCCCTTTAGAGTAATAATTAAAAGCAACAAAATAAATTCTCATTTAAATAATTAAAGCTAATGGCATACACCGCATTACAGTTACACTTAAGAACGGGCTTAATATTTAAAAGGATGAAAAATAAAGAGAGATAAAAAAAAATAAATGCCATTTGAAAAAAGGGCTAAAAAATTAAATACATAATTAAAAAAATTTTAAAATTTTTTCTTTAAATGTTAAAGCCAGATACGTAGTACATTTTAAATATGATGAGTCATATATCGTCGATAAAAATAAACAGCAAAAGTAGATAAAAAAAATTAGTACCCGATACAGTTACGATTACTTTACATAACTAACAGAACAGAACGTAACAGTCAGCCTGAGGCAACATTTTTTTACGCACACTACCGCAAGCACTTTCTTTAAGCTTGGAATAAACTCATCAGGGTCTAGGTTTGGTTAATGAACATTAAAACAACCTACTATCACGTATTTTAACTTTACGAACGCATTTTTTATTTCCATTTATTACGCAGTAAATATAGGGTGGGTGATTTAGAGGTTTAAATTTAAATATGCAATAAAACAAACATGGTTTCTAATTTTGCAAAATTTATTTTTTTTTTTTTTGAGAAGAGCAATTGTTCCGGTTAGAAATGGAATATAATTTCTCTCATTTGGCAACCGCGGCTGGCCTCATAGTATCTCATTCGATCACACCAATTTTCGTGCACTTTTTCGAGTATATGAGGTCGTATCTCGGCAATGGTATCACAAATGTTGGCCTACAAATGCTCAATTGTCTCTGGTTTGTGGGAATAACACATTTCTTTAATGGCGCCTTACAGAAAATAGTCCAACGGTGTCAAATTGCTGCTTCTTCGCGGCCAATTGACATCACCATTTCGCCTAATTAAACGGTCATTGAACGTTTGACGCAATAAATCGATTATGGCATGAGATGTGTGACAAGTTGCACCATCTTGTTGAAATCAAACATTGTTCACATCTATAGCATGAAAAGCGGGTACAAAACAGATGGATTATCATAGTGTGATAGATGTCTCCATTGACCGTAATGGTTGTGACGCCCTCTTTTGCAAAGAATTATGGGCCAATGATGGCTCCGCTCTACAAACCGCACCAAACACTCACTCGTAATGGGTGCATTGGCTTCTGTAAGACCAATCAATCAGATTAGATAGTGATTGTTTAAATGATTAAGACGTATGAGTAATTTCATAATACTCATACGATGTCAATGCCACGTACATTTAGTATGGAAAGAATATATACAATTTATGTTATACGGTTGCCATGGTTTCAAAGGATTTCAGCAAGTCCATCATTGTGATCTTTTCTGTTCTTCAATAATTTTAATTCCGATCAAATCATTTTTATTCAGTTGGTTTCCATGTTTTAGAAAATCTTCTTTTACTACTGCTAGCGTTAGTATTCTATTAATTCTTGCTGCATGTTCGGATAATATACACTTAAATGCCACACGCAGTGATCGATTAATAAGTACTGCAGAACTTTCGTGCTGCATCCTGGCTTACTGCTTTAGAACTAATTTGGAATGAACTTATCACAGTCGAATTTTTTTCTTACATAAAGGGTGTTTATTATAGAGGTATAGAACTTTAAGTTGCAATAAAACAACGATGGATTATTCGATTGACATGAATTTTATTTATCCGAAAGATAATCTTGTGGCATTATATTTTAAATATGATTTCTGGCATATGACCGCCACGGCTGGCGCGGATGTAGTCCAATCTGGACGTCCAATTTTCGATGAGTTTTTCCAACATTTGTGGCCGTATATCGGCAATAACACGGCGAATGTTGTCTTCCAAATGGTCAAGCGTTTGTGGCTTTACCGCATAGACCAATGACTTGACATAGCCCCACAGTAAGTAGTCGAGCGGTGTTAAATCACAAGATCCTGGAGGCCAATTCACAGGTCCAAAACGTGAAATTAGGCGATCACCAAACGTGTCTTTCAATAAATCTATTGTGGCACGAGCTGTGTGACATGTTGCGCCGTCTTGTTGAATCCACATCTCCTGGACATCATGGTTACTCAATTCAGGAATGAAAAAGTTAGTAATCATGGCTCTATACCGATCACCATTGACTGTAACGTTCTGACCACCATCGTTTTTGAAAAAGTACGGACCAATGATTCCACCAGGCCATAAAGTGAACCAAACAGTCAGTTTTTCTGGATGTAACGGTGTTTCCACAAACACTTGAGGATTACCTTCACTCCAAATGTGGCAGTTTTGTTTGTGGACGTAGCCATTCAACCAGAAGTGCGCTTCATCGCTAAACAAAATTCGCTTATGAAAATTTTTCCGCCCAGAACCATTATTTTCGAAATAAAATTGCACTATTTGCAAGCGTTGTTCAGGCGTGAGTCTATTCATGATGAATTGCCAAACCAAACTGAGAATAAATCACTTGACAGCTGTTAAATCGGTCGCCATCTTGAAAAGTAATGCCAACTTAAAGTTCTATACCTCTATAAAAAACACCCTTTAGAAGGCTGCATCATGCGACTGAATATGGCACATATATATGAATAATATATGAGTGTATGGACTTTGATATTTAGTTGGAAAAGAAGAGAAGTCCCCAGTTTATTCACCTCTCAGTTCATCGCAACGGCAATATACGTCAACTGGATAATGGAGTATAATAAGCATGCTAGTCACCATCTTTTTGGATGATATCATGAGCGAAGTCTCTTCTTAGAAACGAGAAATAACACCCACTTGAGAATTTGGATTATTCGGATGATATTTGTCTACTCCGGCACATAGTCTCCAACATGCAAATAAAGCTAGAGCCTTTGGAGAGAATAGCGCGCCATGTTGGGCTTGAGATAAATATCAAGAAAACTAAAGTCATGAGAATTAATAACGTAAGCAGCGACAACATCATGCCATAAGGCCAATCATTCGAATACGTGGATAGCTTCTGCTATCTAGACAATATAGTGACAACAAGTGGCGGCATAGAAACAGACGTAATCTGAATAGAGCGAGAGAGGCACTCGAAAGACTACAGCCGGTATAGAGAAGCTCACAAATACATATCCCGACGAACCAAGCTTAGAATATTCAACGTATAACGTGTAAAATTAGTTTTGTTATACGGAAGTGATTCATTACACAAAAACTACAGGCTTGTTGATGAATAATTCAGAATCATAAGCAAAATATCCTGGCCTCATGACATCAACAACTTTGACCTCTGTAACCTTCCCAAAGAGGTACCCATAACAACGCAGCTAAAACATAGGAAATCGAGATAGATCGGTTATACTCTCAGAAAGAATACTGATAGTATAACAACAATGGCACATGAGTGGAATCTTCAAGGCTCGAGAAGCTGTGACCGGTCAAGAAACACCGAGAGACGTTCGATACTACAGGATATTCCACAATGGCTGAATTAGGTGATCATTTCATTAGAAAAATAAAATTTTTCCTTGTAATTATATTACATACATACTTTCAACTCTACTGTAAATGTTGTAAAAAATAGCTTTAAAAACATTCTTTCAATCAATATCACAATACAAACTTAATTGATTGCACTTCGATTACTTGTACTATTAACACTATTTAATACGACACGTATTTTACATTTTCACTTACACAAATTTGCGATGTAATTAAAGACAGACGACATGATATGTGCCCCCATAAAAACCACAATTTAATTACATTTTGTACTCCAACCAAAAACATAGAAAAATAAAATGCAATGCAAATAGAATTGAGAACGAAAAAGAAATCAATTTAAACGATTATAAAGGTCATGAGTAGATTTTCAAGTAAATCTTGCTTTGTTTTTTTTTTTTGCACTCGTCTTGTTATTTAATGTTTATTTTATTCACTTTTTATATTTTTTCATTTCGAATACGAATTAAAAGCTTTAATTACTCCCCACATAGCTCTTCTCAGACCCCTCAGGTCTGTAGAAAGTTGAGACATCATTTATGTAGAGAATGAAATGAATAGAATAAGAGAAATAGCGGTGAATGAAATTTTCTCAATACCATACAACAATAAGAGAAAAAAATTCTTTAATTACAGTTGGGATGGTGTAGTTAGAATATGGGATTCTCTGCTTACATCGTAGTTTAACGTTAACACTATCTCTATCTCTCTCTCCCTCTCTCTCTCTCTCCCTGTCTCTCTCTCTCTCTCGCTCTCTCAGTAGTTACGTTATAACCTAAACTTAGAGAAAATTCTATACCCTAACAAACTCTGTGGATTGGATTAAAATCGCAGTCATTGAAACTAAAAGACCATTGCCTCCGACAAGCATCTCATTCAGCACCATAAACACATGGAATAACATCGAACCTATTGAGTTTAATGCTGAGAGCACGAGCTTGCTTATCAATTTTTAATGTTGCTGAGGACAAACCTTATAAAATTTGTGACTCTGACTGGAGTTAGGTTCCAGCATTTGAAGTGCAAGTACCTTCATGCCAGTGATATCAATTTAGAGTAAAAGTTAAGGCATAATTTATGAAACCATGCTCTTCCGATGCATTTGCATTTGCATTGAAATTAACGCGAGAAAATACAATTCTGTCACGTATATTAATTGAAATACCCTGAAGTACTCCAATAATATAATGTAAAGTTAGGCAATCTTTCAACTGATCACACTATACGAATTTAAAATCGTTTCAAATAAGTCAGTGTAAAAACGGATGACGACATCCTGAGGCAATCCTTCGTGTGATATACACATTCTCTAGAGATATAATTGTCTATTTCATACGATATATACATACATTCATATGTATGTACACAATTCATTATTAGAACCCTTCAGTCAGGATCACAACCTAACTTCTTACACCACTTATGTTGTGTGTGTTAAATTTTATACACGAGTGACGGGACAATTTTATTTACTGCCAGAGTTTATGCCAGAAATCGGCTGAAAGGAAGTTGCCGATGAAATGTTCGATCTTTTTTAGTTCGTACTTATTTTGTTTAGCGATATCTGACCCGAGGTATGAACCATGGTCTCACGTCTAATTAACACACTACTTACTAGACTACGACGACTTATGATATACTCTAATACTTAATCCGCACAACCATTATTTCTACCTGAAAAATACTATAATAATCTGGTAGTGCAAGGACCTTTATAATGTTCAGTTGTTCTAAAAAGATTCCACATCCGACTTTATTGCATATTCGGAATCCCTTAATTAAAACTTGAATGACGTTTCCTGGAAGGTGAAAGGATCTATCCCGTATCTGCACCGCAAAATCATCATCGAAATCAGGTTCAGGTATCGTGTAGTCGATATGTATATTCAGACCAAGCATAACCAAGATTTTACAATGGCCATAGCTTCTAAACTTCCATGTCGTTATGGAGCTCTGTTTTATTGCCGCGTTCTCAGTCACTTGATTTGCCAACATGTCCGGTTATAACCAGTTAAGGATAGTAAACAATGCCGTAGATGATGTAGTCGTAAGGGCACCTCAATTCAAGATCGCCGCCATTCTTATAATCCGCTTAAACCGAGTTCGCAGCTATAGTTTACTGTTGTGAATGATTTTTATAATGTGCCATTAACTTGTCGAAGCCACATGTCAACCAAGTTCAATTCTATAGATTTGAGTAAAAAAATCGGCAATCATTAGCCTATACATTCCTCCATTGACAAGAAAGTCGCAATTTTCACTATCGGCTCGCAAACTTCACCACACTGAATATCTTTCAGGAGGCATTACCAGATCTTGGACTGCCTCTGGATGCGACATGAAATTCGGCAACTATACGTACCCATCTAATGCTTAAAAGAGTTTAATTGAAACAAGAATATGAACGATTTTTGACAATATTAAGTACAGTCGCCATAGTCTAGTAGGTAGTATGTTGGTTTATTGGACTTGAGGCTACGGTTGAAACCATATGTCACAGACAACTCCAACAAAACCAAGTATGAAATACCGAATAAATGAATATGAAATCTCAGCAGATTTCTGGCAAAACTCTGAGAGTAAAATAAAATTGCCATGAAAAGTTTCTCCTGTCACTCATGTATAAAAATGGTGTGAGAAACTAGGCCATAATGCTGACGGCAAGGTTGTAATGATCAATTATGTATGTATATATGTATGTATTGGTGAAAATATAGGGCTTGTTACCTAGGATGACTCACTGGATTTCTACAGTGGTGGTCAGACCTATCTTGACCTATGGATGCCCAATGTGGTGGGAAGGTAAGGCTACAAACTTGAATCTAATAGGGCGTCTGCAAAGGTCTGCCTGCGTAATAATTAGTGGAGCCTTACGCACTACTCTTACGGTGGCACTGGACATAATTTTGGGCCTCCCACCGCTCGATCCATACTGTAGGGTCGTGGCGGCTGGGATTGGCAGGCGTCTCTGGGCGACTTGACAATGGCGCAGATCGGACACTGGTCACTCGAGTATCCTGAAGAAATTTTAAGCTATCGGGGACATTGACTATATGATACCGCGATATGACTTCTCGATGAAATTCATGACGACCATCCCGGATAACGTGGTATTGAGGAATGGTGCTGGGCACCTCATCAAAGACTCCGTCCAAATCTTCACTGATGGATCCAAGCTTGGAGGAACCGTTGGTGGTGGAATTTTTTTGGAGTCAATAGGTGTAGCCGAATCTATAAGGCTACCGGATTACTGCTGCATTTTCCAGTCGGTTGACACTACAGGCTGCGGTTAGGATTATTTGGGATTCGAATATCCCCAATGATGACATCACCATACTCTTCGATAGCTAGACGGCTATCAGGGCTCTGGGCTCCAATGTGATCAACTCCAGAACGGTGTACGGCTGCCGGAAACACCTGAACAGAGTAACGAAGAGGTACAATGTACATATCATTTGGATTCCGGGACACAATGATATCCCGGGCAACTGCAGAGCGGATAAACTAGCCAGACGCGGCAAGACCATCGAACTCTTCAACGAATTCATGAGTATTGGGGCCCCTTTGGGGACCTGCAGGCGAATTATTGATGACGAGATCACGGACTCTGTCAACCGCAAGTGGGGCAGCTTCGAATAAGGGCAGAGTGGCGCGCATGATTAGGCCGTGGCAGGATAGAAGGCGCACTGCAAGGCTGCTAAAACTCCAAAGAAGCATGCTCAGTGCGGTTATTTGAGTCGTGATGGGGTGACCACGCGAGGCGCATTGGTCTGGAGCACCTAGCGAACGATTTCTGTAGAAACTGCAGGGACAAGGAGGAAGAAGAGACGATTCTTCATCTACTGGGAATATGACCAGCAATATGTGAAAGGAAGAAGAGACATATTGGTGCCTACTACATCGATGATCTGAGTGATTTGTCGAACATTGATGTTGGCAGTTTGAGTCGCTTCATTGTAATCTCTAGGTAGTTCCAGAACTAGAGGATAGTTAACGCGACGTGTGGTATCACAATGGGCCCCATCGGGTCCATCCAATTCATTTGTGGGGACGGCCACTTATACCTACCTACCTACCTATGTATATATGTATGTATGTGATTATAAGTACTATTCTTCCGTGAATTTTGTTCGTGGTGAAATGGAAATCCCTAATGAGAATATCTAGCGTCGCCCCATGTTCCGAATATATTTTTCACATTGGAAGCATCTAAACTGAGAAAACAAAAATCATACGTTATATATAAAGCTAGAATACAACACTCTTTTGGGCAATAGCAGTGACAATGGCATAAAGAAAACTCTCCCTATTTCCACTTTTAGTGAAAAAGAATACAAAAGAAAAAATAAATTCAATGCTAAAATATGGTCTGGAACCTATTGAAATGTCTTTTGTCAAGTATGCTGCACTGTTGGAGTTACCTCTGAAGTCATTTGGGCATTGTGGATTTGCAAAATTTCATTAAGATGCAAGAAACTCAAGTACACTATTCGGCTGAGTAGGGTATATTAAAAAAACTGAAAAATGTGAAGAGAGTTGTTTGGTTGGCGGCAGTAAGAAACAAAAACTAAATAAACCTGCAACACTCAACTGTACAATAGAGGGCCTTAGTGTCATTGTCATATGACAACTGTTAGACCACGACGCCAATACCACTACTTTTACTACCGCTATTCCCACTCTCTCTCTTATGTAGTAAACGTCTAAAATATATATATTTTCCCAAACACAATCCTGTGGCGAATACTATTTGAATGGACAAATACTTGCAATTCATTCAAGCCATCGTAGAGGCCCATAGAATGTGATGCAGGCTGAATGATATAAATAATGCCAGTCCTTGGGTTAAAGGTAC
Source organism: Sarcophaga rosellei (assembly GCA_930367235.1). Lineage (NCBI taxonomy): Eukaryota > Metazoa > Arthropoda > Insecta > Diptera > Sarcophagidae > Sarcophaga > Sarcophaga rosellei. Next base: position 53,126,912 of record OV884018.1, on the reverse strand, counting down.
GTTGAAATTATAAACCGTAGAATGCTAAGAGCTCCTTTATTTATACATACACACAGACATACTGGTAAGAATACATTCTGTGAAATTGTTTATGTAGGCGTAAGGATAAAGGGCATACAGAGTAACGATACACTTCAACCATTGCAAATGCTGTGCAAATAAAACGTTTTAAAATGCCAACGTTTGCCTACAGTTACAGATTTAGTGGCTGCAATATCTGAATATTAACTGTATTAAAGGGTACAGCAAACATAGGTGGCACAAATTTAGAATTATTTTTTGAGTTAAAATAGTTACATCAAACAGATCACTCTTTTTGTTTTTTTGCAAAAACCTATGCATGTTATGCCAGTTGAAATAACAAAAGTTTGTAAAGAATACTTAACATCAACATTATAATTTTCATTACAAGTAATTATGCTCGTCTGACTATGTTTTACTCTTTCAATATGAAACAAGTAAAGAAACTAATTTCGGTCAATATCAAGCATGTGATACCCTTTCTTATAATTTACTTTCAAAATCAAAATGCTTCTTCTTTACAAGGAAGGCAAAGCGGTTTTCTTTCCTGCTCTAGACTTTGGAGTCAACAATAGTCGTTACAGCCATTCAGTCATGATTACAACCTAGTTTCGTACATCACACCTACAGTTTAAAGTCAACTCTGAACAAAAGATTTTTGACAAGCTTTTCATGACAATTTTATTTACTCTCAGAGTTTTTGCCAGAAATCTGCTGAGAAGAAGTTGCCGAAGATATATTTCGTTTTGATCGAGATGTATGGGCTGGGGTTTGAACCCTGATATACGAAAAGCATATCTGCTTTGAAGTCGCCGTGGTCTAGTAGGTAGTGTGTTGGCTTATTACACGAAAGGCCCGAGTTCGAATCCCAGGCCAGACATCAAAAACAAAATACAAAAAGTGTTTCTTCGGCGACTTCCTCTCAGCAGATTTCTGGCAAAAACTCTGAGAGTAAAAATTGCAATGAAAAGCTTCTCAAAAAATCTGTCGTTCGGAGTCGGCTTTAAACTGTAGGTCCCGCCACTCATGTATAAAATTAACGCACACAACATGAGTGGTGTTGAGAAGCTAGGCCGTAATCCTGACGAATGGTTGTAATGGCCAATTATGTATGTATGTATGTATATCTGCTTTGATTCTGAAGTATTCGCCTTCTTCCAATAGTTTGGGGCATTTATCATTTACATCATATAAAGGGTCCGCCAAATAACTTTTTTTTTTGAAAATGTTGTAAAAAAAACTATTGGAAAATAATTTCATTCAAATGGCTGCCTCGGCTGGCCATGCAGTAGCCTACACGAGTACCCTACAGAAGATGCCGATTTTGGCAAAAAAAAATCATCTTTTCAGATGAAGCTCATTTTGATCTTGGCGGGTACGGTTGATAAGCAAAATTTCCGTATTTGAGGCTCAGAAAACCCGCACGCTTACATTGAAAAGCCGAAGCACCCAAAACGAGTTACTGTTTGGTGCGGATTTTGGTCCAGAGGCATAATTGGGACATTTTTCTTCGAAAATGAGCAAGGAGTGGCCGTTACAGTCAATGGCGGTCGTTATCGGGCCATGTTGAACGAATTTTTGTTCACAAAAATTTAAGAGGAGGATATTGGCAACATTTGGTTTCAACAGGCGCTACGTGCTACACAGCCGAACCTACATTCGATGTTTTGCGCCCTGTTTTTGAAGATCGCATTATCAGCCGCAGAGCTAATCTAGTTTGGCCACCTCGGAGCTGCGATTTGAACCCGTTGGATTTTATTATTTGTGGGGTGCCGTGTTACGCCGACAAGCCAGAGACAACTGACGCTTTAAAGGACAATATTTGTGAAGCCATTGGTGAAATACAGCTGCACACAATCGATAATGTGCTTAAAAATTGGCAGCCATTTGAATGAAATTATTTTCCATTATTAACCGGAAGGATTGTACTTTCAAATCAAAAAAGAAATTTGAGAAAATATTCAGTAGTTTTTTTTAAGCATTTTCAAAAAAAAAAAAAAGTTATTTGGCGGACCCTTTACTTCGTAGATCAATCTCTTTGTAATTAGGGCCAAAAGGCTTTATATGTATGACCCAAAATTCACAGCAAGCAATGACTTTTTCGGCATGGATTAGACACTCTTGCATCACATGTGCATTGGTATCGTCACAAAATTCCATAATTTTTTATTTTATATTCCACAACCGAATATTTCTGATAATATTGTCGATCAGGATAATCGCTAGGTCCTGCTACTCATGGATAAAATTAACACACACAATATGACTGGCCTAAAGGATTGGTGAATAAGTATAGGTATAGACAACAATGAAAGAATTGCTCAATCCAACATAATTCTTAAAGACACATAGATGTATAGGATTAATCTCTAAGTTATTTCGCATGACATATCTATGTGGTCTATGGTCTGTGTGCGAGCCCTACACTCAATAAGAATGTATTTTAGCTGTGGAGTAAATGATGAAGCAGGATAAATCGCAATAAAGGCCATTATTGAGCTCAAAATTTCATAAAACTTAATATGCAGTACTGTCATAAGTGTGTTTAGTGAGCATATTACAATTATCCGAACACTTTCTGTTGATATTTGACAACTCAAATGGCAACAACGACAAAAAAAAAAAAAAACAACAATTCTGTTTACCAGCTGTCATATGAATATTGAATAAGCAGCTGAACTGCGTATTTTGTTATGTCTAAACACTTAAAATATTGTACTCAATAAACCGAATATTGACTCAATAAAAGTGCATATCTGAACATAGTTTTAAGGAAAAAAGTTCAATAGAAACAACAAAGACTCTTAGAAGCTCTTCGACATGTTCAACAGGTTAGGTTAAGTAAAATGGCGGACGCCCCTTTAAAGGAATAAATCAGACTTAGAATGCCATCTAGGCCCATTGTAATAGAATAACAGGTTAATAAATAGTTAATGAAGAATTGTTGTTGAAGTTGTGCGACAAACAAATAAGCGATTGGTGAGGTATTGTTGATGAAGGCAGTGGTTGTCGCATAGAATCTAATACAACCTAAAAGGTACTTCAGCTAATTAATGAGTTTCTATTTCTAGAAGGTGGTAAATAATATGGCATTGGATCCAAAGTTGAATACGCCTTGAACATGTTAGAAAAATATCAAGTCAAAATGCTGCAGTTTAAAGAATTCCTCCGAAGGCAACTGTTGTATTTTCTTTTTTTATTTTTTGGTGGGTGTTACAGCCCTAGAAACATAAATTCGAAATTTCTAAAATGTAGGCTAATTTGTTTCAGTGGGATTCATCAGTCGGCTAATACTATATTCAGAAATGCACTTTTATTGAGTCAATATTCGGTTTATTGAGTACAATATTTGGAGTGTTCAGACATAACAACACACGTAGTTCAGCTGCTTATTCAATATTCATTTGACAGTTGGTAAAAAAAAAGCTAGTTGTTTCAACAACATGCTTTTTGTTTTGTTTTGTTTGTCATTGCTGACATTTGAGTTGTCAAATATCAACAGAAAGTGCTCGGATAATTGTAATATGCGCACTGAACATACTTATGACTGCAGTGCTGTATTTTAAGTTTTACTCAATATTATAACAATTTGCGTATTTATTGCGCAATAATTAATTGAGCTCAATAATGGCGTTTATTACGATTTACGCAATAAATGTGCATATCTGAACACCGTATAATGATAAAATTTAACCGAACAGTAAAAGAAGCGACATAACAGGAGAAATAAAAAACACCTATTAATCCCCAGCTTTTTAGTCTGCTTATGTTAACTTTTAATGTTGAAAAGTCAGCAAAATGCCATCTCACGCTATCTCCCAAGAACCCTTTGATTTAATTTATCATCTCTTTTTGCATTCATTGTCAGTGTATGCTCAGTGTTAACAATACATGTTCGTATTGCCTCCAGCGCTCATGACAAAGCCACTGATATCAGACACAATTATGGTACTAAAGGTGAATGTCTATATATGTATACTTATGCGATTGTGGCATAATGTTCACATAGACACGTGAAAGAAAATGTTTTAACGTTGGAATGTGAGAAAGAACACGAATGTTGTAGTAAGTGGTTGCATGTAGGAATTGAAATCATGTCTTAATGGATGTGTACACAATAGAACAGCATACAGCCAAATACCACTCTCTATTGAAATGAGTCAATAAATTGTACGAAGGCCATTATGTACTCTGTACCATGGTTACAATAGATAAATGCAGTCCATACAATACGATAATAATGTGATAGAATGACAAAAGAAAAGTTCATTAAGAGGTCAAAATGCAGAATAATTTAGATGGATTATAAATAAAGTCATGAAGTTATACAGCTAAGAATTAAAAGTTAATGCGATGATTATTTATTCTCTTTTGTATAAGACAAGACTGAAAAACGACTTCATTTGTATATTATTGGTGAAGCATACGGGCTTAAGACGAAAGATTTACACTCAGATAACCAATGAAACTATTCAAACCCAAATATACTACTCAATCGAAATCGAAGCATATTGTTACGAAAATTGAAGCATCGTTTAACATTACTATGATAAACAAAAGCCACACTAACACATACAACGAACTTGTTACAAGTAAACCAACAACATCGGTATGGAAGAAAACGAGACAGACAAGTCAGAAAGAAAGCAACAGCAAACAACGTAAGCAAAGTATACAAACAACAATGAAGTCGCAATAGAGTTCTCGAGAAAGCGAAATCCTGAACGTTCTACTTCGAGAGCCTTCATTGGAGTGTTTGTGTAAGCATATAAAATGGCAAGACAAAGCAAACAGCGAGTAGTAAGCATTCAGTCAGTCTTGTGTGAAGACACGTTGCGTGTGAAGAAAACAGTAGTGGTTTGAAGATCGCCATTGAAAAGATCTGCGTTGTAAGCAAAGAATAATAGCGAACAAACAAGTTGTTGTTGTATCGTTAAGTTGTAAACGGTGGAACATAAAAGTAGTACGAACAATAAAGAGTTTAATTGAAACTAAACACATATTTGTTTTTATTTTGTTTGCAATTAACGAACTCATATTCTAAACGTTTTTAAAAAGGTAGAAACGTAACAACATATTTGCAAGTTGTATAACCTTTGGCTACAGCAAATATTCCATCTAACACTCTACGTCGATATCAGCTAATCATGGTAGGTACGCTAGGGCGATAGTCTATAGTCATTTGTCTGATGGTCATAGTCATTGGTCTTATGGATTATGACTCTTGACATTGAATAGAAGTATGGGCTGTGCTTAAGTCTCATACGACTAGTGCCAACAGTAAGCTTTCTAGGAGGATCGTTTAAAAATAGCTCAACCTAACCTAACGGCATATCCTGTATAGCAGGCGGCTTTCAAGATTAACCCGCCTGTACTGCTGGTCTCTGCAAAATTTGAAATTAAATAATAAACAAAGAAGTCCTCCCATGTGGTAACTGAGACCGGAACTCGAACAGGATGTTAAGCAGACGCCAGTCTCAACAAAAGATGTGAAGGACTTGGTTAATCCTGAGATGGACCAAGGAACTGATACCATTAACATACGAAAAAAAACAAAAAACTGCCACTAGCGTTATCCTTAGCAAAACCAAGGCTACTGAAAAGGCTAGGATCAGATTCCTTTTCTGGCCTTGATAATGCGAAGCATTAATATGCGTTAACGATTCTAAGCAGAGACACAGGGAGCGACTAAGTGCATGTTATCCAACTGATCTCAAAAACCTGAAAACGAAACCGAATTAAGTCTTTCGTAAATATCTTATATGGTGGACGATGTTATCGATGTTTCAAAAACATTTAATGTTACTTATCGATACCTTAAACCCAACATCGAATAAAACATCGATGATTTTTATGTGATACTTTGAAGTTAAAAATTGAATACAAATACTTATACGAACTGGGAAACATCTCAATAATCTAGCTTGTATTGGTATAATTGTGGCTAAGACCGTTGTATGTATTAGTGAGGATCGGAGTAATGGAGACTATGGTATGGCTAATTGGGAGATAAGTCTAAAACACGAGATTTATCAGAGAGCATCGTTACCTGACAAATCGAATAGTTGACTGTACCTCCCTTCTCCATCGAGTACTAGTAATGAAAATGAGTAATAAGAGTGAAACGTCAACGAAATATATGTATTTTCAACCAACTTTAACAGGAAGTACAGTGCAAGAATGATATCTATACCAATTGATAGTTAAGCTGCCTTTAGAGCACTCAGCTTCTATGCCGTGACTTAATATTAAAATGGAAGTTTAAATCACCAAAATGGAGTTGTATTCCAGATCATCTGAGAGTTCGCTGAAATTAGCAGGCAGATCAGATAGCAAGTCCAAAACCTTTCTATGAAGTACTACGAGGGGTTTAAAAAGATGTATTCGGCTAATGGAAAGTTAGGGAGAAGTGGTAACTCGTCTTAAGTAAAATGGGTCTGAGATCATTTCAACTTTGTAGATTAATTACAATGAGAAGTGATTTGATTTATGCATCACACTGTCGAGAAGTATCCCGAGAACACGGACACCGTAGACACTAAGAACGCTTGTTGTAAAATAGTTATGAATCTGAGATCAGCAATGAATCGTTTTTTCGCTACTCATAAGTACTCATGAAATTTTGAGTATGAGTAAGTCAACCGTATTGAAATTCAACTACTCTGATTCATTTGTACTCACTACAACATTGATGTATAAGTACAAGTTGCAATGAGTATGAGTACAACGTTGACATCAAAATCATATCATTCGAAATAGGTTTGATTTATACGCCTACTCACTCAGATTTATAAATTTAGAAAAATACTTATAATACTCATAAATGATTTGTGTGATTCGAAACAAAAAAGGAGGAAGAAAAAGACAGCAAGCAAAGCAAACACACAACCTTATAATGAGTATTGTAGTGTTCGTATGCGAATCATACATATTTTGTGATTCTTGTAAACATTGAGTCATGAAGAGTCGAAATCAACAACATCATGCGTATTAATAGGTATAAGTACAATGAGTACTTCAATCAGTGAATATGAGTTGTATGAGTATGATATTAAAATAAGTATGAATGCGTATAAGTATAAGAAATTATGAGTATGATTCGAATCTACTCATATTTCTGAATACTCATTGCTGATCTCTGGTATGAATTCAAGCCAAACATATAGGCTTCGTGATAAGGACATATACTTCGAACCTGTATGGCTTTTATGCACCTCAGAAGTAAGCACTAGGATGTTCATTAAGTAATAAATACATACATACACACATACATAATTGGCCATTACAACCCTTCGGCTAATTTTTATGACCTAGCTTCTCACACCATTCATGTTGTGTGCCTTAATTTTATACTTGAGTGGCGGGACCTACACTTTAACGTCGAATCCGAACGACAGATTTTTGAGAAGCTTTTCATGGCAATTTTATTTACACAATTTTTTCCACAAGTCTGGAAAATGTTTGACCTGGGATTTGAAACGTAGAATCACGTCTAATAAAACAACATACTAACTAATACGCCAACTACATTGACCATTTTTGTAACAACAAAAATAAATTGATGCACAGAAAATATCGACGTATTTTGTAGAAAGTCAATTGCTCTTTTATTCTCTTCGATGACATTTTTTGATTTGTAGTTTTTTCATCCCCTTATGGACCAGTGTTGAAATATTCAGTACTTTAGTACTTTTTTCAGTACTGTTTCATTTCAAAAATACCGCAGTACCCCTGTGACGCTTTCAGTACTTTTTTATTATTACATATTTAACGTCTTGTGCTTTTCAACTCTTAATGCCCCGATTAGCCAAACGTCCACTGAACATATGTTCGTTTTTAGAATTCGAATAGCAATGAAAACGCTTGCCGAACCGTTATGTAATTTCGGTAAGCATTTGTATTGCTCTTCATATGCTAGAAACGAACGTATGCTACATTACGTTCCATTGACGTTTGACCAAACGGGGCTTTTGCGTTTTGTTACGTTCCGAACCAGCTGCTTTTGTCCTGTATGTTTATTAAATATAAATTAATAAATAGTCTAGTAGGTAGCGTGCTAGCTTACCAGACGTGAGCCCATGATTCAAACCCCATGTCACACATTTCCATCAAAACGAAATAAAAAAAATATTTCTCTGGCGACTTCATTCTGGCAATAACTCTGAGAGTAAATAAAAATAAAATTGCCACGATAAAGTTTCTCAAACAAAATAAGTGGTGTAAGAAGTTAGGTCATAATCCTGATTGAAGGGTTATAATGATCAATTATGTATGTATGTATGTATGTATGTATGCATGTATGTATGTATGTATGTATGTATATTTTACAAAAATACCATTTAATGCAAAAAAGTACCTTTTTAGTTATAGTTTAGTACCATTTCAAAATTTCAGTCTTGCAACACCATACGGCTGCCAAGAAGCATATCCCCGGATATACTATACTTATCGTTTCTCTGCTTCGTTTAAATTTCTTTAATTAAATATTTTCAACTATGAAGGTACTTGGTCTACTATGGAGGACTCTAGGTTCGGCAACAAATTCATCTGCAAGAATTCATGAAGTTGTTGCCTTAGATGTAGAGGACTCAAGAGGCTTCCTTGATGGATTACTTAGAGCGGTTAAAGTCTGTGAATTTTTAAAATTCAAAAACTTCTTTTGAATATTTACTTGAAATTGTCTGGCTGAATGCAACATTCTAAAGAGGCTTCTTTAGCTTCTAAAAGTAATTTCCAGGCTATGGAACCGTATAACTATGTCACTTAAAAATGTTTTTTTTCGTTCGTTTTTATTCTTTCCTTAAGTTGCATGTGTTTTTCAAAGGAAACAAAAAAAAACTTTAAATAAAGAAAGATACAGTTTTTTGGCTCAAGTTGTTTAGTATGTTTACTGCATTGGTACATACATCTTTTATTGGCAAACCACTTCTTAACCCAAAAAAAAAAAACAAAAAAAAATTAATTTTTTGTGGCATATACTCGATAAGTTTGTACATTGTTGCAACAGCCATTCCTTTATGGCTCTTAAAAAACCCAACACATATACAGCCTGGGTACCATCAACAGGTAAAGAAGAAGAAGTATAAAATAAAAACCAAACTTTTCAAGTACCCAAGCAGTTTTTCTTTAACTTTCCCTGGCATAAATTTCAACAACAGAAGCACAAAAGTGCTATAGGAATAGAAACAACGGATCTGACTTTATATACATACATACATATGTATGTATACTTCATGCAATATTCTATAGAAATTTTAATTTTTTTATTTTCGTGTTGCTGTTGTTGTTGCTACTCAAAGTGAAGTAGACAAAAAAAGTGAGGATTTTTTTCCATTTTTATTATTTAAAAAAAAGAGTTTTTTTTAATATTTCAGTTGATTTTTTAGTCCTGCTGTCAGTTTAATATTGTTCCACACACACACATATCGGTAAAAAGCTTAGGATGTCACAAAAAAAAAAAAAGTTACAGAACACACTAGGAGTTCGTATGTAGCAAGTATGTTAAGCACTAGACAACTGAACTAATACTCGTATGTTTATTAATCAGAAACCGATATGCTTCGCTATCCTCATATACACTTTACGTTTAAATAAACAGACGATGTTGCAAGGAGGGGCACTTCCTCCAGTCTGTGAAGTAAGGGGGCGAATCTTTGGTAAATTTAGCACAACGAAATGAAAAATAAAGAGAGTCAAAGACTATTCTCAAACCAAGTGGATTCAAGATTATCAAGGAATCGATTGGCACACAGTTCCCTCTTTAATTGTCGTCTAGTTAGAACCGGTAGACTCTATGCTTTGGAAGTTGACCCAGTGGTCCCATCGAACATCGATTATCTCCCTGCGGAATAATGTCTTGACAATGGTTTTCAATCTCTGATTCCGAGTAGGGATGACTGGTACTTCTTCACCATCCCCCCGGAACTCCTGGACATCTACACTGAGGGCTCTAAACTCGCAATGGAGTTGGGAGCAGAGCCTATTCTGGGAAACTGGACATGAGTATGAATGATCTCTCTCCGACTGCCGGATTACTGAAGCGTATTTCAGGCGGAGGCGATGGCCGTTTACTGGGCCGCTCAATGGATCCTCGTCAATGGTGCTCCTTTTACCCGCATCTCGGTCTTCTCTGACAATCGGGCCGCCATAAGATTTCTATCACGTATGGAGAATACCTCCAGGATCTTTAGGGAATGTCGTCGCTGTCCCGACCGTATTTCTGAGTGCTTTAGTATTTCACTGGTCTGGGTACGCGGCCACAGTGACATTCCGAGGAACTGCAGGGCCGATGAGCTCGCCAGAGCTAGTGCACTTCTTCCGGAATCCTCTTCAGTGGACTTGGGCATGCCACTCGCCTCGGTCAAGCTGGTCATTGCGCGGAAATTCTTTCTAGATGCCAACTTATCCTGGGTCAATGAGGAGTCCTGCTCCAACGCTAAATTCACCTGGCCCCTGATGGATAGAAGGCGCACCAACCAGTTACTTGGACTTGGTCGTGGCATTATCTCAATCACAGTGGCCATGCTTACAGTTTATTGTGTTATGGGTAGACGCGCGGAAAGGATGCGGCTCTCATTTAACGGCTTCTGCCGTGGCTACAGATCCGCTGAGGAAGAGGAGACTGTTATCCACTTTTTTTTGTCAGCGCCCATCTCTTGCGAGGTGCAGATATACTTTATTTGGCTCTCCATTTCTTGCCAGTTTAACGAAGCTATCTCTCATCTATTGATGTCAAGGATATAGCTTCGTTTATCAAACTTTCTGGCTGGTTTTCCAGTGTAGAGTAGTCGTGCTTTTGATGTGCAGACCTTGCGCTGGCCAACTTCCTTCTCTTCCCTTCTCTTCCAGGGACTGGGTTGACCAAGTGGCATCACAACGGGCCGCTGTGAGTGCTCAAGTGAGCTTTTGATATCAGAGCTACCACTCCGACCTAATCTAACCTGTGCTTTTGAGAAGTACTTTACAACGTGTATGTTTTGGTGGTTTTTAGATCGATCAAGAACGGAGTATTCGGTCGCAGAATGAAATATTTCCCATGTGGAAATTCACGTGCATGTTGCAAGTGGAAGTCTGTGCCATCGAAAGATGGAAAGATTCACCTTGCACAGGCGGTACAAACGACAGGACATAGCAAGAATAGCTGACAGAAAGGTCACTATTCGAGCACTGGGCTTTTGTAAGTTTGAATCGAAAATAGTATGGGACAGTATGGAGAAGCTGAATCAATTAGGCAGACAAAATAAGGTTACCCTTTGCAGCGTCCCAAATCATGAAGATGTTCTCGGCAGAAAAACTTGCGGTGTTGATGGGCCCAGAACGCTTCTCTGGAGATTGTTTCCTCAACGAAAAGAAAAATAAAGGGAGTTAAAGATTTTTCATAAACCAAGCAGGCTCGAGGCCATTAATACTTTCGTGGGAAAATTAAAATAAGAGATCTGAGTCGTGCATCAGGGTATCCAGGAACAAACTGAGGTTCAGGTTGACTTTTTTTAAGAGTTCTTTTGTAGGTTCAGAGTACACGTATTCAGAATGGGGGCGTTGTTTCGAGTTCAACATATAGATTCTATGAGAATAAATCGTCCAAAAGAAAAATAAAGGGGGTTTAAGATTTTTCATAAACCAAGTGGGTTCGAGGTAATCAAAACTGTCGTGGGAAAATTACAATAAGAGGAGATCTTACCCATGTATTAGGCTATCCAGGGATAAACTGAGGTTGATAGCCGGTCTTTTAACAGGTCTTTCTTAGGTTCAAAGTACACGTATTCAGAATGGGGGACGGGTTGTTTCGAGTTCAACATATAGATTCTATGAGAATAAATAGTGGAAACACATTCTTGAGAATTGTAAGCATTCATACATCTCCGAAGGAAACAATTGTGTGCATATCAAGTGCCGAGCAGAAAATTGTTATCGATCAGCAAGCCAAAGTGCTTTAGGGCAATAGTTTTGAAGAAGACCTGAACTGAACTGAATACAATAGTCACAGTACTAATACTATGTTCAGGCATGCACTTTTATTTAGTTAATATGCGATTAGTTGAAAACAATATTTTAAGCGTTCAGACATAACACAATATACTTAGTTCAGCTGCTTATTCAATATTAATTTGACAGCTGGTAAACAAAACAGCTGGTTGTTTCAACAACATTGTTTTTATTTTGTTTTTTTTTGCCGTTTTTGAGTTGTGACATATCAATAGAAAGTGTTCGGAAAATTGTAATATGCTCACAGAACATGCTTATGACAGTGCTGCATTTTAAGTTTTGCTCAATATTATAACAAATTTGCGTATTTATTGCGCAATAATTAATTGAAACTTTATATGAAATATTGAGCTAAATAATGGCATTTATTGCGAATTACGCAAGAGAAGTACATGTCTGAACAATAATAAAAATATTATTTTTTTGCCCAACCAGCTATTGATATTCAGTCAAACACTTGACCCTTGTGTCTACATTTTCTTTTTTTTTCATTGTAAAGATTTTCTGATCAGACTGCGTGTTCATAATAAAACGAAACTAAATTTCTGGCCGTGTATGCATTATTAGCCAAAACAACCTATTACATACATATATAATTGGCCACTACAACCCTTCAGTCAGGATTAAGGCCTAGCTTCTCACAAGACTCATGTTGTGTGCGTTAATTTTTATAGGTGAGTGGTGGGACCTACAGTTTAACGTCGACTCCGAACGACAGATTTTTGAGAAACTCTGAGAGTTTATGCCAGAAATCTGCTGCGAGGAAGTCGCCGAAGAAATATTATTTTTTTTGTTTCATACTTCGTTTTGACGTCTGACCTGGGGTTTGAACTCGGGCCTTACGTCTAATAAGCCAATACACTACCTACTAGACTACGGCAACTTCCAAAACAGTCTATTGTCATACAAAACAAAAACAACAAAAACTTCACAACTTGATTGAGTTTCATTCAGTTAAAACTTCGTTTCCAATAGATTAGCAGTATAAATGGGGATCTATGTACGTATACCTCTGAAATGAACAAACAAACAGGTATCCACTTTTATATATATTTGAGTACAAACATACATAGATGAGCGTGTGTTTTTTATTAAAAAAAAAAATATAAAAAAAAATGTTCTTCTTCTTTTTTTGTTTCTATTTGATGCACAAAGTTTTTCAGTTTTATTTTGCGGTTGTGAAAATGTTGAAAATGTGAGAATGCAATTGACATGTTTTTGTTATTTTTAAATAATATTTTGACATTTTCAATTTAAAATTTAATTTTTATTTAAAATACATATAAATAAAAATAAAACAATCAAAAATATTAAAAATTCTGTAAATCTTTTTGCAAAATTTATTCAAAACAAATTCTATTCTTTGTTTTGTTTTGTTTTGTTTGTAACGTGTAAATCCAAACCAAGATACTGTAATTTTCGCGTTACTATATTAGTGTGAATAAATAATTGCATGCATGACTGAATGTAAAACTGAATGGCTGACTGACTGACTGACAACGGCGTATTGCCAGCCTTAACGATTGTGTGGCGGTGGTGAGCAATGCTTAGAAGATTTATTGTGTATTCATTTGAATGTCTAAGTGGGTTAACAGAAAATTTAATATTTTTGAATATTTTATCACGGGTTTGCTTTGAAATGTTAATTGAAACACTATCTATTGTGCTTGATGAAGGGAGTGGTTGGGGTTAGGCATGAAAATTAATTAATTTCCTAATGCAAAGGCTTAAAAAGCAAAACATATTTGAGAAGTTAACAAATATTAGGATTTGTGTTGAAGAACGTCTACTCATCAAATAATGAGGGAATCCAAAAAGAGCATTTAAGACTTTTATTGTTAGTTCTGGTTGTAAGTTATAAAGTTGCGGAATTTCGAATACAAAATTAGTTGCTACCACTGAAGTCAAATCTCTGGTGGAAGTACAATACGAAGGACAGTATGAAGAAGGTATTATGCGCCTACTGCATTTGCAAGTAGACCTTTAAGCAAAAATGGGGTCTAAATTCTCATATCCCGGATTGGATCCCACCACCATCATAGACTATTTCTTACCACAGATCAGTATTCAAAAAGATGAGTAGATTCGTATCATACTCATAATTTTTTATACTTATACCCATACATACTTATTTTAATATCATACTCATACTACTCATATTCAAAGTCTGAAGTTTTCATTGTACTTATACTTAACAATACACATGCTATTGTTGATTTCGACTCTTCATGACTCAACATTTACAAGAATCACAAAATCAAACAGTCACTTCCTTAGAGACCACCTATTCCAATATCTTGAAATCTTTGGCTTATAATTGTTAACGGGAAGAGATACTATAATACTACAGCCATATGATGTATTGTACTATTCCCCATATGTATAGAGTATACATCAGAGATCAGTAATGAGTATTCAAAAAGATGAGTAGATTCGAATCATACTCATAATTTGTGATACTTATACGCATTCATACTTATTTTAATACCATACTCATACTACTCATATTCGAAATTTGAAGTACTCGTCATACTCATACTTAACAATACGCATGATGTTGTTGAGTTCGACTCTCCATGAGACTTACAAGAATCAAAAAATAAGTATGATTCCCACACGAACACTACAACACTCACTAGAAGGTTGTGTGTTTGCTTTGCTTGCTGTCTTTGTCTTCTTCTTTCTTCTTTGGTAATGCAACAACAACTAAGATAGTAAATTTTGATGAATGATTCGAATTACTCGAATCATTTATGAGTATCATAAATATTTTTCTAAATTTATGAATCTGAACGAGTAGGCATATGAATCAATCATATTTCGAATGGTATGAGTTTGATGTCATTGCAACCTATACTTATAAATCAATGTTGTAGTGAGTACGAATGAATCCGAGTAGTTGAATTTCAATACTGTTGACTCACTGGTATTCAAAATTTTATGAATACTTATGAGTACCAAAAAAAAAAAACGATTCATTGCTGATCTCTGTTCCTCACCAAAGTTAGACGACAACTAGATTGCACTTCACTCTACTCTAAACTTTGGTTTGACGCAAAGGACTAGAATACGTTTCAGAGCAGATTAGACTGCTAACTCTGTACTTCGGGATGGCGCGATCTCAATCTTTAGAACTTTAGTCTCTATGATTGACTTTATGGATGTGCAATACCAAGAGCAGGAAAAGGAAGATATTATGTGCCTACTGCATTTGTAAGGAGACTTTTAGGCAGAAATGGTTTCTTCGCTCTCATTTTCTGTATTGGATCGGATCTAAACCGCGGTCATAGACTAGGTTGCATTTTACACTACCATGAACTTTGATTTGACCTAAAGGACTAAAATACTTTCCAGAGAAGATTAGACTACAAATTCCGTATTTCGGAATGGCGAGATCTCAATCTTTACTTTGACCCCGAAGGCACGATTATTCATTGTGATAAAAGTTGTCTTTTTTCGGTTGCTCTTGAAATGCCCACACTTTCCCTTTTCGACGTTTACGTCATTGAAAGAGACACGAGGTATATTTAGTAATTAAATATCGAAACCTTAGCTATCGATCAATGCTTTCAATTCCAAAGAAGTAAGATCAACGTGTTTTCTCAACTGCATTTACTCAGTAGAACAATTTGTTAGATACCATGATATGGGGTTCAAAATATTAAGGCATATCTGAGAGTAGACTACGAACATTGTGACAATTGAAGGAACTATTCTGGATGAAGAAACTGATACAACAATTATTTCATAGGAATCTGCCTTGACATGGTTTTGGTTTTATGATCTTAGAAATGTGTCACTGTTAAATCTAATGGGAATACATACAATGGACATGGGACTGGATTTTGGTTACCATTCCTTTTACCTGAGCTGTTGTTTGTCAGATTTTCGAGGCACTATGTTTCACAATATTATTATGTATGTGAAGGTAAATTCGAATTTAAATAGAAACAAACAATTTCAGCTGTCTGTCACCTTTGGCATGAACATAACAAATTTGGAGTAACACTTTAACAGTGGCAGCAAGTTTAGATTATTCTTTTGTTTTGCAATTATTGCAGCCAATGATTTGATACTCATAGACCTAGCAACTATTGCTACGTTCTTATCTTTTAAAAATAAATTTGTGTTTAGTTTTAATTACAATTTTTTATTATTCGCACAATTTTATGTACCACTGTCCACAACTTGATGTAACAACAACAATTGCTTTTCTTTTGTTATTCCTCTGTTTATACCCTTTGCATAAACAGTAACAATTACTAGACAATTATTTGACAGATCTTTGTAACGGAGATTTTCAAACCACGATGACTCTCTTCAAACACACCACGTCTTCACACAAGACTGACTGAACTTCACTAACTAACTCGCCTGCTTTACCTTGCCTTTTATATGGCAGGGTAAACAGTCTGATGAATGTTCTTGAAGGCGAATGTTCGTAACTTCGCCTTCTCGAAATCTCTATAAATATAAACATCGTCGTTTACATTATTTTCATTATTGTTGTTTCTGTATTTTGTTTACATTTATTCTTGTAGTGTTTGTTGCTGTATTTTTGTATAATTGTTTACCATTTTTTTAATGCTAAAATTAGATTCTAAACTAGAGAGAGAGCTTATTCGGATAGATATTGTTGTTAACACCTAACAGTTCTCTGTTAGAAGTACATTTTGTTCTGGTAAGAGAAAATTTTGCTCTTTTAAATGCCAAAGGTGGCGCTGCTAAAATTTTTAGATTGCGTCTTAGATTTTCAAATGATACTCTTATCGATGATGTCTAATGATGTTTAATCCTTCCTTTACTCAGGCTGAGTATGTAGAAACTCAGGGGATATTGAAGATCGAATATATTTGCATATACAAACATACATAATTGGTCATTACAACCCTTCAGTCAGCATTACGACCTAGCTTCTGGCACCACTTAATTTTATACATAAGTTGGCGGGATCTACAGTTTAAAGTTGACTCCGAACAATAAATTTTTGGGCAACTGAGAAGAAATCCCAGAAGAAATATTTATTCCGATATCGTTTTGATGTCTGACCTGGGTTTTGAACTGTGGCTATATGCCTAATAAGCCAATACACTACCAATTAGACTACGGAGACTTCCTTACCAACACATGAAGCTCATAATTAATCTTGCGACATATAAAAATCTGACACATTAACACCATTAGCACTTCATTAATTGTATGTATGTGGCATTAAACATGGATCATGGTCCCGAAACATCTACTGAAGGCTCAAGGATGAAAAACAATGATTTAAGGGTTTAAAGAAAGATTAGATACATAGATGATGAGTTCAGATATGGTTAGGGTCTTAAGCTTTTCAAATTCAATTCACTTGTAAGTTGAATAATTCTTGATTAAAGCATCGGATTAGCGTGAATACATATCAAACAAATTGTCACATAAATTTTCAATTGAAATCACCTTTTAGATTTTCAATCTGTTATTAACTCAAAAGTAATATTGTGATGAAGGGTATTCTATGAACTGAATTGACTGCAACTGTTCGCCGTCACATAACGCTGACTTTAAAAATTTCAAATTTAATTATTTTAATATTCCAAAAGACATACATACATACCATCTTATTCCATCCACCCTCTCATTACAATAGATTATGCTCCTTGTGAATGAAGTCACATTAAATTCGTTCCCAAAACTACCAACAGAATAATGGATTTTGTTTTAATAACAGAGAATCTAAAGAATCTGTCATATTTAATATGACATGATGAAAACTTTTCAAATTTAAATGAAATTACAAACACAAACGATGAAATGAATGAGAGAGTGAGAGCTTACATACATGCATATTTACATACATACTGAGGTACATAGATTTGTACATAGATTTCCGCATAAGTACTTACATATGTACGTGTTAATGTGTTAATATTTTAAAACATTCTTGAATATTTAAATGTGATTTCTAGCAAAAATTTAAACATTTTTAATGCAAAACGACAGTCAACGACAGTGTCATAAGGTATGTAGAAGGAAATATTTTTTTTTATAATTTTTTAAAGAGTATTAAAGAGAAGCTCTTATGAATGCTTTAATTGATTTTGTTTCACTGTTACTGTTTTATAATGCTTGGGCATCACGGATGCTCTGAAGTCCACGCAGCAGCCTGGCTTCCAGATCATCTTGTCTCTACAACCATTAGACATATGCCTCCAAACTATGACTGCTAGAACTGCACTGAGGCTTAAGTTCTTAGATATGTTTAGGCCATGTGTGGTGGGCCACGCTTTAATACTGTTAAAATCAGAACCGAATCTCTCAGGTTTTAGATGGTTAGGTTAGGTTAGGACGAAGTGGTAGCTCTGATATCAAAGAGCTCACTTGAGCACGCATAGCGGCCCGTTGTGACGCCACGGGTGAACCCCAAGTTCCACCAAAATCTGGGAATAGAAAGGAGTTGGTCGGCGCAAGGGCTGCAAATTTTAGATGGTACCAGAAACTGTTTTTGGACGGCCAAATAAAACTCATATTCCCACACGGGAAGTATGAGTTGCTTCAGCACAGTCATCGGTGACACAGTCATCTACTCCGATAAACTGGTACTGCACGAGTGTAACAGATGACCCAGCGAGGTCAGTGTTTTTCAAGCGGAGATTTTTGCTATTAAACAAGCTGCATGCTTGCTTGAAACCGAGGACCTGTCTCCTTCGAACTTGATCATATGTGTGGACAGTCGACCAGCAATCAAAGTGCTGGAGTCTCATCGTATCAAAAGACATCAAGAGTTACATGGACTCTCTACATCGTATACATGGACACAACACCCACATCTACTGGCACGAAAGGGATCCGTGATATCAGAGAGGAGGAGACGATAGAGAGGATAAATGCGTCTCTACAACAATGCTTTATCAAATTGAAAAAGCAGCAACAAGAGACTGGTTGTCGAATTTCAAAATTGCTGTGTCCTGCAGTGAGAGATCCAGGGAACTTGAGTTCGACAATAAAACAGTTCGCAATCTAACAGGAGACCTAACAGGAAATTACGCTATTGGCAGTTTCACTGACAATCTCGGTCTGCCTCACCAGGATTACAGCAAAAGCCGCCATAATGTGGAAGAATCGAATTCGATAGAACACCTTTTATGTGAATGTCCTGCACATCAGAGCAGACGTCATCGGTTCTTGGATGACAGAACGCTTGAAGATCTGAAATTTTGTTTACAGTAAATGGTACAGAAAATAGGTTACTGGATAAAAGCCTACCTCCTTTTCAGCACTGTTTTTATTCAGAAATTCCAAATAACCGTCTGGAGTGTATGTCTATTATTCTCTCATATGTGTATGTGTGTGGATTGTTCGCTGATTGACTGTTTTAAGAGTACGAAAGATTTGTAAAAAAAAGTGGTTGGAAAGAAAAATTGAAATCCGTCGTCACCATAGCCTAGTAGGCAGTATGTTGGCCTATTAGACTTGAAGCCATGGTTCAAATCCCAGGCCAGACATTTCCATTTTTTTGATATTTCGTTTTGAAGTCTGACCGAGGATTTAAGCCGTGGATTAGCTTCTAATAAGCCAACACACTACCTACTAGACTACGGTGATTTTACAAAATAGAATGTTATTCCCCTGCTTGCTTTACTTTGATAACAGAAAAGGAGTGGCAGTGACATGGTTTAAGCTTTTGATAAATAATATACTCAACAGATAAACAATCCGCTATGATGTGCTGGGTGAACTAGCATCGTACAGTACACTTAAGTACGAATGGTGGTGTACTTTCTGGGCGATTTGAGAAAATAAAAGTCCTTTTAGAAACGTAGGGTTATCACAAAGCATCGTTCTAATTTGCTTATTCTACTTTTCTTTACATTTTCAGTTTCGTTAATCAAGTTTTTCTAAATAACCAGGCATTGTTCTACTGTAGCAGATGCTAGTATGATAGGCTTCAGAGATCAGAAATGAGTATTCAAGAAGATAAATAGAATCGAATCATACTCATAATTTCGAATACCTATACGCATTCATATTTATTTTAATATCATACTCATACTACTGATATTTGAGTTTGAGTTTGAAGTACTCATCGTACTCATATCGTCTTCTTTTTTTGTAAATGCAACAACAACTAAGACTGTAAATTTTGATGAATGACTCGAGTGACTCGAATCATATATGAGTATTACAAGTATTTTTCTAAAGTTATGAATCTGAATGAGTAGGCGTATGAATAAAACATATTTCGAATGTTATGAGTTTGATGTCAATGTTGTACTCATACTCATTACAACCTGTACTTATTGTTATGTCTTTACCTTTTTAAAAACGTTTAGATTATGAGTTCGTTGATGGCAAACCAAAATAAAAATAAATATGTGTTTCGTTTCAATTAAACTCTTTATTAATCACACTACTTTTGTGTGCCACCGTATACAACTTCACGATACAACAAGAACTTGCTTATTCGTTATTATTCTCTGCTTAAAACCTTTTTGTAAGCAACAACACTTATACTAGTGTACAGATCTATAGCGGAGATCAGCATACCACGATTGTTTACTTCGAAAGCAACGCGTCTTAATTACAAGACTGACTGAACTCTTACTTACTGCTAGCTTGCTTTGTCTTGCCCTTTTATATACTCACGTAATCAGTACGATGAACGTCCTCGATGTGGAATGTTCGCGTTTTTGTTCTATTGCAACTTCATTGTTGTTGTTGTTGCGTTTGCTTACTTGTCTATTGCTTCTTCTCTCACACTTGTTGTTGTTGGTTTACTTTTAACGTGTTCGATGTATTTGTTAGTGTGCATCTGTGTCGTGTGTATTGTGTACACATACTGATATTAGGTCGTTTCCATTTGCGTAACATTATAAATCAATGTTGTAGTGAGTACGAATGAATCAGAGTAGTTGAATTTCAATATTGTTGATTCACTTATATTCAGAATTTCAAGAGTACTTATGAGTGGCGAAAAAACGACTCAATGCTGATCTCATCTGTTATAGACTAGTAACAAACCCATTTGTTAGCATGACTGCATTCTTGAGGTACTTTTGCTGATTGAGTTTAACTCTGTTTCAAGAGGTATAAAAAGTCATTTCCGAATATTTTGACCTCCAAAATTTTTAGACTTTTTATAAAAGTTAAATGAGTTGAAGAATAACTTTATATACATATGTATCTTATATATAAAAATGAATGTGTGTTTGATTGTATGTTTGTATGTTTGAAGTTTATAGACGATTAAACGGCTGAACCGATTTTCTTGAAATTTTCACAGTATCTTCCTGTATGTCTGGAAGAAGTTATAGGCTACTTTTTATGTTGATATTCCAAATGAGCGAGGGGCCATGCCCATGTATACTACATACTACATACTTAATATTTAATTGCATTTGAAATATATTACTCATACGCATAGTTACCCCTAAAGTATGCTATCTATGATTATTGATGTATAAAACCAAAGAAAATAAAGTATAAAGAATGTGCATTTTAGCATATTTTAGAAATTCACGACGCGGGGGAAAGATAGAAGGGAAGGAAAAAAATTTTGTAACCAACATTTGTGAAAAAAATCACCAAATAAGACTTTTGTTTTATTTTTTTTCCAGAAATAACCAAAAAAAGCAACATCATTACTAGATTCAATCTTTGCGGATTTTTTGCAAATTACAATACATTTTGACTTTTTAGAGTTAATCCTTAAACCATTTGCAGTCGCCCAAAGAGAAATATTATTAAGGTCAGTGTTAAGATCTTTAACTCCAGTGTTGATGGAAGCTATAGAGCTATCAATGTAGAGTTGAATATCATCAACATACATTTGAATTCTAGAATGTTTAAGCTGCTCAAATGGTTGAGTTTGAAATTTTCAACTCATATACATAGTAAGTACTGAAATTCATACTATTTAAATATTTATTTGAAAAACATATACATATGTAATAGTTACGTTATTGTTTACTTCTAACAATGGGTAATTACTAAAAATATTATTTATTTGTTGCATATCTTGAAAAATAGATCAGGTAAGTTTAATAATCAGCATTTTATTGGGTGATAAATGGGCATGTAACAATAGGCAGTAAAATTTTCATTCATTACTTTCGAATACCTAAGTAATAAAATGTAAACTCTCAATATTTTTTCCAAATAAAATAAGAAGTTGCAAAACTCATCAAAAAAAAATTACCTGCGACCGTCACAAACATAATTATTTGTCAAATTTAATTAGCCTCAGTTTTTTAAAAAGTTTTTTGACCTGAACCTATTTCATATTAGGTAAAATATAAAGGAATAAATATAACACGCATTCGGTTTTGGAATTCAGTTGAATCTTTGATTCTAAACGAGTTAAACGTTGAGTGACATTTATTTTGCAACCATTTATAAAAATGCCCCCAAAAAAGCATCGCTTTCCAGAAGCACTAAAAATGCATTGCTTTTGCAATCCCAGAGAGCAAATGAAAGTTCGGAAGAGCGTGAAAGTTGCCTCAGGACTGAAAAGAGTCGAGCTTCAACCTTTAGAGCCGGAACGCCATCACAACGAGAAGAACGCCTTGAAGGCCTACGACAACGCGCCACAACAGCAAGAGCTACTGAAACGCTTTCAGAAAACCAAGAGCGCCTTGAAAGTCAACGAAATCTTACCTCTTTAGCACGAGCTTCTGAAACGCTGTCAGAACACGAACGACGTCTTGAAGGTCTTCGACAACATGCGACAACCGCACGAGGTACCGAGACACCGTTGGAACATGAAGGTCGGCTACAAAGCCAGCGAAATCGTATCGAAACATCACGAGGCACAGAAACGCCTTCAGAGCGTGAAAGACGTCTTGAAGGTCTTCGACAACATGCGACAACCGCACGAGCTACTGAGACACCGTTGGAGCATGAAGGTCGGCTACAAAGCCAGCGAAATCGTACCGAAACATCACGAGGCACAGAAACGCCTTTAGAGCGTGAAAAACGTCTTGAAGGTCTTCGGCAACATGCGACAATCGCACGAGCTACCGAGACACCGTTGGAACATGAAGGTCGGCTACAAAGCCAGCGAAATCGTACCATAACATCACGAACTAATGAAACAGAAGTCCAACATGAATCGCGAGTAGAAAGTCAGCGGATTCGAACATCAACAAGAAGAGCAGCAGAGAGGATAGAGCAATATTATTTGCGTCGAGAACAAAATCGTAATCGAATGGTGGTGAATCGACGTAATGTTTTTCATGGATACTCAGGTATTGCATTTAACTATAGATCTGATATAGATTATACCGAAGACGAATTAGTGGCAATTGGTGACATGAATGAAGTTTGCCAATATTGCAATGCACTCAGGTACAAAAATGAAACACCTGGCATGTGTTGCTCTAATGGTAAAATCGTTTTGTCTGATTTACTTCCACCTCCAGAACCACTACAATCACTGATTTCAGGTAAGTTTTTCGAAATATATACTTTTTTTAATTTAACAAAATATTAATAAATAATAAAAAACAAAATAAAAAAATGACCTCTTTTGGTGATACCAAAGTATTTCGAGACAACTTTGTGCCAACGTTTCGTGTTCAAGGTCAAATTTATCATAAAATGGGATCATTGTTGCCAATTCCAAATGAAGATCCTAAGTTCTTACAAATTTATTTCATAGGGGAAGAGGATAACAATGACCAAGTGCACCACCGCCAGCATTATAACCCTGACACAAAACAATGGATTGTTGCCGATTTACAAGTGATGTTTCATGAAATCAACGAATTGGTAAGGATCTTTAAGTTCACGATTAAGTTCAGATGACCACATAATCGCAATTCATGCTGATAGAACTCCAGCTGGACAACACCAAGGATGATACAATGCCCCAACAATGGCGTAACAATTTTGATGGTGGGCGATCCAGTTGCATCACGAGATATGTATTTAATTCCGATGGGGGTAGCGAAGCACACCGGGTATTAGCTAGTATATACATACATATATATATAAATATACATACATATATTCCTTTATATTTATAACTCAGTATGGATAGGAAAAGTCCATAATTAATTCTTACGGTTATGTATGCATAAGCTTAACTATTCTAACGAGTTCCGTCGATATATTATTATGTATGTATGTCTGTATGTAATGTTAGAACACAATTTTACCGTATTTCAAGAACAATGCTCTAACTATTGCGATCAAGGTTTCAGCAGCATTTAGCTTATCGACGTACTTGATGTGATATGAAAGCACAGTCCTACTAGCAGGACCATTATCATATGACTTCTTGTGCATTATTACAAAATCAATGATAATAAATAATAAAATAACTCTCAACTTTCAAATCGCTTGTTAAGTAGGACACAAGTCCTTCAAATCATTTAATTGCCAAATGTGTCTGGCAATGATTTCAAAACAGCCACTCTTAGGCAAGGTTTTTCTAAATAAAATTTAGTGCGTTTATTTAATAATTCTACTTTTGATTGTGTTAACAAAAAAAAATTTATGAAATCTTTAATCGAAATACTTATGTACGTCCACAAGAACATCATTCAGTTGAAAGTGCGATTTCAGCTTGAATTTTGCTGTTTGCAGTTCTTGTTGAAATTGTTCAAATGCTACACACTTTTTTTTATTATTATTCTCTAAATGTCAATGTCACTTAACGAACCCGACTTTTTCCCAGAACCATATTTCCTACACCACAGAGTTTACCATTCATAATGAACGAATAGAATAGAATAAAAAAGGAAATGAAATGAAATGAAATATTCAGCAAATAATATGCGTTTAATAGAAAACCATTTCCAATGTGGCATGCAATACATACATACAAGTGATTATTAAATAGAGCAAACGTACATAAGTGCAACATTGGCAATAATTTTACTATTATTGCGAAAGAAAAAATTTGTAATTTTTAATAAAAAGTTTTTCTAAGAGGCCACTCAAAATCGAATTGAAAGATTTATTTGTTGAATTATTTTCACATTTTATTTAGGATAATAAGTAATTGAAGGTATGTATATTTAAATGTATAAAAACATTTTTAGAAAGACATTATTTAATCAGCATAGTTATATTACTACGTTTTTACCTTTTTAAAAAGTTTAGAATATGAGTTCATAGATTGCAAACAAAATAAAAGCAAATATGTGTTTAGTTAGAATTAAACGTACAATTGTTCGTACTACTTTTGTGTGCCAACGTATACAACTTGACGAATACAACAATAATTGCTGGTTCGCTATTCTTCTTTGCTTACAACGCAGCACTTTACACCGGCGATCTTCAAACCACGACTGTTCTCTTCACACGCAACGCGTCTTCACACAAAACTGACTGAATTCTTACTACTGGTTGCTTGTTTTGTTTTGCCTTTTTATATGTCCACGTAAACAGTCTGATGAAGGGTCTTGAAGTAGAACGTTCGAGGTTTCGCCTTCTCGAAAACTCTATCGAGACTTCATTGTAGTTTGTGTAAACAAGAAAATAAAATAAAAACAATATTGTTGATACAACCAGCTGTTCTGTTTACCAGCTATCAAATGAATATTGAATAAGCAGCTGAACTGCGTATATTGTTATGTCTGAACACTTAAAATATTGTACTCAATAAACCGAATATTGACTCAATAAAAGTGCATATCTGAACATAGTATAATTGACGTGAAATCCACATGTTGCCTAAACTTAGTTTCGTGGACATTCGTCTAATTCGAATTTTAGTATTTGATTACTTTCAGTTGAGTATGCCAGATTTATGCTGCTACAAAATCACTCGCTACACAATAAAACATTCCTCGATTTGAGTAAAATATTTAGTATCCTTTAGTATCCCATGTTACTAAAAATATGTGTTAAGAAGATGCCAGTGACGAATCGTTTCTGAAAGCTATAGCCTGTACAAAATCGAAAAATATTGAAAAATAAAACTGTAAAAACGATTAACCCAACAAAGAAACCACCGAATAAAAGGAACTCTCAATAGGTAGGTATGTTGAAAGAGAGGAGACCAACCAAGATTCTCATTCCTGCTGCCATACACGTAATCCATGTTGAAGACTTGGAAGCGTATACATACATACATGCATAATTGGTCACTACAACTCTTCATTTAGAACAACGACATAAATGACCAATTGCGTGTGTTAATTTGCTACATGAGTGACGGGACCACAGATTAAAGTCGACTCCGCACGACGGCGGTCTGGACATCTATTGGGAAAAGGTTGTTGGTAAACACATATACATACCTTGATTGTGTGTCTACAAAACGCGGATGCTCTGGGTTACAAAAACGACTGGACTGGACTGGTTAGATTTTTCAAGTTTTCAAAAATCTTGGGTTTCAAAAGAAGCAAAAAGGAAATTTTTGACAGAAATCTGCTGAGAGGAAGTCTCCGGAATCGTTTTGTTGAAGATGTCTGACCAACAGAGGCTTCACATCTTATAAGCCAACACAATACTTACTAGACTATGGCAAAGAAAGTCAATAGGAAGTGTATATCTTGTACAAACGATGTTTTCATTACATTTCCTGTATTCATCATTTTTCATCGCACCAATACGGTTCACATGTCTATTTAAGGCAGACTTAAAAATACTCACGGTTCTCTCCTGATTAGCACTGTCCTAAAGTATTTTTGCAATTCTCTGTACTGTTTATTCCGCAATAGTTAATGTGACAACAATGCACACTTTATCAGCTTGATCTTTAATACACTGACAGATATTGAATTACCCCTGACTATATTAGCCAGAATACTCGCGTCCTTATTTACAATCACTACCTGAAAAGTTTGATTAAATTTAAAAGTTTCTTTAGCAATTCCTTCGATATTTGTAATGAAATTTATCCACAGTTCATATCGTAAGTAAGAGACAAATGACTTTAAAGTTGCACGTCGTCCGATATAAGCAGTTTCTCGGTCATACGATTATTCTGCTAGCAATAGCCAATGGACATTGGCAATCTCATTACCATAGATTTGATACTTCTGAAGATTTTATATACATACTAGCTGTACCCTGCGCGCTTTGCTGCACTACAAACTAAAATAAATTTGAAGGAAAGACATTAGACAAATATCCAATTAAGTTTGAATCATTTTATTGATTTTGTTTCCCGTTGTTCAGATGATTCAGACGAACGGGCCTGAGTAGTACGCATTCGATCAAGTGATTCATTGTTCAAGTGATTCATGCGAACGGATCTGTGCGGCATGTACTCGAAGATTTTTCAGTCTCAATGCTGATTCTGAGGCTAGTAATGCTCTTTTCTTTTCTTTTCAACACAGGATCAAATGCACAGTTTACGATTTAATTAATTTCGAAGAATTTTCAGTGGCGCCACCTGTCGGAAATTGGTTATACCAACTTAGAAACCTTCGTCGGCTCATGCGCAACAACTTTGCTAAAGATTAAATGCATAGTTTACGATTCCATAAAGTACATTCATTGAGTAATATATTTCAAATGCAATTAAATATTAAGTATGTAGTATGTAGCATACGTGGGCATGGCCCCTCGCTCATTTGGAATATCAACATAAAAAGTAGCCTATAACTCCTTTCAGACATACAGGAAGATACTGTGAACCATACCATACATCTGCTGAGAGGCAGTCGCCGAACAAATATTTGTTTTATTTCGTTTCGTTGAAGATGTCCAACCTAGGATTTGAATCGTGGCTTAAAAAGCCAACGCATAGCCACCAGAGAACACCAATGAGTATTCAAAAAGATGAGTAGGTTCGAATCATACTCATAATTTCTGATACTTATACGCATTCATACTTATTTTAATATCATACTCATACTACTCATATTCAAAGTTAGAAGTACTCATCGTACTCATACTTAATAATACGCATGATGTTCTTGATTTAGACCCTCCATGACTCAACATTTATAAGAATCAAAAAATAAGTATGATTCGAGTACGAACACTACAATACTCACTAGAAGGTTGCCTTTGTATTTTTCTTTCTTCTATTTTTGTAAATGCAACAACAACTAAGACTGTAAATTTGGATGAATAATTCGAATCACTCGAATCATTTATGAGTATCATAAGTATTTTTTTCTAAATTTATGAATCTGAATGAGTAGGCGTATGAATCAAACATATTTCGAATCGTATGAGTTTGATGTCAACGTTGTACTCATACTCATTGCAACCTGTACATATAAATCAATGTTGTACTGAGTACGAATGACTCACAGTAGATAAATCTCAATATTGTTGACTGACTCATACTCAAAATTTGATGACTACTTATGAGTAGCGAAAAAACGATTCATTGCTGATCTCTGACACCTACTTCACTACGACGACTTAAAAGATTTTTCTCTACTTAATCCCAGACATTTATTGTAATTTAATTTTAAATTTTAATTTTATTAAAATTCAATGAACATTCATTTTATCAAACGTTTTGTCAAATTCACAATTTCACTCATGCACCTGAAAATCGATTTTTCTACGTTTCACATGCTGTCAGAAAGTATACATCAAACAGAATCATTTTATTGCTTTAAAAAACGTTTTCATTTCCAATTAAAATATTAATTTTGTGAAAGCATTCAGGTTTTAAGCTTAAGACATTAAATATTCCTCATACGTATTAGGAGGATTTTATAAATGTGATGAAAATGTGTTCATAATGATGATGAAAATTAAAACGTAAACTTAATGCCGCAATTAGTATTCATCATACGTTTAAGATTTCTGTTTAAATCTCAATTGCATGGCAACTTGAGAGTAAAGTTTTCAATTTTTAATTTGAATTTAATTTGGAATATTTTTTAGTTTCTTGGTATTCTTAACGAAAAAGTATGAACGTTTTAAAGGCTGTACGAGAATAGTTTCAAGAGATATGTCTCCAGTTCTATTGATCGACTAAGAAATTACACACTTTACTTACGCGTCTCTAATAATGCCTCTAACAGAGATCAGCAATGAATCGTTTTTTCGCTACTCATAAGTACTCATGAAATTTTTAGTATGATTGAGTCAACAGTATTGAAATTCAACTACACTGATTCATTCGTACTCACTACAACAATGATTTATAAGTACAGGTTGCAATGACTATGAGTACAACGTTGACATCAAACTCATAACATTCAAAACATGTTTGATTTATACGCCTACTCATTCAGGTTCATAAATTTAGAAAAGTACTTATAATACTCATAAATGCTTCGAGTGATTCGAAATTTCATTCATCGAAATTTACAGCCGTAGTTGTTGTTGCATTTACAAAAAAGGAAAAAAAAAAGACAAAGGCAGCAAGCTAAGCAAACACACAGCCTTCTAGTGAGAATTGTAGCGTTCGTACGCGAATCATACTTATTTTGTGATTCTTGTAAATATTGAGTAAAGGAGAGTCGAAATCATTGTTTATTATTGTTGTGTAGTGATGCAATAATTTTGCGGTCATACGATCTAATTGCACTGACTGTTGTCCTGACAAATTCCAGGCTATTGGCTTGTGTCAGTTGTATAATCAGTTGCTTCTATTTGAAATGCATCAGCGCCTCACATGTTCTAAGTACACCTACGGTTGCATCTCTCTCTTCATCACAGTATCTCCATGCATAGATTCCGAAGTGATCACTACAGCACCTAGCAAATTTACTTTGAGTCTACAGGTCATTGTCGAGAAGCTGGTTCCTAAACATAGTATTCCTAGCATAGTCTGAATTATGACTTAAATATGCTCCTATTTTTATGCTTCTTCAAAGATTTAGTTCTCAGCCAACATCTCCCACTGCAGAAAGCGGCCTTGGCTTCGAGCGCCCACCCCAACGAAATCAATGGTACGATGAGGAGTGTCGCGAGGCAGCTGCAGCGGTTTAGTCTGACCTCAGACTCATATGTTCTCTCTCTTATCTTCATTTTTGCTCTGTACAAAATTCAAACATCTTATCACACTCTACAGAAAAGGTCGAGTGAATATTGATCCAAGTCTTGCAGCATTTTCGAGAGACTATCGCACTTATTAGATTATTGGGAGGAGAACTCCACAGGGAGGGGAACTCACACTCCTCTTATGGCTCATTTGCCTACGCGGAAGAAGTAGTTCCGAACACCTCGAATGATCTATCCAAGCATAGTACAACCATCAAATTTTCTGATGAATTCTCATCTTTGGGAATCCGTTTGAAAATCTGCAAGCTTATAATCGACAATGCGGCTCAGGCAGATCGGGGCAAAAAATCAGGCTAAATCTATATAGAGGGCGTACGAAAAGTGTGCTTAAACTCCAAACAAGCACACTCAGTACAGTTGTAGGGGTGATTACGTTGCAGAGATGTACCCTATTGGGCACATGCCCTCTACAGTGTTGCAGGAGAAGAGAGTATCTTGGTGCCTACCATATTGAGGATCTGTTTGAACTATCGCACATTAACATTGGTAGTTTCAGTCGCTACATCAGGAGCTCCGAGTGTTTCCGGGACTAGGGATTAACGGCATACTGTCGTATCACAATGGGCCTTATATGGCCTAAGTGTATTCATCTCACCTCTACCTACATACCTGCCTACCTATCATTGCTCAGGCTTAGATTTAATTTATAGTAAGGGCTATATACATATACGGTATCTATTTGGGAGATCAATTCCAGCAAAGAAGACCGCAAGAATGTTCATGGTAACGAGATAATTGGCAATTGTGACAAAGATTAGTGAATATTATGCATCGAAATGATCCCAATTTGAACCCCACAAACTCGGCCGATGCAGAGACTACAAAAACATTGTCGCCGTAGTCTAGTTGGTTAGCTTATTAGATGTGAGGCCTCAGTTCAAACCTCAGGTCAGAAATCTCCAGCAAATTGAAATATGCAAAAATATTTATTTAGGAGACTTCCTCTTAAAAGATTTTTGGCAAAATTGCTTGGTAAAAAGTTCCTCATAAATATATGGTTCGGAGTAGAATTTAAACTGTAGATCCAGCCACTCGTGATTAAAATGAACACACACAACAGAGAAACTATGATGTAATCCTGACAAAGGTGGAGTAACTGATTTGGTCGCAGTAGACCAGTAAAATAGTGTATTCGCCTACTCAACATGAACTTGTTGGGTGGAGTGTAATGCTAATTTGTAAGCCTGACTGAACGGTTGAAATGACCATTTATGCGTATGTATACAGTAAGACCCCGCTTAACGCGTGGTATACATTCCAATAAGTTCCAGTAGTAAACGAAACAGCGTTAAACGACGTGACAACTAATAAATCAACTGTGACGGAGGAAAGCTGCGTTCGCACAGTTGGAATCTTTATCATAGTTAGTCTGTCAAGAGCGTTGAAAAAGAATACATAGCATACACCGTCGCTATATAGTGCACCGCTTTTGGTTGGTGCATGCCCGTTTCATTTGCACACATATACAACAAGAATCAATACAGTGTGCGATTTAGGGGAATTCCAATACTATCGCGTAATACTGAAACAGCGTTTCAGTACTCAGTTATTTGTGTACAATATTTTAAGTGTTCAGACATAATATAAGCAATATATGTACATTTGACAGCTGGTAAACAAAACAGCTGGGGCCAAATCACCGCAGTCGTTATCGAATGAAGTTGATCGAAATTTTAGTATTTGAAATCACCGCAGTCGTTAACGAGTAAGGTGTATCGAAATTTGAGATTTTGTCATTCGATAACGAGTGATATCTCTCGAAAACTCATTCGATACTACATGAGCAATCGAATTACACACGCGTTGTTCTTTTTTAATACGAAATAAACGGAAAACTTTTTTATTTATAATAATATTGCCGAAACTAACTAAAAGTAAATAAATAAATAAATATAATTTCACCTTTCAAGACAAATATTAACAAAATAAACGGTAAGAAAAAGGACGTTTTGGCACAATTTATGTTTGATCATCTCAATTTAGCTAAAAACTTGCTACCCAATTCTGGACATGGAAAAAAACAACTAAGAGATTGCCGGAAGAATTGTCCAACCGTTTGAATGCATGTGATCCACCTATTACAGATGTATTAATTTTGTACACATTTTTAAGGGTTTTGCTGACCAAAAACATAACGCAAAAAAGCGTTTATTTAACATGGAGTCAAAGGAAAAAACCGGCGGTGGTGAGGAAATACCTTTGTCTCATGCAGATAGATAAATAATTGAAGCAGCCGGTATCGAAGCCAGCGTTGAAGGTATACATACATACATACACACATAATTGGCCATTACAACCCTTCAGTCAGGATTACGGTCTAGCTTCTCTCACCATTCATGTTGTGTGGCTTAATTTTATATTTTAGTGGCGGGACCTACAGTTTAACGCCGACTCCGAACGACAGATTTTTGAGAAACTTTTTCATGGCAGGTTTCCCACAGTTTTTCCCTGAAATCTGCTGAGAGGAAGTCGCCGAAGAAATATTTTTTTCATGTTTCGTTTTTGACGTCTGACCTGGGGCTCGAACCCGAACGAATCTCTTTCTTCTGAAGTGGAAAAAAGTTTACAAAGTATTTTAGGTCAAAACAGCGAATACGATAATTCTGAACCGAAAAGTATTGGAAAACAAACTCCTAATCTTAAAAAACAAAGAACCATTTCAAAATATTTAAATATTTTTTTTATTTCAAAATTATTTTTTTTCTTTTTGTTTATAAATATACCAATCATACGTTTTTGTTCTATTACTAAACAAAAAATCTTTTACATTCTTTTTGTAAATTTCGATTCGATAGCTATCGAATGCCGTAATTTGGTTATTCGATACGAAACGAAATTTTACTCGATACGAATGCTCATTCGATCACGAGTGCCGCGATTTGGGTCCTGGTTGTTTCAACATTGTTTTTATTTTGTTTTTCTTTTTTTGTTTGTCGTTGTTGATATTTGAGTTGTCAAATATCAATAGAAAGTGTTCGGATAATTGTAATATGCTCACTTATGACAATGCTGTATTTTCTGTTTTACTCAATATTATAACAATTTGCATATTTATTGCGCAATAATTAATTGAAACTTTATATGAAATACTGACCTCAATAATGGCGTTTATTGCGATTTAAGCAATAAAAATGCATGTCTGAAAATAATATTAAGCAGAGCAGCGTTAAGCAGAGCCTTAATGTATATAACCGTGTACTCTACGGTGGATGAATGAGATTACAAGATAAAGTAACTGAATACATAATCATTTTAGAATTAGCTAGGGAAATGAGTCGCCGTGGTCTAGTAGGTAGTGAGTTCGCTTACTAGACGTAAAGCCCGGGTTCGAGACCCAGGCCAGACATCAAAACGAAATATGAAAAAAATATTTCTTCGGCGACTTCCTCTCAACAGATTTCTGGCAAAAACTCTGAGAGTAAATAAACCTGCCATGAAAAAGTTTCTCAAAATCTGTCGTTCGGAGTCGACGTGAAACTGTAGGTCCCACCACTCAAGTATAAAATTAAGGCACACAACATTAGTGGTGTGAGAAGCTACGCCGTAATCCTGACTGAAGGGTTGTAATGGCCAATTTAGAATTCTTATTTCTTATTTAACGAGTTTAACGACAACCAGTTTAGGGCATTATTTCAAAAGTTTTGAGTGACTAAAACTCTTTAAAGTTTAAATTTTATGGCCAAACTTAGCCACAGTATTATGAACATAAAAATTAAAAAAAAAAAAATGTCTTTCCAGAGTGTGAATTATAATAAATTTTACGTTCGTTTTTATCTTTTCTTTAAGTATGAATATTAAAATGGAAAAACGTAATGTTATTATGCTCAGAAAACAGAAAAAATTCGTATTCATGCGAATTTGCATGAAGAAAACAAAACGAAACAAAATAATAGAAAACATCCGGTGATGAAATTAAAAATGCATTTTCACACAGAATGAAATCATATTCAAAACTTATGAGCATTATATTATAATGATGATGATAATGATAAGAGTGATAATGTTGTTTGCATTCTAAAGAGATAAACGTCAGAAACTACGGTTTCCACTGCACTGCCGTTTATGTCGGTCTGTCAGCATTGCTTTTTCATTTAATATTTAAAGTTTACTAGCCTATGCACTGATGCAATTTAAATGCATGAAATGAACGAATGCATTAAAATAAATAATTTAAACGATTTAATTTATTTGCAAAGACGACATTTTATCACACCGATGCGTCTTGTATTTCTAATTATTATTTACTGCCAACCAAACATTTGATAAGTCGAAGGATATTTAAGTCCAGGTCGTTTGATTTGATTGCAGTAGAAAGATAATTTCAAGTAACTGACATGAGGCAGAATTTCTTAAGATGCCGAAAGACTAACAAAAACATTTACTTTAATTTGTTAACATATTGTTATGTTTTTATCTTTTAAAAACGTTTAAAATATATACACTATTTGCATAAACAATAACAATTACTGGACAATTGTAATGGAGACCTTCAAACCATGATTACATACACACATAATTGGCCATTACAACCCTTCAGTCAGGATTACGGCCTAGCTTCTCACACCACTTATGTTGTTAATTTTATACTTGAGTGGCGGAACCTATAGTTTAACGTCGACTCCGAACGACAGATCTTTGAGAAACTTTTTCATGGCAGGTTTATTCACTCCCAGAGTTTTTGCCGGCAATCTGGTAAGTGGTAGTCGCCGAAGAAATATTTTTTTTTTTATATTTCGATTTTATGTCTTGCTTTGATGCCGGGCTTTACGTCTGATAAGCGAATACACTACCTACTAGACTAATACGACTTCAGACCACGATTACTCTCTTCAAACACACCGCATCTTCACACAAGACTGGCTGAACTTCACTAACTAAGTCGCCTGCTTTGCCTTGCCTTTTATATGGCACAGTAAACAGTCTGATGAATGTTCTTGACGGCGAATGTTCACGAGTTCGCCTTCTCTAAATCTCTATAAATTTTGTTCGTTCGTTGTTTACATTTATTCTCATAGCGTTTGTGTTTGTATTTTTGTTTACTTGTCTACCATTTTCTTATTCTGGGGTTTGTTGTTATATTAAGCAGTACGATAATTTGTAAACAAGTTCATTGTTTTGTTTTTGTAGCAGATTTTTTTTGAAATTTTATCTAAGCTCAGAGTTTTTGACAGAAAAATACTGAGAGGAAGTTGCGAAGGAAACATTATTTTTATGTTTCGTTTTGTTCGAAATGTCTGAGCTGGTGTTTGAACCACGTTTGTATCACGTTTAATAAGCCAAAATACTGCCTGTCAATCACTTAAAAAGCATCCAAATTCTTAGGCATATAGGACGCACCATCAATCTACTAAGTAGAAGAGTCAAAGTAGTATCACCTACATTGCCGCAAAGGAATTTGATTAACCGGAGTACTAAATATGAGTGAAATACTGCTTCAATGGATTTAAAATTAAAAGATGGAATAGGTTAGTTCTTTTAACAATATCTAATGAATTGGACAGGTGTGGTGCAACCATCGAACTCTACGATGAATTCTCACCTTTGGTAATCTCTCCCAAAACCAGCAAGCCTATATAGAGGGCGCACGACAAGTGTGCTTAAACTTCAAAGAAGTTTGTTCATTACGGGACATTGCATTATTGGCACTCATGCGAGGCGAATTGGTCTTGGACCCCTTGATAATGAATGAATTCTGCAGAAGATGTGAAAGAGAAGGACATTGTGTTTAACATACAAGGTAAATTTCAGTTACGATGTTGTAGGTGAAGTCGCCGTAGTCTAGTAGGTAGTGTGTTGGTTTGGTTTGAATGGTCAGACACCAAAACGAAATATGAAAAAATATTTCTTCGGCGTTTTCCTCTCAGCAGATTTCTGGCAAAAACTCTAAGAGTAAATAAAATTGCCATGAAAAGTTTCTCAAAAATATGTCGTTCAGAGTCGACTTTAAACTGTAGGTCCCGCCACTCATGCATAAAATTAACGCACACAACATGAGTGGTGTTGAGAAGCTAAGCCGTAATCCTTATGTATGTATGTATGTATGTTGTAGATGAAGAGTACATCTTAGTGCCAACTATACAAACGATGTCGATGAACTGTCTGAATAAACACTGGCAGTCTTCGAATGCCAATGGAGTTGAAGAAAATCTTTCATCATGTTTACTTCAAACCTCTCCAACTCAATTCATCTAAGAAGTCACAGTAAGATCAGACAGTGCTGTCAGCTAGTGGGAAAAGTGATGGGAATCAACAATCGGCAAGAGGGCATTGTTTCTAGGCAACGATAGATACCAACCCCTTCATCCTAGTACGTGCTATAGTGAACCAATCAAGTCTTTGGCTGGAACAACAAAAATAGATTAAAGAAATGGAAACATGACAGATATTCTCTGTGGAAGCCATATACTCCTAAGAGGGGTACCAGAAAAAAATACAAAGATATCCTGATACTTTTTATTTTAACAAAATAACGACTCTTCTTATTATTGGTCGTAAATAGAAAATTAAATTCTGGACAATAAAAAAAAAGAAATACAATTTAAATTTTTTTTTTAATTTCTAGCAATAATTCAGTTCATTTGTAATTAAATCGAATAATAATAGAATTGACTTTTTATAGGATGAAAAGAAATAAAAAAGGAAAACCAAAAATCAAGAAGTAAAAAATACTGACTTGATGCAATACAATACAATGTACATACACCGATTTAAAGCTGATTAGTATTCGAAAATCTTGTTTTACTCGTCATTCTTCATTTCAATACTTATTGCCATTCCCCCTGCCACGTACTAGGTTTGCCACAGAAACAGTGTTGAATGCAAATTTAAATTCTTTTTTATGTTCAGAAAAAACACTTTCATTTTAATTACTGTAATTAAAAGCACAATAAATAAATAGAAAAGAAATAAAGTCGAATGAATACGACTACATGACATACTATCCATACATCATGATTTACATTAAATTTAACAACCACTATGGATCAACGGAGCACGCTAGAATGGTTGAAATATTGAAATTTAACTACTCTGATTCATTTGTACTCACTACAACGTAGACTTATAAGTACAGGTTGCAATGAGTATGAATACAACGTTGGCATCGAACTCATACCATTCGAAATATGTTTGATTCATACGCCTACTCATTCAGATTCATAAATTTAGAAAAATATTTATATATACTGTTACGAAAATGGAAACATCGTTTAACATTAATATGATTAACAAAAGCTACACACACAAATACAACGAACTTGTTCCAAGTAAACTAATAGTATCGGTATGAAAGAAAGCAACAACAAGCAATGTAAGCAAAAACGCAAACAACAATGAAGTCGCAATAGAGTTCTCGAGAAGTCAAACACACGAACATTCTACTTCAAGAAAGTTCATCAGACTGATTACGCGAGCATATAAAAAGGCAAGGCAAAGCAGTCAACGAGTAGTATTAATTCAGTCAGTCTTGTATGAAGACGCGTTGCGTTTGAAGAAAACAGTAATAGTTTGAAGATCGCCGTTGAAAAGATCTGTGTTGTAAGCAAAGAATAATGTCGAACAAGCAAGTTGCTGTCGTATCGTGAAGTTGTATACGGTGGTGGCACACAAAAGTACTTAAGTGTACTGTGCAATGCTAGTTCATCCAGCACATCATAGCGCATTGTTTCTCTGTTGAGTATATTACTTATCAGAAACTTAAACCATGTCACTGCCACTGCTTTTATGTAATCAAAGTAAAGCAAGCAGGAATAGGTATCGATAACTATGGTTTGACAACTGAAAATGTCAACTTGTATTGACAATTCCACTTAGTAATGTTTGGCCAGCCATTATCGTTTAACGCTGAAACAGTTTCAAGTTGTGGCAAAATACTTAAAAAAAAAAAGATATTGAAATTGGAGATCAAAGTTGTTTTATTTAAATAGGGTTTTGAGGATAAGCCAAGCTTTATTTTACATTCATCTTACTTTCTTTTGGCCTTATATCAAGCGTGTAAATAGAAAAAAGTCTGCCATAAAATGTTTACTCTGAATTTCGAAATGCAGATCGACAATAGTATAATCATCTAAACTACCCGTTAAAAGTGTATTTATGAGTCAACAATTAGCAGATTAAAGTATCAAACCTGTATATTTACAGACCGAAAATCTGTCTTTCAATAGCACTATTATGTCTTTGCAGTGAACCTGAATCGTAAACGAATGGATATAAAGCTTATACTGTAACAGTTATTGGAAGACTTAATCTTTAGAGAAATAGCCAAGAGGATATACGTTCTACTTGGCCTAAGCGTCTATGGTATAGAATGTAGAAAGATACCATATAATAATATATGTAATGTAAATATACCAACCAGAGGTCAGCAATGAGTATTCAAAAAGATGACTAGATTCGAATTATACTCACAATTTCTGATATTTATATTCATTTATAATTATTTTAACATCATACTCATAATGCTCATATTCAAAGTTCGAAGTACTCATACTACTCATACCTAACAATACGCATGATGTTGTTGATTTCAACTCTCCTTTACTCAACATTTACAAGAATCACAAAATAAATATGATTCGCGTATGAACACTACAATACTCACTAGAAGGTTGTGTGTTTTCTTTACTTGCTGTCTTTGTATTTTTCTTTCCTCTTTTTTTTTAAAATGCACCAACAACTAAGACTGTAAATTTTAATGAATAATGCGAATCACTTGAATCATTTATGAGTATTATAAGTATTTTTCTAAATTTATGAATCTGAATGAGTATCCGTATGAATCAAACATATTTCGAATGTTATGAGTTTGATGTCAACGTTGTACTCATACTCATTGCAACCTGGGACTTATAAATCAATGTTGTAGTGAGTACAAATGAATCAGAGTAGTTGAATTTCAATACTGTTGACTCATTAATACTCAAAAAAATTTTATGAGTACTTATGAGTAGCGAAAAAATGATTCATTGCTGATCTCTGATACCAGCTTGTTTACTGTACAGTTTAATGTCGCCACCTACGTGCGTGGAGGTACAAAACTTCTTTACATTTTGTTGAATTTTTAATTTCGTATTTATTTGTAACAGAAAATAAATCATTTTTTTTTGAACTGTATTTGAGTATGAGAAAACGAATTCGAAATAGATTTCGTTGAAATAAAAGAGAAAGAGAGTGAGAGAGAGAGAGGGAGAACAAAAGAAATAAAATAACCCACCTTTATTTGGATCATTAACCCAAATCCTTAATGTGTCGTCGCAAAACTTAATGGGCCATATGAATAAAAGAAAACATTTTGCACCGTTTTTACAGCTTAAGAGGCACTAAAATCTACAGCTCATAAACTGGAATGGTGTGAAATTTTGACGTCCAGCTGTACGTTCTATTGAGAATATACAAAAAAATTTTAAATGTAAAAAAGAAAACATTTTTTAAATAATTTTTAAAGCTTTTGTTCTCGCAGACATAAAAAAATTACATTATGGCCGCTATAACAATATGGGCTGACATTTTACTTTTGCCATGAGTGAAAAAAAATAAAAAAAATTGCCCGCGATAATACGCTTTTAATGACTTCTCACGTTAGCTAATACAAATTCCTTCGCTATCAAAAGACAAATAAGCCATGACTACATATGTAATAGTCTTTATACCAATGATTTAAGTCACCAGCATTGATACATGAAATCATCGTAGCCTTTTAGATTAGGTGGTTGACCTCCTCGAAGGAAGATGTGCCACTAAGGCTAGCATTTAGGCCCATTGTAATACCACTATACAAACATTCCCTAGTGTAAACAATACCGAGTCCAAAAATAAATCTTACTATTGCAGTAATTTTGATATTAGGAAGCCCGGTCAAAGATGTCAGAGCAGGGAACTTACACATGAAGTGAAAGACAGTCTCTTTCTTCCCCTGCAGAAATAAGAATTAGTCGGAATACCAAAAGAATCGTGTCCCGTAAAAATCTACACATGGTGCGATGGATGACCACGCTATTTAAGTACAGAAGTGAGTGTCGTACTACATTGACTAAAATGAAACAAGATGGGTTTACCCATGAGAAGTCTATACCGAACTGACTCACAATCGTAAAGCCAAGGTTCAAGCCCCAGGTCAGACATCAAAACGAAAATATGAAGAAAATATTTCATCGGCGACTTCCTCTCAGCGGATTTCTGGCAAAAACTCTGAGAGTAAATAAAATTGCCATGAAAAGTTTCTCAACAATCTTTCGTTAGTAAAAGCGAATAGACAATAGGCAATGTGAACAAAGTACATAAATAACAATGAAGTCGCAATAGAGATTTCGAGAAGGCGGACACACGAACATTCTACTTCAAGAACCTTCATCAGACTGTTTACGCGAGCATATAAAAAGGCAGAACAAAGCAGGCAACGAATAGTAAGTCGTGTGTGAAGACGCGTTGCGTGTGAAGAAAACAGTCGTGGTTTGAAGATCGCCGTTGTAAAGATCTACAGTTGTTAGTGCTTACACGAACAGAAGTGTAAAGAATAATGGGGAACTAAACAAATTATGGTTGGATACATCAAGTTGTAAATAGTGGCACACAAAAGTAGTGCGAACAATGAAGAGTTTAATTGAAACAGAACACATATTTGTTTTCATTTTGTTTGCAATCAACGAACTCATATTTTTAACGTTTTTTTAAAGGTAAAAACGTAACAATATTAAGCACTCAGTTTATGGAATTTCTTTTGAAAAAAAAAATTGTATTTATAGAACGCCAAAACCAAAACCAGTTGTAAAATTCTTTAACAATTCAAATATCGATTTACTTTTTCTCAATAATTTATTTTTTAATTTTCAATGGCTTATCTGAAGGGGGCTAACACCAATTTAACTAAGCCGTTGGCATTAAAAATGAAATCAAAACCAACTCAAATATTTATTGACAAAATAAATTTGCTACACGTATTACATTCGTTTATTTTTTTATTTTCATTTTGACCTGTGCAAGGCTTGTTGTATTTTAATTAAATTTTCTAAAAAAAAAACAACAAGAAACAACTTCTGGGCCAAACTTTATAGTGTCACACTAATTTAATTGGTGTCCAAGGAATATAAAGTCATAACTGTAATGTATTTTTAGACAGTAATGACAGTGGAGGCCAGCGGTGTCATTTTATTCTTTGTTTACTTCTGTTTATTGTTTTCTTTTCTGTAGTTTGATAATGAGGCCTTCAAAGTTTTCGCGCATGTACCGGATAACCGGTTAAATATCCTATTACACTTCAACATCAAATTTCTAATGTTTATTGTTGTTAACACACAAGAAAACAAACAACAAAAAAGAAAACACAAAAGACAAGGAAGAATATTGTGTTCAAACATGTGCGTCAATAAAATTATAATTGGTATACTCTACCGTAATGATAATGACCTCGAAAGTTATGTATGTGAACGATGAACACTTTTTGGATTGCAAAGAAGGCGGTTAGCGGTTAGAGGAAGTTGAAAGGCGATATGTAACTCTTTATCATGAATATCTTAAGCAGGATAAAATTGTTAGTAATAAAACTTTAATGACTACTCTCCCTTCTCTTTAGGAAATTGCAGTGCATTAATGGGTTTTTTGAAAATTGTACTCATACGGTGACTTAACACTTCAGAACACTTGTAATTACCATACATATCCCATATGATGTAATATTTTTATTTGTAATTTAAACCTTCTTTTTACTTCAAACACTGTGTGATAGAATGAACACAGAAAAAAATAAAGTTTATGGTTAAAGCACCGTTTATTTGATTTTGAATAACGTGATCAAAAGCAATATATCTATACTATGTTCAGACATGCACTTTTATTGAGTCAATATTCGGTTTATTGAGTACAATATTTTCAGACATAATAATATACGCAGTTCAGCTGCTTATTCAATATTCATTTGACAGCTGGTAAACAAAACAGCTGGTTGTTTCAACAACATTGTTTTTTTGTGTTTTTGTTTTTTTTTTTTGTAGTTGTTGACATTTGAGTTGTCAAATATCAACAAAATTTGTTGGCATAAGTTCTAATGTTCTCACTGAACATACTTACGACAGCGCTGCATCTTAAGTTTTACTCAATATTTGCGTATTTATTACGCAATAATTAATTGAAACTTTCTATGAAATATTAAGCTTAATAATGGCGTTTATTGTGATTTACGCAATAAAAGTGCATGTCTGAACGTAGTATAACGAAGAGAAAAAGAAAACAACAAAAGATAATAGAGAGACGAACACAGGCATCTCACCAATCATAGCCGATGCGCTAACTCTTTAAAGTCATTAAAGAAATAACGGCCAAAAATCCTAAGGGCCATTATTACAACTTGCCGTTAACTAAAGGGAGGATTTTAACGGCCG
Source organism: Sarcophaga rosellei (assembly GCA_930367235.1). Taxonomy (NCBI): domain Eukaryota; kingdom Metazoa; phylum Arthropoda; class Insecta; order Diptera; family Sarcophagidae; genus Sarcophaga; species Sarcophaga rosellei. The sequence goes on along the minus strand of OV884018.1, from coordinate 53,084,622 downwards.
GATAAATTGTTTTTCGTTATTATGAGAAAGCAATAAGATAGAATTGATCGTTAAGCTAAAGCGAGGATCATCTTACCTTTAACATTTAAAGGTCACTTTATGTTTGAACTTGCCATATTATATATTATTTTCATTATGGCAACCTTAAATTTAAACAAAATTAGCATATACACAAAAAAAAAGAAGTCCGCGGTTGCCACTGCGTTAAAAAACTCGTATAATTTAGCAGTTTTATCGACATTGCTCCGGCACTGCCATATTTTTGAAAAATTTTATCTGTAAGTTGTAATAAGGAAAATAAGTTAAAGGTAACTTTCCAGTTCCCTTTAGCTAAAGGTACCTTTAACTAATCCCAAGTTTAACGACAAGTTGTAATAATGGCACTAAGTCTAGTCCTCTGCATACCACGTTACTATCATTCCGGCAGAAATAAGGAACATATTCCTGTCCTGTCAAGAAACCTATCAAGATCTTAATTGATCTGACGACTGAAGTTAGACCACAAAATTCTACAATCTGCTGTATTGCGTCAAGAGTCTCAAGGGAGGTCTAATCAATTGATTCATCAACTATATAACCTTCGCCACTTCTCTTCTCTTGTCAGCTGATCTGCAACCTACATGCTCTGGAACTTAACATGTCTTTACTTTGGTCTTGCTTATAACTTGAACTCGAACTAACACTGTGCCTAGTCAGTGTCTTCAAGCCTACTTGACTGTCCACATAGATAATCACAATATCCTAAAACCAAATTTAATTAGAGAACGAATTTGCAGGCCGGTTGTTCTGTTGTGCAAAATACTCAGCCCACAATACAACAGTAAACATCTATTTAAATCAGCTTAATGCTTAATACATCTACAAATTTGAAGCCGCAGCAGTGTCAGGCTCCATATTCGATCTGTCAAACAGATTATCTACACTACATTATTGCTTCCTGCCTAGAAAATTCACTGATGGGCACACTATTGCAGTCACATACCCTGAACATACCATATAGACAATTCGTAAAATCCTAACACGTCCTAACTACTCCACCCTAGCAAGACCACCTTCAAAAATTAATTTTTCTCCAGTCGTCTCGAAAGTATTCTTAGAGTCTTAGATAATTAGGCTACAGTAACATGAAAACATGAAGTCGCCGTGGTCTAGTAGGTAGTGTGTTGGCTTATTAGACGAAAGGCCCGAGGTCGAATTCCTGGTCAGACATCAAAACGAAAATATGAAAATATTTCTTCTGCGACTTCCTCTCAGCAGATTTCTGGCAAAATCTCTGAGATTAAAAATTGTCATGAAAAGCTTCTCAAAAAATCTGTCGTTCGGAGTCGACTTTAAACTGTAGGTCCCGCCACTCATGTATAAAATAAACGCACACAACATGAGTGGTGTTGAGAAGCTAGGCCGTAATCCTGACTGAAGGGTTGTAATGACCAATTATGTATGTATGTAAAATGAAACCGCACTCATACCACCAGCAGTTGCTGAAACAGAAGTGCAAACAGCTTTTGCGCCAGAATTGATACGGATGGATGATGGTTTTAGCTTGGCGGTGCTATGTTCTCCCACAGCTCATACCGCTTTGGATATTCTGCGCGAGAAATTTGAGGGAATAGTTATCTCATTTGGATGTAAACTAGCCAATGAGATCGTGCGATTTCACACCGCTAAACTTCTTTTTGTGCGGTATCCATTAGTCACAGGTATGTGCGAAAAAGCTACATATCACAGCACACCCCAAAGCCAACGTAACCCATGCCATCGCTCAAATTCAGTCTGATTTACACGTCTGAGTCATGGAAATTTGGACACTTTCGATTCCCTCCACCAAAAGAAGTCATGTCCGATATTTGATCGACATTATATGCTGCACATAAAGGCAGCAATAGATCCTTTCAAACGAATGATAAATTCTGATGATCAGAGAAATGGAATTCATACTTATTAGAGAAACATTTGAGTAAGAGCACACGATTCATCGTTCAAGGCGTACATTCCACGACTCTTTAGAACTTTTAGGCCAAAGTATGTTTGCATCAAATTTGTCCAAAGATGACTTTGACTATGGCTTGGAAAAATTGTTTCATCTACAACAACAACAAATTCTCATCATTGTGCTTGTTATGGTGCAAAAGGTTAACTCCTCTCTGCATATTCATAAATTAGGAAAAATTTCTAAAACATAGCAAAATAGGAGCGAATTCTCATTATTTCTAGTTTCATTGATCTTCAAAGCAAAATTCTAGTTCTGAGTCTGACCTAGTAATCTTGTTCCATTTGAAAATTTCAATACAATATAGATTGCACATAGTACATTCATGGCATGTATGAGCTCCTCATAATAATATCTGAAGTAGACATACTGTAGCAGAATGCAATTGTAGGAGAGGAAAACAAGAGGCTGAAATAATCCTTAATGTCAAACAAAATTCAGAACATTTGTAAGCTGAGAGTGGAAGAGCACACATTACAACCCTTCTTCAGTCAGGATCAACCAGAGATCAGCAAAGAGTATTAAAAAAGAAGAGTAGATTCGAATATACTCATAATTTCTGATACCTATACGCATTCATTCTTATTTTAATATCATGCTCATACTACTCATATTCAAAGTTTGAAGTACTCATCGAACTCATAATTAACAATATGCATGATGTTGTTGATTGCGACTCTCCTTTACTCAACATTTACAAGAATCACAAAATAAGTATGATTCGCGTACAAACACTACAATACTCATCAGAAGGTTGTGCGTTTGTTTCTTTTTTTTTTTTTGTAAATGCAACAACAACCGAGACTGTAAATTTTGATGAATAATTCGAATCACTCGAATCATTTATGAGTATATATAAGTATTTTTCTAAATTTATGAATCTGAATGAGTAGGCGTATGAATCAAACATATTTCGAATGTTATGAGTTTGATGTCAACGTTGTACTCTTACTCATTGCAACCTGCGACTTATAAATCAATGTTGTAGTGAGTACGAATGAATTAGAGTAGTTGAATTTCAATACTGTTGACTCACTTATACTCAAAATTTCATGAGTACTTATGAGAAACGAAAAAACGATTCATTGCTAATCTTTGATTACAATCTAGCTTCTCACGCTACTTACACGAGTGGCGCATTGTACAGTTTAAACTCGACTGCAAATGACGGTTTTTTGGACAACCTTTTCCATGACAATTTTATTTACATACATACATACATACATAATCGGCCATTACAACCCTTCAGTCAGGATTACTTCTCAACACCACTCATGTTGTGTGTGTTAATTTTATACATGAGTGGCGGGACCTACAGTTTAACATCGACTCCGAACGACAGATTTTTCGAAAAACTTTTTCATGGCTAGTTTATTTACTTTCAGAGTTTTCGCCAGAAATCTGCTGAAAGGAAGTCGCCGAAGAAATATTTTTTCATATTTCGTGTTGCTGTCTGACCTGGGCTTTGAACCGTGGCCTTACGTCTAATAAACCAACACACTACCTACTAGTAATAGTCGCCGTAGCGCCGTGCGACCAAAACCAAATAATTGAATAAATTCGAGAAACGTCATATAAATTTAGTTCAATAGGACTCTAACTCAATAGGACAAAAATAATTCCTCTGGAAGATGTTAAGAAAACAGGCCGCACCAGTTAATGAAAATATTGGACAATGACTGCAAAGATGGGGAACTCGCAGTCTCCAGTATGTTACATGACATAGGTTTTGCGATTGCTTCAGTTAAGTTGAATATTATCCACACTAGACTAGTTGCCGTAGTCTAGTAGGTAGTGTACTGGCTTATTAGACATGAGGCAACGGTTCAAATCAGACACCAGAACAGACATCTCTAACAAAACGAAATATGAAAAAATTTTATTTCGGCATCGGAATTCGCCGTAGTCTAGTAGGTAGTATATACATACATACAGTGCTGCAGTGAATTATCTCTGGTGGAAATGTTACAAAGAAAAAATCAACTTAACATTTTCTCTAAGTGTACATACATACGAGTACATACATTTTCGATGACTCAATGAATTATAAATGCTGTCTAATCTATTGAATAGTAATTAATCAAATTAATTAAAAAGTAAAATTCCTCTGCATGAATACGTTGCTCCCTTCACCTTAAGTGTTTACGAATTCATTCATATGTGAGAGTAAAGAGAACACCTGAATACAAGAATATTTTTCATGAATATTTAATAAGAAAGATTGACAAACTAGCTGACTGACTGATTGTCTGTTGGACAGAACAATTGGAAAAAAAATTCATTAATAATAAATACTATAGATTTTCTCTTTCTAGTGAACTATCAAATTATCAAAAAAAAAAAGATTTCTATACAGTACGACAATACTTATTTTGAAGGCTTTTCGTTTTGTATTTAGTTTGCTTTTGTATATGTATGTATGTATGTATGTATGCTTTAATTCATTTAATTCACTTTTGCCAATGGAATTTGAAAAATCAAGAAATAAAAACCATTCTTTTGTTATTTTGTTGTGGTTTCTCGTTTTTTTCACTTCTATTGAGCCTAATCACACGAGAACAATTGTGCTGGCGAAAAATGTTAGTTTATAGGCAAGAGAGGTGAAGAGAATGGTTTTGCGGTGGCGTAAAGTTTTAACCAGCTACAACTCCGCATTACCAGCACAAAACAAATACATGCACATTTTTAAGAATCAGCCAAACATCAAATGAATGCAAAAACACTAATACATACAAAGCTGTGTATGCGCATACATTTCATGCCAAACTAATATTCACTCCGTGAATGAACCGCCCCGAAATGCTGCTGAAAATGTATAGCAGTTGTCCCAGACACTTGGAAGGAACAAAAACTTGTTCTTATCAGCAAGGGTAAGGGAGATCCAGCATCGCCATCATCGTATAGGCCCCTGTGTTTGTTAGACTCTGCTGGCAAATTGTTTGAGAAGCTCATAAAGCCTAGGCTTGATGAGTCCATTAAAACTTCGGGAGGTCTTTCTACAAGACAGTACGGATTTCGACCTGGAAGATCTACAATAGGAGCTCTTAAGGAAGTAGTAGATGCATTTGAAGCTGCACAGACCGGGAATCATTTCCCGAGACCGGTTATACTCCTGGCGACCTTAGACATCCGGATGATCTTCAACGCCAGGCAAAGTAGGACTCAACCACAGAGCATGGAAGCGATAAAGCACGAAGTCTCCCTAAAATAGCAATTTCGCTGGGAAAATGAACAGCATGGAAGGTGGACATATAAACTAATTCCAGAGTTACAACTGTGGAAAAACAGAAAAAACCGGCGAAGTGGACTACTATATAACCCAGATGCTGAACGGTCACGAATATTTTAGAGAGTACCTGCATCGCATGGGGAAATGCCGCTCGCCATTCTGTATCTATGAAGAGAAAGAAACGTCAGATGATTCCGAACACACTTTCTTCAGCTGTCGTCGATGGGCCGAAAACCGAAGCTGAAATCGGCATTATTACTGCTACAAACGTCGTGCTGAAAATGATAAACAGTAGAGAAAGCTGGAACGCAGTAAAAAAATTTGTGAACCATGTCCTGCGAACGAAGAAATATGACCTAGACGCAGTGGAAAAGGAGACGGGCGGAGCCTGGACGCAGGCTGATGATGATGGAACTGGCACACGTGCCAAAAAGGCGTCCACCTCGAAGTAATACAATAATACATTCCGAGGTGGAATGATACCCCGGTGAGGAGACAAGGTGGGTTTTTAGTCGGTATACCCAGCGGGAGAGTCCGACATACCATGTATGGTGATGACATTCATGAAAGCATTTCTCCTCCTTCCAGCAAAAAAAAAAAAAAAAGAAAAGAAAATATTCACTCCGTATGATTTGAAAAGAACAAAAATTGTGCAACTAACAATTGTTCTCGTGTGATTAGGCTCATTCACTTTTCTAAAAAAAAAAATTTCACAAAAACTAACAGCTGGCCGTTTGACATTTTTCACTGGTGCTACAATTCGGTGTGTGTTTGCAAGAATTTCAAAATTTAATTAAAAAACCAGCTTGACTACACAAATATGTGTAAATAATAGACGCCTTCAATTAAAAATAAAAAAATAAAAACAACAAGAAGAACAAATTCTACAAGAAAATTTTACAAAGAAACAGTAACGAAAAGAAAATAAACAAGCCGGAGAAAAGTCCATCAATTGTACAAGAGTATACATCGGTGTAATAAATATATTGAAAGATTGACGTTGACATTGATGTAAGAACAGTGGCTCAACCAATTTAATTTTCGCAGAAAGACTGTAATCTGTAACATACACGTACATATGTACATACGATATGTTTACGATCTGGAAATCCCGGCAATGACGGGAAAGATCGAGGTTAATTTCAAACGCAGCAAAATATGAAAATATTTCTCCGGAAGTCTTTCTGGCAAAAACTCTCAAAGTAATACTATGTTCAGATATGCACTTTTATTGAGTCAATATTCGGTTTATTGAGTACAATAATTCAACTGTTCAGACATAACAATATACGCAGTTCAGCTGCTTATTTAATATTCATTTGACATTCAATATTCATTTGTTTTTTTTTGGCGTTGTTGACATTTGAGCTGTCAAATAGGCAGAGAAAGTGTACGGATAATTCAAATATGCGCACTTAACATACTTATGAGAGTGCTGCATTTTAAGTTTTACTCAATATTATAACAATTTGCGTATTTATTGTGCAATAATTAATTGAAGCTTTATATGAAATATTAAGCTCTATAATGGCGTTTATTGCAATTTACGCAATAAACGTGCATATCTAAACACCGTATAAATTAAAATTGCCATGAAAAGTTTCTTAAAAACCTTTTCTAATCGAAGTCGACTTAAAATTATAGATCTCGCCACTCATGTATATAGCTAACACACGTTATCATGTGGTGGTTTGAGAAGATAGGTTGTAATGCCATCTAAAGAGAGCTAATAAGGTAAGTAAGTATATGATCTTATACACTTTACATAGGAAACCAGACCGTATACTACAGACCGTATCTGTCGTGGCAATTGGATCCGCAACCTCGACACTCACAGAGCAGAGATCAGCATTGAATCGCTTTTTCGCTACTCATAAGTACTCATGAAGTTTTGAGCATGAGTGAGTCATTCGTACTCACTGCAACATTGATTTATGAGTACAGATTGCAATAAGTATGAGTACAACGTTGACATCAAACTCATAACATTTGAAATATGTTTGATTCATATGTCTACTCATTCAGATTCATAACTTTAGAAAAATACTTATAATACTCATAAATGGTTCAAGTAATTCGAATCATTCATCAAAATTTACAGTCTTAGTTGTTGTTGCATTAAAAAAAAGAAGAAAAAAGCAAAGTTTGCAAGCAAAGCAAGCACACAGTCTTCTAGTGAGTATTGTAGTGTTTGTACGCGAATCATACTTATTTTTTAATTGTTAAGTATGAGTACGATGAGTACTTCAAACTTTGAATATGAGCAGTATGAGTATGATATTAAAACAAGAATGTATAAGTATAAGTATCAGAAATTATGAGTATGATCGAATCTACTCATCTTTTTGAATACTCATTGCTGATCTCTGGTACGTATCAATCTATTAATTGTAGTCTGTACTGATAAGCCGTGCTAGTCAGAACGGGTTTTAGTAGCTCGTAATAGATTAGATACTTCTGATCCCACCAAATACAGATCATTATCTTAGCGCAAAGAACATTACGGTGGGCCGAAAATTTTAATCGTTATCCGTGCTTTACATATGATTTCTTGCAGCTGGGGGTTGTCATAATGAAACCCGTCTTAGCTGATCTCTGTCACAGAGTAACACATTGACTTACTTGTGCACTCACTGTTTATCCAATCTCACGTATAAATTCGTTGGAATTATATGTTGTACACGATTCTGCAAGTGGGTCAATAATATTTTTGCATCTCAATATCACGAATAACATCGATCGTGTGAGATCATATGAGGCTAACCTCTACATGACTCGATTTTAACTCCAGAGAAAGCCGATGTTCATGGATAATTTTAGAAGTATTGTTAATACTCTTTAAAGATTACTCCTGATATACTCTGATACTGTATTCACACAGTGGCAATCTTTGTAGCCATTATTTCAGCGTAGATTTTGCTCACAGTAATCGAGAAGTCTAATACTATGTTCCGACATGCACTTCTATTGAGTCAATATTCGGTTATTTTAAGTGTTCAGACATAATATAAGCAATATTCATTTGACAGCTGGTAAAAAAACAGCTGGTTGTTTCAAAAACACTCTTTTTATTTTGTTGTTTCGTTTTTTTTTTGTTTTTTTTTTGTTTTTTTTGTTTTTTTCGTTTGTCGTTGTTGGCATTTGAGTTGTCAAATATCAAAAGAAAGTGTTCGAATAATTGTAATATGCTCACTGAACATACTTATAACAGTGCTGCATTTTAAGTTTCACTCAATATTATAACAATTTGCGTATTTATTACGCAATAATTAATTGAAACTTTATATGAAATATTGAGCTCAATAATGGCGTTTAATGCGATTAACGCAATAAAAGTGCATGTCTGAACATAGTATAAGGACACAGTTGGGGAGTCAAATATTCCAAAAAGATTCTACATAGAATTTCAGCGTGTGTTCTGAATCATACAAAGAATACACGGAAGACGTTAACTAGGAAGTGTAAACTATAACATCATCAAAATACATACATACATACATACATAATTGGTCATCACAACTCTACAGTCAGGATTACTACCTAGCTTCTCACATCACTTATGTTGTGTGCGTTAATTTTATACATGAGTGGCGAGACCTACAGTTTAAAGCAGATATCGAACAACAGATTGTTGTCTCAGAGTTTTAGTCAGCAATCTGCTGCAAGGAACTTATCGGAGTAATATTTTTTCATATTTCGTTGTATTTAGTTCGATATCTGAGCTGCGGTTTGAACTGTGGCTTCACATCTAATGAGGCAACACACTATCTACTAGGCTACGGCTACCAACAATCAACTTCAGATCAACTATGCTTTCTATTTTTGCATGATCATGATTTGAGCCTAATAGCTGCGTTTGTAATCACTTATCTGGCCAGCAGGTCTGTTGTTTGGTGGTAGCCACATAAGAATAACAAACAAATTGGTAGAGAGATACTTCTTTAGTACCAAAAGCAGTGACCTAATGGCCTTATGAGCCGTTGCGGATTGGATTAACTCTCAGCCTAAAAGCGTTACGACATAAAACTCTACATGTATCCCCCTATCTTCTGTCTTTCGGCAAATAATTGAATTCATTTCATATTGCATGCTATGTAGGCTCTAAACACCACTGTGTAGTTATTAAGTTGACAATAAATTTCAGTTCGCTCTGCTTGAGTGTGACTATAAATTTCAGGTGTAACACCAAGCAGTACGAATAATAAAAAACAGAAAACAACAAAAAAAAACGGAAAGCATGTTACAAAGAATTATTAACGGAAAGAAAAGAAAAACGACAGGTACTGACTGGCAGTACGTAACAAGTACAAGAAAAAGAGAAAGAGAAAAACTAAGTAAATTAATTGCACTTGTAACTGTATTTCTTATATAGTATATGTATATATGGTATGTTGTTGTATTTGTAGTTGTTGTTATTGCTATAAGTCAGGTTAAGAAACACTATTTCACTTACCTTGTGTTCTGCGCTTTATGGTATGAAGTAACGTTGTTCACCGGCTTATCCTTGGGCGACAATGTCTCTTAGCAAATAAAACAGCAACAACAATAGCAAAACAAAAAACAAAAATAATCCAAAAAGAAAACAAAAAACATACACAGTAACAGCGTTGTGTTGATCCTGTGACTGGAGGTTGTTTGGTTAGACGAATGTCTCAATTTAACTGTTATATACGAGAATTATGGTCAAATGATGCCACTTTACTATTTAAAAACTATCAAGCACTCATAGAGTGCAAAACTGACTGCAGCTATAGCAGTACAGTATAGTTTAGTATACCTTAAGAGCCCTTTGCGTTGGAAAAATTTTTTAATTCTCGTTTTTTTATGTTTCTTCACAGTTTTCTGTTTTTTTTCTTCTAGAAATTTCAATTATTTTTTTTTTTTTACTTCCTTTTTTATTTCTTAGTTGCCTTACAAGTCGAGCTTTTAAGCCGTTTTTATTTTTCTGCTCGTTTTCATTTCTTGCTTCCAGTGGACGTTTTAGTCTTGTTGTGTCTGCTCAGTTTTCGTTTCATGCATGCTCGTAGCTCTGGAAATATACAAACGAAGAATAAATTAGAGACATAAGACTTCTTGAACCGTAGTAAATGGTTTAAACTATGTTTTTAACTGTTTCGGTTTTTTAAAATTGAAAGATAAAACACAGAAATTTTATTGTTTGGGTTTTAATAAACGTTTATCATTTAATTTTTAAATATTATTTGCGGCGAATAAGTCCCCCTGTTTCGCTATAAGTAGTCCATTTTGTGAGTTCCAATTTTAGCATACTTTTTCAAGTACTTGTGCCTCAAATCTCAATGGCAGCTGTAATGTTATCGTCTAAGGCTATGATTGTGTCAAGCTTGTCCTTGTACAGGACAAACTTCACGAATCCCTATCAAACACATTATAAAGGAGTCACACCACATGTGATACCAGTGACAGTAATCTGTTCTGAAGTCGCCGCAGTCTAGTAGGTAGGGTGTTGGTTTATTACACGTGAGGCCTCGGTTCAAATCCCAAGTATAAAACAATATTTCTTCGGCGATTTCCTCCACATAGTCCCGCCAGTTATGTATAAAATTAACACACACAACATCAGTGAAATTAGAACCTTAAGTCTATACTTGGACCTAACCCCTATATACTGTACTAAGCAGAACACGAGCTGTATGAGTAACATAACCTCTACGAATAACAAGTCGAGAAAGAGTCTGGCATTGTCATCGCCAGTTACCAGAAAACATGGTCCTAGAGATGTATATAAATTTCTAAATTGATTTTCCATAATCCAACATCTAGGCAGAGCAATAAAACAAGATTCAGACTAAATTATCATAAAAGTTTTAAATGATTGTAAGTAGGTTTGTACTGGTTGCCCTATAAATGCTATTAGATGCCTCCACATATATACATACATACATAATTAGCCATTACAACCCTTCAGTCAGGATTACGGCCTAACTTCTCAATACCACTCATGTTGTGTGTGTTAATTTTATACATGAGTGGCGGGACCTACATATATTTTAAAAGCGACTCCGAACCACAGATTCTTCAGGACCTCAGAGCCTGAACACTGCTGAGTGGCAGTCGCCGAAGTAAAATTTTTTAATATTTCGTTTCGTTAGACATGTTTGATCTGGGGTATTTGAACCGTGGCCTCACGTCTAATAAGCCAGTACACTGCCTGAGACTAGGGCGACTAGTCTAGTGTGGATAATATCCAACTTAACTAAAGCAATCGGAAAACCTATGTCATATAACATACTGGAGACTGCGAGTTCCGCATTTTTGCTCTTTGTAGTCATTGTTCAGTCTTTCCATAAACTGGTGCGGTGGCGATAAGGTGATTTTCTTAACATCTTCCAGAGGAAATATTTTCGTCCTATTGAACTAAATTTATATGTCGTTACTCGAAAATATTATATTACTTGGTTTTGGTCCTATAATGTTATTGATTAACATTTAACATTTTATTGTTAACACTATATAACACAGTCTTGGAAAATACTTGTCTAATACATATACGTCTTAAGCCCAAAACATCCATACTAAACGCCTGGCAAGAGCTAATCGTCATGTATGGTAAACAACTTAACCCATAATCCTCTTGATACATATTTCCAACATACCAACCAACACTCACTTAAATAACGATTCTGCAGTTAGCCGTTTTAATTACATATTTTCTGTTATTCTCTACAACAATAACAAAACAAAAAACAAGTCAAATGAACGAGAAAATACTAGAAAACGAATAAGTGGTATGATGGTATGAACTACAATGCGCAACTGAGAGAATAAAAATTTATTCTTTTTAATCCACCTAACACTCTCACACCACCAAATGCACAAATGCCAAGAGGCATTTCATCAGCTCGGCTGCTATGTTGTGGATTCAGTGGACTGTTAGAAAAATTTTTAAATTAAGAAAACGGCCGAAATAACATGACGAACATGAATAGTTTTTGTGTTTGTTGTGGTAGAGAGGTAATTAGCCAGACAAAGGTGTTGCCACAAAACAGTTAAAATAGGCAGTTTAAAGGAAAAATAAAAAAATTAACAAAAATAGTTTCGATTTGCAAAAATTCTGAGTGTAAAAAATTGGAGAAATTTTTTTTGTAATGAGCACCCATTGTAGGCACAATTAAGGAATGTATTTACCAACCTCTTCCCAATAGAAGTCAACCACAATTTTTTCTTCTTTTGGAAATAATTAGACCAACATTGTTGCAATTTTATTAAGCCAATTATGTTAAACGAAACGGATAGCTACGAATTGTACATGATTATGGATTTACACAGTAGGCACGCCCTATCAAAAACATTGTGCATAAAGTATCTAAACAGTTTCAAAAAGACAAAATGTGGCCCAGATAGCAATATTACTCGGATCAAGATTTGTGTCGGACACAAGAAGATTTAAAAATATTTAAAAGAATTCAGTAAAAAGCAAAGAAATTGAGAACCTGAAAGACGATTTTAAATCCCTCAAATGCTGTTTGATCGCTTTAAAAAGATTCAATTTTTACATCAAATTATCACTGGTGGAGAAAAATGGATTTCATTACGACAATCTCGGGTGCAAGAAATCACATGTAAAGCGCGGGCAACGATCAAAATTTACGGCCCACCAGAATATTCTTTGCGCCAACATAATGATCTGTATTTGGTGGGATGAGAAGTGTCTAATCTATTGAGAGCTACTAAAACCCGTTCTGAATGTCACGGCTTATTAGTATAGATTACAATTAATTGATTGATACATACCAGAGATCAGCAATGAGTATTCAAAAAGATGAGTAGATTCAAACGATACTCATAATTTCTGAAACTTATACGCATTCATACTTATTTTAATATCATACTCATCCTACTCATAATTAAAGTTTGAAGTACTAATCGTACTCATACTTAACAATACGCATAATGTTGTTGATTTAAACTCTCAACATGTACAAGAATCACAAAATAATTATGATTCGCATACCAACACTACAATACTCACTAGAAGGTTGTGTGTTTGCTTTGTTTGCTGTCTTCGTCTTTCTTCCTTATTTGTAAGTGCAACAACAACTAAGACTCTAAATTTTGATAAATGATTCGAATCACTCGAATCATTTATGAGTATTATAAGTATTTTTCTAAATTTATGAATCTGAATGAGTAGGCGTATGAATCAAACATATTTCGAATGTTATGAGTTTGATTTCAACGTTGTACTCATACTCATTGCAACCTGTGCTTATAAACCAATGTTGTAGTGAGTACGAATAAAACAGAGTAGTTGAATTTCAATACCGTTGACTCATTCATACTCAAAATTTTATGAGTCATGGAGAGTCAAACATATCATGCTTATATCAACAATATCATGCTTATTGTTAAGAATGAGTACGATGAGTACTTCAAACTTTGAATATCAGTAGTATGAGTGTGATATTAAAATACGTATGAATGCTTATAAGTATCAGAAATTATGAGTATGATTAGAATCTACTCATCTTTTTAATACTCATTGCTGATCTCTGATTTGTATGCAATATTAACGAAGTGATGCCTAATCAACTTAGACGACAAATTTGAACACCATAAAGCATTTATGGCGAAAAAACAACAATGTGGCAACACACAATAACTAATAAGAAACTAAGCAAAGATACCATAGTTACTGAGGCCCAGAATATTGGGACAGATATCATACATAATTTGGCCTCGTTCAGAAGTTTTTGCTCGCAAAGAACATCAAAGCCAGCGTTGTAAAATTGAAATTTTAAAATGGTGCTGAACTATAACTGAAAGAGTACTCCTTCGTATCAAATGGTACTTTTGTAAAAAAGTACATACATACCTAAATTATCATTACAATCCCTCAATCAAGATTATGAGCTAGCTTCCTACGCCACTTATGTGTGTTAATTTTATATATTAGTGGCAGTTTGAAGTCCAATCCGAACCACATATTTTTGAGAAACTTTTCATGGCAATTTTAATTGCTGTCAGTGTTTTTGACAGAATTAGGTTGCCGACGGAATATTTTCTTCATTTTTCGCTTTGTTGGAAATGACTGACATTCGGTTTGAACCGTGGTTTCACATCTAGTAAGTCAGCATACGTATACGTACGAGACTGAACAGAAAAACTCACGACTTATATATGTTCCTCACATAAAAAACAAAAACTGCTAATTCTGAACGTAACTAAACTTAAAAGTCCCATTTATTCAATGTTGAGGTTCGTTTGTAGTATATGAAGAGCAATACCGAAATTACATTACGGCTCGGCAAGCGTTACCATTGATTTTCGTATTCCTAAAAACGAATGTATGTTCCGTGGACGTTTGGCTAACCGGGGCTAAAGACTAATTCTAGCTTAAGCAATACGTTGCTAATGCATTAATAGTTGAAAAGCCTAATACACAAAAATATTTAATAATAAAAAAGTACTGAAAGCGTTGCGGGGATACTGCGGTATTACTGAAAAAGGTACTAAAGTACTGAATTTCTCAACACTGATCAAAGCTGTTTATATAAAAATATATTTCAAATGCATCTATTCAAATATGCGTTTCATTACTGTACGAATAAATTTTTGAGTCGGCATTTTGAATTGTTTTTTTGCTTTTTGTTTGAACAAATTATTCCTTTCTTATTATTAGAAGCACAAATTAAACTTTTCACAATAATTTATTTTTTTTTATTCAAATCCGTTTAGTAGTTTTCGAAATATTGTGAAAATAATCTCCGCCTATTTGGTGTTTGGACAATTGTTTGTTTGCGACATACAAATCAGAAATTCTTTTCACTTTTTTTATTAAATATTTTACGATGAATGAATTTTCTGCAATAAATTTCATTTCAAATGCCTTCTGCTGGCATATTCCTTAAATGGCAATCTAATTCTTAATTTTCATGGAAAAAGAAAATAAAACGTTTCCAACTCTGCTGCGACAAATTCACACACACACACACACACACACTAGCTATTAAAGTGAATTTCAATTTCCCAACACTGAGGCATAAAATTCTTTGAATTTGAGCCAATTTTCTCAAGCCTTTGAAGTGATTCCAAAATTGCCAATGAAACAATGAAAAAGAGAGAAAACATTTGCAAAATATGCTGTGATAACATTTAAACGCTTAAATAGAACATATTTTTGAGGAGAAAAGAAAAAATAAAAATTAAATAAAATTTACATGAACAAACATCATTAAAAAGACTCGTGTAGAGTGAATAGCAAAATAGGATTACAAGTCAGAAAGCATACAAAAGCGAAAGGGGAAAACACAATTGCTTGCTTTAGTTTGTAAAGGGTGGGCCATTTAAAAGTTTCAATTTAAAAAAGGCAATAAAACAAACGAAGTCGTCGTAGTCTACTTGGTAGTGTGTTCGCTTATTAGACGTAAAGAACGGGTTCAAACCCCAACTCAGACATCACGAAACGATATATGAAATAACAATTCTCCGGCGACTTCCTCTCAGCAGTTTTCTGGCAAAAAGTCGAGTAAATAAAATTGCCATGAAAAAGTTTCTCAAAAATCTTTCGTTCAGAGTCGACATTAAACTGTAGGTACCACCACTCAAGTATAAAATTAAGGCACACAACATGAGTGGCGTGAGAAGCTGGGCCGTAATCCTGACTGAAGGTTTGTAATGGCGAATTATGTATGTAATAAAGCTAAAACGGGTTAACATTGGCTGTCACGGCTGGCCTCACAGTACCTCATTCGATCGGACCAATTTTCGTGCACTTTTTCGAGTGTACAGGGTCGTATCTCGGCGATGGCACCACGAATATTAACCTTCAAATGCTTAATTGCTTCTGGTTTGTCGGCATAAGACTTTTATTTAACAGCGCCCCACAGAAAATAGTTCAAAGGTGTTAAATGACGGCTTCGACAATAGACATCTCCATTTCGGCTAATTAAACTGCCATCAAACGTTTGACGCACTAAATCGCTAGTGGTGCAAGTTGAGCATCTTGTTGAAAATACGATGTAGAGCGGGGCACATAAAAATTGGTTATCATGATGCGCTAGTTTTCTCCATTAACCGTAATGGTTGTGCCTTCCTCGTCTTCAAAGAAGTATGGGCCAATGATGCCTCGGCTTCACAAGCCGCACCAAACAGGCACTCGTAATGGGTGCATTGTCTTCTGTAACACCACGTGTGGGTTTTCTGTGCCCCAATTATGGTAATTTTTCTTATTAACAGTATCCAGCAGCATGAAAATGAGTTTCATCCGAAAATATGATTTTTTTTAATCAAAATTTAGATCATCGTTCAGTTTCTCTTTCGCTCATCTAGCGAAGTGAAAACGAAGCGGATGGTCATGCGGCTTCTGCTGTTGAAGCAATTGAACATTGTAAGGCGTCATACCAAGATAATTTCGCAACATTCGACGTGACATGTTAAATTCTTAAGAACTATGACGAGTCTTCCAACCACAGCTTCGATATATTCGGCAGTACTTACAGTACGACCACGCTCACGTCTTGGTCCATCAGCAATGAAACCACTTTCAAAGTTGTTGCGCATGAGCCTACAAGAGTTTCTAAGTTCGTATGACCAATTTCCGATAGGTGGCGCCACTGAAAATTAACTCAAAATGAATTAAATCGTAAACTGTGCATTTCATCATGCTATGATCTCTAGAAAAGTTGTTGCGCATAAATCGACAGGGGTTTCTAAGTTGGTATGACCAATATCAAACAGATGGCGCCACTGAAAACTACTAAAAATTAATTAAGTCGTAAACTGTGTAATTGATCATGTTATGATATTTAGCAAGGTTGTTGCGCATGAGCCGACGAAGGTTTATAATTTAGTGCGATTAATTTTCGTTAGATGGCGCCACTGAGAATTATTCAAAATGAATTAAATCGTAAACTGTGCATTTAATCATGTGTTGATCGGAAAAATGCTAGACATTTTAGGATTCATCATTTACACCACAAAAGTATGTGGTTAAATTTCTTCTACAAAATTTTTACCATCAATTTTAACAATTCCAGAATGTTACTTTTGCCACTTCTTATTTCCCTCAACGAATTGGTGATCACCGTCAATATTAACATTTCTATCCATGTCTGAACATCCGGTTCAATTGGATTGGATACATTGTGAGATTCTAATAAATTTAAAGGCATTTTTCACGCCGTTCCCGTGCAATCATTCCTCCAAAGCGACAAGCAATTGGTCGACCTACACCCGAAACACAGAAGAAAAGAGCATTACTAGCCTCAGGATCAGACGGGCAACGAGCATTGAGAATGGAAAATCTTCGAGTACATACCGCTGAGACCCGTAGGCATGAATCACTTGAACAACGATAAGAGAGATTAGAAACTGATCGAATGCGCACTACTCAGGTCCGTTCGTCTGAATCATCTGGATAACGGGAAACAAAATCAATAAAATGATTCAAAATTAATAGGATATTTGTGTAATGTCTTTCCTTCAAATTGATTTTTTTTTTTTGGGTGTCCTGGTAGTCTAGTGGGTAGTGTGCTAGACTGTTAGCGTCTCTGGTCTGTGACACTACACCGAGCATATGGTCAAGTTACTCCGCTCGCATATAATTGGAATATAATTTGTAATTGTATTGTTTTTTTTGAAATCAAAATCAAATCAAAAAATCTGTCGTTTGGAGTCGACTTTAAACTGTAGGTCCCGCCACTCATGTATAAAATTAACGCACACAACATGGGTGGTGTTAAGAAGCTAGGCCGTAATCCTGACTAGAGGGTTGTAATGGCCAATTATGTATGTATGTATGTATGTATGTAATTGTATTGTAATTAATTAATAAATAAATAAATTGATTTGAGTTGGTGGCGAAGCAACATGCGCTAGGTACAGCTAGTTTTCAATAAATGCCAACGTTGCTCAAGTTTAAATCGTTTCATTATGTTCAGTGGAGATAATATACTGAATTTTGTAACAGAATTAAGTGACTTAAGTATTGCCAGATTCGAAATATGCAATGGTTTAAATTTAAATCATTACATGGCCCACCCGATAGTAACTGTAATGCAACATCATCATCTTCATTGTCAGCATAAAGGATATTAAAGTTTTGATGGAATAAAAGAAAAAAAGTAATTTAAATGGTTTTATTTACATTAAATCAACTATAAAATGAAGTTCTCTCCAAAGGGCGACAATAAAACATTTTTTTTCATTCTGACCGCAAAACGTTAGTAAATATCTTGTATATGTACGTTAAGTATGAACATGCATGTGTATGAATATGTGCTTATATGGGTGTATATTTTGTAAAACAATACAAAATAAATTTGCATAAATTCCATTTACATCCGTCAACCACTATGGCCATCATCATCGTCATCATCATCGTAGTCATCTATCAAAATCATAGTAAGCTGTGCCATCATCATCAAACCCATCGTTGTCGACCACCACCACCACTTGAACTATATTCACGTTTTTTTTTCCTTTTTCTTTTGCCAACGAAAAATAGCAAATTATTGGGTTTTTCTCATTTGACCTGTGTTCAAAGCCTCTTATAATTCTGTTTATTATGATTTCCTGTAAATTCTCCTTTCTTTCTCCTCCTCCTTTGCTCTGTTCTCTCTTTCCATTCATTTTTGGTTTTCTTTAATTTTGAGTTTTTGTTTTCTTGGTTTTTTTTCCAGCATTTTCTCTATAAGGAAAGGAAAACCACACACACAAAAAAGTGAAAAATGAAAAACTTTTCAGTTTATTTAGTGTTTTGGCAATAACGTAGAGACTAAAAAAAACCAGAGAAGGCATAAACGTTGTTTGTAAAAATCCAAAGACAAGGTCATTAAAAATGTAAAACGTACATATGCTCGCTGTAATAGTAGGCGTACAATAGAACAACTATCAAGTAAGCAAAAAAATTCTACTTGTCTACATAATATACTACAGCAGAAAAATATTTCTAAGAGCCCAATTATAAAACAATTTCTGAAAAAATTCATTAACATACAGCAGATAACAATAGATTACGAAGATGAAGCAATTTAAAGCACAATTTAATTCAATTGTTACGTTTTTACCTTTTAAAAAACGTTTGGAATATGAGTTCGTTGATTGCAAACGAAATAAAAATAAATTTGTGTTTAGTTTCACTTAAACTCTTTATTATTCGCACTACTTTTGAGTGCCACCGTTTACAACTTAACGAATACAACAATAATTGCTTGTTCACTATTCTATTTTACACTTCTGTCCGCGCAAACACTAATAACTCTTCTGTAGATTTTCACAACAGCGATATTCAAACTACGACTGTTTACTTCGCACGCAACTTGGCTTCACGCAAGATTGACTGAATACTACTCATTGTCTTGCCTTTTTATATGTTCGCTTTATCAGTCTGATGAACGTTCTTGCAGTAGAACGTTCGTTGTATCGCTTTCTCGAAAACTCTGTCGCGACTTCATGGTTGTTTGTGTACTTTGCTTACGGTGTTTGTTCTTGCTTTCTTTCATACTTGTCTGTCTACTGATGTTGTTGGTATTTGCAAACAAGTTCGTTGTATTTGTTTGTGTTGCTTTTGTTTCCGTTTTCGTAACACAATTAAAGTTTTTAAAATAAAATGCTTTGGTTTGAGGCGTATTCGCGGTTATATCTGCGGCTTAAGAAAATTCTACAAGAAAAAGTTAATAGAAATCAATTCACACGATCTGAGTGGCCAGTTCACACCACCCACACGTAGGTTTAGGCTTAGGTTAGAGGACGTGTACTTGTCAAATGAGACAAATACAGTACCCGGAGATCAAATTGAGCCATTGTACGAAACGTTCTTAAGATGGAATTATAATAGAAGGGATAGTCGCCGTGGTCTAGTAGGTAGGGTGTTGGCTTATTAGACGAAAGGCCCGAGTTCGAATCCCAGGTCAGACATCAAAATAAAATATGAAAAAAATATTTCTTCGGCGACTTCCTCTCAGCAGATTTCTGGCAAAAACTCTGAGAGAGTTTGTTGTACAATGGGTCAATTCGACCTCCGGGTACTGTACTTGTCACAGTTGACAAGTACACGTCCTCTAACCTCTAACCTAACCTCTGAGAGTAAAAATTGCCATGAAAAAGCTTCTCAAAAAATCTGTCGTTCGGAGTCGACTTTAAACTGTAGGTCCCGCCACTCATGTATAAAATTAACGCACACAACATGAGTGGTGTTGAGAAGCTAGGCCGTAATCCTGACTGAAGGGTTGTAATGTCCAATTATGTATGTACGTATGTGTGTATGATCGTGCTCTTTAACATGCAGATTACTCGGGTTAGTTTTCACTAGGTAATGCTATGCTGGCCCAAATTAAACCTCTTCCTTTAAGGGGTCCGTCACTTTAACCTCACACTTATACTTGACACATGCATATAAGGAATTCATTTTTTTGTAGACTCTTTCCAGCCTTTTAAGACGTATCGCATACGTGGCTTAGTTTTGAAATGCAAAGTTCTAACTGCCTCTGGATTTAAGGATTTACTTTTAAAACAATATTTTGTTATTGGAACAACAACAACAACAACGAAATTAATGGAATGTTTATGAAGAATTTTTACAAACTTTTACGGTCGCAGCTTTCTTTACACATGGTAGAGTAGAGAGCAACTCGAATGTATTGTTGTTGTTGTTGTTATTATTGTAGCCATATGTAGAGAGATGTTGAAAGGGTTTCCTATATTTTTACACCACATAAATACTGGCAAAATACAAAAAAGGCAGTTAAGTGTTGTAAATGAGCTCCAATCATTGAAAGAAATCTGTTTTAAACAAACAACACTATGAGACAAAATATTAAATACAACCGAGTAACTGCCTAGCCTAAGTTATTCAATTAGTCGATTAGAAGTCAGAAGTACTTTTTATTTTTCTCTAACCCTTCAAACTTGATTTATTTGACAAAAACTTTTTGTTTTTGTTTCTTTTAAGCACAGATTTATTGATTAGACAAAAATTTCTGAACCGATACCCAAAGTTTAAACTTTATTAGAAAGGAGAGGGATAAGCCTTTAAAACAATGTACATACATACATTATTTGACTTAATATACTACGGGATTTGATGAGTTAAACTTGACAAATGCGAATTTTTTCATATTTTTTCAAGTTTGCCTTTTCATAGTAGCAAACTTTAATTAAAAAATATAAAATAACTGATGACTTTCCGAAAGTGTATTATCTTGTGAAGAGATTAACACTTCGCTTGATCAAATCGGACAAAAATTACCGTAGTTATAACTTAAAGAGCCTTAAAGAGTTCATTTTTCAAATGAACTTTTAGTTCAAAAATTTTCAAAAGTTTTGATGGATCATGATTATTTATCACATAATGCGTCAAGTTCAGGTTTGAGCGCCCACCAAAAGTTAAACAATGTTTACGCAAAAAGAAATAATAATATTTGCAAAAAATACAAATTTTAGTCAACCTCTGGTAGTCGTGCAAACGTGAAATTGATGCATTTTGTGATGAACAATCAAAATCCATCAAAACTTTTGAAAAGTTTTGAACTGGAAGTTCATTTGATAAGATGACATCAAAACTTTGAAAATTTTTGAACTGAAAGTTCATTTGATAAAATGACATACATATGTACATAAAAAATATAACACAACTGTTATACTATTTAAATAATAACTACGGTAATTTTTGCCCGATTTTATCAAACGACGTGTCAATCTCTTCACAAGATAATTCACTTTCAGAATGTTAACACTTATTTTATATTTTTTAATTAAATTTTGCTATTGAAAATGGCCAAACTTGAAAAATTAAGAAAAAAATAATATTTTCCAAGTTTATCGCATCAAAACTCATAACATATAAGTTTGAACAAATAGTTTATGTATACCGTTTTAAAGACTAATCTCTCCCCTTTCCAAAACACTTTGGATTTTTAGAATAGCTCCAAACATATTTGGGTAATCAGCAATCAAACCGTTCAAACAAAACCGGTTTTTTTTTTTTTGTCAAATAAAGCAAGTTTGGAGGGTTGGAGAAAAATAAAAGAGTATTTTTGAGTTCTACTCAACCTAGTGTATAACTTAGACCATGTAGTTACTCGGGTGTATTTTCACTGAAGCACCGTTATTGGCTACATTAAACGCTTTACGATTACGAATGTAGCTTTAAAGGGATGATTTCATGTTGTGTGCTCTAATTTATGACAGCCTAGGAGGTAGTACATTGGCTTACTAGGCGTTCATGGTTATTATATTTTACTCTCAGAGTTTTTGCCGGAACACTGCTGAGAGAAAGATATCGGGAAAATAATTTTTTATATTTCGTTTAGTTCGAGATGTCTGAGTTGAGGCTTAAACCACGGACTCGGGTCTAATAAACCAACACACTACTTACTAGACTACGGCAAATGTAGTATGACAGACGCTGTTGTCTAAGTAAAACTGTTATACAGGACTTAAAGAGGCACTAACATAAGAAATCCGCCAGGCGATAATATTTGATACGGTGATTAACTGGCAGTTCCATCAACCAGAGTTTTAATGATAAATATAGCCTCAGTAGACAGTCGGATCAATCAAATCGTTGCACAGTTCTTATAAAAAACAATTTCGCCGAACTTAATAGTCCCAATCTGTTTTTAGATTTACATGCGTCAAGTGTTTCATTAACTTTAAGTTGAATGAGACACATTTATGTTCTCTCGTACTCTAAGAAATATTTTCCTTAGTCATGAGTAACATTTGTGCACTCTCTTATTAATATCTGTGCTCATTTTCTTCTTCCCACTGTTTCGTACAACACAGTTGCCAACATCGTAGGCGTATGTCTATGAAATTGTATCTGTGTGTGTCTGCGTGTGTGTGTTTAGTTGGATTGTATTTTTCTCTTTTTTATGGTCGGTTGATTGTAACGACGACGTTCATTTCTTTCTATTATAAAAAGGCATTTCATTTAAAAGGGGTTTTTAACGGTAATTACATCCACACAATTTTTATTTTCTATTATAACGCTTTTGTTGTTGTTGTTCGCCATTTTATTCTTAAGGCATCATAAGAAAAGCGTTGACAGCAACAACAGCCAAAATGAAGCCGGCTTTAAACAAACAAGAGCGACTATTTAGGTTCGCAACGACTATAAGTTGTCCTACAGTGAAATCTGACCTTTAGATGCAAAGCAAAGGGCAAGTAAGGATGTACCGAATTTCTTATACTAATTAACACGAGTTATCTCGTACTCACTGAAACTGCAATCTTTGTGTAGCTACAAATAAAACCGTATTATATCAGTGCTAGTATCGATAAATGGCTGCTGGGAAAAGAACAAAAACTCAATGTTGGCTTGCATGGCAAGTTTTCTGCAAATTGCCGCGGCAGTCAACGTTTTAATGATGAAGCATGATGACAAAGGCAAATTACGATTTAAAGCACTCTTATACAGCTCAAACTAAGTGAGCTTGCTTGATGCTGTATTTATATTTGGAAAAATAATTGTGATTACTGAAAAAATATTACTGACCGCAGGTCTCAAACCAGAGATCAGCAATGAGTATTCAAAAAGATGAGTAGATTCGAATCATACTCATAATTTCTGATACTTATACGCATTCATACGTATTTTAATATCACACTCATACTACTGATATTCAAAGTATGAAGTACTCATTGTACTCATACTTAACAATACGCATTATGTTGTTGATTTCTACTCTCCACTCACTCTCTCTCAACATTTACAAGAATCACAAAATACGTATGATTCGCATATGAACACTACAATACTCACTAGAAGGTTGTGTGCTAGCTTTGCTTGCTGTCCTTGTCTTTTTATTTCTTCTGTTTTTGTAAATGCAATAACAACTAAGACTCGAATCATTTATGAGTATGTATAACTATTTTTCTAAATTTATAAATCTGAATGAGTAGGCGTATGAATCAAACATATTTCGAATGTTATGAGTTTGATGTCAACGTTGTACTCATACAATCTGTACTCATAAATCAATGTTATAATGCAGTACGAATGAAACGGAGTAATTGATTTTCAATACTGTTGACTCATTCATACTCAAAATTTCATGAGCACTTATGAGTAGCGAAAAAACGATTCATTGCTGATCTCTGGTCTAAACTACAATTCAATATTTACTTATTTACATACATAGTCGCTGTAGTCTAGTAGGTAGTGTGTTCGCTTATTAGACGTAAAGCCCGGGTTCGTACCCCAGGTCAGACATTAAAACGAAAATAAGAAAAAAAATATTTCTTCGGCGACATCCTCTCAGCAGATTTCTGGCAAAAACTCTGAAAGTAAATAAACCTGCCATGAAAAAGTTGTTCAATATCTGTCGTTCGGAGTCGACGTTAAACTGCAGGTCCCGCCACTCAAGTACAAAATTAAGGCACACAACATGAGTGGTGTGAGGAGCTAGGCCGTAATCCTGACTGAAGGGTTGTAATGGCCAATTATGTATGTATGTATGTATGTAGAAACATAGTTGGTCTTTACAGCCATTCAATCAATATTATAATCTAGCTTCTCACACCGCCCATGTTGTGTGTATTAATTTTGTACATGAATGGGACCATTCGTGGACTCCGAACGAAAGATTTTTGAAAAACTTTTACGTGACAATTTTCTTTACTCTCAGTGTTGTTGTCAGAAATCTGCTGAGAGGAAATCGCCGAAGAAATATTTTTCACGTCTCATTTTGGTGGGGATGTCTGATCTAGGGTTTGAACCATGGCCTCACGTTTATTTATTTATTTATTTTATTAATTACAATACAATTACAAATTATA
The DNA here is from genome assembly GCA_930367235.1 of Sarcophaga rosellei. Taxonomy (NCBI): domain Eukaryota; kingdom Metazoa; phylum Arthropoda; class Insecta; order Diptera; family Sarcophagidae; genus Sarcophaga; species Sarcophaga rosellei. The sequence continues at coordinate 53,059,663 of OV884018.1, read as the reverse complement.
TTCTAATTATATACGAGCGGAGTAACTTGACCATATGCTCGGTGTAGTGTCACAGACCAGAGTCTCTGGTGGGAATCGAACCCACGACCCTCACGCTAATTGTCTAGCACACTACCCACTAGACTACAAGGGCACCTGGTAAGCCTACACACTATCTCTAGAATACGACGACTTCATTTATTTACTTAGATACAGTAAAAGATAGTTACGGGATAACTTATTACCATAGTTTAACGTGATCCGGGTTTTTCAAGATTGCAAATGTCTCTAAAGATTCTACAGCTTTGAAGGCGCTAAAACTTAAAATATTTTGAAATCAAACCTTTGAATATGCTTAAGATAGGATTGATTTGCCATTGAAACATCTGCAATGAGTCAGAGCATATTGGGGTATGGATATGTAGACTTTCTTAGAAAGAAAGACTTATTACTGTCCTCTTTTTCAGTCGACCATATATTCACCATCAGATTTCGTTACTGCTCATAGTAATAAAGTAGTTACGGCAGTTGTAGTATATCGTTGTACCATACATCTTGATGAATCGTTTTAAGCTGTTGCAGATAAATCTGAAACCTTAGGGGTATTTAAGTGCCCATAAGCTGACTAAGACATTGTTAAAATTATGGCAGAAATATTACGATTCTTACTAACAGTCAGACAGCTGTGAGATCGAGACAAGTCATCGACTACATCGACTTTGATGAACACCAGATTTGAAAAAATGTTTAGTACCCCATTTGCCTTGCTTGGAGCAAATGTGTTTGTTGGCTTATTAGTAGAGTGCCTGTGGTTCAAACCTCTAGTTCAGACAACTCGACAATGAAATGCGAAATAAATATTTCTTCGCCAACTTCCTCTGATCAATCTTATGGCAAAAATTCGGAGAGTAAATAAAAATTCCAATGAAAAGTGTCTTAAAAAGCTGACGTTCCGAGTCAGCTTTAAATTGCGCGTCTTGTCACTCATGGATAAAATTTAACAAACACAACATAGATGGTATGAGAAGTTAGATTGTAATCGAAATGTATCATTCAATACAACGATACAACAGCTTGTGTGAATTGCCCATATGTTACAACGATAGGCATAACACACAGTATGCCTTAACTGCCTACACAAGTGTAGAGTGTTAAAAATAAATATAAAATTAAGCCATAAAAGAGCTTAAAGTTAAAGAAAAGTAAAGGGTAAGTGCAAGCAATTATATTTTATAACAACATTTGGAAATGGAAAATACATTACATTGTATACTCGTACATACAAAAATGAAATACGAGAGTTGTGCGATAAATTTATAATTACCATGAAAGGAAAGAAAGGAAATTAAGAATTTAAAATACCGTCTTCTTTTAAGATTACGCTCAAGATCTTTATAAAATTAAAAGAAAATAATTGGTTTTATATTAACAAACATCTCTCGTATAAGGATTAAAATTTTAAAGAAATAAGAAACTCTTGAATATGAATGGAAATAAATCACTCAGCTGCTAAGGCAGTGAAAATCTTTGATTTTCGCTTAAGAATCTCAGTGATTTGTATTATACAGAAGCAGTCATAAAATTAGCAGCAACATAATGTTATCAAATCTGCTCCTTACCGAATTGAGTTCTTCCTAATCTACGTAAAACTATGTTCAATACGCGCCATTATTGAGCTCAATATTTCATATAAAGTTTCAATTAATTATTGCGCAATAAATATGCAAATTGTTATAATATTGAGTAAAACTTAAAATGCAGCACAATCCTAAGTATGTTCAGTGCGCATATTACAACTATGCGAACACTTCCTCAAATGTCAACATGTTGTTGAAACAACCAGCTGTTTTATTTACCAGCTGTCAAATGAATATTGCTTATATTATGTCTGAACACTTAAAATATTGTACTCAAATAACCGAATATTGACTCAATAATAGTGCATGAAGTGCGGAACATAATATAACGACCGCCAAACATCAAGACACACTGTAAGAAATCAAAAACTTAATTTAGGCAATTTCGAAGTCGCCGTGGTCTAGTAGGTAGTGTGTCGGCTTATTAGTCGAAAGACTCGAGTTGGAATCCCAGGTCAGACATCAAAACGAAAATATGAAAATATTTCTTCGGCGACTTCCTCTCAGCAGATTTCTGGCAAAAACTCTGAGAGTAATAAAAATTGCCATAAAAAGCTTCTCGAAAATCTGTCGTTCGGATTCGTCCCGCTACTCATGTATAAAATGAACGCACACAACACGAGTGATGTGAGAAGCTAGGACGTTGTACAATGGGTCAATTCGACCTCCGGGTACTGTACTTGTCACAGACAACAAGTACACGTCTAACCTAACCTAATTTAGGCAAAATGGTTTTTTCTCTGTTCGATTTCCTGTGAAAACTGTGATAAGCTTTGTCATGAGAATTTCCCATGAAAATCATCTACCCAAGACTAAACTTAAATTTTTTGTAAAATCCTCACGAAGAACACAAGCAATTTTATTCCTTACATTGCATGCGCAACCATTTTTTAAATTTCTGAGGAACAAATGGCGTCTATTAACCCTTTCGTTTGCCAAAGTTTTCAGTCCGTTCCACGATACATCTCCAAGCGAGACATTACCATACTTTACGATAGTGAAACGGCTATATAAGCAACGTAATGGTGTGCAGCAGGTGCAGAACGATATAGTGTCCATCTTATTGTGTATCACAATGATATTTTGTGGCACAACCATCGAACTCTCCGATGAATTCTCGACTCTGAATTTCGGAGGAAAACCTGCAAGCTTATAATTGACAATGCGGTCGTTGATTCTGTCGACAATAGATGACAGGCCTCGGACACGACAAAACAGCGTGGAAAATCAGGCCTAGGCTGGATTAAGGACGCACGGCAAGTCTGTTTAAACTCCAGAGAGATACTATCACTATGGTTGCCGAGGCCTTTACAGGGCACTGTGTTATGGATACGCGTGTGGGGCGTATTGGTCGCGGACACCTTGCTAATGATTTTTGCGAAAGTTGTAGGCTTTTTACCTACTGAGTACATGCCCGTCGCTGTGTCATTGTACTTAATATCTATGTTATCTAGGAACTGAATTACAGTGCACTGTGTTATGGGTACGCGCGTGGGTCGTATTGGTCAGGGACAGCTTGCTAATGATTTTTGAGAAAGCTGTAGCCTTTTGACCTACTGGATACATGCCCGTCACTATGCCATTGACTAAAACATTCACTTTTGTGCCTAATATCTATATTATCTAGGAACTGTAGCGCATTGCCTTTGACAGTCTGAGTATCTTCATCAGAAGCACTAAGTAGTTCCGGAACTGGGGGATAGCGGAAAACTATGGTATCAGAATGGATCTTATGTGGCCTAAGCGTGTGCACTTGGATGTATTTTAATGGCGATTACCTACTCGACTAGAACGACTTCTTTTAAGCGATTCTTGTTTCATGACCAATCATTTAAAAAAAGATAAACTTTTCTAATTGAAATTAAAATGTAGACACGCTTACCTCGAGAGATAACACGGTGCGGCAGTGGAAATACAACCGAGTAACTACATAGTCTGAGTTATTCACTAGGTTGAGTAGAACTGAAAAATCCTTTTTTTTATTTTTCTCGAACCCCTCAAACTTGTTTTATTTGACAAAAACGGTTTTTTTCGATCTTTTCGCACAAAATTACTGATTACCCGAATATGTTTGAAATTATTTTCGAAGTTCACAGGTTTTTGCAAAGGGAACAGATAAGCCTTTAAAATGGTATGCATAAACGTTTTGTTTAAATTTATATGTTATGAGCTTTGATGGGATAAACCTGGAAAATATTATTTTTTTCTTATTTTTCCAAGTTTAGCTATTCTTAATTGCCAAATTTAATTAAAAAATACAAAATAAGTGATGACTTTCTGAAAGTGCATTATCTTGTGAAGAGATGGATACTTCGTTTGATCAAATCGGACAAAAATTACCGTAGCTATTACTTCAATAGTATAACAGTCGTGTTATATTTTTTATATATGTCATCTCATCAAATGAACTTTCAGTTCAAAAATTGTCAAAAGTTTTGATGGATCTTGATTGTTTATCGCAAAATGTATCAATATCACGTTAGTACGACTACCAGAAGTCGTCTAATATTTGGGTTTTTTTGCTAATATTATTATTTCTCTTTGCGCAAACATTATTCAACGTCTGGTGGTCGCTCAAGCGTGAAATTTACACATTTTGCGATAAACAATCAATATCCATCAAAAGTTCTGAACATTTTTGAACCTAAAGTTCATTTGATAAAATTTATATATGAAAAATATATCTCGACTGTTAGACTCTTTATATAATAACTACGGTAATTTTTGTCTGATTTGATCAAACGTAGTGTCAATCGCTTCACAAGATAATGCACTTTTAGAATGTCATAACTTATTTCATATTTTTGACTTAAAGTTTGCTACTATGAACGGACAAACTTGAAAAAATATGAAAAAAAATTCGCATTTGTCAAGTTTACCTCATCAAACCCCATTGCATATTAAGTCAGATAATATATATATGGATACCATTTTAAAGGCCCATTCCTGTCCTTTCTAATAAGGTTTTAATTTTGGACATCGGTTCAGAAATGTTTGTGTAATAAATAAAATTGTGCGTAAAGTCAAAAAAAAAACACTTTTTGTCAAATAAAACAAGTTTGGAGGGTTCAAGAAATATAAAAGAAATATTTTTGAGTTCTTCTCAACAAAACTCACAACTTACACTATGTCATTAGCTAAGTGTATTTCATTTTTTTTTTGTATTTTGTCGCATAGTGTAATTAGTGAAAGTAAATTTATTGTTTTCTTTTCACGGTAAATAATATACATACCTATTTAACTTAACAGCTGAATTTATTTAAATAGCATGGTGTGGTATTACAATTCCCAGAAAAAAAAATTTTTTTTTTTTCATTTTACGAAAATTCAGAGATTATATGACTAACGCCACAGTTAAGAGAAATATTTTATTGTTAAAATGAAGAAGACGAAAAAAATCCTGACTAATTTGCTTACATAATTGGCTCATTACAACCCTTCAGTCAGGATTACGGCCTAGCTTCTCAACACCACTCATGTTGTGTGCGTTAATTTTTATACATGAGTGGCGGGACCTACAGTTTAAAGTCGACTCCGAACGACAGATTTTTGAGAAACTTTTCATGGCAATTTTTACTCTCAGAGTTTTTGACAGAAATCTGCTGAGAGGAAGTCGCCGAAGAAATACTTTTTGTATTTTGTTTTTGATGTCTGGCCTGGGATTCGAACTCGGGCCTTTCGTCTAATAAGCCAACACACTACCTACTAGACCACGGCGACTAATTTGCTTACAATTGCGTTTAATCATTTCATATCATTTTCCCTCCATTAAAGAAATTTGTTGCCCTGTGCTGGTAGTTATCGTCATATTATAATTTCATATATATTTTATTCAGTCACTACTCACTCACTCATTCGCCTCTCTCACTTCACTGATAATGTGATAAAATATTTATGTAATTACAGTTGTTTTCACTTTGCGGCACTTGAATCCATATGGTGCCTTCAAGCAAAATAAAGAAAATTTAAAAAAAGAAAAAAAAACTGTTTCTGCTCATACAATCGGCCTCCCATTGCTTCACCCAACTATCCACTCCTTTTACTCTGTGCTGTACTGCCTTAAAATAATACAAATATGGTGATACACTCAACAACATAGTAAATACAAGTGAATGAAGACTGGCGTTAGAGCTGCTGTTATCGTTAAATGTTGATATTGGCGTGGCGGTTATAGAAAATCGCAAGAAAGTGGAGGAGAATTTTTGCAAAATTAAAATCCATTTTATTCAGCATTTTTTTTTTTTGGCCTCTGCTGCTTTTAAATTATGCTCGGATTTTATGTTTTTTTAAATAATTTTGATTTTAATCGGAATAAACTTAATTTATAGAGGGAACACATACTCTTTGGCAACAGATAGCACCAAAAGAAAATTGACTATTTATGCTGTGTTGCAAAAAACTGTTGAAAGCATTCGTTTTCTTATTTCTTTAAGGTTATTTTCAGCAGTAGTGCAATGTATCCATGAATGAAATTTAAAATTAACAAAAAGAAAAAGAATTGAAACATAACCTAAAAATACATAACCTAAAAATGTATTCTATTCGTTGGTTTTAAGGTTAGTTTATGACTTAAAAAAAACGAGATATTATCATTCAATTATAGGAAATGTAATGGGAAAAAGAGAATTAAAAATAATTAGACTTCCATATTAGATTACCAATGTGTAAGATTATATCGTGTTGGCAAAAGGGGTAGGAGAAAAGCAAGTAAAAAAAATTTTTTTTTCTTTGTGGCAATACACTAATCGACTGTATAGGATCTTTCATTAAGCGCTTTACATCTTTAAATTTCAAGCAAACCAAGTTTATCTATCTCACACATAGTCGACATTTTATTATTCGTATGGAATAAAACATCGTGCAAATATTCACTATGGCAGCTATGGATCCTAAATGTCCAATATCACATGACTCTGGGGCATAAATCGAACTGAATATGACCGTTGGTGCTGTTTAGTGCCTTATTCGCATACACCTGCTTATGCAAGAAAAATTCTTTAAAAAGATCTATGGAAACTATTATGTGAGGACTACATACAGATGGTCGTAACAACCCTTCACAATTGGTCATTAGAACCTTTCAGTCAGGACTTAAGTTCAGTTAAGTTGTGTTTGTTAATTTTATATATGACTGGCGGGACCTACAGTTTAAAGTCGACTCCAAACGACATATTTTTGAGAAATTTGTTCATGAGAATTTTATTTACTCTCAGGGTTTTTAACCAGAAATCTGCTGAGAGGCAGTCGCCGATTAAATCTCTTCATATTTCGCTTTGTTGGAAACGTCTGTCTGAACCGTGGCCTCACGACTGCCTACATATTCCCTACTAGACTATGGCGATTATACTGTGAGGAATACAATATCGTTCAAATGTTCGCCACGGCTTCTTTGGGTGGAGCGTATGTCGTATCGGCGTCCAGAACATCCAATTCAGGCCAAAAGAAGTTCATAAGCATTGACCTATAGTGCTTGCTGCTACCAGTGAGATAACTTGGCCAATGTTGTTCTGAAAGCAATATGATGCCATCAGCCCAAAATCCACATCAAAGAGTACCAATTTCAGACTATACTGGACGATCTTGAGTCATATTTGAATTAGTATTTTCAGAAATTCGACGGTTCTGTATTCCACAGCACAATCACTAAGCACATGTTGTTGTATTTGCTTATCCATGATAATTTACCAAAACTGGCTGAATAAATGACAACTAATTTGACTGTTTAAAATCGACATAGTTTAGTAAACTACCTACAAGGGCTTATTAGACTTGCAGCCACTTTTCAAACCCCAGGTCAGATATCTCTAACAAAACGAAATATAAAAAAATATTGTTACGTTTTTACATTTTTTAAAAACGTTTAGATTATGAGTTCGTTGATTGCAAACAAAATAAAAATAAATTTGTGTTTATATTCAATTAAATTCTTTATTATTCGCACTACTTTTATGTGCCACTGTTCACACGTGACGAATACAACAACAATTGCTTGTTCGCCATTTTTCTCTGCTCACACCCTTTGCATAAGCAACAACACTTGTACGTACAACACTTGATCTGTACAGCGGAGATCTTCAAACCACGACTGTTTTCATAAACGCATCGCGTCTTCACACAAATCGTTACAATTGAAAAATCTGTCCATCAGATGGGTTTGCTTAAACAGCTCATACTGCATACTACATACAGTTTCATTAATGAAAAATCTCAATCTTACAATGTTAAATTCTAATAGAGCCCTTGTAGGGACGGGGTTCACGTAAGATTCATGAGACTCGCGTTGTTGATGTCATTGTCTGCTGGTAGGCATAGGGTAACAAGAGTTCTCGAATGTATTAATTTTTGGAGGAAATTAAAACCTCTGTGGTTTTCTCTATGCTGAAATTCTTGTTCAACTTCTACGGTATTACTTGAGAAGATTATAGTTAGGCACTTTAGCCATTACACCGGGCCATCTCTTAATCGATAATCCTAGTTAATGGAAATTTCGGCCAGTAAGAAAATATTGTTTAGAAATCAACATTTTCTTTCATTTTTTCTTTAAATTTTCCATTTTAGAGAGTGTAAGAGAAACTGTCACTGCTTTTGAAGGTATCCATAATTTTTCGAATTTCTAATTTGAAAGAATAATCAAAGCAAAATCGGTAATCAACCAATTTTTTTTTTCTTTTTTTTTCAAAACAAAAACAAAATTACAAACAATATCTGTTTAAGGTCACATTAAAATACTCATTTAATTTAAAATTTTTTTTTTCCTTTTTATATCCGATACCACATTCTACTGCTCTTTACGCATACATCCGGCATAAATGAATAAATAAATAAATAAATGAAAATATTATTTTGAGTTTTTCGTTTATAAAAATACGAGAAAAAAACCCGAAATAAAAACTAAAGAGAATTATATAGAACCGAGGGAGGAAAATTTCCAATTTAATTTTAACGCTTGAATTCACAATCAACTATCGCCTGCTTGCTTCTTTACACATAATTTTTTTTTTTTCAATGAAAACAGTTACCAACACAAATACACATTAAGGCTACTGTATACAATGTTCGCCTAAAAGTATGTTATAATTTTATTCGTTGATTTAAACATTAAGTTGTGTGTATGTATTTAATGTTTTAAGGACATTACATACCAGTTCACATACATACCATATCTGTGTATCTCCCTATCTCTCTCTCTCTCTGCATGTTTTATTCATAAATTTAATGTTTTTATGTCTTTCAAAGTGATATTTTTATATTATTTTCGTGTTAAAATTGTCAGTCGTTTTTTCATATTTGTTGACGTTTGTGAAAGCGAAAGCATATTATTTTTATAGTCATCTTAACACGTAAGTCGAAGAGGAAATTAGGTTACACTAGAAGCAAGCGCAAAAAGATTTGTTTCAGCCAAAGTATCTACCAGTCAAAGTATCTACCGATTATATGGGACTGTAGTGAATTTGATATCTTTACAGATGGTCATGCAACTGTCTAACCGTCAAAAGCCTGGCATCTCAAAATGAGGTACACATAGTCATATCCCTGACACTGATTTTCTAGAAACATGGGAATACAAGCAATGCTTAAAGAATAGATAACATAACTGTATAGATATGGCAGGGCCAATGTAATATTGTACATGCTCATATGCCACTCTCCTCATTTCAAATGAAATTCCATTGGTGGGAATCAGAAGCATCAGGCAAATTTGACGCGTTTATTATTGCAGAAAATAATTTCATTTGATAAGAACTCACTAGGGATAGAGATACGTAATACTGGAAGTGATCACTAACCTCTGCCTTAAATCATGAAAAATAAATCACTCAGAGAAGGATAACAGTAACAGCCATTCGATCTACTATCGTCTTGCACTATCAACAAATAGAGAAACAAAATCTTCTCGTTGAATTGGCAGATCTAGGGCCTATTAACTTTAGCAGATTCCAAGGGTCATTAGATGCTCAAAATAAATATAAAATGGTGTTCGCTACAGAAAGAACACCTCGGTAGAAAGTATTCCAAAGCAACGCCATTTTATAAAATGATTTGGTTGGGACAGTCTAGAATAGTTCAGGAACTTAATGCTGTCAGCGTCCTACGTAGGTATCAAAAACGATATTTTGAATGAGGCATGATGTTAAAAACATTCACAATCGAACAATCTGCATTGTACCAGGCAGTTCGTTTTGAATAAGGTTTTCGTTTGAAGTCTTTTGTTACCGGTTGTAGCAATTTCATAGGAGGCAACAATCAATGTTGTTTATGAAGATGATAACAACTCAATTGGAGTTTGACAAACTATAGAGTCTAAATTGTGTTGGTATAACAGGGACAATTACAAGCTGGCACTGGAAACTGTTTTGCATTCAAGTCACCGCTTCAAGCGATAATAAGTACCAGTTATTTGGCTACTATGGTTAGACAAGACTAACACAAAATTTATTAAGGGACTTTAGAAGCTAAAGAATCGAGTTTGAACCGTTCCTCCTTAACTGTCTTCTGAACAGAACCTATAGATGTTTCGTAAACTTTGTAACCGAAGTGAATGCAATAATCTGGAAGCTAAATTTGAGTGAGTATTTAGTGCTATACGGATGAGTTAAGAATGGATTTTAGCAGAGCAGCACAGGTTTTTGATCACAAAATGAATTATTTCAAGCCCATAGGGAAACTTGCTATTACCTTCCTAGGGGAATTCTATGCCAACAAAGAATTTGCTCAATTTAATTTGAACAGCATTTATAAAGGACGGTAGTTAGCTGTGCTATCTGACAGTCAACCATCCGAGTACTCATATTTGGGAATAGATGCCTTAAAAGCTATATTCAACGAAAAACAAGATAATGCGGTCTTCAGATAAGCACCTTTATTACGTAAATCGCAATAAATGCCATTATTGACCTCGATATTTCATATGAAGTTTCAATTAATTATTGCGTAGAACTTAAAATGCACCACTGTCATAAGTGTGTTCAGTGCGCATATTACAATTATCCGAACACTTTCTGTTCATATTTGACAACTCAACGACACACAAAAAAAAAAAAACAAAAAAACAATGTTGTTGAAACAACCAGCTGTTTTGTTTACCAGCTGTCAAATGAATATTGAAAAAGCAGCTCAACTGCGTATATTGTTATGTCTGAACACTTAAAATATTGTACTCAATTAACCCAATATTTACTCAATAAAAGTGCATATCTGAACGTAGTATAAAAAGCGGCAAAGACTCTTCTCCAATCGAGGCAACCACTACTTTTATTGGGGAATTACAATGACAGTCGATTTTAGCCATGCCATTAAACTATCTAGACATCGCCTGCAACCTCGCATTTCTGTAATGATGAGAATGAATCATTAGAACACATTCTTGGATATTGTGAGATATTAATCCATTCCAGAGGAACATATCTGAGTGTATATCAGTTGCTTGAGCAGGGAAGTTTGTTGTGTATTGTCTTCTCTTTAACGCAAATGGGCCAATAGGCTGCCTTTAGACTCATGCTTCTTAAACGCCTGGCAAATATACATGTTGCAACGGATACCAGTATCGTTCACTAGGACAGACCAATAAATGATATAATTTGATGTCATATCCATTGATTTGGTAACTTTGACTTGTTTGGTCAAATAATTTAATGGCACATACATTGATTTGGTAACTTTTAATTGTTTAATGATATAATTTGAAGTCATAGCCATTGATTTGGCAACTTTGACTTGTTTGGTCAAATAATTTGATGGCGTATACACTGATTTGGTAACTTTAACTTCTTTGATTATATAGTTTGATATCATTTCCATTGATTTGATGGTATAATTTGATGTCATAATCATTGATTTGATAACTTTGAATTGTTTGATTATATAAGTTGATGTCATAATCATTGATTTGACAACTTTGACTTGTTTCGTCAATTAATTTGATGTCATACCCATTGATTTGGCAACTTTGAATTATTTGGTAAAATATTTTGAAGGCATATCCATTGCTTTGACTACCTTGCCTTGTTTGATCAAATACTTTGATGGCATATACATTTATTTGGTAACTTTTACTTGTTTGATGATGTAATTTGAAGTCATAGGCATTCATTGGGCAATTTTGACTTGTTTGGTTAAATAATTTGATAGCATATACATTTATTTGATACCATTGACTTGTTTGATGATATAATTTGAAGTCATAGCCATTGATTTTATAACTTTTACTTGTTTGATGATATAATTTGAAGTCATATCCATTGCTTTGGTAACTTTGACTTGGTTGGTCAAATAATTTGATGGCACATATATTGATTTGGTAAATTTGACTTGTTTGGTAAAATAATTTGATGGCATATACATTGATTTGATAACTTTGACTTGTTTGATGATATAATTTGAAGTCATAGCCATTGATTTGGCTATTTTGAATTGTTTAGTTATACAGTTTGATGACATATACATTGATTTAACAAATCTGACCGGTTTGATGATGCAATTTGATGGTAACTTTAACTTCTTTAATTATATACTTTGATGTCATGTCCATTGATTTGGTAACTTTGGCTGGTTTGGTCAAATAATTTGATGGCATATACATTAATTTGTTAACTTTGACTTGTTTGATGCTATAATTTGATATCATATACATTGATTTAACAAATTTGACCGGTTTGATGATAAAATTTGATGTCATATCCATTGATTTGGTAACTTTAACTGGTTTGATGATATAATTTGATATCATAATCATTGATTTGATAACTTTGACTTGTTTGATCAAATAATTTGATGGCATATACATTGATTTGATAACTTTGACTTGTTCGGAGATGTAATTTGTAACTTTAACTTTTTTAACTTTAACTTCTTTAATTATATAATTTGATGTCATAGCCATTGATTTGGCAACTTTAAATGGTTTTATGATATAACATGATATCATGTGCATTGATTTCACAACTTGGACCGGTTTGATGATACAATTTGATGTCATATCCAAGAAACACCATCAATTTTACATTAGAATTAAAAATGCACATTTTCTTCCTTCTACAGAGTGTTCATTCTACTGCATATACAGTGAGCAGCAAAAGAAGCTGTACACCAAACTCAAGTTTTACCACTTAAGGAGAGTGCCCGAAAAAATTTGACAATATTTCGAAATTTTTGTTAATTTTTTTGTGTCAATTTTAAAAACAGGCAATGAAATAATTTTAAAATAAAAATAACGCTAATTTATAAATTTATATTTTTTAATGTCCAGTTACTTTTGACGCTCACTGTATATGGTCTGCAATTATAATTCTGGTCATGTATGTACTACAGTTTTATCTATTGTGAGTCGTTATGTGCAATTGAATATCAAAACCAGAAATGACATGAAATGAATAAATGTCTTCATATTTAGATACTCTTTAAATTGTAACGAATTCTAGTCCAACGAAGTGTGTGAGCAAAATAATAGAAATAAATTCAATTAGATACCATCAGGAATAAGAGAAAATTTGTTTACATCTTGTCTAATTCAATACCCTACCCCCCCCTTGTGAACACCAAAAAATTTACGTGTCGTTGGGAGAAAAGTTCCTGTTAAACATTTCTTTTCCTTTTTTTTCATGCTTAACAATAACATAAATTCAATTTAAATACAAGTGTCAATTGAGATTTCTATTCAAATAAAACCATCAGATAATCGTGTGTAACAAAATAATTTCCTCCCTCAAAACACCAGCGGAAATTATTTACATTCACTTCCTTAATAACACGTGCACACGGAGTGTGTTTGCAAAATAAAAAACAACAACTCAAATAAATAATAAAAATCAATTTAAGAAAAATTTTACTTTCAGCACTTCATGCACTTTTATTGAGTCAATATTCGGTTATTTGAGTACAACATTTTAAGTGTTCAGACATAATATAAGCAATTCATTTGACAGCTGGTAAACACAACAGCTGGTTGTTTTTGTTTGTCGCTCTTGACATTTGAGTTGTCAAATATCAATAGAAAGTGTTCGGATCATTGTAATATGCTCACTGAAAATACTTATGACAGTGCTGCATTCTAAGTTTTACTCAATATTATAACAATTTGCTTATTTATTGTGCAATAATTAATTGAAACTTTATATGAAATATTGAGTTCAATAATTACGTTTATTGCGATTTACGCAATAAAAGTGCAGATCTGAACATAATAATGAGTATTAATGTAATTGCAAGGACACATTTTTAAGTAGTAATCGGGCATGAGGAGGTTGAAATATGTCAGTACAAGTCAGCTGGCAAGCCTAATGGAATTAAAAATTAAAATGGGAAAGAAATAATTGAAAAACTATTTTCCTTTAAAAAGTTTAAATAAAAAATTATCGCAATTAAATAAATTTGAAAAGCCTTTTCATGGCCATTAGTTAGGTAAGGATAGGATGTAGGAGCATACATACGCTTCCTCTTAAATTTAGGCCAGATTGGTTTGGCAATGAAACAAAATTCTTTCTATACCAGGTTTACCAGATTTGGGGTATGAACCGTGGCCTCACATACTCCATTAGGCAGGAAGGTAGAGAGAAAACCTAATACCAAGGCTTTCAACGAAAATTCCACTGCCACAGTGTTTCCTGATTGGAATTCTATTGTAAGATCTCCTATCAAGATTCAGCCAACAGATATATGGGAGATAAAGTAGTGTTTGCAGGAAATTATGTACCAGCGATAAACATAATTCATAATTGCATTGTCAATGCTTATGGGGCATAAATTACAACACAGACTCTCCCAACTCAGCTTAGTGTCAAGAATCAGTCGTAGATATTTAACCTTGGAACACAAAGAAAATTCTGATCATCTTTATTCTTAATTACTGACTTACTTACGTAATTAATAATTACAGCACTTTAGCCAGCTTCTTACAACCGCCCATGTTGCGTTTGATAATTTAATACAGGACCTACAGTTTAACGTCAACTCCGAAGGACAATTTATGTATTGTCAGAGTTTTTTCTGGAAGAATGCTGAAAGGAACTGAGAGAAAGAAAAATTTTTTGATATATCGCTTTGATAAATATGCCTGAGCTGGGCCTTAAACGATGGCTAGCGTCTAATAAGCCAACACACTACCTATTAGACTTCAGTGACTTCATTAGACTTTATTCTAGGTAGTGTACCACAAAGCATTGTAAAAGATTTTTAAGATTGTCAATCAAAATTCTTAACACCAGCCTGATACGATGATGCCCATGGACACGCACCAGACGTTGCCATGGCAATGTCGTCAGCATAAAGAATGACTTTGCTGCCCGAAAAATTAAGTCTAATAAAAAACGTGTCAGCCACATGGCAGAAGAGAAGGTCATCGAAAGTTTTCTTTAAGTATTCAAAAAGATGAGTAGATTTGAATCATACTTATACGCATTCACACTCATTTTAATATCATACTCATACTGCTCATATCAAAGTTTAAAGTACTCATCGTACTCATACTTAACAATAGGCATGATGTTGTTGATTTCAACTCTCCTTTACTCAACAATTACAAGAATCACAAAATAAGAGTGATTCGCGTACAAACACTACAATACTCACTAGAAGGTTGTGTGTTTGTTTTGCTTGCTGTCTTTGTCTTTTTCTTTCTTCCTTTTTTTCTTCTTTTTTTTATGCAACAACAACTAAAACTGTAAGTATTGAACAATGATTCAAATCACTCCAATCATTTATGAGTATTATAAGCATTTTTCTAAATTTATGAATCTGAATGAGTAGACGTATGAATCAAACATATTTCGAATGCTATTGGTTTGATGTCAACGTTGTACTCATACTCATTGCAACCTGTACTTATAAATTAATATTGTAGTGAGTACGAATGAATCAGAGTAGTTGAATTTCAATACTTATGAGTAGCGAAAAAACGATTCATTGCTGGTCGCCGTGGTCTAATGTGTTGACTTATTAGACGAAAGGCCCGAGTTCCAACCCCAGGTCAGACGTCAAAACGAAATATGAAACAAAAAAAAAATATTTCTTCGGCGACTTCCTCTCAGCAGATTTCTGGCAAAAACTCTGAGAGTATAAATTGCCATGAAAAAGCTTCTCAAAAAAATCTGTCGTTCGGATTCGACTTTAAACTGTAGGTCCCGCCACTCATGTATAAAATTAACGCACACAACATGAGTGGTGTTGAGAAGCTAGGCCGTAATCCTGACTAAAGGGTTGTAATGGCCAATTATGTATGTATGTATGCTGATCCCTGAAGCTGATGTTTGAAATCGAGGAACTATTGTGTTGGATAACTACCACAATTCCCATTAATCTACGTTGACCACAGCTAAACCATAATTTGGACTAAGAGTTTTTGTTACCAATATTGTAATAGCAATAGCAACGAGCCTTATGAAAGGAATTTTTTATCTTAAACAATTAATATCTACAAATCGCATATAAAAGCGTATAAGAATTAAAAAAATTAAAAACAATAAATATGTTTACAACAGCAATCTCAGAATTTTTAAATGAAACTTTTTATTAAAATTTACTTTGTTTTGTTTTAACCTGAGGTGTTGTCATGCATTAAAAATTAATTGCATAATTAATCGCACAAATTACATGCGAATGAGCAATATGAAATCGCATTAATATGAAATCGATATTAATCATACGCCTTCATCATTTGCACATACATATCTGATGTTAAAACATTTATACAGCGAATGACACGAATATGTATCGAAAAAAACTTCGAATTATAAATTATAAGTATAATCAAGCATTTTCGTAGTTCCATTCCATTCCACTATATTTTCATTTAAAAAATTTAACACGAAAATATTTTATTCTTTGAACTCTAAACATGTTGTACAATATTCCACGTTTTATCTACGCGTACGAAATGGCACATAAACTCATTAGTTTTGCGGTTGAATAATGACAAACACCCTTGCAACGTTGTCACATTATTTCGTCTTTAATCGGTTTGAAGCAAACACGGCACACGCCTTATTGAAAAGTTTCTCATACCCAACTGATCATTGAAAATTCTAACCACTAAGCCATGTGAAGTAGCTCTTATTTCTATTATCTGTCACATTTTCAATATCTGATGGATCAACACCATATCGTCAATTTTTGTCAAATCTTGCTAAGGTATAGAGACCTCAACTGGACTTCATTAGCGCAGGATACAACAATATGCTCCACCGCTAGACTCACCTGGCGCCTGATGGATAGAAAGCGTACCAACCAGTTACTTGGACTTGGTCGTGGCATTATCTCAATCACAGTGGCCATGCTTACAGGTCATTGTGTTGTGGGTAGACACGCGGAAAGGATGCGTTTCACATTTAACGACTTCTGCCGTGGATGCAGATCCGCTGAGGAAGAGGAGACTGTTATCCACTTCTTTGTCAGTGCGCAGCCCTTGCGAGCTGCAGATATAGGTTATTTGGCTCACCATTTCTTGTCGGCTTTACGGAGCTATCATCTATTGATGTCAAGGATATGGCTTCGTTTATCAAACTTTCTCGCTGGTTTTCCAGTGTAGGGTAGTTGTGCTTTTGATGTGCAACCCTTGCGCTGACAAACTTCTTCCTCCTCCTGTCAGTAGAGGGACTGCGTTCATTCGTGGCATCACAACGGGCCACTATGCGTGCTCAAGTAAGCTTTTTGATATCAGAGCTACCACTCCGACCTAGCCTAATCTACGTTGGAAAATATACTTCCCCAGAATTTGTTATTTAAAGCTAAACTAAGCTAAACTAAGCTTAAACTAAGAGACTTAAGACCTTTATTGGACCTTTCTTTGGGGAAAAAATTTTAGTACATTGGATGCATAATAATGCGAATGTATTTTTTTTTTATAGGACGAGTATACTCGATATTATGTGAAATATTTTCGGTTCACTTTGAATAGTATACTCGACGTAAACTGTTTAAGGGTTAATGCATACTAGAAGGAAACATCTGCTTGCATATTAGGTGTTAGACAGGGAATTTTCATTATTGGCACCAAGAAGCGCTTTGAGTTTGTCAGGACATTATAGGGATATCTCTTCAATACAATAAGGCAACTCTTTAAGGCAATAAAAATGGAATTAACGTAACTTATAAAAAGTTGAAAATTCAGCAAGTGTGTTGGCTTATTAGACGTGAGGCCATGGTTCAAACATCAGTTAAGATATTATTACGAAAATGAAAACATCGTTTAACATTAACATGATTAACAATAGCTACTCTAACAAATACAACAAACTTGTTGCAAGTAAACCAACAACATCTTTCACACTGATGTGAAACGAGAACGCAACAACAAGCAATGTGACCCAAATACACAAAGAACAATGAAGTCGCGATAGAGTTCTCGAGAAGGCTAAACTCCGAACGTTCTACTTCAAGAACGTTCATCAGACTGATTACGTGCACATATAAAAAGGCAAGACAAAGCAGGCAACGAATAGTAAGAATTCAGTCAGTCTTGTGTGAAGACGCATTGAGTGCGGAGTAAACAGTCGTGGTTTGAAGATCTCTGTTGTGAAAATCGACCGATGTGTCTTCAACAAAACGAAATATAAGAATATATTTCTTCGGCGACTTTCTTTCAGCAGATTTCTGGTAAAAAAAAAGACTCTTAAAAGTAAATAAAATTGCCGTGAAAAGTTTCTCGAAAATCTGTCGTTCGGAGTCGACTTTAAACTGTAGGTCCCGCCACTCATGTATAAAATTAGCACAAACTATATGAGTGGTGTGAGAATCTAGGCTGTAATCCTGACTGAAGGGTTGTAATGGCCAATTGTGTACGAGTCGCGGATGTCTGGTAGGTATGTAGTTTGTTGTCTTATTAGACGTGAGGCCACGGCTCAAACCCCAGGTCAGACATCCACTTCCACTCAGACTCAGCAGATTTCTGACAAATGATTCTGAGAGTAAATGAAACGGCTGTAGATCCCATTACTCGTGATATTCTTGGAAAACGAAAACTACAGAAAATTTTCAAATGAGTGCAATATTTGGTATCTTTCATCAGTAAACTTCAATATTGTCTGAGGAAAGAGTAGGTATCACTTATTCTTCATTGAGATTATATTTTACAAGTCATTCCACAAATGCTTTACCTTTCTCTTGTGTTCTATTGATATTAACTGTGTTTAATACCAAAACTGTAAGTTGTACACCTTTATTAGGGCAATAAGTTATTTTAAATGGAAATTTACTTAAGGAACTAATTTCATACAACAATTCCTGCCTAAAACTACATGTGTTAACAGAATAAATGGCTTACGAACATACCAATACAAATTATAGCCTCTATATAACCACAAAAACCAAAACCAAAAAAATCCGAAAAATTAAGAAAAATATTCAAAAAGAAAACGAAAAAACGAAACAAAAACAAATGAAACCAATTACCCAGAAATATTAGAAACTATGCTTACACAAGCACAAGTGAGCATGCATACATACATATGTATATTACATATGACGTTTATATTTTACTTTCTATGAAATGTAAACGTAAATGCAAACGTAAATGTATACGTATAATAACCAATTAAATTCAATTGCTCTCTTAAAAACTAAGCCTGCCTACAATTTTCGGGAAAAGTAAATGCTGAAAGCTAAATCTACGACGACCAGACCAGACCAGACCATTTTATGTGAATAGCTTTGAGTCATTTTATAATTTATACGGAAATGTCTATAATTTTAAGAGTTTTTTCGTTACACATTTAAATGACCCACATATACAGTTTTTTCCTGTGTTCATGTAGAAATATATGTACCTGATGGGCATAAGTTTAATAACCATAAATACCTCAATAAGGATGCATGTGGTCATACGTGTGGATATTTCAGTATTTTATATTCCCTATACATACTACATACATATCGATGGCTTAATATAGAAAGGTCGTATCTACATTTTCAGTACTTTACAGGAGAAGGAAAAAACTTAATAAAATCTAAAACAAAAATGTTATGTTATGTTTCTTTTAATTACTATAAATCAACTATTCGTCAACATAGGAACCTGAATTTTTCAGAGGATGTGTATGGGGGTTTTGTCTACCAGAATATGTAAAAACCCCGATTTTGAAAAAAACGAGATACGACCTTATATATTAAGCCATCGATATATACATATATAACATAAATATTTATTTATGTAAAATACAGTATAAAGATTAAGCCGATACAAAAATTCATAAATTGTCAGAAATATATGGTATACACATATCGTTTAAGTACAGTGGACAGCAAAAGTATAGCTACCCCAATATATGTAAGCACGCAGTCTACCACACTACCCACTAGATTATCAGGGCACCCTCAAACACTCAATATATTAAAATGTTGTCCATTATGTCTAGTAGGATATCCCTTAAATGTATCAGTGTACATACACCTCTGCAGTCCACTGTATATGGATGTGTGAGAGAAAATATTCAAAATATTGTTGTTAGTATTTCGAATATATATATATAAATATATATATCTATATATATACAAATATTTAGTATTTTCATACCCTTACACCTTTGGGTATACGTGTATGTATGTACATGCATATTGTGTTCTTACTAATGTTTGTAGCATAAAATTATGGGGAGATCTTAATTTTATTTAAAACCACTGCTTTAGTACATACTATGCATAGTTCCTAATTAAAATTCAAAAGATTTTTGCAGACTTTTAAAAGCTTTATCTAGTATACTGAATAGTTTTTAATCTGCATAAGAACTATCGATATAGACATATAGAACCATGGTTTGACAGTTGAGAATGTCAAACTATGTTCACATTTCTGTTCAATCCAGTTTGGTAAGTATCCTGAATTCCATTGTTCAACGTAAAGTTCACGGATCACCTTGACCATTTTACGGTCAATAGCAAGCAAGTTCATTTCCAGCTAAATTCTTACTAAGCAGAATTGGCGGATTGGTAGCGGAGACAATTCGCAAGCCGTTAATGAATCACATTTAAATTAATTAAAATTTATCGTACTTCGACTATCTTTTACTCAACATTTATGAGTACTATAATTATTTTTCTAAATTTATGAATCTAAATGAGTATGAGTTTGATTTCAACGTTGTACTCATACTCATTGCAACCTGCGACTTATAAATCAATGTTGTAGTGAGCAGTACGAATGAATCAGAGTAGTAAAATTTCAATACTGTTGACTTACTTAAACTGAAAATTTAATGGGTACTTATGAGTAGCGAAAAAACGATGCATTGCTGATCTCTGGTATACATATAATGCTACTCCAATATATTGCCCCTACAAACTTCTGGATGCTGTTCGTTGTCCATAAAGGACAATTCCATGTTTTGTAGTTGATCTGCACCAGCTTTACTCCTTTACACACATACACATATAATTAATCATTACAACCCTGCAGCTAGGATTACGCCCTAGCTTCTCACATCACATATGTTACGTGTGTTAATTTTATACATGAGTGGCGGAATCTACAGTTAAAAGTCGACTTCGAACAACAAGTTTTTGAGAAGATTTTCATGGCAATTTTATTTACTCTGAGAGTTTTTGCGAGAAATCTGCTGAGAGGAAGTCGCCTATAGAACATCTAGACACCCTTACATTTTATTTATCTACTAAGTGAAAGGCTTCTGTTAGAGCTACTGTACCAGAAAGTCATGGTTTCCCCAATGTTCTGCTCTAGTTCTCATATTTCTACTCTCTTTACCTTTTAATCCAATTTACTCTGTTGTAGTAATATTTGTGAATCATAATGCATCGATCACAACTTTTGGTCATTGATCTAAGAGGGGTTCGCGTGAATAGGGCGGATTTAAGGTGTAAGTATTCAGTTGGAGGCTCTTTATATTCTGATCATGAAAATTCCATGCGATATTCGCTAGAACCATTCATTCACGTGTGTGGTTTCTTAAAACGGTGGAAAGAATTCTTAACTGCGACCGATATGGGATGCAACCCTCATCTATGGGCCGGTGCCTCTTTGTCTATTTTGACCGTGTAAAGGAAAGAGCAATGGTGATCATTAATAGCAATAAGGTATTTAATTATTTAGGTATTCAGGTATTTAGTGACTCATTCTGCTGATCTGCTGCTGTTCCGATATGCACCTTTATTGCGTAAATCGCAATAAACGCCATTATTGAGTTGAATATTTCATATACAGTTTCAATTAATTATTGCGCAATAAATACGCAAATTGTTATAATATTGAGTAAAACTTAAAATGCAGCACTGTCATAAGTATGTTCAATGCGCATATTACAATTATCCAAACATTTTCTTATGACAACTTAAATGTCAACAACGACAAACAAAAAAACAACAAAACAAAAAATAAAGTAAAAACAATGTTGTTGAAACAACCAGCTGTTATGTTTACCAGCTGTCAAATGAATATTGAGTAAGCAGCTGAGCTGCGTATATTGTTATGTCTGAACACTTAAAATATTGTACTCAATAAACCAAATATTGACTCAATAAAAGTGCAAGCAGAAGGCTTTCGTGTCACAACATAAATAAAATAAAATTTAACGTTCATAAACACTACTCCCTCTTTCCTCCTTGCACGTAACTTGTTTTCCTCGCTAAAAATCTGCCACATAAGTACCGACCATCCCCTGAGTATTAGCTGTAGTTTTATAGTACCAGTGTGCCTTACAGTGGAATTTAATTGACAGAGCAAACATGTATTCAATGTTTCCTGTTATTTATTGTAATTTTTGATATTCCGATATTGTTATGTGGTTGTTATTGTTTTCATGAAAAAGCAATATTTATTGTACCGTATTATAATAATATTTAGGCCAATATGTGTATGTATTGCCAAGCCACTAATCATGAAAATTACTTGTGCACCGATTAATCTACACAATGAAAGTTTAACCAATGAAACCATGAATACGAGTATATTTATTCAAATCCTATTTGAACGTATGTACTGTATGTATATGAAATAACTGGCAATTTAAAACACAACAATTGTTATCGATTACGATGTTTCTTGTTTTTGAAACTATTTATTATTGTTATTGTTGCTGGTGTAATTTTTGATTTTTTTGTTGATTTTTATAAAAAAAATTTTGGTGGTTTTTAATAACATTTGGTTGAAATTCCTGCACACGATGGTTTTTATTGTCTATACATTGTATTTGTGTGTGTGTAAATGTATATGTGGTGCATATATATGTATGTGTGAATTAATAACATGAATTGAATGAATGTGTTGGTTTTTATGGTTTTCTTTCATACATTTAATTTTCATCACATGCGGTTTAATACATCACGTTATATTAAGGCAATATAGTAAAGTATGTATAGATGTATGTATGTACAACGATAACAACAAACATTTGTAACCATGTATTGTAATTATTTTGGAGTTTCTTTTTATTTTTCCCCCGTTTTCCAGGGAGAAATAGAATTGTTTTTCACGTCAGTTTGTGTTCGAAAAGGAAGTCATGTAATATATACCAAAAAAATTTCATGAAATATTGAAACCACAATGAAGGCAGAAAACTTCACGTAGCAGAATTATTAACAAACTTGTAAAAGAAAACATATGTAATTACTTTAATTGTTTGTATTAAATATCTACATATGCATGTATGTATAGTATACTTTCATAAAATCATGAAAGCAAGCTTATGCCAATGGATTGTTTCCAATTTTCGGGAAGGAAAATCTACAGAGGTCACCAAATAGAACAAACTTTATGGAAACGATAACAACTGTTATCGAAATATTTCATTAATTGGTAGTCATACCCTCTATAACCTTAGAAACTACCGAACATATTGCTATTTGTCGGTAGTCTTCAAAGTGTTAAGTACCTAGTATTACTATATGTTAGGTTAGGTTCGCGGATAGTTTCCATTCACAGGCAAATTCACTCAGTGGTTTATATGGCCCGGCCCATTGTGTCACCCAGTGTTAGGTTAGCTCTCTTGTCATAATCCGTTAGAGATGCGTTTGTACCAGAGATCCGTAATGAATCGTTTTTTCGCTACTCATAAGTACTCATGAAATTTTGAGTATGAGTAAGTCAACAGTATTGAAATTCAACTACTCTGATTCATTTGTACTCACTACAACATTGATTTATAAGTACAGGTTGCAATGAATATGAGTACAACATTGCCATCAAACTCATAACATTCGAAATATGTTTGATTCATACGCCTACTCATTCAGATTCATAAATTTAGAAAAATACTTATAATACTCATAAATGTTTAGAGTGTTTTGAATCATTCATCAAAATTTACAGTCTTAGTTGTTGTTGCATTTACAAAAAAGAATAAAGAAAAAAAATACAAAGACAGCAAGTAAAGCAAACACACAACCTTCTAGTGAGTATTGTAGTGTTCGTAGGCGCATCATAATTATTTTGTGATTCTTGTAAATTTTGAGTAAAGAAGAGACGAAATCAACAACATTATGCATATTGTTAAGTATGAGTACGATGATTACTTCAAACTTTAAATATGAGTAGTATGAGTATGATATTAAAATAAGTATGAATGCGTATAAGTATCAGAAATTATGAGTATGATTCGAATCTACTCATCTATTTCAGTACTCATTGCTGACCTCTGGTTTGACCACTCCAAAATCAGGATAACACCGGCCAGTTTCCTTAGTGGCACGTTCGTCATCATGCCTAAGATCTTCAAACGTTCTGTCACCGAAAAATAACGATAACGTCTGTTTTGAAGTACTGGGCACTCACTTGAAAGGTGCTGTACCGATTCTGTTTCCTTCACATCTTGGCAATTCCTGCAGCAATGCTGGAGGAGCAGACTAAGCTTGGCAGCAAAATTGCCAATAGCGCACGTCCTGTTAGAATGCGAACCGTTCTCTTGTCTTTGGTGTTCCTAAAGTCCACTGCTGTGGACACAGCAGTTTTGAATTTTGGTAACGAGGTGTGATAGATTACCTACGGTTTATTGAATTCCTGATTCTTTTCTTTTTGGAACGCATATATCCCCTCTATTCAGACTCCTTGTCCGATTCCTTCCGTGCCCATTCGTCCGTCTCTTCTTTACCTCTATGCCACAGTGGCCCGGAACCCAGTAGAGGCGGATACTGTGTCCATATATATGGTGTAGACCCCAAATCCAGTTCCACATTCGATTTCTGAGTAATCCGTGAATATCGTCACTGATGACAGTTTTAGTAATCCATCCTTTCCGCGTGGGAGTGCGAGTTTGTATGTTCCTCCGAAGACAGTCTCTGGTACCATGTAGTCGCATTTAAAAAAACCTTGACCATACGGCTTATTGTCCATACACTAATCTAATACGGTGTGCAAATATGCACCCTTATTGCTTAAATAGCAATAAACGCCATTATTGAGTTCAATATTTCATATAAAGTTTCAATTAATTATTACGCAATAAATACGCCAATTGTTATAATATTGAGTAAAACTTAAAATACAGCACAGTCATAATTATGTTCAGTGCGCATATTACAATTATCCGAACACTTTCTGTTGATATTTGACAA
The DNA here is from genome assembly GCA_930367235.1 of Sarcophaga rosellei. Lineage (NCBI taxonomy): Eukaryota > Metazoa > Arthropoda > Insecta > Diptera > Sarcophagidae > Sarcophaga > Sarcophaga rosellei. Next base: position 53,034,563 of record OV884018.1, on the reverse strand, counting down.
CTCAAATGTCAACAACGACAAACAAAATAAAAACAATGTTATTGAAACAACCGGCTGTTTTGTTTACCAGCTGTCAAATGAATATTGAATAAGCAGCTGAACTGCGTATATTATTATGTCTGAACACTTAAAATATTGCACTCAGTAAACCGAATATTGACTCAATAAAAGTGCATATCTGAACAACTTCGTCATGGAGAGTGTTCTGCGAAAGGCGGGAGTGCATCGCAATGGCACTATTTTTCAAAAAAGTGTCCAGTTGCTTGCGTATACTAACGACATAGACATCATAGTGCGTACCAAGCGAGATGTTACTGCTGCCTTTAGTGCTATTGAACGGGAGTCTACTAAGATGGCTATGGCAGTAAATGAGGGCAAAACAAAGTATATGTTATCGCCAAGTAGAAACGTGCGGTGTATTGATTCCCAGCTTACGGCCGATAACTATACTTTTGAAACAGTCAAGGAATTTACTTATCTTGGCTCCGCCATTACCACCAAAAATTATGTCAGTCTGGAGATCAAGCGCAGGATTACTCTTGCCAACAGATGCTACTGTGGCCCCAATAGGCAATTGAGTAGCAGAGACCTCTCTCATACGACTACATTGATACTCTACAAGACGCTCATCCTACCCGTGCTTCTTTATGGCGCAGAGGCATGGACCCTATTAAGCACAGATGCAGCAGCGTTGAGAGTGTTCGAGAGAAAAGTCCTACGTAAGATCTTCGGTCCAGTTCGAGTTGGCGATGATTTCCGTATCCGATCTAACAGTGAGCTATATGAGCTCCTCAACGACATAGACGTTGTGCTGCGTATTAATATCCAGTGGCTGTGCTGGCTCGGCCATGTCGTTCGAATGGAGGAGGATGCTCCGGCGAGACGGATATTTGATGTGGGAATCTGCGGAAGTTGGCGAAGAGGACGGCCTTGTATCCGTTGGAAGGACCAAATCGAGGAAGCCTTGTCATCGATTGGTGTGACCAACTGGCGTAGACGCGCAATAAGCAGAGGCGCCTGAAAGGATGTGTTGCGCCAGGCCGAAATCCGTAAAACGAGTTGTTAATGGCCAATTAAGTAAGTAAGTAAATTATCTGAAAATAGTACCGGTTCCGCCATCTAACGTTCTTTTTTCAACTAGTGCTTATTTCGTGAATGGTAACACTTAGCTGTCTGATGTCTGATTTGACAGATAATTGGTTTTATCATTCCGCTGAACGAATATGGTTGTGTATACGGTTGAACAACGCTGGGAAATGTTGCGACATTACTTTGAAAATCATTGTAATGTTGCAGAAAGTATGCGAAAATTGCGTACGGATTTTGGAAGAAGAGAAGCACCGTCAGCTCCGTATGTTCGTTATCTTGTGAAAAAAGTGAAAGAAACTGGCATCCTCATCGATAAATCAAAGCGTGCGTACACCCGAGAATATTGCTGCTGTGTCAGAAAGTGTGCGTGAAGCGCCATCAACATCAATTCACCATCGTTCTCAACAATTGAACATTTCGGAGACATCATTGAGACGAATTTTGCATAAAGACCTTGGTGTGACGCCATACAAAGTCCAATTGGTTCAGGGGTTGAAGCCAATTGAGCATCCAGTGCGTTTTCGCTTCGCTAATAAAGGCCTGCGATCGACTTACAGAAGATGCCGATTTTGGCAAAAAAATCATCTTTTCAGATGAAGCTCATTTTGATCTTGGCGGGTATGTAAACAAGCAAAATTGCCGCGTTTGGGGAACAGAAAACCCGCACGCATACATTGAAAAGCCGACGCACCCAAAACGAGTCACTGTTTGGTGCGGATTTTGGTCCAGAGACATAATTGGGCCATTTTTCTTCGAAAATGAGCAAGGAGTGGCCGTTGCAGTCAATGACGATCGTTTTCGGGCCATGTTGAACGAATTTTTGTTCACAAAAATTGAAGAGGAGGATATTGGCAACATTTGGTTACAACAGGACGGCGACACGTGCCACACATCCGAAGCTACACTCGATGTTTTGCGCCCTGTTTTTGAAGATCGTATTATCTGCCGCAAAGCTGATGTCGTTTGGCCACCTCCGAGCTGCGATTTGACACCGTTGGACTATTATTTGTGGGGTGTCGTCAAAGATAAGTGTTATGCCGACAAGCCAAAGACAATTGACGCTTCAAAGGATAATATTCGTGAAGCCATTGATGAAATACAGCTGCACACAATCGATAATGTACTTAAAAATTGGACCGATCGTGTAGGCTACTGCATGGCCAGCGGAGGCAGGCATTTGAATGAAATTATTTTCCATTATTAACCGGAAGCATTGTACTTTCAAATAAAAAAAGAAATTTGAGAAAATATTCAGTAGTTTTTTTAAAGCATTTTAAAAAAAGTGTTATTTGGCGGACCCTGTATATCTTCAATATATTTCATCAATTATTCTCTTGTCAACTTAAATTAGAAAAAAAACCTTCTGAAAACCATTCTCTTTCGCCGTTTGTACTTAAAGTCAAAGTTTCTGTGTAAATATGAAGACTGGAACGAAGGAATGCTAATGCATTTGTGTTAGTTAAGCTACTCCGGCTAATGATGTTAAAAAGAGAGAAAAAATAACGCCATATTGTACGCCATTTATAATAATTGTTATTAAAACTACTACTGTGTTCAGTCGAACAATTTATCAGGGTATGTAAGTGACTCAGGCACACAATTTACTAGTAGTTGGGCTAGAGTTACTCAACTGCTCACTGCCTTTGAAAATATTAAAAAAATAAAGAAAGAAATTAAAATGAAGGAATTCTTGTGGAGCCAAGTGAAAAATAGACAAATTTATTTAATAAAAAAAAAAAGAAAGTATTATAGTATGGCGATTAAATGTGCACAATTTAAATGAATTTCTTAAAACATAAATTTCACTGCCGAAATAAAATACGAGCAATAAATTGTTGAGACACCATAAACTTTGTGAGTTTCAAACTTTTTCTTCTCATTTTTTTAGTTTAAGGAAAACAGAAAATGAATCTACACTTTACGACATGTTTGACGAAGTATTAGCGAAACGCAGTATATACTCGCACAGTATACTACTGGTATAATGAATTAAAATAAAAAGCTGTATGTCAGAATATAAAATTTAACGTGTCAAGGAACATAAAAATTATTTTAAGAGTCGAAAAATGTTTTTAAAATAACTTTAAAAAAAAAAAAAACTAAAACCAACCCTGTGGTTGGAGGGCATCCAAAATGTCATATTTTTTATGATTCTCGCTTATAAATCAAACTGAATTTGTACGATGGCATTGCTAGAGAACCGCTATGCTTTATGACTTCTTGAAACCACCACGAATGCTGTTGTTAGATTGAATTTATAATCACCGTGGAAGATATGGTAGTTGATGCTATTTAAACCACATATCGTTGATGCTGAGATCACCCAATTCAGGTCCAAAGAAATTGGTAATCATCGATCCAATCGTACAAGCGGTTGACAGTGATGGCAACATTGCTAATGTAGTTCTGATAGAAATATGAACCGATGACGCGGTGATCCCAAAGTCCACACGAAACACTCACTTCTTCGGAACGTAGTAAGGCTCTTGGACAAAGAATTGCGAAAACATTCTGGCACGATACCGATTGGAACAAAACCATGATTCCATTCAGACTGAATAAAGTACACTGGGGAGTGTCCTTAAGAGATAGACTCAATGGAAGGCAATGAAAAGCTGAAAAACATTTTATGTAAGCTTGAGATCTCTTGAAGAAAACCATGATTCTATTCAGACTGAATGAAGTACACTGGGGACTGCCCTTAAGAGATAGACTCAATGGAAGGCAATGAAAAGCTGAAAAACATTTTGTGTAAGCTTGAGATCTCAACATTTTGAGAAAGACTCTGTGTCATACATAACTCATCTCAGGAAAGTAGACTGTAAGAAGTTATACAAAATACGCACTTTCTATAGGCTACCGCACAACAGGTCTACTTGATGATAAGACCCTTGGTTGGTGTCCTCCCCTTCAATCTGCATATCATCTATTCCGCACATCGAAATAATTCAAAGAAGCCAATATAAAGCAATATAATACTGTGTTCAAACATGCACTTTTATTGAGTCAATATTCGGTATGGTCTTTGTTGACATTTGAGTTGTCAAATATTAATAGGAAGTGTTCGGATAATTCGAATATGAGCACTGAACATACTTATGACTGTGCTGTATTTTAAGCTGTACTCAATATTATAACAATTTGCGTATTTATTGTGCAATAATTAATTGAAACCTTATATGAAATATTGAATTCAATGATGGCGTTAATTGCGATTTACGCAATAAAAGTGCATGTCTGAACATAGAATAAGGCCAAGACTTTTTCTTACTCACTTTCCTTCCTAATTGGCCATTAACAATCCCATTAACGAATTCCAAGCTCAATTATTGCGGCAAAAACACAAGAAGATTGTGTGTTTAGACTTGTTTTTAGTGAATTTTCTGCAGGATTTGACGTAGTGTGAAGATCTGGTCGATGGGGATCTTGCCAAGTCTGAAGCACAATACTCCATAACGAAATTGAAGAGGTCGCATGATTAGAGATCGCCTTTTCTGAAATCTCGCACGGTATCAAAAGGTTCGGAGAGGTTCATTCCTAACTTGACGGAGCTGCAGGAATTGCTCAACGTCAGTTATCAGCTTCGCAGGTATACCGAGCGCAGACATTGCGGCAAAAACACGATCCCTTATAGGGATATTAAAGGCTGTCTTATAGTGGACAGAAGAAGGGTGTGTGTTTGACGTTGTCTGAAGATCTAGTCCATGGGAGATTTGCCAGGCCTGAAGTCGCACTGATAAGGTCCAAACATTGTTCTGACGAGTGGCTTCAATCGTTCACACAATACGCCTGTAAGAACCTTATATGCGATAGGGAGAAGGCTTATACCCCTGTAGTTGGCGCATATCGTAGGGTCTCCTTTGTCAGGAGAGGACAGAGAACACTAAGGTTCCAAACATTGGACATACTTTTCTCTAGCCATCTTTTGTAAATAAGCTGGTGCATGCGCCCTACCAACTCATTACTTTCGCTCTTAATCAGTTCAATGGATAGGCTATCAAGAAATGCAGTTTTATTGTTCTTAAGACGCAAACTCGCAACATTCACCTCTTAATGGCTAGGCGGCGGAGGCTTCACGCCGTCATCATTGATTGGATTCGGATTCGGTACATCATCTCTAAAGGCGGTATTGGTGTCGTCATCGGCTTGTAAAAGAGTAGAGCAGCATTCCTCCATAACAACAGCACCGCTTGCGCATCTGTTGAAAAGTTTTCATTTCTGTCTTGGCAGGAATATGCTCTCAGAGTTTTTGTCAGAAATCTGCTGAGAAGAAGTCGCCGAAGAAATATTTTTTTTTTCATATTTCGTTGTGATATCTGGCCTGGGCCTCGAACCCGGGCTTTACATCTAATAAGCGAACACACTACCTACTAGACTACCGCGACTACGGAATTTTATTCACGTACACACGGAATTTTATTCACAACGTTTCAACAGTAAATATATTTAATTGAAAAGGTAAATAATTTATTTAAGTTTTTTACCTATCTCTACTGAAGCACACATAAATACATACATACATACATACATAGAGATTGACGGCAAATTAGAAATAAACGCCACATTAACTTAATCGTTGGAAGCATTCCGACCTATTTTCTGTTGAAAATTTTTTTAATGACGATTTACTCTTGTATCAATCCCCATGCATTACCGCGTGTTTTTAACGTCCATTTATATCTTGTTCATCAAGTTCCATTAGAAATTCACATTTTTTTTGTCAGTTTTTCATTTACTTTTCCTGGTTTTGCCTAAATTTCTTATTTTAGCACACACGAAAAAAAAGAAGACAAAAAACTGTTATGCGGTGAATTACTTGCCAATTTCTGTTCATGTCTGGTTTCATTTTCTATTATTATCGCACATTTTTAGATACAGACATACTATACATACACACAGACGTACGTACCATACCATACATATCAATTGTATGAATTATTTTCATTATTTTATCTCAAACTGACAATTTGTTTGAATACAAAAACTGACACTGATGAATATAAAATATAAAATATATTTACCCATACATATGCATAACTATACATATACATATATATATAAATTATTTTTATTTTATTTTTTTCAAATATTCATAGTGCGTGCGTAAAGCAGAATAGTAGAGTGATAAATTCTTAACACACTCGTATAGGAAAACAAGTTTTTCGTTTTTACAAAAACCTTCGTAAACATTAGCAAACGAGATTTCTCGTTTTTAAAAGATCGGAAAACTAAGATTCTCGTAAGTGCACTTTATCGATAATTTCCCTTCTTTATGTTATCGTATGCGAACACATGATTTGAAATTGTTATTCAAAAATGTTAAGACTATCGCACCAATTTATTCAAAATTGTAGGAAAACTTATGCCAGAATCTGAGATTCTCAAATGGAGGCATGAGTCCTTACAGAAGGAGACTAACATTTCGATTTAAAATCCGACATACACCTAAGCCATTAAGTATGCTTGTTGTGTGCTCACCATTATCAAATGTCAACCCAACTTTCTATCGAAAGTCCATATCTTGTTCAAGCTTTCTTATCATCTTCCAAACGCAGTCCTCTAAAAAGAGGTATTTTCCTAAAATACTGAAATCTGAACTGGAGAATAATTTCAGAAGTGTTCTGTTGGCAACAATCATTATTATCGACAACACTTATCCAGTTTAGCAATTCGAAGTAAATGGAGGAAGATTGTTCCACAAAGGCGTACTGCAGCTAAGAAGACATTCGGGATGTAATTCTTTAAACGCGCAACTGATTAATCGGCTACATTCGGGAATTTTTAATCGTCATACTAGACGCATTTGCTTTGGGAGAGCAGGAAACAGTTATTCACCTACTGAGAAAACACAAAGCGTAGATGGCGGAACTTCAGGGCTTGAACCATGCCGTTGATCTCACTGATCTTTTGGAAATGGATATTCGTTTCAACGGGAACTCCATACAGTTCCAGGAGAGGGAGAAAAATATCATTGTGAGATATGCTTGACCTAGGTTTGTCTATTTAGGTTAACAATCTCTTTTAACCACCTATCCGGTTAAAAGTTTTTCCTTTTTCGCTCACTACAGTCATAAAAGTTAAACGACTTCCGGAAAGCGACACCACCAGAGATCAGCAATGAGTGTTCAAAAACTGAGTAGATTCGCATCATACTCATAATTTCTGATACTTATATTCATTTATAATTATTTTAATATCATACTCATACTACTCATATTTAAAGTTTGAAGTACTCATCGTACTCATACTTAACAATATGCATGATGTTGTTGATTTCGACTCTCCATGACTCAACATTTACAAGAATCACAAAATAAGTAGGATTCGTGTACGAACACTTCAATACTCACTAAATAGTTGTGAGTTTGCTTTGCTTTCTGTCTTTGTCTTTGTCTTTGTCTTTTTCTTTCTTCTTCTTTTGTAAATGCAACAACAACTAAGACTGTAAATTTTCGAATTACTCGAATCATTTATGAGTATTATAAGTATTTTTATAAATTTATGAATCTGAATGAGTAGGCATATGAATCAAACATATTTCAATAGTTATGAGTTTGATGTCAACGTTGTACTCATACTTATTGCAATCTGTACTCATAAATCAATGTTGTAGTGAGTACGAATCAATCAGAGTAAATGAAATTCAATACTGTTGACTCACTCATACTCAAAATTTCATGAGTACTTATGAGTAGCAAAAAAATGATTCATTGCTGATCTCTGATCACCATGATATATTCTAGTTGTTGGACTATGGTGCTTCGATAGGTGTGGGTATGGCTCAGGCTTTTTTGAATCTTAATGCCACTCAGCTTATAATAGTATGCCAACAATAATCGTTTTATTATCTTTAATATCGATTCTTCGTAAATAAAGTTTCCTAGATTCCTGTTGTCTAGTAAGTAGTGTGTTAGCTTAATAGACGTGAGGCCATGGTTCAAACCCCAGATCAGACACATTCAACAAAACGATATATGAAAACAAAATTTCTTCGGCGACTGCTTCTCTGCAGATTTTCGGCAAAAACTCTGAGAGCTAATAAAATTCTCATGAAAAAGTTTCTCTAAAATCTGTTTAAAAGTTAGGCCGTAATCCTACAAAAAGTCTTGTATTGACCAATTAGGTACGTATGTAGATTCCCGCTCAGGCTGTTCCAGATGTTCTGAAAGAGTTATAATGTGTACATGAATGTGGGCCAGACACTAATTATCTCAACAGCTGGTTATTGAGAGACTCGTTGATTTCAAGTTTTCTCCTCTTAGTATATAATATCAGGAGGTATTATTAAACACTAACACGTTTTCTGTAATGAATACATTCATTTAAACATGCTGCGCATATAATTTCAAAGTTCATTTCGAAAATTCCTCAACGCAAATGAAAATATTTGTGTTGGAGTAAAATAATAATATTGTAACAAAAATTATTGTCTGTGTCTGCCTAAATACAAACAATACAATTTAAAATAATAGCGGTTATTCATAAAAAAAAGAAAAAATAAAAGTTTAAATCACATAAGCTTTTACAAATTTCAGTTCACAGGAATAACCCTTTCGTTGGAAATTGGTGTGACAGTTCATATAAATAATAAATACTCGTACCCTGACATCCATCCAATGATATCGCGTCTTACAACACGGACTTTCGAAATTTTAAAGTTGATAACGGCCTTATTGTTGTAGCCACATCTGTCAAATTACATACATGCATACATACATAATTGGTCATTAAAAACCTTCAGTCAGGATTACGGCCTATCTTCTCACACCACTCATGTTGTGTGTGTTAATTTTATACATGAGTGAAGTGACGTACAGTTTAAAGTCGACTCCGAAAGACGGATTTGTTAAGAAACTTTTCATGGCAATTTCTTTTCTGATAGCCAAGCTGCCATAAAGTCTCTGACGAACATTGCGAATAATTCCAGGATCGTCAGCGAATGTTGCCGCTGCCTCAACCTTCTTTCTGGGCGCTTCAGCGTCACACTTATCTGGGTCTCCGGACACTGTGACATTCTGGGAAACTGCAGAACCAACGTGCTAGTCAGGGCTAACGCACTACTTCCGGAATCCTATTCAATCGACTGAGGAATGCCACTTACCTCGTTCAAACTGGCCATCGCGCGGAAATTCTTCCGAGACGCCAACCTATCCTGGATCAATAAGGAGTCCTGCTCTACCGCTAGACTCACCTGGCCCCTGATGGATAGAAGGCTTACCAACCAGTTACTTGGACTTGGTCGTAACATCATCTCGATCACAATAGCCATGCTTACAGGTCACTGTGTTGTGGGTAGACGGTTATAGCACTCGACATGATGTGCAATAATTAAAATCTTTTTTATCAAACTGTAAAAAATTATCTTTCTATCGAGAGGAACATTTGCAATGCAGTGTAGAAATTCGAGTATATGTGTCAGCAAAGTATCGGACAACACTCGCACGTCGACGAATCACATGATCTGCCGAAAATACAACAGCTCTGTGTCGTGATTAAGGTCTCAAATAACCCGAATAAAACTCAACTAACTCAGGAACTGAAAGCAAACGACCAGCCCGGGAAGTAAAAGTAAACGACGATGTGTATTCGCTAAGTGGTCTCGTAATATTCATCAAAAACCATCTTCAGTGAGGAGGCATACTTCTGGATGTATGCGTACGTAAACAAACAAAATTGTCGAATTTGGTGAAATACCAGTTAACATGAAATTCAAGAGTGTCCAATCCATTCCGAAAAAGTCACTGTTTGGTGCGGATATTGGATTAGCCGTGCCATCTGTCCATATTTCTCTGAGAAACAGTATGGGTCGATGATTAGTACTTTTTTCACCTAAATTGAATGATCTGGGCATGACACATTCGATATTCTGCACGAGCGATTTGACGGCAGAGTCTTCTCGTGAGAAGTTTAAGTACACTTGGCACCAAGATTCGACGATTTGACCCCGTTAGACTTTTTATTCGGGAGTTTTCGTAAGCCGCAGGTGTATGCAGAGTAGCTGTAATCCTTTAAGGATCACTTAAGGATTTGCCAGTGCTATGGGGCGAATTCAGTCTGATTTATGCCTCAGAGACATAGAAAATTTAATATTTTGAATGCGTTCCACCTATGACAATGTGAACGAGACTATATTCCTTATGCATATTATATACCATCAAACGCCCACTTTGTTTTATTTATCTTCAACTAGAGGAAGTGCTTTATGAAAGGCCCTTTAGATATTATCACGAAAATGGAACCATCGTTTAACATTAACATGAGAAACAAAAGCTACACTAACACATACAACGAACTTGTTACAAGTAAACCAACAACATCGTTATGAAAGAAAAGGAGACAGGCAAGTACGAGAGAAAGCAACAACAAACAACGCAAGCAAAGTGCACAAACAACAATGAAGTCGCAATAGAGTCCTCGAAAAGGCGAAACCCTGAACGTTCTACTTCGAGAGTCTTCGTCGGATTGTTTGTGTGAGCCTATCAAAAGACAAGACAAATCAGGCAGCGAGTCAGTAAGTCAGTCTTGTGTGAAGACGCGTTGCGTGCGAAGTAAACAGTCGTGGTTTGAAGATGGCTGTTGTGAAGATCTCCGCTATACAGATCTAGCGTACAAGTGTTGTTGCTTACGCTAAGGGTGTGAGCAGAGAAGAACAAGAAACAAGCAAGTTGTTGTTGTATCGTGAAGTTGTATACGGTGGCACACAACTAAAGATTTTAATTGAAACAAAACACCAATTTCTTTTTATTTTGCTTGAAATCAACGAACTCATATACTAAACGTTTTTAAAAACCTCAAAAACGTAACAGTATTATGAGTGCGCTGCAATGTTGATTGGGCGTCTAGATGTAACAGAATTTGACGTTTCATGTCACATGGAAAGGCAGTGTTAAAAACATTTGTGCTCTTCTTGCGAGCAATACTGTATTAAACTAGAAACATGAAAAAAATGTTTTGCGGTCTGTCCACAGACACAAGGTGTGTTTTATTGCCAGTAATATTTTTTGCTTACCTTGGTTTTATTCGATAGAAAATTCTATCTTTTTTGCACATAGCCGACACGAGATAATCTTAGAAAAATGGTCACACATTATAATGATGATAATAATGATGATGGCGATGGTAATGATGATGATAATGATGATGATAAAAACCATATGTTGGTTTGGCATTGCCTATGACCATAATCATGAACTGACAAATGTTTATCAAATTATCTGTAAATTTGCCAAACTACCAGTATTATTGCGTCTTTATTTTAATATTATACCCGGATTAAGGCTCCTTCATAACATCTGTATTTGAAAATACTTTTTTATTTAATCATCAAATAAATGTTTATTTTCATACTATGGAAACTCTTTCTCTCATACATACTTAATGATGCCAATTTAGTTGATTTAGGCTTAAGTGGACAAAAGAATTTGTTTTGCCTCTTTTTTTTATGGGCATTTAATAATTAATTTGGAGTCTTTATGTTTTTTATTTTTTTTTTTTGATTAAGTGCCATAGTAATCTAAATAAAAAATATTGTATTGAAAACAAATTATTTAAAATGTGCCTAAACAAAGAATATAATCTCGAATAATGCATAACTAATCACAATTTACAAAAGTTCTGTATTTAAAACACATGTCAGCAATAAAGTGTTGCTTCTAGTTATTGGCACTTTTATTTATAAGGCAGAGGGAGGGAGGAATTGTTTACTTTTTGTTGTGACAGTAATAAATATTGTAACATTAAAATCAGCAAAAGCTACACAAACACATACAACGAACATGTTACAAGTAAACCAACAACATTAGTATGAAAGAAAAGGGAATAGACGAGTAAGCGAGAGCGCAACAACAAGCAATGTGAACAAAATACATAAACAACAATGAAGTCGCAAAAGAGTTCTCGAGAAGGCAAAATCCCGAACGTTTCTACTTCAAGAACTTTCATCAGACTGTTTACATGATCATATAAAAAGGCAAGACAAAGCAGGTAGCGAGCAGTAAGAATTCAGCCAGTCTTGCGTGAAGACGCGTTGCGTGTGAAGAGAACTGTCGTGGTTTGAAGATCGCTGTTGATAAGATCTGCGGTGTAAGCAAAGAAGAATAGCGGATAAGCAATTACTTTTGTGTTCGTCAAGTTGTATATGGTGGCACACAAAAATAGTGCGAACAGTAAAGAGTTCCTGCTTAGAACTAGACCTCGAACTAACATTGTGCCCAGTCAGTATCTTCTAGCCAGCTTGACTGTCCGCATAGATAATCACAATATCCTAAATACATGCATAATTGGCCATTACAAACCCTACGGCCTAGCTTCTCACACCACTCATGTTGTGTGTGTTAATTTTATACATGAGTGGTGGAACCTACAGGTTAATGTCGACTCCGAACGATAGACTTTTGAGAAACTTTTTCATGGCAACTTTATTTACTACCAGAGTTTTTGCCAGCAATCTGCTGAGAGCAAGACAGCGAAGAAACATTTTTTCAAACTTTGAACCGTGCTCTCACTTTTAATAAGCCAACACACTGCTTACTAGACTTCGGCGACTTCACTTTGTCCATTTTACCGTCAACCTTATAGGCCTCAAGAGCAAGCAGTTTGTACAGTCATTGATCGTTTTCTCTATAACATTACCGGTCTCGATTCAAAACCATCAACAACACTAGTGAATGTGGGTATCAGTATTAGTCCCCCGACAAAACTTAAAGAATGAATTTTTTAAAATTCCGACCAAAGATGAGCAAAGATGAGAGTTTAGTGCAGATGCTTATTTCTGGTTAACACATTAACAAATCATCATTACATTCATTAAAATTGATTCTTTGATGTGTTTTATATGCTGCCAGCATCCTTGGTCCTTATTTCTTTCGAAGTAAGCAAGGAACTGCCGTAACGGAAAATGGTGATTACTATGGAACTGCATGCTGATGGAATTTTTGTTTCTGAAAATTAGTAAGATAAACATTAATGATCGATTCAAACAAGACAACGCAACTAGAACTTTTCTTCCAGTAGTAATCCTGTTTAGGGGCGCTCGCGTGCATGTGAGTCTCCACTTTTCATTAGGAAATGTAGTATAATACTATGTTCAGATATGCACTATTATTGAGTCAATATTCGGTTTATTGAGTGCAATATTTTAAGTGTTCAGATATAACAATGTACGCAGTTCAGCTGCTTATTCAATATACATTTGACAGCTGGTAAACAAAATAGTTGGTTGTTTCAGTAACATTGTTTTTATTTTGTTTTTTTTTTGTTGTTTTTTTTTTGTTGTTGTTGAAAGCTGTTGAGTTGTCAAATATCAACAGAGAGTGTTCGGATAATTGTATTATGCTCACTGAACGTACTAAAGGCAGTGCTGCATTTTAATTTTTACTTAATATTATAACAATTTGCGTATTTATTGCGCAATAATTAATTGAAGCTTTATATGAAATATTGAGCTCAATAATGGCGTTTATTGCGATTTACGCTATAAAGATGCATATCTGTACGCTGTATTAGAAAAGCATGGCATGATCGCAATGCCAACAGATGTTTTAGAAAAATCACGACACTATACAGTAGAGAAATTCCCTAGTTTTGACCATATGGTTACGGTGACATATATTTTTGGTTATTTTTATTATTTTTTTTTTATTTATTTAATAGATTCAAAAACAAAAAACTTAAGAATTAGTATAAAAGAATAGCATTGATCTATAATTGGCTTAACTTATAGTTGTGAGCCAGAAAGGCAACATTAAGGCAGCAAAAATTCATATACTTTGATCTTATTTACAACATCAATATTAATATTTTCATTTCATTTTCATTTTATATATTCATTTAAATACAAATCTAAGCAAATTCATTTAAGATCAGTTTTCTGTATTTTAAGCAAACTTCAACATAATTAATAAGTAAACTAAAACTGTGAGTGTCACCGTTGAGAACATTTATGACCTCAGTTTGGTTTAATTGGATTTTGTTGAAAAATTTTATTCTAAATTCATTAAAAACAGGGCAGATACCAATGAAGTGAAGCGTATTTTCCGAAGAATCTAAGTTGCAAAGAGTACAGATTCCGATTGAAGAACTCCTGAACGGTCTAGCGTTTATATCCAAAAGTCCACCTCTTGCTCTTATCAGTATACTTAGCTCCCGCGAAGAGAGTTCCGAAGAAGTTATTCGCAACAAGGAATACTTTAGTTGGCAGTATAGGTCGTGGAATTGAGAGTTTCTGGCATCAGAAATTAAATTATCGTATTCATACCTTCTAACGCGCTGCAAGATTGGCTTGCAATGTTTGCTAAGGGGCACCGAGCTATCTTCAGGAACAAAGTTGATTTGGTTACATAAATCCAACCAGTCCTCAGCCCAAAATGTCTGCTTATCAATTATGATTTCTGCAAGCTTGCGAGGCAATCTGTTGTAAGGCATATTGAGAACCTTATTGATGTAATTAAAGTGCAATTTTAATGTATCCAGATATAGTGGTTTTAAATCCGTTTCCAAAAAGAGCATATAGTTAGGAGTGTTCTTAGGTAATAGTAACATCTTCTTAATGAAAAATCTAAACAATTTTTCCACCACGTCATACTTTTTATATCCCCATATTTGTGCACCGTAAAACATAACTGACCGAGATACGGCAGTAAAGATTTTAAGTTTATTTTTATTAGATATTTTAGGATGGTTTATATATTTCGACCAAAACGAAGATACTGCCATTTTCGACGTAGTTAGTTTATTTTCTAAGTGTTTGCTAAATGACAAATTATAACATAAGTCTATTCCCAAGTATTTATACGAATTTACAATTTCGATTTCATTTGTACCATACATCCACTTTAAGCTTTTTGGTATTCTTGTACCGTTACGGAAAACTAATACTTTCGATTTTGAAAGATTTACTCTTAAGTGCCATAAGTCCGAGTATTCATGGAGAGCATCAATCATGGTCTGGAGATTGCTGGGAGAATCAGATAACAAAACAATATCGTCAGCATAGAGGAGAACTTTCACTGTGATATCACCGATAGTTATTCCCATAGGAAGTGCGTCAACTAAGTCATTCAAGTACAAAGCAAAAAGAATCGGACTTAGAATACAACCTTGTTTAACTCCCAGGTTAACCTCAAAGGAGTTGGAAAGGGAATTACCAAAAAATATTCGGCTGGTAGTGCCATCATACGATTGTTGTAGTAAACGTAATATTTTCGACGATAATCCAATATTTGCTAGTTTATAAAATAACGAATTTCTGGGGATCGAATCAAAAGCACAGGTGAAATCCACAAAGAATGCATACGTATTTCTACCATTTATCCTATTCAAATGTACAATATTTATTAAATTGAAAACATTATCAACTGTAGAGTACTCCTTTCTAAATCCAGCTTGAAATTCATTTAAGATATTATGCTTGTTAATCCAGTGAGTAATACGATTCATAAGGACGTTATTGAAGATCTTGCACAGCGTATCAATTAGAGACAGGCCACGATAGTTTGATGGACAGTTCGGATTACCTTTTTTCAGAAGCGGAATTAAAATAGCAGATTTAAAACTTTCTGGAATAGATTCCTTAAGGAATATAGTATTGAAGGTATAGAGGATCTCATTAATAAAGCTGACAGGTGCATATTTGAAGAATTCATAGCTGATGCCGTCTTGTCCGGGGGATTTATTGTCTTTTAAATTTTTCAAAACAGCAATAAGCTCGCACAATTCAATGGGGGAATCAAGGAAGGCATCTACATTGTAAGGCAAGCACCAATGAAAAGTCTTAATGGGATCTGTATAATCCAAAATCTTAGTAAAGTGCTGAAGAAAATCATCAGCACTTAAGTCACAACCAATACGTACGGAACGAGCTTTTAATTCCTTTGACAATTTCCACCAGTCTTTGCCACATTTAATATGATTTAATTTGTTTAAATTGGAGTTGTAGAGTTCTAATTTGCTACTGCGGCATGTATTTAGATACTTCCTCTTAGCTGCAACGTATTTTAATTTATTGGTATTTGTATGGTTTTTTCTGTACACCTTAAGATACATCATCATTTTTCCACGAGCACGAGCACACTTCCAGTTGAACCAATCTTGCTTAGGTTGAAAACTAAACTTATTCACTCTTTTAACGTAAGAGTCTAATATTTTATTTTTAACAGTGAGAACCATCATATCGACCGAATTATTTTCCACAGAAGGGGAATAGCATGCCAATTGGTTCAATTTTTCGACATAGCTGACAGCATTGTTTCTATTCCAGTGTATTCTCTGCGATCGTACTTCGGACTTTAACGTAGGATTTCTGTTGTTTGGAATGATTAATTTGATATCTATAGGCATATGGTCTGAGTAAGGTTTATTAGCAATTTTGAAACTGTCCACAAACATTAGGAAACTATGTGAGCCAATACAATAATCAATCAAAGAATTACCTCTACCTCCATAAAAACTTAATTGACCTTCACCATCTCCATCAATTCTGCCATTCAACACAATACCTCCCATGTTTTCAACCATATCCATTAATCTTTTTCCCTGACTATTAACAGCCTTGTCTTTAGAACATCTAATTTCTTTAATATGTGGTAGATCTGCTAATAGGTTTGTATCCAATATACGTTGTTCTTCTCCAATTCGCGCGTTTAAATCTCCAACAATGCAAAAATTTGTGGGGCACAGATAATTTAAGAAAGCTTCCAATACTTCAAAATCACTATTCCAGTTTGTACAATTAAGATAACGTGGGATAAAGTAAAAAATATCATTATTCAGTCTTCCAGTCAACACAATATTACCATTAGCGAAATCAGAGAATTTAAATTCATAAAATTTTTCTATTTCCTTTTTGAATCCATATAAACAACCCCCACTAGCTCGGCCAGAGTTGTGACTTTTAATGGCATCAATCCAGTATAGATTGTAATTTGTGAAATAATTAGCAAAAAATGATTGTTTGCTTGATAAAACATGAGTTTCGAATAGAAAAAATACATCAAATTTATTAATATACGCAACAAAATTTCCAAAATTAATACTATTAGCAAGATTAGCAACATTATAAGATAGTATTCGACAAAAATTGTATTGCTATTGACCATTTACTTTACTGGTTTTAATCGTATTAGAATATTTTGAACTATTTTCCTTGACAATAACATCAATGGGGACGTTCGCTTGGATCAACAGTTGTTTTATGTATTCAGCGTCATCATGTGAAGAGGCGACAACTTTACCAAGCAACCAGGTGTATTTTCTGTTGTTGATGAAGGAGCAAAACTCTCCAAGACGCACCTTTATATTCCTATTAAACTTTGTAATTTGTTTGTTCATATGTCTTAAATTATAACGCGTATCTTGTTCATCTTTGGTGTAGTCCTTTTGTATAAAAATCGAGCCTCCCTTTAATTTATTTTTCGCAGCTAATATATTGAGGGCTTGTAGACAAGATGCCAAACTAAATAAAAACGTGTGTAAATGTGGCAGTGCTTGGACTGAAACTATATCTGCACTAACGCCTAGTTTATTGGAGCACAGATCGATGAAATGTTCTTTGGCTTCTGTTACATTAGTGGTAGTAAGTCCCTTGACAACAATATTTGACGATCGGGTTCTTCGATCAATTTGTTCAATACGTGAAGAAAGAGTTTTAACTTCATTTCTAAGTTTTGCATTTTCCTCACGAAGCTCGTCTATTTCAGACCTTATCGATAACACATCATCTTTTTTGGCAACATCTTTAAGTTTGTCATCTAATAGACTACAAAATTTGTTCCATGAAAAAACATCGGGGGAGTTATTGTTAATATTTTCCATTTTATCTTCGGGCTGTTTACATGTAATAATTTGTTTTTTGTTACTATTTTCTATCAGTTGTTCAGGGGACAACTGTCTAGCACGTTTATTGTTCATAAGTTTTTGGTTATTTTTAAAACATACAATTTAAAAACGATTTATTTTAATTTAAAAATAAATACAAACACGAGCAAATAAATTAAATATTCATTAAGACTCATTGAAATACCTTTTAAAACCAAGAGAACAAAAAAAAACAAGAATTTTTTGCAAAACCAAATTGATATGAAGTAAAATAGCGTCAAGCATGTATCTACCTGCATACATACATACATATATATTTTGACATTTAGTATCTTTGCCAAGGACGCCAACAAACAAAAAAAACAAAAATAAAATGTTGTCATCTTTGAATACTTTTAAAAGAAAATAAAAATTGACAAGAAAATCTTAAAAAAAAAAAGAAACAAAAAATAAGTAGAACATGAACGTTAACGTGGTTGACATAGAAAAAGAAAACGAACATAAATTTCCCTATTTGTAGGGTCATATATATACAAATCAACCATCCAATCACTCAGACATTCGAAAATCATCTGTCACCATTTGACAGGGTTCATTAATAACCATGACACAGCAAAAACCAATAGACGATAAATCGAATAACGTTGTTTAAATAGAAAATAAATGAGTGTTTTTAGCATTTTTTCTTCCAAGAAGTCAAAATGATTTTCTTTTTTTTTTTTTATTTTGCATTTTAAATCAACATTTATTTCTATTGTCGCGCGGAATTATTTTTATAGGCGCGGATTAGATATTCTTTGTGTTAAACATAATATTAACAGAATAGATTTAAATTGAATGTAAAATTAAATATGCAAAAAGCATTTTCAAGTAATTTTGTGGAAAAAATTATACGACTAGCATGCTTTTTTTTGCTTCATATTTAGACGTAGTTTTCAGACAAGTTAAGAAAATTTAATTTTCTTTAAAACTTTTTATACATTCGTGATCTATTTTGACTACTTCAGAGTTATCTTAGCCTTCAGTCAGATTTACAACCTTGCTTCTCACACCACTCATGTTGGAAAATGAGGATATACAACAACAAAAACCGAACCCGTCGTTGCCACTGCGTTTAAAAAAAACTCGTTTAATTGAAGAGTTTTATCGACATTGGTCCGGCACTGCCATATTTTTGAAAAAGTTTACTTTATTTTATCTGTAAGTTGTAATAACGAAAATAAGTTAAAGGTAACTTTACAGTTCACTTTAGCTAAAGTTACCTTTAACTAAACCCAAGTTTAACGGCAAGTTGTAATAATGGTCCATAGTCTTACGCCCGATTTACTGGTATGGTAAATACCTGATTTTAGAAGCTCGTGGTACACCAAACCATTATGGTCCCACCAAACACACAGCATTGTCTTCATGCCGAATCGATCCGGTTTTGCAGCTGGATTAAACCACGATTTTTTCCATTTCCGTAGAGTATTTTTTAAGCGTTTCTTGAAATTTAAATAAAACACAGCCTGTGTGACTTATCTCTGAAACTTTTTATATGCTTGACAGACCAATTGATATCATTATATGTGGAATATAACATCATTCAATTGCCTGTCATATCCAGGCTCTGGGCTTGGCGTATTCGAAATGTTCAACTTTCCAGGCTTTGGCGCATGAAGGTTGGATTTGATCGATGGCATGTGTCATGTCGGCTTTGAGGGCTACTGTAATTTGTGACTTAATGCCATGCAATTACGACTTAAGAAAATCCCACAAGATCTCCATTGTTAGTTAACATTACCTCCACGTAAAATGACCATGTCCTCAAATCCCTCGTGCAGAGCGCCATCCTGTTGAAACCAGATGTCCATGAAGTCCAAATCATTCTATTCAAGATGATTACGAATATATTTATAATATTTGATTGGTGGGATAGATATTCTATGCTCCGATTTAGCATATTTGTGTCATCGCTTCTATTATCATCTTTTGCAACTTCTGTTCTGTTTTTGATCTGCCCCAATCTGTCACCTCTGCGGCCTCATCAATAGATGGGTCAGAGGGAAGAGTAGAGGCGTTGGGGGAATGGATCGGGTTGTAATGTTTCTAGACATCTATAGTCTGCTACAGACAGTGTAAGAAAAGGCTGGCTGCTGGTCTTGGATAAGGCCAGTTTAAGGTTAGTTATCGGGTTTATTACGGGGCACTGCGATATTAGGTCACTGACAGGGATATGAAACAGATCCCAGCCAGACTATTTCAGGGTATGTTGCGATGAGGAGGAATTGGAGACTATCGAGCACCTCCTCCTCTGTAACTGTCCAGCCCTTAGTAGTTTGAAGTTGAGGACCATTGGCAGGGGCTTCTTTGAGGGTTTGAATTCTGTGTCAAGAGCCTACATCAAGGCTCTCCACAGATTCATTAGTAACTTGAGCTGGTTAAGAAGTGCTAGAGCCTCATTAGTGTAGTTGCGCTCTGCCTTGTGTTTTCTTTGGTCTGTGTAATTCCACCGCTTCCTATTCTCACTTTCCTACTTCCTCTCCTTTTTCCTTTCGCCTCTATTATCCTTCCATCTTAAGGACGTTTTGTATAATGGTTCAACTGTACTTGTCTCGTTTGACAAGTACACGTCCCCTAACCGAAACCTAAACTTCTGTTAAATACTTAACATTACTCTGTTGACTTTAACATTGACTCTGTCAAAATTTTTTGGTTTTTGTCTTTGCTAGTTAAATACGCACACATTAAAAAATATCACACCATATACGTATGAAGATATTAATTTATTTTATTTATTTATTAATAACAATACAAGTACAAAATATATTTAATTATTTACGAACTGAGTGATTTCGACATTGTGCTCGATGTAGGGTAATACGGTGTTCAGAAATGCACCTTTATTGCGTAAATGGCAATAAACGCCATTATTGAGCTCAATATTTCATATAAAGTTTCAATTAATTATTGCGCAATAAATATGCAAATTGTTATAATATTGAGTAAAAGTTAAAATGCAGCACTGTCATAAGTATGTTCAGTGAGCATATTACAATTTTCCGAACACTTTCTGTTGATATTTGACAACTGAAATGTTAACAACAACAAACAAAATAAAAACAATGTTGTTAAAGCAACTAACTGTTTTGTTTACCAGCTGTCAAATGAATATTGAATAAGGAGCTAAACTGCGTATATTGTGTTATGTCTGAATACTTAAAATATTGTGCTCAATAAACCGAATATTGACACAATAAAAGTGTATATCTGAACATAGTATTACAAACCTGAGTCTCTGGTGGGATTCGAACCCACAAGCCTCACGCTAATAGTCGAGCATACTACTGAAGCACTTAATTTGGCTTGGCAAAACTAAAATAAAGTCCTGCATTACAGATCATGCCTAATTTGGTATCAGATGTTTTCACAAAATTGTAATACATATTGATTAGTTTTCACACATGAGAAATACAAGAAACATTTTAAAATTTTCTTTCTGTGGACACGCGATTTATGCCGAACACGAGTTGTATTAAAAGTTAATGAACTTGATGAACAAAAAAACATTTTCTTTTTGCCCGATTTCATTTCGTCAATAAATTACGTATTAAATCTCAGGCTAAATGACAGGTATTTTAAAGGTGAACAATAACAAAAGCAACAAATTCTTTTCAATTTAAATTGTAAAGAAAAAAAGAAATCGAAAGTAATAAAACAGAAACATTTACGCATTTTCAAAAACCAAGGAACAGAAAAAATAGGAAAAACAGCGAAAAAGACACAAAAACATGTGTTTACTTAATTTAAAGAAGAAAAAAAAATGTATTTAAAATGAAATCATTTAAAATCGCTAAACAAACAATAAAACAATAAACATTTAATTTAAATAATACAAGAGTATGGTATAATAATAATAATAACAATTATAAAATAAAAATCAAAAATAAAAACCAAAAACCAAAAACAAAAGAATCAATTGAATGTTTATCTTTTTTAAAGCATTTTGTATTGTCAATTCCGCTCGGCCAAAATACACTCAAACAAATAAATATTCACACGTTTTTGTAAATTTCATTTTAGAAACAATAAAAATCTCTGTACGCATTACATGATGAGCAGTCTCATGCTCAAAACAGTGTTGCAAAATTCAAATTTTCAAATGGTACTGAACTATAACTGAAAAAGTACTTTTTTGCTTCAAATGGTACTTTTGTAAAAGATACATACATACGTAAAACTTCTCATACCATTTATTTTGTGTGTGTTCATTTTATACATGAGTGGCGGAACCTACTGATTTTGGAGAAATTTTATCGTGGAAAGTCACCGTAGTCTAGTAGGTAGTGTGTTCGCTTATTAGACGTAAAGCCCCAGACCAGACATCAAAACGAAATATGAAAAAATAAAAATATTTCATCGCCTCTCAGCAGATTTCTGGCAAAAACTCTGAGAGTAAATAATCTGTCGTGAAAAAATTTCTCAAAATCTGTCGTTAGGAGTCGACGTTAAACTGTAGGTCCCACCACTCAAGTATAAAATTAAGATACACAACATGAGTGGTGAGAGAAGCAAGGCCGTAATCCTGACGGAAGGGTTGTAATGGCCAATTATGTATGTTATCGTGGAAATTTTATTTTCTCTCAGAGTTTTTGCAAGAAGGAAGTCGCCGGAGAAATATTTTTCTTTACTTCGTTTTGATGGCGATGTCTGCCATGGGGTTTGAACCCTGGGCTCACGTCGAGTAAGTCAGCACACTACCTACTAGCCTCTTTATTTATTTATATCTCATACACATACAGCACAAAAAACAGCTAATTCGGAGTGTAACAAAACTTAAAAGCCCCGTTTAGTCAAACGTTAATGGAACGTAATGCAACATACATTCGTTTTTAGCATATGAAGAGCAATGAAAATACATACATACATACATAATTGGCCATTACAACCTTTTACTGCTAGGCCGTAATTCTGACGGCCTAGCTTCTCACACCACTCATGTTGTGTGGCCCAATTTTATACTTGAGTGGCGGGTCCTACAGTTTAACGTCGACTCCGAACGACAGATTTTGAGAAACTTTTTCATGGCAGGTTTATTTACTCTCAGAGTTTTTGCCAGAAATCTGCTGAGCGGTAGTCGCCGAAGAAATATTTTTTATTTTTCATATTTCGTTTTGATGTCTGACCGTGGAATTGAACCGCGGCTTGGCGTCTAATAAGCCAACACACTACCTACTAGACTACAGCGACTAGGGGGGTAGCAATGAAAATGCTTACCGAAATTACATTACGTTTCGGCAAGCGTTCTTATTGCTTTTCGTATTCTAAAAAAGAAAGTACGTTCCGTGGACGTTTGGCTAATCGGAGCTAAAGACTAATTCTACCTTTAGCATTACGTTGAACATGTTGTTGATGCATTAATAGTTGAAAAGCCCAATAAAATCTCTAATAATAAAAAAGTACTAATAAGTGCGTATTCTAAAAATGCACTTACGTTCCGTGGACGTTTGGCTAATCGGGGCTACAGACTAATGCTACCTTTAGCATTACGTTGCACATGTTGCTAATCCATTAATACATAGTTGAAAAGCGAACGTCATCAAATATGTAATAATAAAAAAGTACTGAAAGCCTGGCGGGGGTACTGCGGTATTTTTGAAATGAAAAAGTACTGAAAAAAGTGCAAAAGTACTGAAAAAATTAATTTTTATTTTGATAAGCACTAAACAAATAAAAATTTTAAAATCATTGCATTGCACTAGCTCAGTTAGACAAATTATAAATGCAAACAACAACACAAAAACACAAACACACGTTAACACTCAATTAAATATCATAATTAAAAATGAATGATTCATTTAATTAAATCACTATAAATAATTAACGGACCTCAAGGCGACAAGCAAGGCGCTTAACAATGGAGGGCTAATTAAAGAAAATGCTAATGTTACTTACAATATACTCGTATGTGTGTAATGAGGTAAGTATGTTACGTTCATACTACACACAGTCTCTTATAATCACTTTACTCTCCCAATATTAACGGACCATTCTCTTTGAGTGTATTTGGCATATTGAGTTTAAATGTGAATTAAAAGAAGAGGAAAAACAAAAAACATAAGTTCTGTTAACATCAAGCCATTAATAATGGTTTGTTTTGTTTCATTTTATTGCTCGTATAAAAGGAGGAAAATGAGTTGAAATTCACAATATGAAAAGTTTATTTTAATCCGCACTCCGGTTTTGTTTTATTTCAAAAAATAAAATAAAATAAAAAAAATTAAATAAAAACAAAAACTATGAAAAAACATCAAAAATCCTTTTAATTTAATGCCAAATGGCAATGTTAGGGATAATCACTTAAAAGTACTACAGTGTGGTTGTTCAGAAATCGTTGTAGTCTAGGATGTGTAGTGTGTTGGATTATAATATGCTGCAGAGCTTTTGCCAGAAAGCTGCTGAGAGAAAGACCTCGAAGAAATTTTTTTTATTAACGCACAATCTACCTACTATAACACATCAACAATATTTGAACATTATTTTATATAAATGGTACCTACGACTGATCTATAAGTGGCACTTATTTTGACATACTTTTTCGTGGCTGTTTTGTGACAGCACCGCTTAAAAAATGGCCTAAATGGGGTCAAATCATATAATCTTAGTGGCCACTTTGTCTACTGCTAGAAATACAAAACAGAAGTCAGTAATCATTACGTGGTACCTTGTGATTATTATCATTCTCGAAATAGTACTGTTCAATTGTGATGCAGTCCAACAAACCACACAACAACAGCTGCGAGCCTCTGAGCGTTCTTTTGATTTTTTCTATTTACGAATCATGTTGTAAACATTCACGTATTTATGTATAGTGAAATGTTAAACCTTACTGATCATTTTTGATATTGTCACAAGTCATGTTTGTGCAGCCCTTGCTGCACTGACCAACTTCTTCGTTTCCCTAATTTTCGTGGAACTTGGACAGTACAGGGACTGCGTTCACCCGTGGCATCACAACGGGCCGCTATGCATGCTCAAGTGAGCTTTGTGATATCAGAGCTACCACTCCGACCTAACCTAATCTACTTCTTTTTACGCAAAAAAAATCTAAAACAATCACAATACGTTTATTTTGGAAATTACCGAAAACTCATTGTATACCTGGTACGGTCAATAGGACGGTTTCATTGTCAACAACTGTTAACATCCTCCTATGGGATGTATGTATGTTGATAATAAAATACTACAGTTGCAGAATGTGAAATCTATATAATACTGTGTTCAGATATGCACTTTTATTGAGTCAATATTTGGTTTATTGAGTACAATATTTTAAGTGTTCAGACATAATAATATACGCAGTTCAGCTGCGTAAACAAAGCAGCAGGTTGTTTCAACAACATTGTTTTTATTTTTTTTTGTCGTTGTTGACATTTGAGTTGTCAAATATCAACAGAAAGTTTTCGATTAATTGTAATATGCTCACTGAACATACTTATGACAGTGCTGTATTTTAAGTTTTACTCAATATTATAACAATTTGCGTATTTATTGCGCAATAATTAATTGAAACTTTATATGAAATATTGAGCTCAATAATGGCGTTTATTGTGATTTACGCAATAAAGGTGCATATCTGAACACCGTATTAGTTCGATGGTTATCAACTTCTTTGTAATCATCCTGAATACAATGATCAGGACTTCATCGAGAACTGGTTTCAACAAGATGGCGCTCTGCATGAGCGATTTGAGGACATTATCAATTTACGTGTAGGTAATGTTAACTGACAATAGAGAGTGAGTGGTGTGAGAAGTTGGGCCGTAATCCTGATTGAAGGGTTGTAATGACCAATTATGTATGTATGTATCTGAACAACGTATAAACTCAGTTACTTTATTATTTAAAATTATTAAAACTTAGTTGAATGAAATTAATTTATTAAAATTTTAATACTTACAATTTGCTACTAAAATGAGTAAAAGCTTACCTAAAAATAAATAATAAAATTGAATTAATGAAAAAAAAAAGAATTATATTGTTTTGCAAATTAAAAATAGTTAATGACTTAATGCCACAATGAATGCCTACAAGCAATGAATACCCCTAATAATCTAGTTTAAAACAATTAAGAGGGAAACAGAGAATGCATATTGCAAACGAAGCGTAAAAACATTAAATATTTATTAAATAAATCTTTATATTGTCCTCTACATACAATAATAACAATTTTATATATTTTTCACTACAAATATTTTCAATTGCACAGAGAGGAGAACAACATTTTGAAGGCCAAAAATAAATGTTATTTTAAAGTGTCATTGTAGCTGTTGAGGGGGGGAGTAATAAGGATAAATGTGTATGCTTATGGAGTATTTATTCAAAAATTTTAACAATATACGATCACAATTATATAAAAACATGGTATGTTTTCTAATTCTCTTGGATCACAATATGTCGGTCACTAAATTTTGATAACGAAGCTATATAAACAGTTTTACTTCTCTAATTCGGCTTGTAGCCTCAACTTTTTATACCTTAGTTATCGATCAGATGCAGTTAACGCCAAAAGTGATATTCTGCTGCGTTCGAAACTGGGCCCTCTCCTTTTCTGCTTATACTATATACATATGTATGTACATGAAGTCGCCGTAGTCTAGTAGGTAGTGTGCTGGCTTATTAGACGTAAGGCCACGGTTCAAAGCCCAGATCAGACATCAAAACGAAATATGAAATTATATTTCTTTGGTGACTTCCTCTCAGCAGTTTTCTAGCAAGAACTTTGAGAATAAATAAAATTGCAATGAAAAGTTTCGAAAAAATCTGTCGTTCGGATTCGACTTTAAACTGTAGGCCCCACCACTCATGTATAAAAATGAACGCACACAACATGGGTGGTGTGGGAAGCTAGGCCGTGATCGTGACTGAAGGATTGTAATGACCAATTATGTATGTATGTATGTATATGAAATAATTATTTGAAGCGAACTTTTTTGATTCCTAATACAGATTTGGAA
This sequence comes from Sarcophaga rosellei, assembly GCA_930367235.1. NCBI lineage: Eukaryota > Metazoa > Arthropoda > Insecta > Diptera > Sarcophagidae > Sarcophaga > Sarcophaga rosellei. The sequence continues at coordinate 53,007,666 of OV884018.1, read as the reverse complement.
TACTAGGAATTGAGAACTTAAGAGCATTTTTGCAAAGTGATGAACCATTTGTGAGGTGGTAGTAATGTGGACTTCTCGGCTGTTCTTATTTATATATACATATATATATTTATCCCATCCCAACAATCATACAGTCATGGACGATCCTACTCCTCGCCGCACCAGACATAACTTCACAACCTACAATACCGGTATCACCCACCTCATATCTAGAATAGTGGACCTGCAGTCAGTTAGGGAAGCATAGTGTTCCCTACATAAAACGACAGTCACGACAGCCATGAACGAACTCAGCCACAACAAGGCTATAAATCGGCATGCACCACCAATCTCTTATAATGAAAGGCAGCTACCAAGGGTTACCAGCACAATCCTGCACCAGCTAAGATCAGGATGGGCGAACATCTTAAACAGCTATAGGGCAATGATCATCCCGGGGACTTTGGATTGGTGCCCCTCATGCAATCAAGCACCACATGATACGGTGCACGTTTTTAATTGTCCCCACAAAACCGACAACCCTGCGACTGATAGACTTGTGTCTGAACCCAACGACAACAGCGGACTTCTTAGGACTACCAACCACATGACGATAACTACATACATACAACACTTATTATACTTAATTCATCTCTAACCCATTCCATCTCCACCAGAATAACACAGGCATACAATCAAACACATAATTAGCTATCTCATATCTACAGGGAGATACTTCCGGAGACAACAGCAGAACTGTTACAACAACAACAACCCCGTATAATCAGAATAACGACCACCCATATTGTAAGCGGATCAATTTTATACATGAGAGATGATGTTTACAATTTAACTTCGACTTTCAAGTGACAGATTTGACATTTGAGACGTGACTCGGATGTACCAGGTGTATCGGAATGAAATGAGCGTGTTTTTTGGTAAAAATAAAACACAAAATTTTAATGGGAATGTAAAACAAAATTTTATTCAAAGTATTAGCCATTGCTAGCAACACATCTTATCCATCCGTCATGCAATTTGTGGCTTCCACTGCAATGAAACTGTTCGTCTCTTGAAGCAAAACAATTTTCGACTTCCTCGTAGAAATCAACCAATATGTGTAATACCAATGAAAATAAATAGTTGTCGGAAGGACTGCTGGCCCCACCAGACACACAGCATTGTCATCCTGCCGAATCAATCTGGATTTGTTTTTAACTGGTTAGAAAATGTTTGTTGTTCAACATTTAACATTTCTTCCATTTGTTTCAGACTCAAAGCATTATCTTCATTCAATATTGTTCACAATTTGAAACCAGCTTCTGCATGTTGCTTTTGAAAGAGCTCGACCATCATATGCTCAGACAACCATTCTATGCTAATCTCGAGCACGCTGGCCTTAAACAAATTGTCAAACAACTCCATCAATACGAAATATGAAAATTTATTTTATCAGCGACTAACTCTCAGTAGGTTTCTAAAAACTATGAGTGTAAATAAGATTGTCATGAGAAAATTGTCAAAAATCTGTCATTCCGAATCGACTTTAAATTCCATGTGCCGCCACCCATGTACAAAATCAACACACACAATATAAGTGATATGAGAGGCTAGATCGTAATCCTGATTGAAGCGTTGTAATGAACAATTATGTATGTATTGTTACGAAAAGGGAAACGGTGTACCATAGTTTAACATTAAAATGCTACACAAACAAATACAACGAACTTGTTGCAAGTAAACCAACAACATCATTGTGTAAGAAAAGGGGATAGACAAGTAAGCGAGAAAGCAACAACAAGCAATATGAATCAAATAGACAAATTTATTTCTTTTTTTATATAGATATAGCGGTGTCTACTCTGGGAAACTGGACCTGAATATTTCTCTCCGTCTGCCGGACTACTGTAGTGTGTTTCAGGCGGAGGTGATGGCGATTTACCGAGCCGTGCAATGGATCCTCGTCAACGATGCTCCTTTCACTCGCGTCTCGATCTTCTCTGATAGTCAGGCCGCGATAGGATCTCTATCGGGTTCCGTGATTAACTCTAGGATCGTTAGGGAATGTCGCCGCTGTCTTGACCTTCTTTCTGGGCGCTTCTCCAGTGTCTCTCTGGTGTGGGTCCCCGGCCACAGTGGAATTCCGGGAAACTGTAGGGCAGACGAGCTCGCCAGACCTGGTGCGCTCCTTCCGGAATCCTCTTCTGTTGAATTGGGTATCCCACTTGCCTCGGTCAAGTTGACCATTGCGCGGAGGTTCTTTCGGGACGCCAACCTATCCTGGGTCAATGAGGAGTCCTGCTCCACCGCTAGACTCACCTGGCCCAAGATGGATAGAAGGCGTACCAACCGATTACTTGGTCTTGGTAGTGATGTCATCTCGACTACAGTGGCCGTGCTTACAGGCCATTGCGTCATGGGTAGACACGCGGAAAGAATGAGGCTCCCTTTCAACGACTTTTGCCGTGGATGCAGGTCCACTGAGGAAGAGGAGACTGTTGTTCACTTTCTCTGCCAGTGCCCGTCTCTTGCTAGGTGTAGATATAGGTTATTTGGCTCCCCATTCCTTGTTAGCTTAACGGAGCTATCATCTATTGACGTCAAGGATATAGCTCCGTTCATCAAACTTTCTGGCTGGTTTTCCAGTGCGGGGTAGTCGTGCTTTTGTTGTGCAGACCTTGCGCTGACCTCCTTTTGCCTGATTTTGGTGGAACTTGGTTAGTACAGGGACTGCGTTCACCCGTGGCATCACAACGGGCCGCTATGCGTGCTCAAGTGAGCTTTGTGATATCAGAGCTACCACTCCGACCTAACCTAACCTATATAGATATAGTTCTATAGTTCGATAGAGTTCTGGAGAAGGCGAAACCGCGAACGTTGTATTTCAAGAACGTTCATCAGACTATTTTCGTGGGCATATAAAAAGGCAAGACAAAGCAGGCCACGAGTAGTAAGAATTCAGTCAGTCTTGTGTGAAGACGCGTTGTGTGTGAAGAGAACAGTCATGGTTTGAAGATCTCCGCTAGAGATCTAACGTACAAGTGTTATTGCTTACGCAAAGGGTGCGAGCAGAGAAGAATAACGAAGAAGTAAATTATTGTTGGATACATCAAGTTGTAAATAGTGGCACACAAAAGTAGTGCGAATAATAAAGAATTGATTTAAAACTAAACACAAATTTATTTTTATTTTGTTTGCAATCAACGAACTCATGTTCAAAATGTTTTTAAAAAGGCAAAAACGTAACAGTATGTACCTCATACAATTAACAAAATTATATCAAATCCTATTACTTTATCACGTCATTAAAAAGTTCTTCGTAATTGCGCGCGTTGAAGTGATTCCAACAATTCGTTGATTACCGGTCGATAGAATTATAAACCTTATTACTAACAATGCCGTCAGAGGTGTGATGTAGGGACACTACATATCGTAATTGAATAGAAATTGTTCAGCATCATATCGTAGCCAATCTACAGATGCATTTCTGTTTATTTATATTGTAAAGAAAATAAATAAATAAGACAAGGCAACAATCGCAGACAACTTTTGTTTGGTAAATTTTCTTTTTATTTGCGAATCGTTTTTCAACCACAAAATTAAATTGTTTATTATTCTTTTATTTTCTTTTATTTTTTTGTATACTTTTTCTATTTTAAATATATTTTTTTCTTTATTTAATTTCATTTTCACTATTTTTCACACAATTCTTAAATACATACATACACATTTATTTAGAAAATGTTGTGATTGTTTCATTTTCAGTTTCACATTTTAGCGAAATTAAATTGCATGTGTGTCTGTCTGTGTGTGCAAGTGTAAATTTTTAATTTCATTTTCAATGAGCCAGTCAGCCAATTAATTGTTTACAAAATTATCTCTGGAATTTATTTATTTTTATTTAAATTTAATTTTTTTTTTCTTCTAATTTTTACATACAAAATTGCGAAAATTCCTTCATTCCATTTGGATTGGAACGAAGGCAAACCGAAACAATTTACTTACATTTTCATTCTAATAAAATTGGAAATAATATTCTGATTATAGCCACTAATAGTACTATGTTCAGACATGCACTTTTATTGTGTAAATCGCAATAAACGTCACTACATACATACATACATACATAAATGGCCATTATAACCCTTCAGTCAGAATTACGGCCTAGCTTCTCACACCACTCATGTTGTGGGTCTTAATTTTATACTTGAGTGGCGGGACCTACAGTTTAACATCGACCCTGGCTTTACGTCTAATAAGCGAACACACTACCTACTAGACTACGGCGACTTAGTCATTATTGAGCTCAATATTTCATATAAAGTTTCAATTAATTATTGCGCAATAAATACGCAATTTGTCATTAGTACGTTCAGTGAGCATATTACAATTATCCGAACACTTTCTGTTGATATCTCACAACTCAAATGTCAACAACGACAAAAAAAATTTGAATCAACTATCTTTCAAATGAATATTTCTTATATTATGTCTGAACACTTAAAATATTGTACTGAATAAACCGAATATTTCTGTATATGGAGAAGAAGTATTTGAAAGGGAATTCGTGGTTAAATGGAAAATGTTCATAGGCGGAGATTCTCCTCAAGCCAAACGGGTTTAAGACAATCTAACATTTTATTAGGTGATGACTATATAGGAAGGGTTTTGAGACATGCATTAGACTAACCTGAAAATCTCCAAGAATCTTTTTTAAAAAAGTAAAAGTTTCTTATTTCAATTACTCGGTTAGGTTAGGTAAGGTAGCGGACTTCACTTAAAAGAGGAGGAAAATAAGGTTCCACTTAAGCCTGCATTTAGGCCTATTGTAATACACACATACATAATTGGTCATTACAACACTTTAGTCTGGATTACGGCCTAGGTTGTCACACCAGTCATGTTGTGTGCGTTAATTTTTATACATGAGTGGAGGGACCTATTGTATACCACAATCAATTTTACATTCAATAGAGAAAGCCAAACTGAGTTCAAAATAGATCTTACTATGGCAACAATTTTTATATTAGAGAGCTCGAACAAAGATATCAAAAAGGTCTGTCTCTTTATGACATAAGGCAGTCCCTTTTTACTCCCTACACCCACAACTGCTTTATAAGTCTTTTGCCGGAATGCAGAGTACATCAGCATGCCTGCCAAACAGCGGACAGCGGCCTATAAGAATCGCTATTGTGCAATGGATAGCCATGCGATTTAAGAAGAGAAGTCAGTCAGTCCTGTTCTTATCCATACGTGTTCAACAGAGTCTATCAATATTGCACGTACAATCGTGCTGCATCTTTCAGGTGGAAGTGTCATCAATACAGACTGCGGTGAAAATTATTAGGGACGCAAATATCCCCAAGTGGGATATTACTTTGAGATTCCATCTACGGGCTAGTAAGCTTATAATTAACAATGCGATCATCGATTCTGTCAAGCACAGAAGGGGGACTTCGGACACGGACAGAATGTCGAACAGAAATTCTGGTCAAAACTAAATGGAGGACAAACGATAAGGCTGCTTAAACCACAATGAAGTATGCCTGGTATGGTTGTCGGGGTCGTAACGGAACATTGCATTATGGGCATGCATACGAGGGTCATTGATCTAAGGCAACTTCGAAATGATTTCTGTAGAAGCTGCAGGGATGAGAAAGAGAATGAGACTATCCTTCACCAAATGGGAACATTATCGGCATCTTGGTGCTTACTACATGGACGATCTGGAGGAACTGTCAAGCATTAATATTGACAGTCTGAGCCACTTCATCAGAAGCTTCAAGTGGTTCCGGAAATCATCTATTCCTATAATGGAAAAACTATATTGACTAAATGTGTTCATCCAATTTTGAAATTCTATTGTATGTGGAGATTTCCAGCATGTAAATGGCTCGCACCCTGTCGTCATAGTCTAGTAGGTAGAGACTTTCTATTTCTTCGTCGACTGCCTTTCAGCAAATTTCTGGCAAAAACTCTGAAAGTAAATAAAATTGCAATGAAAAGTTCCTTAAAAATCTGTCATTCAAAGTCATTTTTCAACAGTAGATCCTGCCGCTTATGAATAAAAACTGACACACTCAAGAAACTAGGTCGTTACACTGACTGAACTGTTGAAATGACCAATTGTGTACATATTGTTACGAAAATTGAAAAAACGGTGTATCATCGCTTAACTTTAAAGCAATAAACAAAGGCTACACGAACAAATACAACGAAATTGTTACAAGTATACCAACAACATGAGTATGAAAGAAAAGTGGATAGACAAGTAAGCGAGAACGCAACAACAAACAATGTGAACAAAATACACAAACAAAAATGAAGTAGCAATAGAGTTCTCGAGAAAGCGAAAACACGAACATTCGAGTTCAACAACATTCATTAGACTGTTTACGTAAGCATATAAAAATTCAAGACAAAGCATGCAACGAGTAGTAAGAATTCACTCAGTCTTGTGTGAAGGCGAGTTGCGCGTGAAAAGAACAGTCGTGGTTTGAAGATCTCCGCCGTTGAAAAAATCTGCGTTGTAAGCGAAGAAGAATAGCGAACAAGCAAATTATTGTTGGATACATCAAGTTGTAAATAGTGGCACACAAAAGAGTGCGAATAATAAAGACTTTAATTATAACTAAACACAAATTTATTATTATTTTGTTTGCAATCAACGAACTCATATTTTAAATGTTTTTAAAAAGGTAAAAACGTAACAATATATATGAAAATGGCTCCTACCCATTATTATTAGCCTTGTCCTGTGATATAAAAATTATCTGAGCGGCATTAATTATAAAACGTTCCACTACAAACTTGTTCTGTTAGCTGCCTTACGTTATATTTGAGTGCAAATTTTATATAAAAGCAGTTGAGCAAAGGCACGTGTTCCCAAGTGTAAAGTGTTAAAAAGCCCAGGTTATTTAGACAAAAATTAATTCAACTTTCCAAAAAAAAAACCCCCGATTATTACGCCTTAACTAATTCAGTCACTCACTTATGATTTAATTTAAGCCGCTGTACGTCAGTTTTGATATAAATTGAATACATAATGAAGGTTAAGGGCCAACATTCAACATATAACCGTATTCACACACGTTCAATGCCTGCCATTAAAATTCAAATTCGAAATTATTTTAAAAACTCAGCAGCACAATGTAAAATATAGAATTTTAATCATTCAAACACAATTTTCGGATATTTCCAAATTTCCTCTTCCCTCTTGTTTTGTAATGCAAATTAAAGTATTAAAGTTTAAATGACAAATTGTTTGAAACTTTGTTTTCAATTACTTTGGGTGCAAACAGATAATCATCATTCACTCAGTCATCCAGTCACTCAGTCATCCAGTTGGCCTGCCAGACATCTATGAGAACGAAAGCATATTCACTATTACACATAATCCATGAAGCACTAAATTAGACTTTTTGGTTTGATGAGTTGCTTTTAAAAAGTTTCAAAATTAAAATTGAATTGTAAGGAATTATGATAATAGACTCATTAAAGCAGAAAAATTAAAGGCTTTGGTGAGAGGCAAGTGTCAGAGGGGTTGGTGGCCTATTAAAAACAAACATAAGTTCTTCTATTATCATGAAATCTACACATACTCAACGAAATACAGTTCGTATGAGAACGACACAGAGACGTGGTAGGACTTTCGAACTTCGAACAGTTGATAGCGGTCATCTTATTGAAGCTACATCTCTCAAATTAGTTGTTATTCATTCGGTCGAAGTTTCCGTAGTCTAGTAGGTAGTGTGTTGGCTTCTTAGACATAAAGCCCGTGTTCGAACCCCAGGTCAGACATCAAAACGAAATATGAAAAAATATTTCTTCGGTGACTTCCTCTCAGCAGATTTCTGGCAAAAATTCTGAGAGCAAATAAACCTGCCATGAAAAAGTTTTTCAAAAATCTGTCGTCCGAAGTCGAAGTTAAACTGTAGGTCCCGCCACTCACGTATAAAATTAACACACACAACATGAGTGGTGTGAGAAGCTATGCCGTAATGCTGACTGAAGGCTTGTAATGGCCAATTATGTATGTATGTATGTCATTTAGTTTCGTGTTGATAAATCGCTACGGACGATTAAAGGCAACAATCTGTATTTGCTGGAGTAATTGGGAACTAACCCTAGTTTTCATTGAAAAATTATCGTCAGCGATGAGGGCGAGCAAAGACAATGACATGCGTGCGTGCCATGGGCTCTGGAGAAGTTGGCAACTGACCCTAATTTTCATGGACTATATCGATAATTACCAACCTTTTTTGGCCTGAATTAGATAATCTGACCACTAACATGCGGCACATTGCTCATGCCTCATTGAATATTATGCACGAGCGATTTGAGGGCGTGGTTATCTCACGTGTAGGAGATGTGACGTCATTAAAATCGTGCGATTTAACCCAGTTCGACTTTTTGCAGCGGGGGTTTCTTAAGTCGTAGCTGTATGCGCTTTAACAACATACCACAGCAGTTCTCGGAGCCAACATAACCCATGACAAGCAAATAAACACAATTTTTATTTTATTTAAATATTAAGATAGGAAACTCTTAAAAGCAGAACCTTTAGAAGATATTGTGCTCCTTATTTAGAGATAAACTTTGTGTTTTTTCTCGTAGTGTATAGAAATTAATTGTAGTCGCCGTAGTCTAGTAGGTTGTGGCATGGTTTTCTCACGTGTAGGAGATGTGACATCATGAGAATCTTGTGATTTGACCACGTTCGACTCTGTGATTTCAAAGCCAATATAATACATGACAAATAAATAAAAAGTTTCAATGATATCTCACACACACATATATACCTAATTGGTCAAATTTTTCACGTCAATTTTACTTGCTCTTAGAGTTTTTGCCACAAATCTGCTGAGAGGAAGTCGCCTAAAGAAATATTTTTTCATATAACATGTTGACGGAGATATCAGTCTTGGAGCTTCAACCGTAGCCTCACGTTGAATAACCCACCACACAAGCTACTAGTGAAGAACATTTCTGGATTACTTTGCGAATTGGAGACGATACAAATCCAAATGAACATGCAATTGCTCATTCCGAAAAACCCACTGTTTTGCGTTGATTTTAGTCAGGCGTCATCATCGTTCCATATTTTTTGAAAATGCCCTTGGAGAGACCATCCATCCATGTTTTAGAGATGGACTTTGTGGTTTTTCTCGTAGTGTATACAAATTAGGTGGCACTGCTTTAGAAATTTTGAAGGAAATCGGATACTCGAACGTGATTCTGAGAGCCAGAAAAGGAGGCGCCATTCAACTTTAGTATGAATCGTATTTAGTACGAGATAGGGTTCTGTGTTGTGGAAATTTTATCACTGTTTAGGACAAAATGAAGGACTATTTGGTATAGTCTGGTCTTGAATTCATAGGTTTCACCGCTCAGGCTCGCAGGAGATAAACGTTTCAAATACGTCTCTGTAAAATCGACGGTGGAGCTTAGAGTTTCAGGGTTATTAACACGTTGACTGCCGACTACGAGATAACTCGTAGATTGCGTTCCCTTCTAGGGTGCCAACTACGAGTTATCTCGTACTCACTAAACCTGTCATTTTTGTGTAGCTACGAATAAAATCGTATTATGTCAGTGGTAGTATCTGGGAAAAGAACAAAAAGTCAATGTTGGCGTGCATGGCCAGTCTTCTGAAAATTGCCGAGGCAGTCAACATGTTAATGAACTTAAACATTGGTCCTGTTAGCATCGTAGGGGAAGAGACCCGCCTTTGAACTTCCATGGACCTATAGGATTAGAATACCTCTCAAGTACTACTGTTCCTTGAGATGATAAGATCTCAGCCTTTACTAATGCCTCAAAGGCAGAAGTGTCTTCATCTTTCGGTCTAACTTACATCTGAAAGAAAACACTTAAGCTTTTTAGGTGAAACACTAAATAATTAATTGTATTGTCCTTAAAAGCTTCTGAATTAATCCCGATTAATACATGTTAGTTCAGGACAAAAATAAACGAGTTTATGTATTCGTATCATACTTAAAAATTCATTTCCCTCAATTTGCTTTTTTTTATTTGCTTCCACACCCTCCTAAATGCATTTCACTCTTTATCCTTTCAATTGCTAATGTACACATACATTTGCAAAAAAAAAATAAAAAAATTAAGAAGACCGTAAATTTATCTTCAATTGTTCCCACATCCTGTTATGGCCTTATTGTTGAAATAAAGCTCTTTATATCCTTTTTCCTTTCATTTCCTGTCCTCGTTTTTTTTTACAAAACAAGCACTTTTAAAAGTTACTTTAACTCAATATGCAATGCAAGACAAAAAAGAATGGAAGTTAACCCAAGACAAATGAGAAAACCACAAGAAAGCGAACAAAAAAATGTATAGACGTTCAACAACGATCGATGAATATCCCTACAGTAGGTGGCTATTGACTACAGTGACTTCAGCATCAGTGTGTCCCATACATACATACATAATTGGTTATTACAACCCTTTAGTCAGGATTACGACCTAGCTTGTCATATCACTTATATTGTGTGTGTTAATTTTATACAGAAGTTTCGGGACCTACAGCTTACGAACTCCGAGTGACAGATTTTTGAGAAACTCATGGCGAGCTGCGAGCGGAAGCCGCCGAAGAAATATTTTTTCATATTTCGTTTGGATGTCTGACCTGGGCTTTGTACCAGGGAATCACGTCTAATAAAGCCAACAAACTACCTACTAGACTACGGCGACTATAAGTCTGTCGCATGCAGTCCTGAACCCCACTCAAAAACCTCGATTCCACGATTACACTTAAACTGATTATATTGGGCAATTGAGTACTTATGGAATCCAGATTGATCCTGCCGTAGAGAACAAGTCAATCTATCGGATACCACTTAAGAAACTAATTAAGTAGTAACCTCATTAAATATACGAGGCAGAGTAATAATTCCACGCCCGTTGCTAGAACTGTGAACTCACCCATTCTAAGTATACATATTTGTATTAACTCTTCGTATTCTAAATCATTGGCTAAATTCTCGTTCTCATAATAAGCCAAATAAATTGAGAATCATATCCGAATACTTTAGGAGCACAATTGTAATGCAATCAACACAACTGGAGGTTTTTTTTCTCTTAAGACCGTTGACTGAATTCGTGATTTCCTCCACAGTGGAATAAGCAGAGCAGAGATCAGCAATGAGTATTCAAAAAGATAAGTAGATTCATAGACTCATAATTTCTGATACTTATACGCATTCATACTTATTTTAATAACATACTCTCATACTACTCATATTCAAAGTTTGAAGTACTCATCGTACTCATACTTAACAATACGCATGATATTGTTGATTTCGACTCTCCTTTACTCAATATTTACGAGAACTCAAAATGACTATGATTTGCGTACGAACACCACAATACTCACTAGAAAATTTGTCTTTGTCTTCGTCGTCTTCTTTTTTTGTAAATGCAGCAACAACTAAGACTGTAAATTTTGATGAATGATTCATATCACTCTAATCATTTATGAGTATATATAATTATTTTTCTAAATTTATGAATGTGAATGAGTAGGCGTATGAATCAAGCATATTTCAAATGTTATGAGTTTGATGTCAACATTGTACTCATACTCATTGCAACCTGTGCTTATAAATCAATGTTGTTGCAGTGAGTACGAATGAATCAGAGTAGTTGAATGCCAATACTGTTGACTCACTAATACCCAAAATTTCATGAGTACTTATGAGTGAGAAGAAACGAGTCATTGCTGATCTCTGAAGCAGAGTCAATCGTCTTCGAGTGATTCACATACTAAATAAAGTCATAGAGGTAGACCTTTCGATAAAGCAGACGAGTATAACCCGTTATTTCACTCTTTGCTCGGTCTCCGTTAGAATTTCGATTGAAAACCAACCTGTTTCTTCAGGGACACGAACATGGCTCGCCTTTTAATGCAATTGTCATGTAATCAGTGCAAAAATTGACACGTTGACTGCCGACTACGAAATAACTCATAGATTGCGTTCCCTTCTAGGGTGTCAACAACGAGTTATCTCGTACTCACTAAACCTGCCATTTTTGTGTAGCGACGAATAAAATCGTATTATATCAGTGCTAGTATCGATAAATGGCTTGTGGGAAAAGAACAAAAAGTCAATGTTATCGTACATTGCCAGTTTTCTGAAAATTGCCGCTGCAGTCAACGTGTTAAAATAATTTTGAGCAAATCTGACAAGTTTTATTGAATAAAGAGAAAAACACGTCTGGAGGCAGTATTTAATTGGTACAAGCTACTCCTTGTAAACCGATTCCGCTTTGAAGGCGAATAATAATAGCATAAAAATAAAGCCATTAAAACTAAACATGTTCGATGATATGAATTGTATTCCTGCTTTGCTCAAAACTGTTAAACAACCTTACATGTGTTACCTTCATAAATACTGCCAAGACCGAAGCTCTTGATGTTACTGACATGGGAATCCATTGTCATATTCACTGTAGTGTTACAAAAAGTAATTTATTTTATCCAAAAATCGTTCAACAGCTGCAAAATGAACGAAAGTAGACTACAAATCTTATACGGTGTTCAGGTATGCACCTTTATTGCGCAAATCGCAATAAACGCCATTATTGAGCTCAATAAATTTCATATAAAATTCATATAAAGCTTCAATTAATTATTGCGCAAAAAATATGCAAATTGTTATAATATTGAGTAAAACTTAAAATGCTGCACTGTCATAAACATGTTTAGTGAGCATATTACAATTATCCGAACACTTTCTGTTGGTATTTGACAACTCAAATGTCAATAACGACAAACAAAATAAAACAATGTTGTTGAAACAACCAGCTGCTTTGTTTCCCAGCTGTCAAATGAATATTGAATAAGCAGCTGAATTGCGTATATTGTTATGTCTGAACACTTAAAATATTGTACTCAATAAACCGAATATTGACTAAATAAAAGTGCATATCTGAACAGAGTATTAGACAACAATCAAGTACAGAAATGTATGATTGCGGTCATTAATGACAGAAAAAGATCCAAATCAACTACTCAGCCGAGTATTGTCTTGTGCTTCACTGAAGTTGTAATGAAATCCTTTAACTGACGTAACCAGCATTTCGACCAATCATGTGTCAGTCATTATATTCAATCTAATCAACTACAGCTTTTTCTCCAATTAAGAAAATAAAAGCATTTTCTCAGAATATGGAGATGTTCCAAATGTCAGCAATAACGAGTAATGCCACCATTACCTACAATAAGTAGTGAGTGTAAGGTATGGGAAGAAAATGTAAAAAATGAAAACTTGAAGGAAAAAATACCATAATGGAAAACAAATAAAATAACTTTGCTCAGGGTCGAGCAAGGCAATACGCAATGGTATTGCCCGGAGCATAAGCCAAAAATAAAGTAAAGCAAAGTAAAGTAAAGTGATGAAGGAACATCAACGAATAGCAAACGAATAAAAAGAAATTCATAAACCCACTTTCAACATCACATATCAGAATGTATAGTATTTGCATGTGAATGTCTAAAATATCATGTTTTTCTGGGTGCAGTATTTCTCATAAAGAAATTTCTGAAGCAAAACAGAAATAAAAAATGTATGAAAACAAATGAGAGATTTACATTAAGAAATCGATTATGAATTTTAGCAATTCTTTTTTTACGTATAAGGTGTACAAAAGAAAAATAGCAAAGTAGAGAAAGGAAGAATTAAAAAAAATGGAATTTAAAATCATTACACAATCTTTGGTTCATGAATTCGATTTCAACTTTGAAAAATTCAAACTTGAAATCGAATGAGTGGTGTGAGAAGCTAGGCCGTAATCCTAACTGAAGGGTTGTAATATAATGATTGTTTTGTTTCTTTGTCACTCAACGTTCATATGAAAGTGATTTTTGAAATCGCGGCAGTGTAAACGTAGGCCTCAGAAAACCGACTAAAAACACATTTTGAAATAGGACTAATAAATGATTCAAATTATAATCATAAATGACCCAAAAAGGAGTCAAAATTAATACAAGCATGACTGATAAATGACAATAAAAGGACTCCTAAACATGACTGACAAATTACTCATAAAAGACCCGTATGCGATTAAACGATGACTGAAAGACGGCTCAGAAAAGAATCATAAACAAAAGTAAGTAAGACTAATAAATGATCAGAAAGCGATTCGAAAATGATTATAAGACTACTAGAGAAAGAGTCGAAAATTACTCATAAATGACTTTTTGAGAGGATTCGCTGGTAGTCACTTATTTCTCCCAACAAAAAAGTCTTTTATGATCAGAAAATGAACGCATGTTCATTAATCACGCAGAAGGATCAAAAAAGACTCGAATTTGATTAAAAATTTTCAAAAATGCTGGCTGGGGAGTAGCTTAGACCTTATGGTAGGTGTATTGTAACAGACCAGAGTGCCAAGTGGCCAGGGTACCCACGGCCCTCACACACACCAACAGTCCAACACACTACCCGCTGGGCTACCAGGGCAACCTGTACGAAAAGAACTTGTTATAATATGTTCAAACATGCACTTTTATTCAGTCAATATTCGGTTTATTGAGTACAATATTTTAAGTGTTCAGACATAATAATATACGCAGTTCAGCTCCTTACTCAATATTCATTTGATAGCTGGTAAACAAAACAGTTGGTTGTATTAACAACACTGTTTTTATTTTGTTTTTGTTTTTGTTGTTTTTTTTTTTTTTTTTTTTGTTTGTAGAAAATTAATGTGTGTTTATTTGTTTGTGGGCTTGTTTGAAGTCTATAGACGGCTAAACGGCTGAACCGATTTTCTTGAAGCTTTCACAGTATCTTCCTGTATGTCAGGAAGGAGTTATAGGCTACTTTTTACGTTGAAATAGGCAAATAAAATAAATAAAAAAAGTATGAGTGTTATTGTCTAATAAAATATTACATATACGTTACCCGTCAGTTCTATGTAATATTTTATACACGACAGTAATTGAAATACGTCTATATTGTAAGAGAATAAAAGAACTAGTGTTTTAGTTCAGTGATCAAGATAAGATGATCTTTTCTTTATTCAAATTTGGTCTTATATACTAATACATTTTCTAATTCTATGAGTGACTTTCTAAACTCACTCAATAACTTAAACTCTACTCAAAAATAATTAAAAGAAAATACATTCAA
Source organism: Sarcophaga rosellei (assembly GCA_930367235.1). NCBI lineage: Eukaryota > Metazoa > Arthropoda > Insecta > Diptera > Sarcophagidae > Sarcophaga > Sarcophaga rosellei. Next base: position 52,992,541 of record OV884018.1, on the reverse strand, counting down.
TGCAATTGTGATGCCCTTGAATTAAACATATACCATAAGTGTTCTAGATCGCACATGTTCTGCATTCACATCACTTAGGTCAGTTTACAACATTGACACACTTCAAAAACTGGAAGTATTACTACACAAACAACACACACAAGTATAAACAAATGTGCGGTAGGTTGAAAGTAACACTTGTAATAATTTAGTGCAACCCAATACATTACATACATGAACTAAATCAGAGTATGCATTTGTACTCTACAATATACATACACTACAATATATATAAAAATGAATGTGTGTTTATTTGTTTGTGGGTTTGTTTGTTTGAAGTCTATAGATGGCTAAAAGGCTGGACCGATTTTCTTGAAATTTTAACAGTACCTTCCTGCATGTCTCGAAGGCACTATAGGCGAGGTGCTACGCCCACATACCCAATAAGTATTTAATGTCGCATATCTCATAAACTGCAACAGTCCTTAAATTTTGCATGGACGACTTTGACGTATATATGAACGGATTGGCTACAGTGGGCGTGTCACCCCCCTCAAATTTTGTATGGACGACTTTGACGTATATATGAACCAAATGGGTGGATTGGCTATAGTGGGCGTGTCACCTCGCATATAAAAAATCACCCTTATTCTGGTTGTCGTCGTCGACGTCGTCGTCGTTTTAGAGTCGACATCGTTTTCTATCGTCGTCGACATCACGTCGACACTGTTTTGGTATTCTGTAACAGTACTGTGTCGACGTCGACTGTTTATAGAAAATTTTATGCTTTATTTAAAAAAAAAAGTTTTATATTTCTGTGATACGAGCGTTATTTTTTAAAAACGTTTTTTATTTGTGATACAAAATTTGAAATCTCCGATGCGGAAAAAAATGATGCCAAATTAAATTTTTTGAAGAAAACGGATTTTCCTGGTGTTATTGGTTGTGTGGACGGAACCCACATTAAAATTTTGGCACCAAATAAAGAAGACCAACATTTATATTTTAACCGTAAAGGATTTTTCAGTTTAAATGCTATGGTGGTTCGTATACTAACATTTTATTGTACCTATTTCATAAACTTAAACACTTCATTTAATGTAGATTTGTAGGATGTGTACTATCTGCACATGATTCCTTAATATGGAATGTAAGCCATGCAAAAAGAGTATTACAGGAACGGTATTGAGCAGGTGAACGAAATTCATGGCTTTTATGTAAAATTTTTATGTCATTATGATTATCATTTAATAATGTTACTTTTGAACTAGGTGATGCAGGATATCCTCTTGAGCCCTATCTAATCACTCCATATCGCTCTACTGTTGAAGGAAGTATGAATGTGGCTTAGATAATGCTACTTATGAAGATTTAAGAAGCGCTGAAATCTACCAACATATTGATGTAGTTAATGTGCAAATTTCACAAAGTAGTGAGGCATCTGAAATAAGAAAAGAAATAAAACGAAGTTTTTCATAATTTAAATCCTTCTTTAATTTCAATTTTTTTCCATTTTGTTATATTTTTTGCTTTTTAGCTTTGAAACAAAAACTTGTCGTTACCAAAAATGACGACGACAAAATCAGAGTCGACACAACACAATATCGACAACGTATTGACTTACAGAATACCAAATGTGTGTCGACAGTCATCGATAACTGTCAATAACGAAAAACAGAATACCAATTTTAAATTGTCGACACAAGTCGACCTCGTCTTGCGTTGACGGCGACAACCAGAATAAGGGTGAATATTAAATTAGTATATCTAAGAATATATAACAGTTAGAATCCTAAAATTTTGTCGAAGCCACTTTAATATCAATATGAACATTTTAGACAAAAATGGGCTGTCTAGAAAAAGGGGGCGTGGTACTTTACATATGAATTAAATTTAAAACTTCTTATATTTGGGAAATCATTATAGATAAAATCATCAAATTGTATACGGGGAACACTGAAATCCATATGAAGAATTTGTGAAAAAATTGCCGGATTAGAAATAATATGGGATGTTCATATAAATATGATACAAAAGTTCGTATACATGGAAAACTATTAGAGCCACTTTGACACACATATGAACATTTCGGGTTAGGGAAATAAATGGACTAAACATCATACATATATCTGATAAACTATTGCAGCTAAAGTCATCTGTATTGCCTGTTCATTCCAATACCTGTTTTATTATATATTTGTCAAAATACGCATAGAGGGACATGTGTAACTTAGGTACCATTAACAGTAGACACAGACAATTGATGACACTATACTGCTTTAATATATTAATAATATATATCTAGCGAAGCACACCGGGTTTTAGCTAGTTGTAATAAAAAAACTAAACATACTTATAACAGTGTTGTGTTTTAAGTTTTACTCAATATTATAACAATTTGCATATTTATTGAGCAATAATTAATTGAAACTTTATATGAAATATTGAACTCAATAATGGCATTTATTACAATTTACCCAATAAAAGTTCATGTCTGAATATAGTATTAGTTAGCATATTAGGACAGATAGATAAGTCCACTAAATTATTATTTAACTCGTATATGTCCAACTTTAAATGGATTTTTTGATTTTATTGGAATCTATAGGGTATACCACACAGCTGATCAATATCCTACCGTTTTACAAATGGCGCGATAAGCGCATGTGGGTTAAATATACCGTAAAACAAAATTTTGAGCATGATGTAGACATTTGGTGACTTTAGTTGTAATTCCTGTTTGCTTTAAAGATTTATTTTAACAGTTCACAGATTGTATAATATTCCGTTCACTATGGTGTTCCCAACACATTTCAGTTAATAGTGTGTCCGAGCAATTGCAATTTCCGCCAAATAAACGTAAAAAATTACTTTTTACTGTTCAGCTAGCTCCTCTTACAATTTAACTTTATTTCCTACACATTTATTTCTCCATTGGCAATCAATTTTTAAGACTCAATTATGGCAGTTGTAATGCTTTTGAACTTTGATTCTTAAGAAGAAGAAACATGTCAATTATGCGTCGCCGCTGATTGGGGTAGCCTAGCCCTCTAATAAATATGATAGTGATGAGTGGCATAATAATCATCTCTTGCCATCAAAGCTGTTTTATTTCATTGTTTTTTAATTTTTTTTCATTTGATTGTAATTTTCGTGCTTTATTTGAGTAAAACAAAAAAAAAGATCAAAGAAATAAAACAACAAGACTGGATACAAATAAAGCAACAAACATAAAAAAAATATTTTCTTTTAAATTTATCATCACATACTCTATGGCTACATGGGCGATGTAAACCTATACTTCTATATTACAGACGGTTATGAGCACTATATGATACCATTTTCCATACTATTTTGATTGTACTCATATGTTCATTAGTTTCTTGGATAAAATTAAACCACACAATATGGGTGGCAGAGATCAGGAATGAATCGTTTTTTCGCTACTCATAAGTACTCATGAAATTTTGAGTATGAGTGAGTCAACAGTATTGAATTTCAATTACTGTAATTCATTCGTACTCACTACAACATTGATTTATAAGTACAGGTTGCAATGAGTATGACTACAACGTTGACATCAAACTCATAACATTCGAAATATGTTTGATTCCTACGCCTACTCTTTCAGGTCTATAAATTTAAAAAAATCCTTATAATACTCATAAATAATTCGAGTGATTCGAATCATTCATCAAAATTTACAGTCTTAGTTGTTGTTGTATTTACAAAAAAAAAAAAAGAAGAAAGAAAAAGACAACGACACAACCTTCTAGTGAGTATTGTAGTGTTCGTACGCGAATCATTCTTATTTTGTGATTCTTGTAAATGTTGAGTAAAGGAGAGTCGAAATCAACAACATCATGCGTATTGTTAAGTATGAGTAGGATGAGTACTTCTAACTATGAATATGAGTAGAATGAGTGTGATATTAAAATAGCTATGAATGCGTATAAGTATCAGAAATTATGAGCATGATTCGAATGTACTCATCGAATACTCATTGCAGATCTCTGATGGGTGGTGTGCGAAACTTGATTGTAAACCTGACTAAAGTGTTAGAATGACCATTTAAAACAAGTAATTAAGAGCCGAGACAGTAGTATGTTGGCTTATTAGACGTAAAGCCTGGATTCGTAGTCCAGACCAGACATCAAAACGAATTATGAAAAAAAAAATATTTCTTCGGCGACTTCCTCTCAGCAGATTTCTGACAAAAACTCTGAGAGTAAATAAAACCTGAGGCTGCCCTTAGGGTCTTAGAGTCGGTCTGGTGCAAATCACGGCTCGTTCGCAAGTGCAAGGAGTCGTTGAGGACCTTTGGACTAGACCGTATCCGTCTTTGCTGGGTTCCGGGTCATATCGGAATACTGGGCAATGAGACGGCGGATGGCCTCGCTAGGTTAGATTCGCTCCCTGGGGGCGATTTAATAGTTGGTCCTGACCCCCCGGTCTGCCACCTCTACGGTCTCATCAATGGATGGGTCGGGGAGGAAGAGCAGAGACGTTGGGGGAACGGATCGGGTTGTTTTGTCTCTAGATGTCTATGGCCTGCTGTGGACAGTAAGAGAACAGGTTGTCTGCTGGGCTTGGATAAGGCCAGCTTAAGGTTGGTTGTCGGGTTTATCACAGGGCACTGCGAGATTAGGTCGCTGACGGGGATCAGCCGGACTATTGCAGGGCATGTTGCGATGAGGAGGAGTTGGAGACTATCGAACACCTCCTCTGTAACTGCCCAGCTCTTGGTAGGTTGAGGCTGAGGACCGTTGGCAGGGCCTTCTTTGAGAGTGTGACATGAGTGAAGTAAGAAGCTAGGCCATAATCCTGACTGAAGAGTTGTAATGGCCAATTATGTATATAATTAAGTGCCGATAATCGTAATCTCATTCCCCTGAATTCAAAATGCCTTTTCCAAATTTCGTAATAAAATATATCTTATGCTTTGAGTAATTTTCGATTGATTTATGCTAAATACCACTGTACAGCTGTTTAACTATTTAAAAAAAAACTCCCCACAAAGTTCAAGACCTTTATTAGAGTTTTCTTCTGGACGTACTGTCTGCTATTGCACGAGTGTCAATTGTTAAGACATTTGCATTAAAAGTTTTGCATGAAAGCAATCTTTTAATCTGATTTGTTTAAGTTCTTAAGGTATTCCAAGAATCACCATCATCTTCAGGTTGTGGTATGAGTCATATAAAAATAAAATCTACAGGTTAAATTTTGCAGTACAAAAATAAAAATTTTTCTTCAGATATAAACTGCAGGTGGTGGTACATATTTTAGATTTTTTTATATTCGACTGTAATGCAAATATTTTCCTCATATCCCTCTTTGCATTCCTCTTATTTAGTTTTTCCCTCAATGTCTTGAGTGTGATGATACTTTTTTTTCTCTTTTACGTATTGGATTCAACCCACACATCACGTTGCAACAGAGTTTTTATGGCGTCATCATCAGTGTGATGTGACGGTGTTGTGTATCTGTAATAAGTAATGCATGTGTTGGCTTACACTGTACATCAATTTGAATAGGATTTAGTAAGAAATTTGAGAAACAAATTTTCTTGAGACAACGTATTAATGCCGCTCAAAAAACGAAATAAATCAAGCAAAATTAGAATATTTAATCCCAAAGTAAAGCGTATTCTTTTAAAATCATTTTTCATTATTCAAAACTAAATTAAGTAGAACTTCACAAGGTCTGAACCAGAGATCAGCAATGAGTATTGTTGACTTACAGATTGTTGAAATGATAAAGACGTATAAGTAATATTATTATCCAACATAATTAATAACACTCATACGTCAATGTCAATGCTACGCACATTTAGTATGAAAGGATTATCTTATGCTAGGTATACAACCGAGATCAGGAATGAGTATTCAAAAAGATGAGTAGATTCGAATTATACTCATAATTTCTGATACTTATACAAATTCATACTTATTTTAATATCATACTCATACTACTCATATTCAAAGTTTGAAGTACTCATCGTACTCATACTGAAAAATACGCATAATGTTGTTAATTTTGACTCTCCTTTACTCAACATTTACAAAAATCACAAAATAAGTATGATTCACGTACGTTCACTACAATACTCACTAAAAGGTTGTGTATTTGAATTGCTTGCTGTCTTTGTCTTTTTCTTTGTTCCTTTTTTGTAAATGCAACAACAACTAAGGCTGTAAATTTTGATGAATGATTCGAGCGCTCCCTTTGGCTTTGTGATTGAGTCAAATACCAATATGGATGTCTATAAATGTTAAGCATTTATATTTCAAATAAAATGCCAACATCCATAAGTAAGAATAATATTGTTACGTTTTTACCTTTTTAAAAACATTTGGAATATGAGTTCGTTGATTGCAAACAAAATAAAAATAAATTGGTGTTTACCAACAACGTCTATTTACAAATTGACGTCGGTTTACAACTTTACGTATACAACAATAATTGCTTGTTCGCTATTATTCGTTGCTTACAGCGCAGATCTTTACAAAGAATATCTTCAAACCACGACTGTTTTCTTCACACGCAATGCGTTTTTATACAAGACTGACTGAATTCTTACTGCTCGTTGCCTGCTTTGTCTTGCCGTTTTATATACTCACGTAAACAGTCTGATGAAGATTCTTGAAGTAGGACGTTCGGGGTTTCGCTTTCTCGAGAACTCTATTGCGACTTCGTTGTTGTTTGTGTATTTTGTTTTGTTGTTGTGTTCTCGCTTACTTGTCTATCCCCTTTTTCTTTCCAACTAATGTTGTTGGTTTACTTGTAACAAGTTCGTTGTATTTGTTCGTGTAGCTTTTGCTCATTTTAAAGCTAAACGATGATACACCGTTTCCATTTTCGTTACAATATTTAATGTAAGTTTTACACGTCATGTAAAAAACGCAAAAATCTCTCGTTCGGAGTCGATTTTAAATTGTAGCGCTCGTCACTTATGCATAAAATTATTACACACACCATGTAGTGGTGTGAGAAGCTAGATCGTAATTTTGGGTTGATATGTCCAATTCAATATCAGATATCAGGTTAAGAGAACAATACTTCTCAGACTAGAAACTTTTTCTTGGATTTAATTTGAAAAACTAACTCTTATTAAAAACAGAATTACGGCATTAGGTATTGTAAAGGGTGATTTTTTAGCTATTATCTTTTTGGCAACACTGGTTTAAACAGCTCACGCACGTTTCGTGTTTTGTTACACTGTCAAACATCATCAGTTTGGTCTATAATTTAACCATGAATCGTCTTACAAACGAACAACGCTTGCAAATCATTGAATTTTATTATCAAAATGCGTGCTCTGTTAAGAAAGTTCATCGCGCGCTTCTTCCATTTTATGGTCAGTTTAATCGACCCACTGAAGCGGGCGGGTGTTCGGGCTATTGTGACTAAATTTCGCACCAAATTTACATTGTTGGACATTAAACCACCAACACGCTTACGTAGAGTGCGAACTGAAGAAAATATCGCAGCTGTATCGGCCAGTATTAGTGATGACCATCAATTATCGATTCATCGCCGTTCAAAGCAATTGTTGTTGTTAATCTGTTACTCAACAACGTGGAAAATTTTGCGGAAGGATTTAGGTGTGAAGCTGTGAAATACAGCTGGTGGAAGACTTGAAGTCGAACGACCTACCGCAACGCAGAATTTTAGGTGAATGGGCTCTTGGAAAGTTGGCCGAAGATCCACTTCTTTATCGAAAAATTGTGTTCAGCGACGAAGCTCATTTTTGGCTCAATGGATACGTAAATAAGCAGAATTATCGATTTTGGAGTGAAGATCAGCCAGAAGCATTGCAAAAGCTACCAATGCATCCAGAAAAAGTCCCAGTTTGGTGTAGTTTACGGCTGGTGGCATCATTGGACCGTACTTCTTCAAAGATGCTGCGAATCGTAACGTAACTGTGAATGGTGAGCGCTACCGTGAGATGATATCCAACTTTTTTTTGCCCAAAATGCAAGGGCTTGACTTGCATGACATGTGGTTTCAACAAGACGGTGCCACATGTCACACAGCACGCGTAACAATGGACTTATTGAGAGGCGAGTTCGGTGAACATTTTATTTCACGTTCGGGACCATTTGAGTCGCAGTCGCGGTCAACATTTGCATGAAATAATCTTCAAACATTAAATTATATGGACCGTACTATCGATTCAAATAAAGATTTGATGAATTTTTCTGAATTTTATGTGTTTTTTTTTTTAATTTTCCTATAGCTCTTAAAAAATCACCCTTTATAATAGGGTTCGCTTAATTGGATTTTGATTGAAATTTTTAAAATTTCTAGGAAACCTTTTTTCTCTATTCTCTATTCATTCTTCGTGTGTATTAAATGGAGATTTGTTTCTAGTATTTTAAGCCTTATTCAAAAAAAAAAAGAACCCACGGCTTTATATTTCAATTCATAACCAATTAAAGCGCCATATATGTAGGTGGGTGGGTGGTGCTTAGCAACATGGGATTTACAAGCTTTTCTTGCTACTTCAAGACATTTTTAAGACATACAAATTTATTATCGCTTGTGCACTCGTTTATTTGTTGGTTTTTTTTTTTATTTTAAATATGTTTTATTGCCAAACAGTTATTTAACTGTTTTATAATTCAATTTTCGTAAACTGTAGGGACAAAGTAAATCCCCCATTGAACAGCTGGCGCTATGTGCTTAAATATGTTTCTTTCTCCTTTTGCACTTTAAATAATAGAATGTTGCCATAAATATGTATGTATGCCAACAACAATAAAACCGAATGTAGACGAATGATTTGTGAGTGATTAAAATTTACACATCATGGGAAATTTTGGGGGATTGTTTTCTCCCTCCATTTATTCTATCACAGTTCACGGTCTCAAAATCGGCTGAACATAAAATCTCATGTATAGTTAAGAGATGTAAGAAATATTTTCATTTGTATGTCATAAATATTCATGGACTTTTAAGTTTACTTAGGGCCATTATTACAACTAGTCGTTAACTAAAGGGAGGATTTTAACAGGCGGATAAATTGTTTTTCATTATTATGATGAGTTAGAAGTGAGCGTTAAGCTAAAGAGAGGATCATACTGCCGGTAACTGTTAAAGTTAATGCTTGAACTTGCCATATTATATACTATTTTCGATATGGCAACTTCAAATTTCGTTGCCACTGCGTTTAAAAAAACTCATTTAATTGAGCAGTTTTATCGACATTGCTCCGGCACTGCCATCTTTTTGAAAACAGTTAACTTTATTTTATCTGTAAGTTGTAGTAACGAAAATAAGTTAAAGCTAACTTTAAAGTTCACTTTAGCTAAAGGTACGCTTAACTAAAACCAAGTTTAACGGCAAGTTGTAATAATGGCTCTTAGTATGTTAAAGCATTTCGTTGTGTGTACCAATAATACGCAAGCGAAAGTGGCTGGCGAAAAGGAATGAAGAAAAATTCATACGAAAAACGTCTTTAAAATCTGTTAGAAAATCACAGAAATGGTAATAAAATGTTTTATAAACTCTTGGCAAAAATGAAATTGTGAAATTTTAATCTCAGCCAGAAATAATAATTTGTCAGAAGGTCTGTGCCTGTGTCTGTGTCTGTAATTAAACGCTTTTCTTAGTTTTTATTAATGACTTGGAAATGTTTTATTCTTAATTTTTTATGAGCCATAAAAAACTGGTGCGCTTGATGAAAATCTTTATTAACAAGAGGCATACATACGTATGAATAATGTTTGGCGTGAGTGGAAACGATTATTAAACACATCATTGAGTTCATATGCATGAGTACAATGTGAGCATTGTTACATCATTATCACTGCCACTTGAATACAATGATTTGTTTGCAAAGAACATCTCTTGAAACATTCTCTCACTGATAGCTACGAGGGCAATGTAACCGTTAAGACACGACACGTTGTATTAAAACGTGATTTAGCATTTATTGAGTCATTCATTCACTTTCTTCGCAAAATTTGTTGCTTAAAAGATGCAAAAAAGATAGAAATAATACAGTAACCATATGGTTTTAAAAATAGAATAGAAATCGATTAATATCACGCTGATTATGCTGATTAAGTGTTTCCGTACATAAAGATTGCTTTTTAAGGGGATTCTTATTATTCAGGAATTATTCTCTATTGAAATTCATAGATAGGTTATTAGACAGGTTTAATGCACTACACTACTTTCAATGGCCGTAAATTTACGACATGTATACACGAGTATATACTAGAGATCAGCATTGAGTATTCAAAAAGACGAATAAGCTGTAGGTCCCGCCATAAAATTAAGGCACACAACATGAGTGGTGTGAGAAGCTAGACTGTAATCTTGACTGAAGGGTTGTAATGGCCAACTATGTGTATACTTGCGTGTATACCAGAGATTATAAATGAGCATTCAAAAAGATGAGTACATTCGAATCATACTTATAATTTCCCATACCTACACGCATTCATACTTATTTTAATAACATACTCATACTACTCGTATTCAAAGTTTGAAGTACTTATCGTACTTATAATTAACAATACGCATGATGTTGTTGATTTCGACTCTTCATGACTCAACATTTACAAGAATCACAAAATAAGTATGATACGCGTACAAACACTACAATACTCACTAGAAGATTGTGTGTTTGCTTTGCTTTCTTCTTTTTTTGAAAATGCAACAACAAGTAAGACTGTAAATTTTAAATCACTCGAATCATTTATGAGCATCACAGTATGAGCTGCACAGTTGTATCTATATTTTATTTCGAAATCTAGAAATGGCATTTTTAATTCAGGGGGAGGAGATTATGATTCTCGGCTCTTACTTACTTGTTTTAAATGGTCATTCTAACACTTTAGTCAGGTTTACAATCAAGCTTCGCAAACCACCCATCTGAGATCAGCAATGAGTATTGAAAAAGATGAGTAGATTCGAATAATACTCATAATTCTAATACTTATACGCATCCATACTTATTTTAATATCATACTCATATTACTCATATTCAAAGTTTGAATCAGAGATCAGCAATGAGTATTGAAAAAGATGAGTAGATTCGAATAATACTCATAATTCTAATACTACTTATACTTATACTTACTTATGATGATTCGCGTACGAACACTACAATACTCACTAGAAGGTTGTGTATTTGCTTTGCTTGCTGTCTTTGTCTTTTTCTTTCTTCTTTTTTTCTAAGTGCAACAACAACTAAGACTTTAAATTTTGATGAATGATTCAAAACACTCTAAACATTTATGAGTATATATAAGTATTTTTTTAAATTTATGAATTTGAATGAGTAGGCATATGAATCAAACATATTTCGAATGTTATGAGTTTGATGTTAACGTTGTACTCATACTCATTGCAACCTAAATTTATAAATCAATGTTGTAGTGAGTACGAATGAATCAGAGTAGTTGAAATTCAATACTGTTGACTTATTTCATGAGTACTTATTAGTAGCGAAAAAACGATTCATTACTGGTCTCTCTAGTTTCTTAATAATTTTTCTAAGTATGGAGAGGAAATTTGCGTCTGTATTTTGTCTACAAGGATGAGTATGTTTTAACCGTTATTATATAGTTGTATGTAAACTCCTCTTACTAATAATAGTGCTTGTAAATCAAAACCAATCAAAAAGAAATCATATATAAAACTGTATTTATACTGATATTATTCAAGATTATTTCATTTTTTCTTTTTTTTTTAATAAGCAAATATGTTTTGTTTCAAATCAAAATTCTTAATATTGACATTTAACATTTGCCTGTCTAATTATACCAGTACACATGTTATCATAACAGTGCCTTAATCTTCTATTTCTAATCTGATTAATCGCACATAATATGTATGCATGTACGTATGTACATATGTATGTATGTATAAACGTAATTAAGTTCAACATCAATCAAACTGTCATTCCGTATTCCGTAAATCTCATTCGACCGTAAAATTTTAGCCCAGAAATATTTTAAGGCTTTAATAAAATTACAATTTTTGCCCGATTTCGAACAAAATTAGAATTTCTAATGAGCCAACCAACAGCCCTCAGCAGTAGCACATGTAAGCTCATATTAATTATACACATCCTGTGCCTGTGAAAGTGGAAATATCGAAACAGCATGTGTGGGAGAGGGGGCAACATAATTAACCAGATTAAGTAGTTTGTTAGGTAAACCTTCTTCAAGTGTAAATACAATTATGCAGGAATGTTTAGAAATAAAAAAAGTCAACAAAAGTTTTTCACTTTTCATTTCATTTTGTAAACGCTTACTTTAATACTCTGTTCAGACATACACTTTTATTGAGCCAATATTCGGTTATTTGAGAACAATATTTTAAGTGTTCAGACATAATAATATACGTAGTTCAGCTGCTTATTCAATATTCATTTGACAGCTGGTAAACAAAACAGCTGATTGTTTCAACAACATTTTGTTGGTTTTTTTTTGTCGTTGTTGACATTTGAGTTGTCAAATATCTACAGAAAGTGTGTGGATAATTGTAATATGCTCACTGAACGTACTTATGACAGTGCTGCATTCTAAGTTTTACTCAATATTATAACAATTTGCGTATTTATTGCGCAATAATTAGTTAAAGCTTTATATTTAAATATTGAGCTCAATAATGGCGTTTATTGCGATTTAAGCAATAAAAGTGCATGTCTGAACATAGTATAACGAACTTAAAGTTTATATGGCTTTATATCTGCTTTGAATAAAATTTTTGAAGCCTTCGGCTCCTACTCCTCATACATTCATACATATTTCTTATGTGCTCATACGTGCCTTTGAAATATTTCTGTGGATTTATTTTCAAAAACCCATAAGCCAGTGATAAAGAAAATTCATATTTTTTTTTCAAATAATAAATTGAATAAATATATAAATAAACATTTTCATATATTTGTTTGCATTACGATTTCAGTTATAAAATAAACATATGGAGACCACCTGTATTTGGTATTCATCTTCGATGTGTTCATCTTTATTTATTGTGCGAATTTTTCAAAGTGAAAATATTCCAAAGAAAGAAAGAAAGAAATGTGCATGGACAGTATTATTTTTTTTTTTTTTTGCAAAATCATTTCAAAGGATTTATAGTTTTAGGGGGGGCCAGAGAAGTCGCTACTTTTGTGCGGTCTCTTTAATGTTTCCACTGAAATTTTGTTGCATTTATTTCTATAACATATTCAGCAACAGGTTGCATGAAAAATATAATAAAAACGTATACAAATAATAAAGTATTTAGTTCTAACTGCATAAATTTATTGAATTTCAACAGAACTTTTAACTCTTGTTACCCATATTCATTCATATAATATTGTTACGAAAATTCAAACATCGTTTAACATTAACATGATTAACAAAAGCTACACTAACAAATACAACGAACTTGTTACAAGTAAACCAACAACATCGGTATGAGCAAAAACGGGTATAGACAAGTAAGCGAGAACGCAATAACAAACAATGTAAACAAAATACACAAACAACAATAAAGTCGCAATAGAGTTCTCGAGAAGGGGAAAACATGAACATTCTACTTCAAGAAGCTTCATCAGACTGTTTACGTGAGCATATAAAAAGGGTAGACAAAACAGGCAAAGAGTAGTAAGAATTCAATCAGTCTTGTGTGAAGACGCGTTGCGTGTGAAGAGAACAGTTGTGGTTTGAAGATCTCCGCGTTGAAATGATCTGCGTTGTAAACAAAGAAATCGATAAAGTCATTCTGGTACACGCGCAAATTAAAGCGGTTGGAGAACAAAGACCAAAAGAAACCCATTAAGGTTAATCAGAGTATCGTGGCGGCATTAGGGTTCTTGGGGATATGACTTAAAATTGGTACGCAATTGCAAAAATCAATACCAAATAAAAATTCCCTATTATAGCAGAAGCAGTTTTTCTATCAACATAACACAACCAACATGTAATTGATTCGAACAACTATACCAAACCACAATCATACCTAAATTACATCATACAACATGTTTGACCAAATGGTCAAATAAAAGTGCAAATACATGAAACGTCTACCAAAGGCCAATAGTGATGAACAGAATCATTTTCTGTATGGCTATATCCCATAGTTTGCCTTGACCTATTAAAATTAAAAGAAAATCGTAATGCATTTTATATAAATAAATTAAATATTTTTTTTTTTTTTAATAAAAAAATTTAATTAAAAAATATTGCTTTTATTAACAATTTAAATTAATTTTTTTCTTTATTTTTTTAATCCATTTGTTCCTTTACTTTTCTTCATTTATAAATATTGACAACAAAATCTATTTGTTTATGTCAAGCATTAATCAAAACAAAAAGAATATAACTTATGAATATTTAACAAACAAATACGAGTAAATGTTTATTAATTTTTGATTAAAATTAAATTAACAAAAAAACAAAAAAAAAAAAATGATTTGAAATTGATTTCATTTTCATCATATACAATCACTGACACATTTTTATTTTTTGTTTATTTAGTGACTGTAGACATAAACACAAAAAAAACTGACCATAATATTTAAAATAATTCCCATTTAGGATTATCAAAAGATCTTATTTTTCTTCTCTTTTTTAATAGAAAGGTATCTGTTGTTAAACCTAAAATTATTTAAAAGAGTTACAAATAAAAAATTACTTATAAATTTAACTTTTATGAAAATCCTCAAAATCATACATTATGATTGGATGATTGGAAGGGAATTGATTTTTAAAATTCCAAAACAGGGATAAACCCATAGCTGCCAGATAAATGAGCCACCAAATCGTCAAATATTTGAGAAGAAAATCGTCAAAATCGTCGAAGACGTTTATTGAAATCGTAAAAAATCGTCAGAAAAAATAAATAAATAAATGAAAAGTTTTTAACAACCCATAATTGAGCCCTTGATCTTGAAAGTGGTATAAGTCAAAATTTTTAAAAATTTAGATTATCAGCTATTTCATATCAAATCCTAATAAAATAACATAATCTGAAGAGATTAACAGTATACCAACAAAATTAACTCGATAAAATGTGTTTATTTTTTTTGTTGGTAAACAAAATACAGTTACTGTGTTTTTTGATAGTGGTATAAGTCAGTCTGTTTACAAAGTTTGGCAAAATAATTAGTCATTTTGTCATGTCTTCAGATAGCGGTTCAGGTATGATCAAGTAATCCTTTTAATGTAAAAACGTACTATTTATAGTTAATTGTAGACATTATACGGCAAAGAAATATAAGTAATGCTCCCAAGAAATGGAAATGAATAAGACTAATATCGTCTTCAGATGAATCAGTTCACACTTTTAAAGTGAATTCAGAACCCTTAAAAAAATGGAAGAAAGCAATATGAAATCAAGAAAGAGGACACGAAATCCACGTAATTATGCACAAAATATAAGAAAAATGAAGGGAAATAGTGGAGAGGAATATGAAACAAAAGAGTCTAAGCATGTGAGTGGTAAACATTTATAAAATAAAGATTGCCTTTGTTCCAAAAAATGTATAAATGGAATCGGATATGAAGACAGGAAAGCTAATTTTGATTCTTTTTGGAAATTAGTTAGTTTCGAAAACCAAAATTTGTTTCTGTATGATTTGGTTCGAAAACAATATTCTGAGTTTTCCGGCATGTGAGAACCATTACACGAG
The DNA here is from genome assembly GCA_930367235.1 of Sarcophaga rosellei. NCBI lineage: Eukaryota > Metazoa > Arthropoda > Insecta > Diptera > Sarcophagidae > Sarcophaga > Sarcophaga rosellei. The sequence goes on along the minus strand of OV884018.1, from coordinate 52,976,922 downwards.
ATCACATCACACTTCAGGTCGGAAGTATCTAAGTGCTGACTTAGATATTCGAACAATGTATGAGCTTTATGTGAAAAAATGTGATGAAAATAATACATCACGTGTGAAGGAGTGAACTTACAGGAAAATATTCAATATGGAGTTCAACTTAAATTTTCATACTCCTCGTAGAGACACGAGCCAAAAGTGTGATTCGCTAAAACTAAAAATTGAAGCATCCAGTAATGAAGATGAGAAGTTGCATCTTATAGAAATTCATGATTCACATCTTAACAGTGTCGAACCGGCTAGAAAAAGTTCAACAGATGACATACAAAAAGCAAAAGATAACCCGAATGAATATTAAGGATTCACATTTGATCTACAGAAAGCATTTTCTTATCCAAAATTCCTAATAATGAGTTTGAATAAAATGTTAATTAATAATAAAAAAAAATGTTTCCTTGATGGTGTAAGTCATTTATAAAGTCATGCAGTTAATTTTGAAAGTGGTATAAGTCATTTCAACCTTTCAAACCCACATTTTCTTATAATATATACTTGTTTGTAAATACTTGCTTGTTGGCACTACTTTACTGTCGAAAAATCATATTCCATACTATAAAAATAAATTTTTTAATCCTTTAAAATGCAACACTCTAAATATCTCGAAACAAGGAAAATATGACTTAAAACACTTTCAAAATCAAGGGCTCAATTATTTCTATTGTAGTAAAACATATAAAGTCAATGTACAACCTTAGGTACATATCTGAGTTCAAAAATAAAGCATTTAAAAGTTTGCGTCCCTCACCTCCATTTATTCATTTTTTGCAAAAATGAAGAAATTTTATATCATTTTCAGGAGAAAATTGTTTAAGGTTTAAACAATCTATCCCAGTGTTGTCACATAAGCGCAGCAATAACATTGGATCACCTTAATCTATGGGTGGTGTAAACATTAAGGAGTCAGAATGGAATACAACTTTCTTGTATGGATCGCTGCCTCAACGCCTATTTTGAGGATTCTCGACCGTGAACAGGAGAGGCCGTAATAGCTCGTCAATGACGGTAGTGTATCCAGTTTGTGTTTCACTGTTCTATCGCTACTACAAAAGAAGTTTGCTCGAACGAAATAAGGGAACTTGTTCCCGAAAATCATATATTTTTACGAAACGCTCGTCTTTCTCGGTCAGCACAATCGTATGTAGTCAATTGGCCAGTGGATTGCACACTGCATTGCAGTAAAAATACGTTTTTTAGTCGGACTATTCGTATGTGGAACTGAATTCCTGCAGAGGTCTTTGCTGTTACTTATGGTATAAAAATATACAAGCCTAGTTTTCATAAACACTGTTTTCTCTTTCCTTCTTCATATTTTCATAGTTCCAAACACAATGCCAACCATCCCCTGAGTGTTGGTCGTACGAAAAAAAATAACGGCGCTTGCCTTTGTTAGAAGCTATAATCGAATTAAATGATAAATTATTCTCAACTACGATGTTATTTAGGAGTTGTAACTCTTTGGCTTTTAAGGGATTAAAAACGTATAAAATACAGAAAAATCATCACAGGTATTCGAAAGTAACTTAAAAATATAATACTTTACTCCTCGTTATTACTAACATAAACTTTCAATAGTAACAATTGGAAAGTAAATGCAAAGCTTAAAGTGGCTTTTAAAGAATATGATGTAAATTTGTAATTTCTACCAAATCGTCAAAATAAGAACATAGGCAATGTGATATTTTTGGGGCTCAACATCGTCAAAATGACAATAAATCGTCAAACCTGGCAGCTAAGGATAAACAGTTTATAATTACACACTTTAAACCATTTGGAAGAACTTTAAACTTTACTTATATAATCTCGAAGTAAACAGTTAACTCCTTACAAAGGATAATTAAATAAGTCTATGACCCTTTGAACTGATGAATTCAATGTAATGTAATTTCGGTAAGCATTTACATTGCTCTTCACAATCTAAAAACAGAGCTACGTTCCGTTACGCAACGAGAACGTGTGGCTAATCGGGGCTTTAGTCACAAGTTTCTCAAAATTTTCTATTAATGACTAAAAAATATCTGTCGCGGTCATCTTAATTTGTTTTGGACGATATTATCGTAGAAGTCAAAATTATTTCCCTGTGTAAGTTCACTTTTTTACATTTTCAAACTATGTAAATCACTCAGTTTGATCAAATTTTGTTTAGTTGTCAACTGGTTAATGTCATAGACTTACTAACACTTCTTCATAAATAGCCGACAGCTAAACCTTAGAAGAAAAACAATTCTGGCTACTGATCAGCCGAAAAATATTTATTCCGAATAAAGGATTGCGTGCAAAAAAAATTAAAAAAAGCTTTTTAGAAGTCCTTGCATTATTCAATGCTAGCAGTTCTCCAAATTCTATTAAACTTTTTTAATTTTTGGCTTAACCCATATGTCTTCCAAATTTATTTTACGTATGTTCAAAACCTTTCAACAGAATGGAATTTTGGGCTGGAAACATAAACAACATTTTTAACATTGCACCATTTTATACCTCTTTGTCATTACAACTCTTCAGTCAGGATTACGACCTAACTTTTCACACCACTTATGTCCTGTGTGTTGATTTTATACATGAAAACATTTTGTAAAACATTTCATTGGATTTTATTTACTCTCAGGGTTTATGACAGAAATCTGCTCAGAAAAAGTAGCCGGAGAAATATTTCTTCATATTTCGTTTGGACATGTCTGACCTGGGGTTGGAACAGTGGCCTAACGTCTAATAATTCAACACAGTACCTACGACTACACTACGGCGACTTACATGAACTGCCGAAGTACTTTAAACTGGTGGGAATTATTAAAGTATGTATCTTGAGCTAACTGAAATAGAGAGGGATAGAAGCAGAAAAAACGGAATGCCAAGTTTGTTAGATGTTCTAACAGAATCAAGTTTTGTGGTTCAGCTTATTGCGCAACGAGATCCGAAAAGGTGTTTAAACATCCATTCTAATTTTCTCACCCAAGTCAAGTTTCTTAGATTTCAGCAAAGTTTCAGTATAACTGGTTATGCTATTCCAATTTTCTTCGCTGTTCAGAAGTACATATATCGCAGAAGTTTTCGACAGTACAGACGACGACTTTGGCCTCAAGATTCGTACGTTCTAAACACCATCTCTCAATTGATCGTGTCATCTTCTCTATTTTAAATAGATATTTGCAAAAATAACCGTATCCGGATAACAGCTGTGTTAAATAGTAATTAACCTCACCAAATTTGCTCCCAATCCAGCGGATAATATCTGGGAGAAGTTTTGCATAGGTACGTGTGTAACATCAAAATTATTAGATCGAAAACTAGCAAATCATTTCGCTGCTAATTTTCTAGCTCTTTTTACTCTTAGCTGCATCTACCTCCGTCTTCTCACTGTAATTAATGGGAAAGAGTCTATTCTTAGAATTTAGATAAAAAACAAGCAATCGGCTTTAATCGATCGATGAGAAAAACTTATAAATTTTGTAAATACTGATAAAACACTTGGCTCTTGATAAACACCAAAGTGTCTTTTCCTACTCTAAAAAACATTCCGATATCATTAGCGATGTGTAAGCAAACCTCTTAGCATTATTTCTCATTACCTCGAATTTCCACATATTACAACCTACCGTTAACTAAAGGGAGGATTTTAACGGGCAGATAAATTGTTTTTCATTATTATGAGTACCCAATAAGATAGAAGTGAGCATTAAACTAAAGGCAAGATCATCCAGTCTGTAACTTTTAAAGTTAAGTTTCAATATACATACATACATACATAATTGGCCATTGCAACCCTTCAGTCAGGATTACGGCCTAGCTTCTCATACCAATCATGTTGTGTGCCTTAATTTTATACATGAGTGGTGGGACCTACAGTTTAACGTCGACTCCTAACGACAGATTTTTGAGAAACTTTTTATGGCAATTTTATTTACTCTCAGAGTTTTTTGCCACAAATCTGCTGAGAGGAAGTCGCCGAAGAAATATTTTTTTCATATCGACGCCTCCATTCTATAACGTTCTATGTACACTTAGAACGTTTTAATGTTCTTGCATTTTAAAATTCTACGTTCTCTAACTTAAATACTGTCAAAATTTGGTTAAGATGCGCGATCCGTTCCGAAGTTATAGGGAAAAATCTACCTAGAATACTCATATAGTCGTATGTCGCGTGAAAACTTTGAGAGCTCATAACTCAAAACACACTTTTTCGACTTAGAATGTTATAGAACGGAGGCGTCTATATTTCGTTTTGATGTCTGACCTGGGATACGAACGCGGGCTTTACGTTTAATAAGCCAACACACTACCTACTAGACTAAGACGACGTCCACCACTAAACTTTTCATAACTTTGATTCTCTTATATTTTAAACATTTTGATGAAAATTTTTTTTGAAAATTTTGAGTTTTTCTATAGAAATTGTTGTTCTTCGGGACCTTTTTAAGGCCATTATTAAACAGTTTTTTTTTTTTAACCTTTAGAAAAAATGGTGTTTGTATGGCTTTAAATTTTTTTTTTTTTTTTTTTTAAAAATTGTTTCAAATAAATCTTACCTTTTAACATTTAAAAATTTAAATTAAGTTGTTGTTACTGTTGTTGTTGGCGATTTTTCTTTTTTATTATTACTGTTGCCGGTCAATTGTGGTCATAAATCCAAGACAAATAGTGAATGTAATAAATTATAAAGTGACATAAAACAATAACAATCAATCATTTTTTTTTCTTTCTTTTTTTTTTATTTCTTTTTTTTTTTTTTTATTTCTTTTTTTTTTTTTTTGTTATTAAATTGTTTATTTATAAAGATTCTGTTATTCTGTTATTTTTATTTTTGAAATTATTTTTATGATTAATTATTGTATTATTAAGTATTTGAATTATATATTGTAGTACTTTAGTATTATTTATATTGTTTTAGACTTGAGTTTTCCATTAAATTACTTGTGTTATAACATACATTATTTTCCAATCGTAATTCGATTTTCATTTCTAGCTTAGTCGCTCACCCTCACTCTCTCTATCTCCTTCGTTTTATTTAATTACCTTATTTTTTTTTTTGTTTTCTTCTTCTTTTTCTGCTTTTTATTTTTACAAGTATAAACACTAATGGGTTTTTTCATACGAAATTAATGTAAACAAATGTGAATTAAGACTTTATTTTTAACAGAGAGGGGGTGGTGTAAACTAAACAATAAAACATTAACAAAATAAATTCCAATACATTTGTTGTTGTCAATTACACACATTGCACTAGTCGCACATACATGTTTTTTATATCGTACATATGTATGTATGTATATACAGGAGATATTTATTTAAAGAGTGAACTTAAGTTCATTCTGTTAATGGGTTTAGGTGTGAGTGTGTGTGTGTCTGCGTGTGTCTATCTGATACTTGTACTTAAGTACTTTTACTAAACCAACTCTTTCTCCTCTCACCATATACAATTATATCAAATATGTATATGATCATATAAGTTTGCCTGTGTATTTATTTACATTTGTATGTATGTATTTTTGTGTATGCATTTTTTATTAGAATTTTTTGTTTTCTCTTGTGGAATATTTACATGTTAAACTGTGTGGAGGAATTTTTGTTTTTTTTTTTTGTTTTTTTGTTACTCTTTAGGAGAATATTTTTAACATGCTATTCATCCATATGGTGGTATTGTTTAAACACCAAACTAAAGGTTAAACTATGGTTTTTTATTATTTTTCATTATTTTTTTTTAATTTTTTTTTTTACTTTTTTTTTTTTATTTGTTTTATTATTTTTTATTTTTTTTTTATAATTTGTTAAACATCAAACTCATTTTTATATTAAAAAAAAAATAAATAAAACGCGTAGAATGAATTTCTTTTAAACTTTATAAACCGAATTCCGAAATTTTTTTTACTTGTAAACTTTATTACATACTTTGTTTGTTTTTTTTTATTTATTTTTATTTTTAATTACCCTTTATTGCTTCACTTTTAATTTAATTTCATATTTATTCATTTTTTTTTTCTCCCAATGTTCCGTTATTATACTGTTAGACACACTTACATTAAATTTGAAATTTATTTGTTTTATTGTTGTTGTTGTTGTTTTCGTTTAATCACATACAAAAGTTCACTCACACTATAAAGAAGCGGCAAAGCATTTACCGTAAGGTTTTCCGTTTCGAGTTATACATTTGTTTGTGTGCGTGTTTGTTATAAAAAAATGAGTTATTCCTGTTTCCCCGTTTTTTTTGTTTTCATTTTATTTATTTATCTACATCCACATATATATGTATGTATGTATATATTTAATTTAACTTTTTTGCTTTTTAACAAACAAACGAAAAAAAATATTAGAAAATAAAATTAATACCGTTATACACGCTCGCCAACGTTATATTTCTTTCCATATAGATTTCTAAACGATGTTTCCGTTAGTATTGTTTGTGCGATACTAAATGTTAATGCTCTACACAAAATTCCTTTTACTCGGCGTTGTTCTACCAGTTTTCTTGTGTCTAACCCCCCACAACCCATCTCTCTCTCTCTCTCTGTCCACAGTACAGTAAAAATGTTATTGTTATTGCATATGCTTGTATTGCGTGTTCTATCCTGTCATTTACTATCACTACTACAACAACGGCTTTTATTTATTGTAGTTTTTCTTTTGTTGTTGTTATTTTTGTTATTTTTACTTAAATTTGGGAGAACAGGTTGGTGGTGTATAGTATATGTGCTCATTAACAATTTATATCATGTTGTTGTTGTTGTTGTTTTTTTTTTTATTACTTTCATTGTATCCTCCCAATCTCTTATTTTAAACATTAAATTTCTCCCACCTTAATGTCTTTTCTATATACATATGTAGTTTATATTGCTTTGCTGTTGTTGTTGCTTTACTTTATTACTTCATTTTTAAAGTGTTGAGATGGGGAGAGGGATACAACTTATTTGTGCATTATTTGTATTTGTTGTTATACACATTTAGACGATTCCCGTTGGATTTTACCCACATTGCATGTGGATGTTATTAAGAGTGCATGGCTATAAAAATATTCACCACACATTTAACATTTTTTTCGTTTTTTTATCTTCTAGTAAAGAGAGCAGCATGCAATTATTAGAAAAAAAATTGTTTAATTTTATTTCATTTAGATTCCACATCTCTTATATGTAACGGATTAATGGATTTAAAATGCACTTGTAGCAGAATTGCCAACTTTTAATTTAAATAAAGAGGATTCAGTATTTCTGAATTTATTTTTTTTTTTGTTATTTCTTGAAGAATTTAAATGCATCTCATTTATCAAGGTAAATCAGTAGTACATGGTGACTATAGCTGACTTGCTAAGGAATTTCAAATGAATAGTTTTCTTGCGAGTTATATACAGTGGTGGCCACGAATTTAAGACACGACATATGATGGACTTATTTGTGATAATTTTGTGATAATTGAGAAATCTCAAGAAACCCATGATATTTTGGAAAAATATACTTTGGAGTTTTGCCGCTTCGGCTCTGATGGAAAGCGGTACGTATGGCGCCCTCCAAACCTGGAGCATCATCCAAAGTACACCCTAAAAACGGTCAGACATGGTGGTGGAAATGTGATGGTGTGGGCAGTATTTTCCTGGCATGGTGTAGGTCCCATTTACAATATAAATTCTAAAATGGACCACCATGTTTACAAAAATATTGTAACAGACACAATGATACCATTCACTGAAGACAACATGCCTCCAATATAGAAATTTATGCATGATAATGACCCTAAGCACATTTCACGTCTAGTGAAGAGTTGCTTAGAAGAAAACGATATCATTGTTCTTAAGTGGCCAGCTCAATCCCCGGACCTCAATCCAATTGAGAACTTGTGGAATGATGTTGAGGAATATGTACGAACAGTTAAATCAAAAAATTCAAGCGATTTGTGGGAAGAAATCCAAAGGGTTTGGTATGCAATTCCAAAGCAACGTTATGTGGCATTAGTCGAAAGTTTACCCGGGAGATGTGCTGCTGTGATGAAAAATAAAGGATTTCCTACTAAATACTAGGATCTTTTTATGAAGCTGAGCTTAATTTAGAGAATAGTTTTATATTATGCCTATGTCTTAAATTCGTGATCAGGATAAAACTTGTGTTTATGCATATAATATGTAAATAAAAATTTTTAACCGAATATAGGTAACAAAATATTATTAATTTTTCTTCATAACATTACTAAAATCCTAAAAAAATATCATGGACCCATAATTTTTTCGATAAAATGTAAAAATTATCTCAAATAACTCAGTCATATGTCGTGTCTTAAATTCGTGGCCACCACTGTACATACATACATACATATGTATATACATACCAGAGATTAGAAATGAGTGTTCAATAAGATGAGTAGATTCAAATCATACTCATAATTTCTGATACTCATAAGCATTCATTCTTATTTTAATATCATACTCATACTACTCATATTCAAAGTTTTAAGTACTCATCGTACTCATACTTAACAATACGCATAATGTTGTTGATTTCGACTCTCCTTTACTCAACATTTACAAGAATCACAAAATAAGTATGATTCGCATACGTACACTACAATACTCACTAGAAGGTTGTTTTTGTAAATGCAACAATAACTAAGACTTTAAATTTTGATGAATGCTTTGAATCATTTATGAGTATTATAAGTATTTCTCTAAATTTATTAATCTGAATAAGTAGGCGTATGAATCAAACATATTTCGAGTGGTATGAGTTTGATGTCAACGTTGTACTCATACTCATTGCAATCTGTACTTATATGTAAATCAATATTGCAGTGAGTACGAATGAATCAGAGTAGTTGAAATTCAATACTTTTAACTCACTTATACTCAAAATTTCATGAGTGCTTATGAGCAGCAAAAAAAAAGATTTATTGCTTTGATACATACATACATACATAATCGGCCATTATAACCCTTCTAACTTAATATTATACATGAGTACAGGGAGTTACGGTTCAAAGTCGGGTCCGAACTACAGATTATTGAGGAACTTTTCATTTCAATTTTATTTATTCTTAAACTTTTTGCCAGAAATCTGCTGAGGAAGTCGAAGAAATATTTTTTCACATTTCGTTTTGCTGGAGATATCTGACCTGGGACTGTTTTGTTTACCAGCACTTAAAATATTGTACTCAATAAACGGAATATTGACTCAATAAAAGTGCATATCTGAACATAGTATGACCTTGTTTAGTACAAAAATGAATTCATATTCCAGCCTGGGTTTTTAATTCAACAAAGTAAATGTAATTTAAAGACGTACGTAATGAATTTGATAGATTTTAATGAATTTACTATCTCCAGTATGAGTACATAATTTTCGTGGTTAGTAACGAATCCATGACCTTAAATTCTTTGATACAAAAAGAAAAGCGAAATTAAAAATTATGCGATTAGTTTTGCTATAAAACTAATTGTGAATTATGTCATCTTAGATGTTTATACATACATGCATATATCCAGTATGCCCTTTCATTACGGCTATCATCATATATTAACAATTAAATAAATATACACTACTCAACCTATAATTTTCATTATTTTAGCACAACGTTAAAATATATGTATATGTATATGCTGTAACCAGGTATAAATTTAGGGGGTATGTGTATGAATTCACAAAATAATAGTCTTAACTTATCAGCATACGCATTTACATGTCGGATTGACGGATAATTTATAACACAAACACCTGCTAAACTATGTATTTAAAAGAATGAATTCATTTTGAAATTTAAACGATTTAATAAATATAAGTTTTAGGAAATTATTTTAAAGTACTGCCTTATATAGCTGTAAACATGGAAATCTAATTTTCTTTTGCACATTGAAGCCTCATTGTCCCATATACAGAACCTGGCTCGTATACACGGTAACACAAAAGTAATTTGTTAGTAGGAATGTGTATTAAATTTTGTAAAATTCACTCAAAAAAAATGAGCCGATTAAATATGGTCCTTCGACCGAGATCGATATTCCTACAACCTTTAGCGACAACAATGTACATAACTACCTCTCAGTAGAAGTTCGCTGCAAAGAGTTCTAGTAAAGACCTTAAAAATATCCCCGTAAAAATTGTAAACTCTGGAACGAGCTTAACTTTCACTCAAACTTTGTTCAATGTCGTCTAAGAAGGGGGCAGATTTCGTATTCAGAAACTGATAAGAAACAAAAATGGTTGGCATTAATTTTTTGACACCGACAAGGCAGAAAAGGAAACCGTGGAGAGGAACCTCAGCTCTGCGACCATACGATCCATTTTCTCAAACTTTATAGGGTATCATAATAATATCTCCTCTAAACCTATGTTGCAGCACAGAGAATATTCTGTCTAGTACCTGATATGTAGCCAGGTGTTTGCATTAATGCCCCACAGGTTTCAGTAATGTGTTCCGATGATTCATTCTCATCGTAACAGAATCTAGACTGAATAAGTGTACCCTGAGTTTACTGTACCCTGACAAAACACAGGTTTCTAACCTCAGGTTACTCCGTGATGGTCTCAAGGATGACACAGATCTCCTTTTATTGTTATTTTCCAACATAAGTTTTGATTCCCTCAAACTCTATTGGTGTAAGAAGGGTCTTTGCTTCTGTATATCTTCTCTTCCTCCACAGAAAGGTTCTTGCCCCATCAATGACTTCGTTTGTTTGCTCATTATCAGGATTCCGCTTTTCCAAATAGTTTCATTCTATCTTTAATTTATCCTAACAACAGCGCTATTGGCGGCCTGACTGTCAGATAGTATTGCTATGTCCTGCCTTTTGTACCTCCAAGTTCAATTGAGCCGCTTAGAAGATACACGCCAGTTTCCCCATGGACTCATAATATTTGGGAAGTCGCCGTAGTATAGTACGTAGTGTTCTCGCTGATTAGACGTAAAGCCTGGGTTCGCATCCTAGGTCAGACATCTAAACGAAATATGAAAAAAAAATATTTCTTCGTCGACTTCCTCTCAGCAGATTTCTGGCAAAAACACTCAGAGTAAATAAACCTACCAAAGTTTCTCTAAAGAAACGACTTTAAACTGTAGGTCCCACCACTCATGTATAAAATTGACACACAACATGAGTGGTGTTAGAAGCTAGGCCGTAATCCTGACTAAAGGGTTGTAATGACCAATTATGTATGTATGTATGTATATGTATTGTTACGAAAATGGAAATGGTGTTATTAAAATAATAAACAAAAGCTCCAAAAACAAAACAACGGACTTGATCATGTATAAAGTAATAAACAAAAGCTCCAAAAACAACATAAGGCAGTTGTTTACATGATCAACGAAGAAGTAAACATATAGCAACAAAACAATGGGCTTGATCGCGTGATCAAAGAAGAAACGAGAATATAACAACAACATCAGTAAACAAGGGGACAAAGTAAACAAGCAACAATAACATCAGGTATAAGAAGAGAAAAGGGACAAAGTAAACAAACAACAACAACGCTACAAGGATAGATGTAAACAAGATCCACTAACAACAATAAGGGAAGCGAGTTGTTTACATTTTTAGATTGTTCCCGAAGGCAGTCATTCTCTGCCAAGGGCATGCATTAGACTGATGATCCAGCGATATAAAAGGCAAGACAAAACGAGCAACGATGAGTGAGTGATACTTCAGTTAGTCTTGTGTGAAGACACGGTTGCGTTCGAAGTAAGCAGTTGTTAGTGTTTACGCGAGCAGAAAGTTTGTTGCTTACAAAAAGGGTTGTAAGCAGAAGAGTGATAATTCAATCAGACACGTTGCGTTGCGTGTGAAGAGAATCGAAGTTCGAAGTGCTAACGAACGAGTGTACCAAGGAGAACAACAAAGGGAATTGTTGTTGTGTACGAGAAGAATAACAATTAAAGGAAATTGTTATTGTGTACAAGAAAAATAACAATTTAAAGGAAATTGTTATTGTGTGAATAAATTTCAACACAGGGTGCACACAGATTTGTGCAGACAATAAAGAATTGATTTTGAAATTAAACACTAATTTACTTTTATTTCATTTGCAATCCACGAACTCATATTTTTAACGTTTTTAAAGGGTAAAAACGTAACAATTGGTGTCAGAAGTGGGATTGCAAAATCCAAAAATAAAAGTAAAAGTAATAAAGAGAAATCACAACCAAAATGAAGCTCTCCGATCTGAAAGTGGAACGGCTTAAACGTGAGTTGGATAAACTCAAGCTGCCAACAACGGGCACTAAAAATGAACTACAAAGGCGGTTAAGGGAACAACTGCAGTTTGAGGGTATCGACATCGATTCCTACGAGTTCGAGGATGACGAGGAACGAGAGCTCAAGGCACCTGCATCCCCTAGCTGTATCAACATAAACTCGTTGCTAGCAGCCATGATGGAAAAAATGGAAGTAGCAAATCAACGATTGCTAGCAGCTATGATGGAAAAAATAGATGTAGCTTCAGCGGAAAATAAAAAAATGCACGAAGCTTCTAGAGCCGAAAATCTAAAACTGCTGGCTGAGTTTCGAAAAGATAGTGAACAACGGATGGAAAAAATGCAAGCAACATCTAGAGTCGAAAATCAGAAACTTCTGGCCGAAGTTCAAGCAACATCTGGAAAGCTGGATGACATACTCGAGTCATTCAGCAAAAGGGTAACTAGTGACGAAGGAAAGGTGGCAAGCTTAGAAAAGATAGAAGACACGACAGGAATCAATTTAGAAAAGTCCGGCGAGGGAAAACTCATTAGGGAGGAGGAGGAGATCAACAACCTCCAGAGCCAGCGAAAGGAACCAGTGCGAATCTCATCAGAAGTAGCCAGCAGTAACGGATGGGACGACGAAGAGAAGGCTTTGGAGCCAAACTTGGCATTAAAAGGTCCCGCAGCCGAGATTCGAGAAAACATGCCAGACAGCTGCAGAAACAACTACCACGACATAATGGTGACGCTACAGCGTAGGCTTGGCAACGAACACAAGCGCGAGCTGTACAGTAGGCAGTTAAGGTGCTGTGCGCAAGAGCCTAATGAGCCGCTTCCAGCCTCTGCAATGTATGTCGGGAGGTTAGTGCAGCTCACATACCCAAGAGAAATCCATCCCCTGGTATTAGATTTTAAAACCGAGGCCCTGGTAAATGGTATACGCTACCCTGACGTCAAACTAGCGGTATGTTCTGCACAAAAGACGACCTTTGCAGTAGCCCAGGAGACCGCTCAAACGATTTCTAGACCAGAAGTAAGCGGTGTGCGAAGAATGGAAGTCGTGGGGGAAAAAGGATGCCTTGTGAGGAAATTTAAGATGTCGTTAAAGCAAGTCTTTGAAGAAACCGGACGAAAGGCCAAGCTTAGATGTTGCAGCGGTGGAAATGGTGGTCATCTTCCTAGAAAACTGGAAAGGGCCACGAGGAAAGTCAAGATCCGTCTCACCAAGGGAATAACACACCGGCGAGTTACCAGCACTACACCAGAGTCCCCGTTACAGTAAGGAAAAATAAAGCGAGCTATCACTGAGGAGGAAGTGCTGGCTCCCACAAACGAGGTCCCCACAAGTCCGAGTAAGAAGACCCGAACGACGCCGCTTCACCCACAGACAGAATGATAGAACGGTTTAATCAAGCCCTGGAAAGATACTGGCGGAAAGTAGTGAGCGAGCAGCAGAAGGATTGGGAAGAACATATTCCGAGGCTATTACTGACGTATCGAGCTGCGATATATGGTGCAAAGTCTGAACCACCTGCCAAGGCTATTTATAGGAGAAGAGATAATGAGCCTATTCGGGACGAACAGGCTTAAGTGGGCGGCAGTGTTACGAAAATGGAAATGGTGTTATTAAAATAATAAACAAAAGCTCCAAAAACAAAACAACGGACTTGATCATGTATAAAGTAATAAACAAAAGCTCCAAAAACAACATAAGGCAGTTGTTTACATGATCAACGAAGAAGTAAACATATAGCAACAAAACAATGGGCTTGATCGCGTGATCAAAGAAGAAACGAGAATATAACAACAACATCAGTAAACAAGGGGACAAAGTAAACAAGCAACAATAACATCAGGTATAAGAAGAGAAAAGGGACAAAGTAAACAAACAACAACAACGCTACAAGGATAGATGTAAACAAGATCCACTAACAACAATAAGGGAAGCGAGTTGTTTACATTTTTAGATTGTTCCCGAAGGCAGTCATTCTCTGCCAAGGGCATGCATTAGACTGATGATCCAGCGATATAAAAGGCAAGACAAAACGAGCAACGATGAGTGAGTGATACTTCAGTTAGTCTTGTGTGAAGACACGGTTGCGTTCGAAGTAAGCAGTTGTTAGTGTTTACGCGAGCAGAAAGTTTGTTGCTTACAAAAAGGGTTGTAAGCAGAAGAGTGATAATTCAATCAGACACGTTGCGTTGCGTGTGAAGAGAATCGAAGTTCGAAGTGCTAACGAACGAGTGTACCAAGGAGAACAACAAAGGGAATTGTTGTTGTGTACGAGAAGAATAACAATTAAAGGAAATTGTTATTGTGTACAAGAAAAATAACAATTTAAAGGAAATTGTTATTGTGTGAATAAATTTCAACACAGGGTGCACACAGATTTGTGCAGACAATAAAGAATTGATTTTGAAATTAAACACTAATTTACTTTTATTTCATTTGCAATCCACGAACTCATATTTTTAACGTTTTTAAAGGGTAAAAACGTAACAGTATGTATATGTATGTTCTCATAATATTTCATTTTATGCTTAACAATGTTTGCTGCTGTTCCAAGACCCGTCGTGTATACCACAAAATATTCCCTCCTTTAAAAAAGTATGCTAGTCACAGATTTTGTTACTAAGGCTCGTTAAAAAGCATTTCGCAAAACAAAACTTTTGCCCACTGATTTTGGCCATTACAACTTTTTAGTCGGGATTACGACCTAGCTTCTTACACTATCCCCCGAAAGAAATATTTCTTTTTCCATTTTGTCAGAGCTAAGATTTGAACTTAAAAACTCTTGTCTAATAAGCCTCATACTAGGTTAAGACATGCACCTTTTAGTGCGTAAATCGCAATAAACGTCATTATTTAGCTCAATATTTCATATAAAGTTTCAATTAATTATTGCAGAATAAATACGCAAATTGTTATAATATTGAGTAAAACTTCAAATGCAGCGCTGTCATGATAAGTATGTTCAGTGCGCATATTACAATTATCCGAACACTTTCTGTTGATATTTGACAACTCAAATGTCAACAACGACAAACAAAATAAAAACAATTTTGTTAAAACAACCAGTTGTTGTGTTTACCAGCTTTCAAATGAATATTAAATCAACAGCTGAACTGCGTATATTATTATGTTTTAACACTTAAAATATTGTACTCAATAAACCGAATATTGAGTCAATAAAAGTGCATGTCTGAACATAGTATTAAACTTACTAGACTATGAGCACCATGCTTTATTTGCCGAATTGTGCTTAAACTTTTGCTGTCTTCAATAAGACTGAACAACCCTTGGCCAATTGCCTTTATGGCATCACTTTCGCGCTACCTCGTTACAACCAAAACTCCACCAACTCTGACTAATCAAAAGAAGCACACACACACACACATCCCTTTCATCCATCTATTGGCCATTATACCAGTAGCAGTCGTACAACTCCCTCGTGAATGAGCCTGGCCGTTGGGATGACATGTGAATTGTTGGTTGTAAAACTTAATTTATTTATTTTTCAAACAAACCATTGTATTGTAAAAAATTGTAGAATTTAGTCGAAAAAGGAATTTATTGTCAAAAGATTCTATTGAAATGTATGTGAGCGTTGCTGTGCGAATGTATGTATTTCATGCCCTTCAATATATAACATTGTGATGGTGATGTGATAGTTGAAAAGGTCGGTTTTCACTATGATTTGGTTGGCCAATAAACATGTGTTGTTGTTGTGCATTATTATAGTCTACACATAATACAGTTTGTTTTATAATTATACAAACACCACTCAGCCTGGTGATACCTGGTATCACAGCCTGGTGATACAAGACATCTGAAAAGTCGCGAGGATCATCCCAATCCCAACACCCAATAAAACAGCGACCAAAAGAGACTCTTATCGTCCAATCTCCTTATTATCACCAGTGGTAAAGATTCTGGAAACCCTTCTGCTCCCTGCCTTTAAGCGACACTTCCCACTATCAGTAGCACCACCACAGCCCTCACTGAAATAACATCAAGGATCACAAACGGACTCAACCAACAACGACCGTGTCAACGAACTGTTGTGGCGGCCCTTGACCTCTCCAAATCCTTTGACACGGTTGATCACTTCATACTCCTGACGGACATCCTAAACTCAACCTTGCTCAACAACCTGAAACGCTGGACCTCCAACTATCTTGGAGGTAGGCAGGCATTCGTCGAGTTTAGGGGACAAAAATCTTCTCATAGGAAGATAAAGATGGGTGTACGACAGGGCGGAGTTCTATCGCCTATATTATTCAATATATACCTTCCGGATCCGCCATCAAATGTCTCTATAGTGTCATACGCAGACGACGGTACTGTATTTGCATCGGGCGTAATTACAGACGACATTACTGATTGCTGCCGAGCTACCATGGTGGAATTCTTTCGGAATAGGAACTTACGACTATCTGCTCCCAAATCATCTGTTTCTCTCCTCACTTCGTGGACGAAAGAAGTAAGAAGACCATTAAACATCGCAGTGGAGGGTAACCTAATACCCCAGGATCCTTGGGGTTACTTTCGACAACCTGCTACACTTCGACTCGCATGCCACCAACATCAACGCCAAAGTGCAAATGAGAAACAGGGTCCAGAAGGCACTATCAGATACTACTTAGGGAATGGACAAAGAAACTATCATCACAAGACGAACCCTCCTCAATTATGCTGCTCCAATCTTGACTTCATTCTTGAGTGATATACAATGTCGGGTTCTGCTGACGACGCAGAAAAACGCCTTACGTATAGACACAGGGTGTGTAAAGATGTCGAATGTAGACCACCTTCACAAAGAGTCCCAAATATTGTCCGTGAGGTAACATAACAAGCTCTTGACAAAACAATAAATCATAGCTTGCTACTTACCCTCCCATCCCAACCATCATATAGTCATGGACGACCCTACTCCTCGCCGTATTAGACACGACCTCAGAATCTTCAACACGAACATACAATAGTGGACCTCCAGTCAGTAGGGAGGCACAGCGCTCCCTACACCAAACGACAGAGACGACAGATATGGACGAACTTAGCCACAACAGGGTTATATGTCAGCATCCACCACCAATCCTGGATAATGAAAGGTAGCTACCCAGGGTTACTAGAATTATCGTGGTCCAGCTAAGGTCAGGATGGGCGAACATGGGCAAGGATTATTCCGGGGACCTTGGATCTTTGCCCCTCATGCAATCAAGCATCACATGATACGGTGCACCACTTTGGTTGCCCCGCAAATCCGACAACCCTTCGGCCTACAAACTTGAGGCTGAATCCAACACTAGCAGCGGACTGGCACGAAACGATTTCTTATTTGAAAGCAAATTTTCGTAGGGGGCTTTAACAATTTTAACGTGCTGCTCAATTGTGTTGCTTTGCCAAACATTGAAGCCGAATTTTTCTTCCTGACAGAAGTAAACGAAAATTCTGTAATTCAGAATTGTACGAGTAGCTTTAAATGAAGTCGCCATAGTCTAATAGTTAGTGTGTTGGCTTATTAGACGTAACGCCCGGGTTCGTATTCCAGGTCAAACATCAAAACGAAATATGAAAAAAAAAATTATTTTCTCCGGCGACTTCCTCTCAGCAGATTTCTGGCAAAAACTCTGAGAGTAAAAATTGCCATGAAAAAGTTTCCCAAAAATCTGTCGTTTGGAGTCGACGTTAAACTGTAGATCCCGCCACTCGCGTATAAAATTAACGCACACAGCATGAGTGGTGGGAGAATCTATGCCATAATCCTGACTGAAGGGTTGTAATGGCCAATTACATACACAACTTCCATTTTGTATGCGGATCAAATGTATAGCATCCTATCTCTCCAGCCGAATACAGAGCACTGTTGATTTGTATGTAAGACAAGTTTTCCCAATTAGGATTTAATATGTGTATTTATGAGTGCACTTGACAAACAGTAAACAGTGTCATTTATCGAAATAAAAAGAATTTTACCAACAATTTATGCTTAAAACGATGATGTTAATCAAAAATTCAGAAATAATGGACGTAATGGACACATATGTATATATCAGAGATCAGCAATGAGTATTGAAAAAGATGAGTAGATTCAAATCATACTCATACTTATTTTAATATCATACTCATACTACTCATATTCAAAGTTTGAAGTACACATCGTACTCACACAATACGCATGATATTGTTGATTTCGACTTATCCTTTACTCAGCATATACACGAAGCACAAAATAAGTATGATTCACGTACGAATACTACAATGCTCACTAGAAGGTTGTGTGTTTGCTTTGCTTGCTGTCTTTTTCTTTCTCCTTTTTTTTTTGTAAATGTAACAACAACTAAGACTGTAAATTTTGATGAATGATTCGAATCACTCGAATCATTTATGAGTATATATAAGTATTTTTCAAAATTTATGAATCTGAATGAGTAGGCGTATGAATCAAACATATTTCGAATGTTATGAGTTTGATGTGAACATTGTACTCATACTCATTACAACCTGCGACTTATAAATCAGTGTTGTAGTGAGTACGAATAAATCAGACTAGTTGAATTTCAATACTTTTGACTCACTCATATTCAAAATTTCATGAGTACTTATGAGTAGCGAAAAAACGATTCATTGCTGATTTCTGGCATGAATCAAACATATTTCGAATGTTTTGAGTTTGATGTCAACGTTGTAATCATACTTATTGCAACCTGTACTTATAAATCAATGTTGTAGTGAGAACGAATGAATCAGAGTGTAGTTGAATTTCAATACTATTGACTCACTCATTCTCAAAATTTCATGAGTACTTATGAGTAGCGAAAAAACGATTCATTGCTGATCCCTGGTATGAATCAAACATATTTCGAATGTTATGAGTTTGATGTCAACGTTATACTCATACTCAATGCAACCTGTACTTATAAATCAATGTTGTAGTGAGTACGAATGAATCAGAGTGTAGTTGAAATTCAATACTGTTGACTCACTCATACTCAAAATTTCATGAGTACTTATGAGCAGCGAAAAAACGATTCATTGCTGATCTCTGGTGTATATACAGTAAGTGCCAAAAGTGAGTAAACACCACTGAAATAATTCATTTTCTTAGGATAGCGAGAAAAGTAAATGAGAATAGTCGAATAAATTTCCAAAAATAAAAACGTTTATTTATTACTTATAAAATGTTAAAACAAAAACAACAATTCATGATAAAGGAACTTTTTTTTTATACTTAAGAACATAATAGAAAATTTAAAATTATAGTGAGTGTTGACTCACTTATGGCTCTCACTGTATCATGGATTCAAAATACATACAAAATTAAAAATAAAATAATAATAATAAAATTTACATTCAAATAGCAATTTATCCACTGTCAGGCATATAATTGCTGCTCATCTTGTGAAACAAAACATCTACAGGTGGTTACAAACAGAAAAACAAAATCATAAGCACCAATATAAGCATATAACAACGCATTACATACATATGTATACAAAGATAAAATGGGCACCTCTTCTATAACTACAAAACAAAGTGTTGGAAAATGTAAAACAAATTGTTTTTGGCACTTTAAAACAGTGTGTTATTGTTGTTTTTATCCCTTTTGTTATAAAAACATTCACAAAACCCAACACTTACGCCCTCATACACATCCTCACACGCAGAGAAATTCCTATACGTGCAAATCGTGAATTATTCTGCACTCGGAAAAATTGACAAACGCTCGTTCTACCATCACACAATAACCACCGGTTACAATAACAACAACAATAAACAACCACAAACCGCTGGTATTAAATTATGTTTTTTTTTTGTTTTTTTCTTATTTTTGTTGTTTGTTGTTGAGGTCAAAAGCACCAAAATGTGTTATTTTTGCCAATTTATTGTTTGTTTGTATATTTTTTTTCTTCCTCTCTCACTCACTCACACTGTCTCGTATGCATAAGTAGAAATGAATTGAATGTTTCTCTTTTCTCTTACTTTCTCTCTGTGGATGTCATTTACTATGCGCATGTCCCACTGTATTGTGGTAGAAATAAAATTTGTCTTTTATTTTGAAATGAAAATTTGCCGAAATATTTAATCGGTATGTTTTAGTGGTAAAGAGAGGGTGCTTATAAAGCAAATTAAGAGAGAGAGGAGAGAGAGAGAGAGAGAGAGATAGAGCCAGAGAGCTAGTCAATTATGCTATAAAGGACTTTTTTACGTTTTTCTGTGTATTTTTTATGTCACGTACATTTGGCTGCGAGTTGGTTGCACTACAAATCATGTTGCATTCCGTCGTCGGTTGTGTTGGTACAAACTATACATAGGTAGGTTACAGTGATTCTGGATGCATTTTTGTTTACTTAAAAATTTAGTTTCCGTTTCACGCCATCAGCTAAATCAAAATACATATTTTTATATGATATTTTAATATAACTACTGATGGACTTCAGTTCATCTACTGCTAGAATTTATATATAGGCGCTACCAACAAGCACTTACGAATTTTGACTGTTGAAAATGGCAATCTTATTGAAGCTACATCTATCAATTTAGTATTTAGATATCAATGGTTGTTCGTCGCCGTAGTCTAGTAGGTAGTGTGTTGGGTTATTAGACGTATAGCCCCGGTTCAATCCCCAGGTCAGACATCAAAACGAAAATATGGAAAATAAATATTTCTTTGTCGACTTCCTCTCAGAAGATTTCTTCCAAAAACTCTGAGAGTAAAATAAAATGACCATGAAAAGTTTCTCAAAAATCTGTAGTTCAGAGTCGACGTTAAACTGTAGGTCCCGTCACTCGTATATAAAATTAACACACACAACATGAGTGGTGTGAGAAGCTAGGCAGTGATCCTGGCTGAAGGGTTGTAATGGCCAATTATGTATGTTATATGTGTACTACTACTTAATCATTTAGGTAGAATTCATGGCTTTTTAACCTGATCTTAGTTTACATTAAGTATATATGTACGTATACGATCTGGCGGAACTTTAATAAAATCAAAACGAATTTACGAATTTTTATTATGAATTCTGCGGCCTATAACAGATTCAAAGAGCTATTAAAAAGCTTAATATACACCAATAGACTTTATCAACTCTTTAAACATTTAATGGTATTTTCATCCCCCTTAGTAGTATGTTTATGGGCTTTCGGGGCCACTTTTTCCATACATTTTTGGGAGCATGCCTACGCTACAGTCGGTCATTTTGGTTGTTCGATGGATATGTAACGCGGTATGTGAGTGTTGTATGGGTGTGTGATATGTAGGGTGATGAGTGTGTTGTGTGTGTGTGTGTGTGTGTGTAGGGTGAAGTAATGAGTAGGTTTATGTAATGTTAGTGTTGGTTGTTTAGTGAATAGTGTGTTTAATATGTAGGGTGATGTAAGGTGATTGGTGATGTAAGGTGATTGTGATGCGTTTATGCCGGTTGTTTTAATATTTGTATAAACCTATATTAAAGTTTAGTTTTTAATTCTAATGCTATGCAACTTGCTCATCATTACATTTCAATACTTGAGCAAGCTGCGTGGGAAGTTGAAACATAACTCCCCGAAACATGCTGCACCTGCTGCATTTCATAAATCTAAAGCTTAACAACTTGCCCATCATCCAGCTTCTACATTTGTGCAAGTGGCGTGGGCCGTTGAAACATAACACCCCTAACCACAATTTCGTTTATCATTGCTCTAATGCAATGTTTAAACAAAGAACTAGAATATCAATTCTTATTAACCCTAACAAGTGCTATGGGAAGTTGCCGGCATGTCGGCTGTGTTAACTTATATTTAGATTTTTCGTGTGGTTCTTTGGTTAAATGAAAAGTTTAGTTCTTTGATGAGGAATTATAAAACGCAGTTTTGTTGTAATTATAGTTTAGTTTGTTAAGAAGTAAGTGCATTGTTTTGATTAAAGAATGTTTTGTGCTATATTTAGATTTTTCCTATGTGATTAACGTTGAAATAAAAAAATGTTTTTGTTTAATTTTTCTGTTAATATTTTATTGTGGGGGGGAGATTAAAAAATATTATTCTATGACTAAATACATTGCATTTCTTATAAATGTAATTAAGTTTTATTAAAAGTACAGTTTTTACATTTCAATAAATAATAGAAATTTATTATTTTTGTTGCTTCTTCTTCTACTTGTTTCTTTTTGTTGTGATAATAATGGCAATGACAGGTGTCTGGGCCGCATGTTGCATCTTCATTAGGCTACAGTCGGTCATTTTGGTTGTTCGATGGATATGTAACGCGGTATGTGAGTGGTGTATGGGTGTGTGATATGTAGGGTGATGAGTGTGTTGTGTGTGTGTGTGTGTGTGTGTAGGGTGAAGTAATGAGTAGGTTTATGTAATGTTAGTGTTGGTTGTTTAGTGAATAGTGTGTTTAATATGTAGGGTGATGTAAGGTGATTGGTGATGTAAGGTGATTGTGATGCGTTTATGCCGGTTGTTTTAATATTTGTATAAACCTATATTAAAGTTTAGTTTTTAATTCTAATGCTATGCAACTTGCTCATCATTACATTTCAATACTTGAGCAAGCTGCGTGGGAAGTTGAAACATAACTCCCCGAAACATGCTGCACCTGCTGCATTTCATAAATCTAAAGCTTAACAACTTGTCCATCATCCAGCTTCTACATTTGTGCAAGTGGCGTGGGCAGTTGAAACATAACACCCCTAACCACAATTTCGTTTATCATTGCTCAACAGAATTGTTTATGTAAAATATTAAACTCAACCGATAACAACAACAAACTTCTCCAGCTAATTCTTAATGTTTAAAATAAAAAAGAGTGGGGTTTTTGTTTTTAAAAAGAGGAATGTAACTTACAATTTCTGTTTTTAAAATTAAATGTTTGTGGTTAGATAAAATGTGTTTAGATTATGATTACACAAAACTTCTCTAAATAATTCTTAATACGCAAAAAAATTTTGATATAAATACGGGGTGTTGTTAGTTAACAGAAATAGTACAGTTTCAGAAATCTATATTTCTTTATCATCATATAAGCTCTTAAGCACATAAAGAAAAAAATAAGAAATGGCCGGTGGTTTTATTTGTGAATTTTGTACAAAAGTGTTCACTCTGAATAGAAATCTGAGAAGACATATTAGACTCTATCATGATGGGCCATCCTCATCATTTAAATGTAAAATATGTAATAAATATTTTTCAAATCATGCGGAATGGCATCAACACTCACATTCTCACACAGAAGATAATAAAAACGGTGAAATTAGTGTTTATTGTGAAGAATGTAAAAAATATATTCCGAAAACAAACTGGCATTATCATAAAAGGACAAATGAACATAAAATAAACTGTGCTGAGAGATCAGATAATTATGACAACGATTGTGATGATATTAAATGTATAAAGTCATCATTCAACAATCGTATTATTACATATTTAGTTAAAAACACAAATAAAGATGATATAATTCCTGAACAATTTTTTTCTACGATCAGAGATAAAATAATTAAATTATTAAGTGATGTGCTTAAAAAATATGAAAGCGTAAAATTTAACATGGAACTTTTTTGTGAATATCTGTTGGTAAAGGAAGAAGAAGATGATGCATGCATAATTGATGTTAAGTCTCATCAGACTAAAATGATTATTCTTAGAATGCTTTCAACAGACGAAGACATTCTCAATCTTTACAATGAACAATGTGCTGTAATTGTGAAAAAGATGAGTGAATTTCAGGAACGTGACAGCGGTTGGTCATTAATTGAAATATCACGCCTTGAGATAAACATTAATCAATATAAATGTATAAAAGGTTCTCAATACATCCCCCTACCACGGGAAATACAGAGAAAGTTTGCCTGTATCAATGTTCAGAATAATGATGAGTATTGTTTCAAGTGGGCAATAATATCTGCATTACATCCAATTGAAGACCATTCATATAGAATGATGTCCTATAATGTTGATAATATAGAAGATGAAATCATAAAACTGGAAAATGACATTGAATTGAATTTTAAGAACTTGAGCTTTCCGCTTTCAGTTAATGAAATTAAAATCTTTGAAAAAAATAATATTGGAATTAGCGTTAATGTGTTTGCATTAGATAATGAGAATCATATAGTCGGTCCATATTATTTTTCCCAGCACGAAAAATCTAAACACATTAATTTGCTGCTGTTGGAAGATGGTGATAAATTCCATTATGTATGGATTAAAAATATATCAAGGTAAATAACTTTATAAATAGGTGATAGTTGAAAACTTTCACTAATTAAATTTTTCCTCTCTCACATTTACAGATTAATTAAAAGTCAACTAACAAATCACCACGAATGTATTTATATATGTAATACATGTTTAATGCATTTCCATAATGAGTCATCGCTGGAAAATCATAAGAAAGAATGCAATAAGATGATAACTAAAATGCCTAGTAGAGAAAACAGCAAGCTTAGTTATAAAAATTTTAAAAAGCAATTGGATGTACCTTTTGTTGTATATGCTGATTTTGAATGTATTCTAGAATCAATTAATATACAAAATTCCATAAATGTTAAATCAGTACAAAAACATGTTCCATTTGCTTATAGTTATTATATTAAATGTTTCTATAATTCAGATTTAAATATTTTTAAAATTTACAATGGTAATAATGCACCACAACATTTTTTTAAGAGCTTAGTAAGCGATATTTTAGATATTTACACTAACCATCTAAGTGTTATTAAACCAATGAATTCTTTAACGCCACGTCAACAGATGCAACATTATGAAAGCAAGATATGTCATATTTGTAAAAAAATTTTATCAATTAAAGATAGGGTAGCTGATCATTGTCATCTAACCGGTGAATATAGAGGTGCTGCTCATAACAAGTGTAATTTAGAATATCAAATTGCGAATTTCATTCCTATATTTTTTCATAATCTTTCAGCATATGATTGTCACTTGTTTGTTAGAGAGCTTTCATCTATTGAAGGCGATATAAATATTATACCTTTAAATAAGGAACTTTATGTATCCATATCAAAAAGAATTCTTGTAAATGATAAGAATACAATTGAGTTACGGTTTCTCGATTCATTTAGGTTTATGCCATCTAGTTTAGAGAAATTAGCATCTTATTTATCCGATGACGATTTAACAATAGTAAAATCAAACTATTCAAATGTTGAAGAATTCAATTTAATGAAACGTAAAGGTGTCTTTCCGTACGATTACTTAGATTCTGAAAATCGTCTCAATGAAACTCAATTACCTCCCATTTCAGTTTTCTTTAATAAATTAACTAACGAGTCGTGTAGTGTAGAGGATTATGAACATGCACAAAAAGTATGGAAGACATTTAAATGTATAACATTAAAGGATTATTTACTTTTATATTTAAAAGTAGACGTTCTATTGCTCTGTGACATATTTGAAAATTTTCGAAAAGTATGTAAAAACATTTATAATTTAGATCCTTCTCAATATTATACTACTCCTGGTCTCTCGTGGGATGCAATGTTGAAAACAACTGAAATAGAATTAGAGTTGCTGACTGATATTGATATGTATAATTTCGTTCTTCGAGGTATCAGGGGAGGTATTGTTCAATGTTCTAATAGATATTCAATAGCTAATAATAAATATATTAGTGATTATGATCCTAACAAGGAATCAAATTATATAATATATTTAGATGTAAATAATTTATATGGTTATGCAATGTCAAAATACCTTCCGTATAAAAATTTTAAATGGGTTGAAAATTTTGAAAATTTTAATGTTAATAATATAGAAGAAGATTCTCCATTGGGTTATATATTAGAAGTAGATTTAGAATATCCATCGACATTGCACGACTATCATAATGATTTACCATTTTGTGCTGAGAATAAGAAAATTGAAAGCATGAAACAGAGAAAATTAATAACAGATCTAAATAATAAGAAAAACTATATTATACATTATAGAAATCTACAACAATGTTTAAAACATGGATTGATTTTGAAAAAAATCCATAGAATTCTTGAGTTTAGTCAGTCTGATTGGTTAAAGAAATATATTGATTTGAATAATCATTATAGAACACTAGCTAAAAATTCATTTGAACAAAATTTCTTTAAATTGTTAAATAATGCTGTTTATGGCAAGACTATGGAAAATGTTGATAAGAGAAAAGACATTAAAATAGTATGTGAATGGGAGAGTAGAGGTAAAAAATTAGGTGCTAGAGCTCTAATTGCTAAACCTAATTTCCATAGTGTACTCAAAATTCATGAAAATATGCATGCCATTCAATTGAATAGAATTAAAACTGAATACAATAAACCAATTTATATTGGTTTTTCAGTTTTAGAAATATCCAAATGGAAAATGTATAGTTTTCATTATGATTACATAAAACCTAAATATTGTGAAAACCTTCAACTCAATTATATGGATACTGATTCCTTTATTTACAATATTAAAACAGACGATCTGTATAGTGATATAAAAAATGATATCAGTACACATTTTGATACGTCTGCATATTCAAAAGACAATCCATATAATTTTCCTCAAATTAATAAAAAAGTATTAGGAATGATGAAGGATGAGTGTAATGGAAAAAATATTAAAGAATTCATTGGTTTAAGAGCTAAAATGTATTCAGTAAAAATCGATAGAGTTGATAAGGAAATTAAAAAGATTAAAGGTGTTAAGCAATGTGTAACTAAAAAATTAAGTATAAATGACTTTAGAAAATGTTTATTAGAGAAAAAATTGTATTATGACACAATGTATATATTTAGATCTAAGATACATCAAATTTATACACAAAATATTAGTAAACTAACATTAAGTTACTTAGACGATAAGAGATTTATTAAAGAAAATGATATCAATACATATGCATGGGGACATTATAAAATAATGTCAACATCAACATCATCATCATCATCATCATCAAATTTAAATTTATATAGAGAATTTATGCAAGACGATGATGATGATATTTTTTTTAAATGTAAATATATAGATTAAGTAGTTTATAAGAATGTAATATGAAATAATAAAGTACATACATATGTGTGTATATTTGAAAATAAATCAGTTTTTTTATTTTATTTTTCAATTTTATAAAAAAAATTCAAGGTATCACATTTCTTTAAACATAAAAACCACAATTAAATGCACTGGTTAATATAAAAAAAAAAAAAATGGAACAACTACTTTTATCGAATAATGTGGTTAAATTAAAACAACTGAAAAGTAAGAATTTTTATGTATAATGCTAGAAAACTCTAAACACATTGTTTCTTATCAGATGTTCGAATTATTGAAAATTTGTATAAAAAGGGAGTAAGTTAACATATTGGAATTATTAAAAAAGTAAAATGTTTTGTGAAAACATGAATTGTGTGTGCCAGCTTAAACTGAGATCACAGTTTCAGCTTTGGCAGGATGATAAGTTCGCTGAAGAACTTTCAATAGCGGTAGCGTTCCTCGCAGAGAGGAAGACGGAAAAATGTTTCAAACCTTTGTTTGAAACACTTCTAATACATTACGTTCTGAAGAAGAACTGTACGATGAAGTGGAGGGAAGACTATATTGATGTCTTCCTCGCCGATGGAGAAGAGTCTTACTGGACCACCATCAAACTCGAGGAGAATTATGTGCTCTTCGAGGGAGAAAAATTTTACATTCTATATAAAACCTTTACAGACTCTGATATTTTATAGTCTAAATAAAGGAATTCAAAATTTAAAAAAAAGTTGTTTTTATTTGTTGAGGGATTTCTTTTTTCAGGTTTTTTTTTTCCCATTGCAATTGATTCCATATATCTGTTGTGTCGGTTAGCTTCTGCCAATTGTTCTTTACCATTTTTTATACTGTTTATTGTTTTTACTATAGCTGATCCACCTGAAGCTAAACCGCCTAATGCTGATAATGCTGTCAAGACGGGTATTAATGGTAGAAAGCCACCAATTTTTGGTAATGGAATAACTCTTGGTATACTTATATTAGATCTCCTTTTACCTTTGAAGTTAATATGAACAGCTTTCTTTGCAATTTTAACAGCATCATTTATATTAGCGGGATTTTCCTTTTTCAAAAGGTTAAATGTATTCTTAACGGTGTTTAAAAACAATTTTTTATTACATTTGTTCTTCTTTCCTTTTCTCCTTCTTTTTGAATTATTTCTTTTCCTATGTCGCTGATTCTTCATACCTAATCCGAATTTTACTTTTGTTTTCATAGCATTCGTTACAAACCATG
Source organism: Sarcophaga rosellei (assembly GCA_930367235.1). Lineage (NCBI taxonomy): Eukaryota > Metazoa > Arthropoda > Insecta > Diptera > Sarcophagidae > Sarcophaga > Sarcophaga rosellei. Next base: position 52,948,505 of record OV884018.1, on the reverse strand, counting down.
CGTTTGCACGTTCTTTAATATCACTGTCTTTAGCTTTTACTCTTTGCCAGGCTTTTTCAGCTAATATTTGATCTGCTTGATGTCTTTTATTTATGTCATGTGTTTGCGAATATGCAATATCGTGTTCTTTACAGGCAGCGTCTAATAAATTTATACCCTTATCTCCTCTTGCTAGACGTTCTTTAAGTTTTGTACCAGGTCCGCAAAATTGATATCCAGGTAAATGTAATTCAAAAGGTAATTTGTTAATTAATGTGTTTACCAAACCACTTCCAGTCGTAGACTGATAACTATTTTTGTTTTTATAGTAATTTATGATCATACTTCATCCGCAAATGGTATACGATTAAGATGTAAGTAAAAAATGTTTATCTATATATATATATATATATATATATATATATATATAAGATACATTGAATAATAAGACTTTATTAGTAATCAACATGCGTTTAATTAAACAAGCTAAAAGAATTGTTATTCGAAATGCTGATAATGCAGAGGAAAAACGGTCTAAAACTGGACATAGCACTCTATTACCAAATTCAATAAGAGCATTAATTGTGGGACCATCAAATTGTGGTAAGACTAATGTCATGATTAGTCTCATAGAGAGTCCTAATGGTCTTTGCTTTAAAAACATATACATATATTCAAAATCTCTATATCAACCAAAATACTGTTATTTAAGGAAATTAATCAATCCTATTAAGGGGATCAGTCTCTATACGTTTTCGGAAAATGACCAAGTTTTAAGTCCAGCAAAAGCAAATCCGCATTCAATAATGATTTTCGATGATGTGATTTGTGGAAAGCAAAATTCGATAAGAGATTACTTTTGCATGGGTAGACATAAAAATATTGATTGTTTTTACTTGTGTCAAACATATACGAAAATTCCTAAACACTTGATACGTGACAATGCAAATATGATTGTTGTATTTAAGCAAAATGAAATGAATTTACGTCATATCTATAATGATCATGTTATTGGTGATATGTCATTTAATCAATTTATAGATATATGTAATAGATGTTGGAAAGATAAATATGGATTTCTTGTTGTTAGTAAAGATGATGATGAATTGAATAAAGGAAGATATCGTAAGGGATTTGATAATTTTATACAGATATAAGATAGATTTTTTAAATATAAAGCAGATCGTTAACAGACCGTAATCAGATTGTAAACAGATACCAGATCGTGAGCATATCATAAGCAGATAGTGAGCAGATCGTAAGCAGATAGTGATCAGATCGTAAGCAGATTGTTATCAGATCTTAACCTGATCATAAGCAGATCATAAGCAATTCATTACCAATAAAAAATAAATATGAATAATAATAACTTATTAAAGGATATTGTAAAAACCAGAACAATATTAAAAGAAAAATTAAAAAATATTAAATTAAATAATATAGATAGGGTAAATACATTAGAAGATACATTTCAACCTATAACAAAACCTTTAAATCATATAATTGAAAAACTTGAAAGTAACAATAAGAAAAAATTAAATAACTATTCATTAATAAATGATGATTACGATGATGATGATGATGATATAAGCTAGTGATCAGATCGTAAGCAGATTGTTATCAGATCTTAACCTGATCATAAGCAGATTATAAGCAGATCATAAACAAATCATTACCAATAAAAAATAAATATGAATAATAATAACTTATTAAAGGATATTGTAAAAACCAGAACAATATTAAAAGAAAAATTAAAAAATATTAAATTAAATAATATAGATAGGGTAAATACATTAGAAGATACATTTCAACCTATAACAAAACCTTTAAATCATATAGTTGAAAAACTTGAAAGTAACAATAAGAAAAAATTAAATAACTATTCATTAATAAATGATGATTACGATGATGATGATGATGATATAAGCGAATCAAATCAAAATGATGATGCTATTAGTTTTGACAGTATTAGCAGTTCATCTAATAAAATAAAGAATTATAATCAAAACATTCCTTCTTCCAATTACAATAATGTTAAAGATGATAGTAGTTACGTCTGATATACCATATTCTGAATATAAAAAAAACATAAACATAACTAGTACACCGTTTAGTGAAAATAAAAGGGCTGTAAAATTTACATTTGAATAGAAAAAAATATGAATGTGAATAAAAGAGATGTAGTAAATGAACTACATAAACAAGCACGGAAAAATTTTGTGAGAAGACGAGTTATAGTTAAAGGAATTGATGATTTATGGCAAGCGGATTTAGTTGAAATGATTGCATATGAATCGTATAATAGAGGTTATCGATATCTATTAACTGTTATAGACACATTTTCTAAAAAAGCTTGGGCTGAAGCAATAAAAAATAAAACTGCTTTAAGTGTAACAGAAGCAATGAAAAATATTTTTAATAAAAGCAAACGAAAACCGAAAAATTTACAAACAGACGATGGAAAAGAATTTTTTAATAGACATTTTACACAATTAATGCAATCTCATCAAATTAATCATTATTCAACATACAGTGTTTTGAAAGCGTCAATAGTTGAACGATTTAATAGAACATTAAAGGGAATGATGTGGAAAGAGTTTAGTTATCAAGGTACATACAAATGGATTAACATATATCAAGATCTTGTTGATGGATACAACAACACACTTCACAGAACAATAAAAATGACACCAAACGAAGTGAATTCTACAAACGAAAAACATTTACTCGATACTATCTTTAACAATTTAAAGATTTTTAGAAAACCTAAATTCAAAGTTGGCGATAATGTTCGTATCAGCAAATATAAACATGTATTTGAAAAGGGTTATACACCAAATTGGACAACTGAAATTTTTAAAATTAAACATTTAAGAAATACTAATCCAAAAACATACCTTTTAGAAGACTATCAAGGCCATGATATAAAGGGTGGTTTCTATGAATATGAATTAATGAGAACTAAATACCCACAAACATATTTAGTTGAAAAGGTTTTAAAGAAAAAGGGTAATATGTTATATGTAAAATGGTTAGGATTTTCATCAGAACACAATTCTTGGATTAATGCTAATGATCTACTATAAAAGATGTTTAATTAATTTAAAATTGTATTATTCAACAACTATACGCTAAGATGACAATAACGTTAACATTAAACGGAAACACTTCTCAACTTGTTGCAAACTACTTTCCGCCAATTCAACTTAAGGAACCTTATCTCTGCGGATTAATTAGTTTCGATACGTATCACTCTATACCGAATGTTGATGTTGAAAATAATATATTTCATATTGGTGATTATGAAATTGAAGTTCCAATTTTTCCACTTATATAGACGATGTAAAATGAGGAATTCATCATTGATATTTCAAAAGTTGTAAACTAAATAACTAAATTTTCTTCTACTCGTTCAAACAAAATCTAAAAAATATGAATAACACATCAAATTATTTAAATAATATCAACAAATATTCAAAGGAGATTTTACCTCTAAAACAACTCCCTGTAAACCAGAAATTTAAAATTCTGAAATGTGTAAACAAGTCAACAGTATTCGGTCCGAAGACGATGATTGAGTTGGAAACTAATATAATGTTCTTGCCAGAAAGATATACCAACCTACCACAGGAAGTTATGGACGATCTATCCACTGGAAACTATTATTTAAAAAAAGTTATGGATGGAGTACATTATAATTTAGTTTTTGACATGTAATTTCCAAGTATGGAAGAGAAAAAATATATATATATATAGAATATGTTTTATATAATCTTATGTTAGTTTTTCATAAGAGTTGATAATGGAACAACATAATAATTTTATAGTTATCGATTTACAAGGATTTTTTATTAATAATAAATATTATCCTAAAGAAGTTTGTGTTTCAATCAGTGATTTTGCGAGAAAAACTTTTCACATTAAATCAACAACAAAATATTCAGAATTAAGTAAAAAGGATAGAGCTACAAATAAATGGTTATATAATCATTTGCTTGGATTACATTGGAATACTGGAGAGTCTACAATAAAAGACTTAATAGATTACCTAATAATAAATATAAAAAAAAGGCAAGAGGAAGGATATCCTGTTGTTTATGTTAAAGGATATGAAAAAGTCAGATGGTTAAGAGAACTACTTGCAGAAGATCCAATACAAACACAAATATTTGTAATTGATTTAGATTATTGGGATTGTCCGAACATATCAACTTTATATAAAAATAATCCACATATAAAGATTTGTGGAAATCATATTAATTTTAATCATATATGTGCTGAAAAGAATGTTATTTTACTTAGAAATTTTGTTAATTTTCATATAAAGAGAGAAGCCATTGTTAATCAATAAAACCTTTATAGTTGTTAATTTTATTTTTAGTTGATTCTTACTCTTTATATAGCATACATATACATAAAGTATATTAATAATTCTAACTCAAAAATGATGTTATCAGCTGAATTGGAAGAACTATTAACAAAACATAGTTACCAGATTGATAAAGAACATATAGATTTATTTATAAAACTTATAATTCACTTATATATAGATTTTATAATGATGTAAATCAAGCATTTATATCAGTTAATAATATCACTCATAGATCTAGCTGTGAAAATATTTATTCACAATCTTTTAACATTTGTCGATGTCAAACATTCTATTCAGAATATTTGTTAGCACTTAAGTTTTTTAACCTTTATAGCCGTATTTTTAAATTTAAATCTGTAAAATGCTGAAAAAAGAAATATCTAATAAAATTTTTTTAATAAAAATAAAAACATGTTCTTTTTACTTTTTTTATTTTTTATTTTATTTTTTACTTTTGTTTATATAAAAATTATTATAATATTATTTTTTATTATTCATCACTATCATCATCATCATCATCATCGTCAATTTCTATTGGATCAGGACGTTGAGGTTCAGGACGTGTGGTATTACATATCGCTTTATTGTAGATAAAGTATCGTTCACCCGCCTTCTTTATAATGCTAACATTTTTAATGTTCTGTCGGCAATGAGGACATTTCAACTTCTTCAACCGTCTTATACAAGCCACGCATAACTGATGAGAACAACTGAGGAATGTCATATGCTTTCCATCCACCACGTTGAAACATATTTCACACGAGAAATTCCCATCGTAAATAACTTTCAACGTGGGACCATCAGAAGACGGGGGGCTGGGAGTACTGTCTGGTCTAATGAAGATGCAACATGCGGCCCAGACACCTGTCATTGCCATTATTATCACAACAAAAAGAAACAAGTAGAAGAAGAAGCAACAAAAATAATAAATTTCTATTATTTATTGAAATGTAAAAACTGTACTTTTAATAAAACTTAATTAGAATTAAACTTCCCATAGCACTTGTAAAAAACTGATGGATATACAATCATTTGTCGAATATATCAACAATCTAAAAACAAAACAAACTAAACATGGAGAACATTTCGAAGATTGCGTCTGGTCTAATGAAGATGCAACATGCGGCCCAGACACCTGTCATTGCCATTATTATCACAACAAAAAGAAACAAGTAGAAGAAGAAGCAACAAAAATAATAAATTTCTATTATTTATTGAAATGTAAAAACTGTACTTTTAATAAAACTTAATTACATTTATAAGAAATGCAATGTATTTAGTCATAGAATAATATTTTTTAATTTACCCCCCACCCCCACAATAAAATATTAACAGAAAAATTAAACAAAAACATTTTTTTATTTCAACGTTAATCACATAGGAAAAATCTAAATATAGCACAAAACATTCTTTAATCAAAACAATGCACTTACTTCTTAACAAACTAAACTATAATTACAACAAAACTGCGTTTTATAATTCCTCATCAAAGAACTAAACTTTTCATTTAACCAAAGAACCACACGAAAAATCTAAATATAAGTTAACACAGCCGACATGCCGGCAACTTCCCATAGCACTTGTTAGGGTTAATAAGAATTGATATTCTAGTTCTTTGTTTAAACATTGCATTAGAGCAATGATAAACGAAATTGTGGTTAGGGGTGTTATGTTTCAACGGCCCACGCCACTTGCACAAATGTAGAAGCTGGATGATGGGCAAGTTGTTAAGCTTTAGATTTATGAAATGCAGCAGGTGCAGCATGTTTCGGGGAGTTATGTTTCAACTTCCCACGCAGCTTGCTCAAGTATTGAAATGTAATGATGAGCAAGTTGCATAGCATTAGAATTAAAAACTAAACTTTAATATAGGTTTATACAAATATTAAAACAACCGGCATAAACGCATCACAATCACCTTACATCACCAATCACCTTACATCACCCTACATATTAAACACACTATTCACTAAACAACCAACACTAACATTACATAAACCTACTCATTACTTCACCCTACACACACACACACATACACAACACACTCATCACCCTACATATCACACACCCATACACCACTCACATACCGCGTTACATATCCATCGAACAACCAAAATGACCGACTGTAGCGTAGGCATGCTCCCAAAAATGTATGGAAAAAGTGGCCCCGAAAGCCCATAAACATACTACTCCCCTTTCTGTGCAGGCTGTCAATTGAAAGTTCAATTCTCAATTTCATCATATTACTACAACATAAGTTATGCTAACAAGTGTCAGCGAGAACGGTTCCACTGAAATTAGATTTTTTTAAGAATGCATCAAATGATGTATTGACCAGAGATCAGCAATGAATCGTTTTTTCGCTACTCATAAGTACTCATGAAATTCTGAGTATGAATGAGTCAACAGTATTGAAATTCAACTACTGTGATTCATTCGTACTCACTACAACATTCATTTATAAGTACAGGTTGCAATGAGTATGAGTACAACATTGACATGAAACTCATAACATTCGAGATATGCTTGATTCATACGCCTACTCATTCAGATTAATAAATTTAGAAAAATACTTATAGATACTCATAAACGATTCGAGTGATTCGAATAATTCATAAAAATTTACAGTCTTAGTTGTTGTTGCATTTACAAAAAAATCTAACACACAATCTTCTAGTGAGTATTGTAGTGTTCGTACGAGAATCATACTTATTTTGTGATTCTTGTAAATGTTGAGTCATGGAGAGTCGAAATCAACAATATCATGCGTATTGTTAAGTATGAGTACAATGAGTACTTCAGACTTTGAATATAAGTAGTATGAGTATCAGTTTTAAATGTTAATTGTTGACTCAAGTTGTATAGAAAATATTTTGTATTTTTATTCTTCTTCTTGATTACCGGCATTTACATAAATTGATAGTATGAAACCATTACAACTTTTAAAAACATATACAAAAATTGTGTATAAGTGTATCAGACTTTTATATACAAATTATCAACAGCAAGCATACAACTGTTGTATATTCGTCCAACAATACACTCAATACAACAATACAAGGGCTTGTGTGAATTGTCCAAATATTAATCCCAGACAATATACATTTGTGATGATGGTAGAAACTCAAAGAGCATGATTAAGCGCAAACTGAAAGAGTATGACTGAGAAGTTTTGAAACATCCATCCTATAGCCGGAAACTTAAACCTTCAGATTGTAATTCGTTTCTAGGTGTAATTCGCTGCAGGACTCTCTTAGACGATCATACAAATCGTATGACATGTCAAGTTTTTGTGTAGAATAGAGCGGATAGTATTGTCTAAACTCAATATTTAATGAGAGCGTACAACATTAAGAGAAAATATGGATGTATGGCTGAAGGGACATTACGGATTGCAGATTAGCAGCCGTATGGCTCTCTTCGATTTTGAACATTTTCAAAATCAATTACACTTTTTTTACTACTGCTATACTATTACTATTTTAGTCTACTATTTTTTACAATTGCTATACCATCAGTATTTTATTTTGCTATTTTTTACAATTGCTATACTATTACTATTTTATTTTACTATTTTTTATTTTACTATTTTCTTTAGTCTTACAGTGGTTTCAAACCACTGTCGTCCAAAGGTTGAGCTCTTCAAAAGTTATTTGTCTGTATTCACTTTTTGTTGCCAGGGGCAACAACATACTTACTAAACGAATCAGTAGCAACAACTCGAGTTACTCCAAACTAGCAATTGTTTAACTGGAAACGAATGGAAATGGCAACTGAAATAGCAGTAATAAAAAAACAGGACAACAAACAACAACAAATAAACTGCATATAAAAAGCGAAAAAAAACCAAAACAAAAGAGAACTAAAACATAAAGTAGAATTTTAGAGATAAATGACCATCAACAAACGGGAGTTGCATTCTGTGCAAACATACATGCAACTTTTGTAAACAGCAATGAACTTTGCAAAAGCAAAAGTGTAGTCAACTATGCACATATGTATATAAAGATACTTTCACAGTAAGAGTTAAAATAGTAATTTAGGATTTTTGGGAGAATGTATCCGACGAACCATTTCTATTACTTGGAAATTTCTTTTGGGGGTGTCTGCATATAAACTTTAGAAAAAAAAAATTGTCTCTTTGCTGGTGGACTTCGATTCATAACTCCAGTGTCCTCAACAATTTTTCTTATCATGACCTTGAAACAGAAGTACTGTGCTTCCTTTTTTTGTACCTCTATATAGGCTTAAGATTGCTAATCTTTAAAATACGAATTAAAAGACCATCGTTTGAAAGTCTTAGGACCATTATTACAACTTGCCGTTAATCTTGGGTTTAGTTAAAGGTTACTTTAGCTAAAGTGAACTTTATAGTCACCTTTAACTTATTTTCGTTATTACAACTTACAGATAAAATAAAGTTAACTGTTTTCAAAAATATGGCAGTGTCGGAGCAATGTCGATAAAACTGATCAATTAAACAAGTTTTTTTGTTAACGCAGTGGCAACGAAGGGCCTTATTTTGTTTAAATTTGAAGTTGCCATATTGGGAATAATATATAATATGGCAAGTTCTAACACAAACTTAACTTAAAAAGTTACCAGTAGGATGATCTGCCCTTTAGCTTAACGATCACTTCTATCTTATTTGGTACTCATAATAATGAAAAACAATTTATCTGCCCATTAAAATCTTCCCTTTAGTTAACGGCAAGTTGTAATTATTGATGCAATTCTCTCTGAAATCTTCTGGGTGGACGGCATACAAAATGTCAAATTTTCTGTGACTCTGATGCATAAATCAGGTTGAATACGATTGATGACATGGGTTATGTTGATGCAACTTAAGAAAATCTCACAAGAAAAAGTGTAAATAATGACCTTCCTAACCAGTTCACACCACCCACCTCCACGTGAAATGGTCATGCACTGGAATCGATCGTGCAAAATATCGAAGAATGTAGCATGAGTTGTGTGGCTGGTAGCGCAGTTCTGTTGAAACCACATGTCGTTGGTGTCCAGGTTGTCTAATACAAACTAAGTTGAAGTTGGTAATAATCGAACTAAAGTGCTCATATTGACAGTGATGGCCCGTGTCTAATGTCGTTCTGAAAGTAATATGAACCGATGACTTCGCCAACCTAAATAAATTCTAATCCATGAGTTCTTCGGCATACATTTGATGCTCTTGATTCTTATACTACGGTAAGACATGCACTTTCGTTGTGTAAATCGCAATAAACGCCATTAATGAACTCAATATTTCATATCAAGTTTCAATTAATTATGGCGCAATAAATACGCAAATTATTATAATATTAAGTAAAACTTAAAATGCAGCACTGTCATAAGTACGTTCAGTGAGCATATTACAATTATCCGAAGACTTTCTGCTGATATTTGAAAACTCAAATGTCAAATGCAACGAGAAACAAAAAAACCAATGTTGTTGAAACAACCAGCTGTTTTGTTTATCAGCTGTCAAATGAATATTGAATAAGCAGCTGAACTGCGTATATTGTTATGTCTGAACAATTAAAATATTGTACTCAATAAACCGATTATTGACTCCAAATTAGTTTAGTTAGTCGACATACCCATTCGTCACCGCTAAAGATGTGTTTTCGTTGAAACACTCAGTGAACACACCTTTAGTTCATGGGGTAGGGGTACAGGCCCTAAGTTAGTGCGCAAAAATTTGGCAAAGTCTGAGTTCTTGTGAGGTACAAGAACGCTCTCACGGGCTGTGGCAGTGTTGCCGGCAGATATTGCGTTTCGTCGTCGCAGATATTGAAGTCGTCGAAGTCTAGTAGGTAGTGTGTTGGCTTATTAGAAGAAAAGCCCGAGTTCATATCCCAGGTCAAACATTAAACGAAATATGAAAAAAAAAATATTTCATCGGCGACTTCCTCTCATCAGATTTCTGGTAAAAACTCTGAGAGTAATTAAACCAGCCATGAAAAACGTTTCTCAAAAATCTATCGTTCGGAGTCGACGTTAATTTGTAGGTTCAGCCACTCAAGTATAAAATTAACGCACACAACATGAGTGGTGTGAGAAGCTTGGCCGTAATCCTGACTGAAGGGTTGTAATGGCCAATTATGTATGTAGTAGTGTATTGCGTTTCGTCGACGTTGTTAGTTAATCGTATATTTAACAAGTGGACTCAAATCTATCCACTATATCGGGGACAGTTCTCTCGTTAGTAAGAATCAACGATTACAACTAGACTAGATGATGTCGGGATTCCCTGTTTTGCACAGGCTCACTGTTTGTTTTTAAGATTGGTTTGAAGAGTATAGATTTAAGAAAACAACATAGTCTAGTTAGTCAGAGTAAAAAACTATTTATTTTTCTTGTCAGCCAGAAAACATGTCAATTAGGAATGTTGTCTAGACGCTACCCGTACGTAAGTACGTTTGATGGAAAAATGGCAGGCATAAAGGACGATAAGTCTTACTATTAGAACAGAGAATGATGACATCTACCTGACAGCAGATGTATGCAACGAATTTAGAATGTTTACGGCCTGAGACGTGTACTGCCTAGTTGTTGAATTGAAAGGTGTTTAGGTTAACTGGTAGAAACTGTCTTCAAACTTTAAAGGCTTTAATGATATCGAACCAAAGTGAAATTCAATGAAATTTCAGTTTTTGTCTTCGGTTTTCGTCGAGTGCTTGCCCCCAAGCTCTTCATAATGATGTAATTAAGGTATGCGCCAGTGTTTCAAAACTGAAATTTTGAAATGGTACTGAACCATAACTGAAAGAGTACTTTTTTGCATCAAATGGTACTTTTATAAAAAAATATTTATTTATACTTAATACACGGTATATGCAATAGAAAAACGAACGTATGTTCCATGGACGTTTGGCTAACCGGGACTAATGACCAATTCTACCTTAGTATTACGTTGAACATGTTGCGAACGCATTAACAGTAGAAAATCGCAAAACATAAAATATGTATGTAATAATAAAAAAGTACGGAAAGAGTCGCGGGGGTACTGTATTTTTGAAATGGAAAAGTACTGAAAAAAGGACTAAAGTACTGAATTTTTCAACACTGATATGCGCCCTTTTCGCGAAACAATGGTCATCAGTAGTGTGGGAAAACAATAAACGTTACGAGTTCATTAGTACATATGTTAATATATGTGAAAGCTTGAATTTACAACTACAGCGCCCTCTTTTGATAATTTGCCAGCATCACAATGCCAATAAACTATCAGTCATAAACACCCATTCTATGACTCTTAAAAGTCATTAAAGGACAATACATTGACTTTAGTACACTAGCGAAGTGGCATGTAGAAAGTGGGGAGTCTTTGTAAAACGGGCACAATCACCGCTTTAGAACACACAAATTTATTAACAAGGATTGTAACAAACAACATGTGCACAAAAGTATGGAGTAACACTCATGTACTCGTATATGACTGCACCAAAGAGATGAAAGTTTTGTCTTTGTGTAGGTGAGGATTTTTTGAAAACTATATCTTTTATCGTTATCTACACAATCATCTACAAAGTTTCATTATCAAAAACAAAAAGGAATTTTAACGCTATCCCTTACGACTTTCTCATATAGCATTTTCTAGTTAAGTTCTCTTTGTTCTATTTATTTATTTTCACCAGACATCACAATTATAATAAAACCAAACATGTAACAATGTAATGACTTTTCAAAGACAGCTGTCTAATTGTGAAGGATTAAATTCGCCGCAACCGTTGCCATTAGCCTCTTCACAACTCCCGTACAGTAAGGTTTAAATCTGCTGAAAATAAAATTTCAATTTGGTATCTGCACTTTAATTTGTGCATTACAGAGATCAGCAATGAGTATTCAAAAAGATGAGTAGATTCGAGTCATACTCATAATTTCTGATATTTATACGCATTCATACTTATTTTAATATCATACTCATACGACTCATATTCAAAGTTTAAAGTAATCATCGTACTCATGCTTAACAATACGCATGAGGTTGTTCATTTCGACTCTCCTTTACTCAACATTTATAAGAATCGCAAAATAAGTATGATTCGCAATGCTGACTAGAAGATTGTGTGTTTGATTTGCTTGCTGTCTTTGTCTTTTTCTTTCTTCTTTTTTTGTAAATGCAACAACAACTAAAATTGTAAATTTTGATGAATGATTGGAATCACTCGAATCATTTATGAGTATATAACGGGTGATTTTTTTTGGCAACACTGGTTTAAAAAGCTCACGCACGTTTCGTGTTTTGTTTCACTGTCAAACATCTTCAGTTTGATCTATAATTTAACCATGAATAGTCTTACCAACGAACAACGCTTGCATTTTTGGTGAATGGGCTCTTGGAAAGTTGGTCGAAGATCCACTTCTTTATCGAAAAATTGTGTTCAGCGACGAAGCTCAGTTTTGGCTCAATCGATACGTAAATAAGCAGAATTGTCCATTTTGGAGTGAAGATCAGCCAGAAGCATTGGAAAAGCTACCAATGCATCCAGAAAAAGTCACAGTTTGGTGCGGCTTATGGGCTGGTGGCATCATTAGACCGTACTTCTTCAAAGATGCTGCGAATCGTAACGTAACTGTGAATGGTGAGCGCTAACGTGAGATGATATCCAACTTTTTTTTGCCCAAAATGCAAGCGCTAGACTTGCACGACATGTTGTTTCAACAAGACGGTGCCACATGTCACACAGCACGCGTAACAATGGACACATTTAAAGGCGAGTTCGGTGAACATTTTATTTCACGTTCGGGACCGGTTAATTGGTCGCCTAGATCATGCAATTTAACGCCTTTAGACTATTTTTTGTGGGGCTATGTTAAAGCTCATGTCTATACAGACAAGCCCGCTTCAATTGACGCATTGGAAGACAACATTGAAGCATTTATTCGTGAGCTACCGTCCGAAATGTTGGAAAGAGTATGCCAAAATTGGACTAAGCGGATGAACCATTTGAGGCGCAGTCGCGGTCAACATTTGCATGAAATAATCTTCAAACATTAAATTATATGGACCGTACTATCGATTCAAATAAAGATTTCTGAATTTTATGTGTTTTTTCTCTTTTTAATTTTCCTATAGCTCTTAAAAAATCACCCTTTATAAGTATTTTTCTAAATTTATGAATCTGAATGAGTAGGCGGCGTATGAATCAAACATATTTCGATCAATGTTGTGGTGAGTACGAATGAATCAGAATAGTTGAATTTCAATACTGTTGACTCACTTATACTCAAAATTTCATGGGTACTTATGAGTAGCGAAAAAACGATTCATTGCTGATCTCTGACTCATTACTCATTACAACCTGTACTTATAAATCAATGTTGTAGTTTTTTCTTCCGCTGAGCAGGAGTAAATGTACCTATCCGCGGGCACCATAGGGGAAGTCGTCACTCTCCCCCGTGTGTGGGGCCCTCACCCACTAAATCTCCCACTTCTCTTCTTGTGGAGTCCGTCGGGCCATTTGGCCCACTCATATACATATCCGCGTCCGGATTGCGCATGTTGCAATGAGTAGGAATGAATTAGAGTAGTTGAATTTCAAAACTGTTGACTCACTTATACTCAAAATTTCATAAGTACTTATGAGTAGCGAATCGTGCTTCTGTTGTGCAGCCCTTGCGCTGACCAACTTTTTCCTCTTACCTGATTTTGGTGGAACTTGGTTAGTACAGGGACTGCGTTCACCCGTGGCATCACAACGGGCCGCTATGCGTGCTCAAGTGAGCTTTGTGATATCAGAGGTACCACTCCGACCTAGACCTAAACCTATGAGTAGCGAAAAAACGATTCATTGCTGCTGATCTCTGGTACGGAGTATTAAAAGTCGTAATTAATTGTAATTGCCTTTTATGGGAATAATTAAAATATTATGAACATATACACGCTTGCAGATAGTGTTTAAGAATTCTTTCAATATTTTCAATTCGACAGGATAAAAAAATAAAACTTTCTAGAAAGAAAAAAGAGGAAAACAATTTAAATATTTAAAACAAAGAGAAAGAAAAAGTAACCAGAGCATGTACTCATATTACTGTTGCAGTAGCGATAGTGATTGATGAAGGTTTACAATTTCTGTGACAGTAATTTTCTCGATGTACACTTTTATTTCTTTTTTTCATTCATTCTTCTTTCTCTGAACTTCTCGAAATGAACTTTCATAGAAGTGTCATTTGATTGTTTTAAAGTTGATGATTTATTTATTATCCACCAATGCAGCCATTAGACAGCCGTGAAATGAAATGAAAAAGCATTTATTAAGTGCTAATGATTGTCTTCATTATCTTTGATTTTATTGCAAATAAAACCTTTAAATCAAAGCCCGACTCAATCAAATATTTAACTGGAATTAAAAATCTTTTCAAAGATTCTTTCTGACATTTAAATAAATGAAATAAAATGGCATACAGTCCCCTTATTCTTTATAAAACGTGTATTTTTCTAATTAATTAATTACATTATCACGTTGCTTTTTTACCTCAATCATTCATTAAAGCTGACCCATGAAAGCTGACAATGCAACAATCAAACAACTGCAAACAATCTTCATCAAATGAAAAGAGACTTTAAAAAAATTAATTTTTTACTCCACTCATATTTAATTTTTAAAACATAAAACATTAAACTGTCCCTCAAAATTAGTTGAAAGCTATAAAATATATTTGATGGTAATTGAAATATATTGCTACGTGGACAAAATCAATCGAAATGAAAATTAGTAAACATTACAAAGAGACAACAACAAAATGCACATATCGTACGGTACATTAAATCACACTAAGGAATACTTAGAGCATATGCGAAGAGGGCACAAATCAAATATCAACAATTCAACAATATCAATTAAAATAAATACCTCGAAATTACTAAACGTAAAAAAATAATATTTTTTCATTACCAAAGCAATCTAAAAGGAAATTAGCAAACAAGACAAAGAAATGCACATTTCAATCAGTACGCAGAATTACACAAAATAACACCTCGAGAAGTCGGCGTAGTCTAGTAGGCAGTGTATTGGCTTCTTAGACGTTAGGACACGATTTAAACCCCAGGACATCTCCAACAAAATGAAATACGACAAAATATTTCTTACGCAATCCTCTCAGCAGATTTCTGACAAAAGCTTTGAGAGTAAATAAACCTGCCATGAAAAAGTTACTCAAAAATCTTTCGTTCGTAGCCGACTATAAACTATAGGTTCTGCCACTCATATATAATATCAACGCATGCAAAATAAGTGGTGTGAGAAACTCGGTCTTAATCCCGGCTGAAGGGTTTCAATAATCAATTATGTATGTACATGTATATATGTATGTAGTTTATTGCTTCGATTCCTTAAAGTTTACTTGAACATTTTAAAAGAGGTATAAAAACGCAATCCAAAGTCGAACTACATATTAATTTCCATATACGATATACTGTTCCACTACCAAATTTACACTAGCCTTATCTTACGTTCGCCGTAGTCTAGTAGGTAGTGTGTTTGCTTTTTAGACGTAAAGCCCGGGTTCGAGCCCAGGCCAGAGTTCAAAAGGAAATATGAAAAGAAAAAAATATTTCATCGTCGACTGCCTCTCAGCAGATTTCTGGCAAAAACTCTGAGAGTAAATAAATCCGCCGTGAAAAAATTTCTCAAAATCTGTCGTTCGGAGTAAACGTTAAACTGTAGGTCCCGCCACTCAAGTATAAAATTAAGGCACACAAGAAGAGTGGTGTGAGAAGCTAGGCCGTAATCCTGACAGAAGGGTTTTAATGGCCAATTATGTATGTATGTATCTTACGCTCAATCAGATGTTGCAGTGAAGAAATATAATACGGTGTTCAGATATGTACCTTTATTACGTAAATCGCAATAAACGCTATTATTGAGCTCAATATTTCATATTCAATTAATTATTGCACAATAAATACGTAATATTGTTATAATATTGAGTAAAACTTAAAATCCAGCACGGCCATGATAAGTATGTTTAGAGCGCATATTACAATTATCCGAACACTTTCGGTTGATATTTGGCAACTCAAATGTCAACAACGACAAACAGAAATAAAAACAATGTTGTTGAAATAACCAGCTGTTTTGTTTACCAGCTGTCAAATGAATATTTAATAAGCAGCTGAACTGCGTATACTGTGTTATGTCTGAATACTAAAAATATTGTACTCAATAAACCGAATATTGACTCAATAGAAGTGTATATGTTATCAAAAGAGTGAGTAAGTGTACAATACCTAACAGTTTCGGGAATAAGTGCTTGCTCTTACTTCCTTCATTCAAGGAATCTCAACTTTTTCCTTCAGCGTTAAGCCTATAAAATCTAGTAATAGTGTCGTCATAGAAATAATCCTCAGCCGTATCATAAGCTGAATCGCCAAAAAATATTTGCCTAGATGCTTTCCTTTTGAAGATAATAAGAAACGTTTTTTTTTTGTTTTCGAATGCGCCAATAGCTCGCTACTTTCGGTCTAGACTAAGTGGTAGTTCATAATAACTGTACTCGTAATAAATTTGGAATATATGAACGTTGGTCTTTATATACCTTGATTTTGCATTAAACCGCATTATTGCTTTATTTCAAGCCGAAATTTCCAAATAAGATACTAGAATGTTGCAATAAATTAACCAATATATCTTTAAAAAGAAGATCATCTCGCGCTGAATAGAATTTCAAGGCTCGCTCCATGCAATTATAATGTTCACCCTTCCGATTCTTTGTACTCCAGTAGCACCAGTTCTACTTATTAATGTATCGATTAAGATGAAATTGCAATGTTTGAATCAAGATCCAAAATTTGTGCACTCTCTTTAATTCGCGGCGATCAAACTGCGAAAATTACAACCTATTTGGCATATGAGAATCCAAAATTTTTCAAATAAAATCGAAAAAGTAGAAGAAGCGGGTTACTAAATGACAAACGAGAGGAGATTTGAGTCCCGCTGTTTATTAAACGTGCTGCGAACATTTCCAACAACAACCTACACCCTATTGCACATGAGAATTCAAAATATTTCAGATAAAATCGAAAAGATTGAACTAGCGGGTTACATAATGACAAATAAGAGTATATTTGAGACTATCCTCGAAGTCGCGGTAGTCTAGTAGGTAGTATGTTGGCTTATTAGACGTAAGACCCGAGTTCAAACCCCAAGTCAGACATCAAAACGAAAATATGCAAAAAAAGAAAAAATTCATTGGCTTCCTCTCAGCAGAAGAAATAAACCTACCATGAAAAGTTTCTCCAAAAGTCTGTCGTTCGGAGTCGACGTTAAACTGTAGGTCCCGCCACTCATGTATACAAATTAACACACACCCCACATAAGTGATGTGAGCAACTAGGCCGTAATCCTGACTGAAGGGTTGTAGTGGCAAATTATATATGTATGTATCTGACTATCCAGTGAACAACCTGAGGCTAG
Organism: Sarcophaga rosellei; assembly: GCA_930367235.1. Lineage (NCBI taxonomy): Eukaryota > Metazoa > Arthropoda > Insecta > Diptera > Sarcophagidae > Sarcophaga > Sarcophaga rosellei. The sequence continues at coordinate 52,930,736 of OV884018.1, read as the reverse complement.
AAACCGATCTTTGGACAATTCACTGTAGACTTCAAGTACACTTCTTCAGAATAGCGAATACATACATCAAATCGAATATGTAGACCCTGTGATAATGAGAATTAAAGATCACAACACGTTCTAGAAACCTGAGGAGCAGTAATGTATCCCAAAAGAAAACCTAAGTAAATATTAGCTACCAAACATCATCATGAAGTTTGTCAGAGCAATACGCTTGCAGGAGTCATTATATAGCTGCCAAAATTACCCAGATCAAACTCAGAGCAGCTCAGCTTTACTGGCTTATTGGACTTAAGTCTACCCTTGACTTAGAACTAAAACTGCTTTTGTACAGGGTCCGCTAAATAACTTTTTTTTTAAAATGCTTTAAAAAAAACTATTGAATATTTTCTCAAATTTCTTTTTTTATTTGAAAGTACAATCCTTCCGGTTAATAATGGAAAATAATTTCATTCAAATGGGTGCCTCGGCTGGCCATGCAGTAGTCTACATGATCGGTCCAATTTTTAAGCACATTATCGATTGTGTGCAACTGTATTTCACCAATGGCTTCACGAATATTGTCCTTTAAAGCGTCAATTGTCTCTGGCTTGTCGGCGTAACACTTATCTTTGACGGCACCCCACAAATAATAGTCCAACGGTGTCAAATCGCAGCTCCGAGGTGGCCAAACGATATCAGCTCTGCGGCTGACAATGCGATCTTCAAAAACATCGAGTGTAGCTTCGACTGTGTGGCACGTAGCGCCGTCCTGTTGAAACCAAATGTTGCCAACATGGCCCGATAACGATCGCCATTGACTGTAACGGCCACTCCTTGCTCATTTTCGAAGAAAAATGGCCTAATTATGCCTCTGGACCAAAATCCGCACCAAACAGTGACTCGTTTTGGATGCGTCGGCTTTTCAATGTATGCGTGCGGGTTTTTTGTGCCCCAAATGCGACAATTTTGCTTGTTTACATACCCGCCAAGATCAAAATGAGTTTCATTTGAAAAGATGATTTTTTTGCCAAAATCGGCATCTTCTGTAAGTCGATCGTAAGTCGATTTCCCAGCGTTGTTCAAGTGTATACACAATCATATTCGTTCAGCGGAAGGATACAACTAATTATCTGTCAACTCAGACATGAGCTAAGTGTTAACATTCACGAAATAAGCACTAGTTGAAAAAAAAAACGTTAGATGGCGGACCCAATATAAGTCAGTATTGAAACCTATTGACTTTTTGGTATCGAACTGTGGGGAACAGCCACACCATCCAATGTAGAGGCAATCTAGACTTCTTAGAATAATAACAGGTGCTACTTGGTATATGAGAAACAGATCCACAAAGATCTAAAGGTGCCCCTAGTTCGAGAGGAAATAAAAATAGCAAGTGTGAACTACGTCTCTACGTCTTATTGTAAAGATTCAATAAATATGAAAACAAAAATATATTATATATATATACATATGTATGTATATAGTTTTAAAGGAGTACAATTGATCGTATGTTCGTTTGCTTCATGGCAAACGCACAAAGAAAACGAATTCTATGCTCAAAAATATTAAATTTTATTAAAGAAAGCGGCCCTATGCTCCCTAGAGGAGTAAGAGGAATATATATATATATAAAGAAAACTTTAAGAAAATATTTACTCTTGTTATTACTTACGTCTCCATCACAAATGTAATCCATTTGTTAATTTGTGTATATGTATTCTGTATAGCTGTCTACATAGCTCAGTAAATTTTTTTTTTTCCTTTTTCTATATTTGACATGGGTTACAATATGTCTGTAATTTCTTTTTGGGATAATTTGTATGTTTTCTTCTCACTTGCTGTTGTATTGTGTCTTAGCATTTCTAAACAGTACATCTTCATAAACTATACTCAAACTTCCAAACTTAAAGTATTTCTCCTAGAAAACCTTTATAATAAAAAGGAAACACTTCGGAGAATTTGGTTTACTTCTGAGTATTTTTCCTTTTTTTTACATTTGAACCCAAACTAGATAAAAATCTTGTATTGATTTTGGTTGAATATTGAATTTTTAATAAATTTTCCCAAAAGAAATTTCTATTAACATTTAGAAGTCTTATAGTACTTGAATACATAAATACGCTATCGAAAACCATAAGTGCTTCGCTGTGCCTTTTAAATTGTCTAAAACCTTAAATTGTTAAAATAAGAAAGTTCCATTGTATGTACTATGATAAAAAAAAATGTGTAAGTACTTTTCTCCAACATTGTTCCTTCCAAAATTTTAAATTGTGATAGTCTCCCCATGTGATGTGAGAAGCTATCTCGTAATTATGACTAACAGGGTCATGGAGACCAATTAAATGAGTAATTAAGTAAGTTACGTAAGTAAGTTACGTTAGTAAATTATGTAAGTAAGTTACTTTAGTAAATTACGTAAGTAAGTTACGTAAGTAAGTTACGTTAGTAAGTTACGTTAGTAAGTTACGTTAGTAAGTTACGTTAGTAAGTTACGTTAGTAAATTACGTAAGTAAGTTACGTAAGTAAGTTACGTTAGTAAATTACGTAAGTAAGCGAATTATGTAAGTATAATAAATTATGTAAGCAAATTACGTAAGTGAATTATGTAAGTAAATTACGTAAGTGAATTATGTAAGTAAATTACGTAAGTAAAGTAAGTTACGTACTTACGTAAGTAAGTTGGCTTTTTATAATAGATATAGTAGATGGTACTCACCGGAATTATACAACCTGAGGAATGGATTTTTTGGAGGTAGAACATATCTTGCAATTATGATAGTAGAAGTTTGATTGAATTAGATTCACCAGCGACCCACTAACTTTGTTTTTAAGCTTCATTAGTAAGAGTAAATTTAAGATCTGTGGCGTTCTGTAAATACAAAACAATACAGTTATAATTATAAGCTTTACGTCTCAACCACTGATACAATTTCACTGGTAATACTAACGAATTTTTTCAACTCATAAACATTACGAGTCCATTGCAATGCTAACATGTCAATTCGTTTTGATCCGTTAGAGGAAGTGAAAAAATTTGTGTTTCAACATACATACATGGAAATAAGTTCTTCTTCTAACAATATATAAAATTAAGACGGGCGTATTCACTTTTCGCCAAGTGCTGGAGAGGAACCAAAAACACACATTGCCATTGATGGCAGCCAATGTTTTAAAACTTAACCAACATAGGTTAGGTTACGTTAGTGTGGTAGCTTCATACCAAAAGCTCACTTTAGCACGCACAGCGGCCCGTTGTGACGCCACAGGTTAACGCTGTCTCTGTACTGACCAAGTTCCTCCAAACAAGGGCGGGTGAAGTTGATCAGCGCAAGGGCTGCACATTCAAAACACGACTACCCCACGCTGGAAAACCAGCCAGAAAGCTTGATAAACGAGGCAATATCCTTTAAATCAATGGACGATAGCTCCGTCAAGCTGACAAAAGTTGGAGAGCCAAATACCCTATATCTGCACCTCGCAAGAAATGGGCATTGACAAAGAAAGTGGATAACACTCCTCTCCTCTTCCTCAGCGGATCTGCATGCATTGCCACTGTGATCGAGATGATGTTACGCCCAAAATCTCTGACAGTAAATAAAATTGCTATGAAGTTTCTCAAAAAATCTGTCGTTCAGACTCGACTTTAAACTGACATGAGTGGTGTTAAAAAGCTAGGCCGTAATCCTGACTGAAGGATTGTAATGGCCAATTATGTATGTGTATATGGGACAAATAAATATGCAATGCTCCAGCGGTAAATGGCAGGACCACACTAAAAAAAATTTATCGAAACATGATGCTTTAAGCCTGAGTAGTAGCATACAAGCCCGTCGTGAATCAATCCTCGATTAGGTTATTGAGTTAAACGTTTGCACTTGCCTACATATCAGTATGTTAACTCTTCATGCGAAATGCCAACAACGTGCCAAAGTGACTAACAAAATATTCAAACATATTCATTTTGATAAATACATTTTCATAATTTTTTCGTCTGTATGGGAGATGCCCCGCCCACTATTGTAATTCTTTAAGATTTTTAACCAACTATAAGGCTAAGTAACAACTTTTCTCATCGAAAATATTTACAAATTTCATTTGTGACACTTTGATAATTACACATTATTTAATATGCACTTAAAATGGGATGTGCCACGCCCACTTAAAGTACTAAAATCATACTGGTTTATTCAAAAAAGCAGTATCTCTAGATAGAATATTGAAACAAACAAACCACTAGTCTGTTATTGGGGTTTTTTAATGAAATGTAAAAATATTTTCCATTTTATTTAATTTTTTTTTTTGTTGACACAACAACTCAATTGGAAAGATCATTATTTACCGTATCCTGTCCATTTATCGTTTTAACACTTTCAGGCGTTCAATCATTTTGTCGAATACTTCGCAAGCAATACAATTGAATGGCATGAAATTAAAAACGAAAATTCTTAAAAAAGAAAAGAAAACAATACAATCGAAAATAACCCTTAACGATTAGAAAGTGGGTGTTGACAAAAGGGTGTTGAACGAAATTCATTTCTATTGCATACCCTTCCACTTAATTGTTATACAACATAAATATTCGATTGTTTTCTACAATTTTTATTTGCTATAAACATTCGATTAAGAGAATAAAATATATGAATTTAATATCGTACATAAACTTTTATCATATCAGTTATAGAAGATATGGCAAAGAAAACAAAAGCCTACTGTTGAGATTGAATGGAGGAGATAAAACTTTAAATTAAATATTCAATTCAATAAGCTGAGAAATATTCAAAAAAACAATTTTCAATTGACCAATACACACCACCTTGTATCGTGTATGTTGTATTGAATACACTTGGTTGTTTGTGAATGCTCAATGCTATGCTGTATTGTGTATTTCGTATTCCAAATGTCTTCTTCTTATTCTTCTTCATAATTTTTGGCCTTCAAATAATTTGATAGCACGAAACCAAAACAACTTTTAAAAAAACATGAAAAAAGTTGTATAAGTGTATCATATTTTTATATGAAAATTATCAGCAACAAGCATACACAGTTGTATATTCGTCCAACAATACACTCAATACAACGATACAACAGCTTGTGTGAATTGAACAAATATTTTACGAGATTGTGTAAAGCATTCAAGTCTTTCAAAGTGTTCTTATCTAAACTGCATCAATACATGCATACACACATCCATACATAATTGGCCATACAATCATTCAGTCAGGATTACGGCCTAGCTTCTCACACCGCTCATGTTGTGTGTGTTAATTTTATACTATTTTATACTAATATTTATATACGGGACCTACACTTTAACGTCGACTCAGAACGACAAATTTTGAAAAACTTTTACAAGGTTTATATACTCTCAGAGTTTTTGCCAGAAATCTGCTGAGAGGAAGTCGCCGAAGAAATATTTTTTTACAAATTTTGTTTTGATGTTTGGCCTGGGGCTCGAACCCGGGCTTTACGTCTAATAAGCGAACACACTACCTACTAGACTACGAAACTGTATCAATATAAAATACAATTGACGCTCAAGCAATACTCACAAACGTGTTTAGCTTAGGTTTCTTTAGGTAAAACTGATTAAATGTATATTATTCCACCACAAAATAAGTGGTGTCCAGATTCAGATTTCAATCCAGTTTATCGAGAATCAGGACACTTACACAAATAGCCTTGTACCGATTCTCCTTCCTCCTCTTCCCAACTGCTCCTACATACATAATTGGTCATTACAACCCTTCAGATAGGATTACAACCTAGCTTCTTACATCACATACATATATTGTGTGTGTTAATTTTATACATGTGTGGCGGGGCCTACAGTTTAAAGTCGACTCCGAACTATAGATTTTTGAGAAACTTTTTTGAGTGTTTTACCAGAAATCTGCTGAGAGGAAGTCGCCGAAGAAATATTTTTTCATATTTCGATGTGATGTCTAACCTGGGGGTATGAACCGTGGCCCTACGTCTAATAAGCCAACACACTACCTGCTAAACTACGGGACTTAACAAACAGCTCCTTAAGTAATCAAAATTTGGACAAATCCTATCGACGCCTCCATTCTATAACATTCTAAATGTACTTAGAACGTTTTAATGTTCTTGCATTTTTCTACTGTCAAATGTTGGTTAAGATGCGCCGATCCGTTCCGAAGTTATAGGGAAAAATCTACTAAGAATACACATATAGTCGTATGTCGCGTGAAAAGTTTGAGAGCTCATAACTCAAAACACACTTTTTCGACTTAGAATGTTATAGAACGGAGGCGTCGATATATTCTCGAATACAGTGCCCAGTAATTACATCCGTGAGAAACATGATGAAACTCCCGCCAAGATTCAAAAAGCCTTAAACCGGAAAGTGAGACCCATGTACATCGACAAAATCGATCGAATTTATCAGTGATACATACACCCTTAAAACAGTCCACATTATGGATAATAATATGAAAAATGTATACTTTCTAACAAACGCCCAAACGTGCAGTCCCCAGAAATAATGCCCATTATGTCCAGGATACTCTCTCCTAAAGGACAACAGTGTCCTCGTCCTTACCAAAAATTTTACAAATGCTCAGTTGGATTCACATCGGGAATTTGTGGACGAGTATTGAGCACGTGGGGAATATTGTAGGCAAGCCATACATTCACATTAGCAGCAGAATTTTAAAGAAGTAATTTATTGAGTTTGTTCTTTACATTTACTTTCAGGGCTGTTGCCAGAAATCTGCTGAGAGGAAGTCGCCGAAGAAGTATTTTTTCATATTTCGTTTTGATGTCTCGCCTGTGGCTTGAACACGGGCTTTACGTCTAATAAGCGAACACACTACCTACTAGACTACAGCGATTTTTTTTTCTTAGAAATGCTTAAAGGCACTGTCTTGTTCATTGTTTCCTTAATAAATTCTGAATTGCCCCTAACGGGTGCCGACATTGCTCCGTTCCATTATACAGCCATCACCAAGGTTAACTGTTTCACGCAAAGATCCTGAAAGAAGTTGCGACAATCGAGAGCAGTGCAGTATGACTTATCAGTGAGATTCAGAACATTCATTTCGGATAATGAAATCTGAAAGAATTGTGCGGTGCACCACGCAAGGTCTCCAAATTGAACGAAACTATTGGAGGTGGATTGTTTCGGAACCGATCGGAATAGAACAGTCTCTAAGGCTGTCTTCCTCGCAGAAAGTTTCTGGCAAAAACTCCGAGAGTAAACAAAATTGTCAAGAAAAGTTTTTAAAAAATCTGTTATTCGAAGTCGATTTTCATCTGTAGGTCTTGTCACTTGTGGTTAAAAATTGACACACACACAATATAAGTGATGTGAGAAGCCAGGACATAATCCTGACTAGAGGGTTGTAATGACCAATTGTATGTTATGTATGTATATGTTATGTGGTCATATATTTGGTTTTATTCATTATCATCACAAAGTAGTGTTGCAAAACTGAAATTTTGAAATGGTACTAAACTGTAACTGATAGAGTACTTTTTTGAATGAATGGTACTTTTGTAATAAAATATTGAGAAACTTTATCGTGGCAATTTTATTTACTTTCAGAGTTTTTGCCGGAGATATATTTTTTTTTAATTTTCGTTTTGATGGAGATGTCTAACATGGTGTTTGAACCGTGAGCTCACGTCCAGCATACAATCTACTGGACTATTTATTTATTTATATTTAATAAACATACGGCACGGAACAGAAAAACTAACGGCTTATTCGTGTTCCTCACATACAAGACAAAACCAGCTGATTCGAAGCGTAACAAAGCTTAAAAGCCCTGCTTAGTCAAACGTCAATGGAACGTAAAGTAAGATACATTCGTTTTTAGCACATGAAGAGCAATGCAAATGCTTACCGAAATTACATAACGGTTCGCCAGGCGTTTTTATTGCTTTTCGAATTCTAAAAACAAATGTACGTTCCGTGGACGGTTGGCTAATCAGGGCTAAAGACCAATTCTACCATTAGCATTACGTTGAACATGTTGCTAATGCATTAATTGTTGAAAAACGCAAGACATCAAATAAATAATAATAAAAAAATTGTGAAAGCGTCTGCTTTCACCGGGGGTACTGCGGTATTTTTGAAATGAAAAAATACTGAAAAAAGTGCGAAAGTACTGAATTTTTCAACACTGTCACAAAGGTTATTTTTTACGAAAAAGTTTTCAGTGTTTCAGTGTTTGATGACTATCTCAATTTGCGTATTTAAAAATAAATTACGGTCGTTAAACTTTCAGACAATTTTATGAATTTGAATTTTATGCTAAACCTGCTCAACCTTAGTGAAAATCCTTGAAAATAACATTTTAATTATACTGTTTGTAAATACATTCAGTTCAAAAGTGAAGTTTGATAAATGTAAAATGCTTTTGATGGATAACTGACACATAAAATAGAGCATAAAATGAGGGTTATAATCTCAACCATTGTACAACAACATTCACACTGCACAACAAAAGTATGATGCCGGAATGCTCGGACACTTGCAAATACAAAACAAAGAAATTTTCTGCAACAAAATTATGTACAATGAGAATAACGTAGAATACTTTTTTATGGCACTGTTAATAATGTTAACAAGAAAAAAAACACAATCACTCACTCAACTGTCCTTTTATTTTGTCATTTGACGAACCAAATTGACAACTAATTCGATAGTAATGGTGTGGAACAAAAATTTACACCTTAAAGGGAATGGCAAATTTATTTCAAATTTATTTATTTCCAACTAAATTCGATAGAATTCATACCAAATCCATATGCCAATGCTACATTGTATTTTTAGCGTTAAATAAACAATCAAAGAACTTAAATGTCATTTACAAGTCAATTTGAAAAGTAAGCTACTCACTTGTCAAGTGGCATACAATTTTATTTAAATAAACATTGATACAAAACATTATACCTGCCCGCTAAAAAGGTAACTACTAAACAGCAAACTTTGCAGTTCATTTATTCATATCCTAACGCTTATCCCTCTATAAGTCTTAGAAGTATAATAGGTTTGAGATAATTTATGCGACATCAAAATAAATAACTCCTTGAAGGCCATTATTACAATTTGCCGTTAAACTTGGGTTTAGTTAAAGGTACCTTTAGCTAAAGTGAACTTTAAAGTCACCTTTAACTTATTTTCGTTATTACAACTTACAGATAAAATAAAGTTAACTGTTTTCAAAAATATGGCAGTGCCGAAGCAATGTAGATAAAACTGCTCAATTAAACATTTTTTCTTTTAACGCAGTGGCAACGACGGGCTTATTGATCCCCCCGGCAAGATGATCCCCCCTTTAGCTTAACGCTCACTTTTATCTTATTGGGTACTCATAATAATGAAAAACAATTTATCTGCCCATTAAAATCCTTGCTTTAGTTAACGGCAAGTTGTAATAATGGCCCTAATTTGAGTATGTACCCTTTTTTAAGGCCAATGAATCACGATTAAATTTTCAGAATAGATTTGTATTCGTTTATGTTAATTTACGGAACATACATAAGTATTTGTTTACTTTGTTTCAATTTCATTAATCAAATATTTCCGCCTAAGCAAGTATTAGCCTACTGTGTCAAGTTCTAGAGTAACATGGTTGCCATATGGTGTCGCCTTCAGTGAAAATGGTGTGTAACTTTGCTCATTGAGTTCATGTTATTCTATTGGGAGATCATAGGCTTAGTACTAGGTGTACCGATATGAATTGAGCGTCAAGATACAAATGTGTACATAGTAAACATTGGAGATGACGCTTTAAATCGGAAACAAATGGCAGAAATATTAAATGGTACATTACAAATATGTGTCACCGTGGTCTAGTAGGTAGTGTGTTGGCTTATTAGACGTAAGGACCGAGTTCGAGCCCCAGGTCAGACATCAAAACGAAAATATGAAAAAATATTTATTCGGTGACTTCCTCTCAGCAGAGTCGGAGCCGATTTTAAACCGTGGGTGCCACCACTCATGTATAAAAATTAACACACACAATATGAGTGGTGTTGGAAACTAGGTCGTTATCCTGACTAAGGGGTTGTAATGACCAATTATGTATGTATGTACATAAGAAACAATTTCTAACCGTTTAGAAGTTATGAAAAAAATACCAAAACTGTGGACAATGGGTGCCATATGAATTGAACGACAGATAGAAATTCGAAAAACTAATTTTGCTTCAAGAGGACGATATAAAATGGATTTAATTTCAGATTTTCTGATGAAACCGTTAATACAGATCGAACAATTTTGAACCATGCATTGATCGAAAAACGACTAGATTGGGCCACAAGGCAACATGGCATAAATTAAAACTAGTTCATGATACAAACAAAGTGCTAGATGACGGAAGAACAGCTACTCCGTCCTCTCTATTCGAAATGAATGTCCCGAATTTCTCTATGGAGTCATATCGTGGTATCACACAATACATACTTCTTATGATCTTCTCGTGACCAATATTAGATGCAAGCCACTGTCTAGGCATTCACTGAACTTAGACACCAAGCCTCTAAAAGTAAAGATAAACAAGAAGAAGGCATAAAATTGTCTCCAGCGCTAACACCGATCTAGTATTCAGGACACGACTTGTTATGATACAGGCGAATCTCTGTATCCAACATAACAAGTTCCAAATTAGTTCTCCTATTAAGGGATTCTCACTATACAAAGAATCCGTAGGTTTAGATAGTTCTGGCTACTGCGGCATGTAAATCCAGTGAGTCATACTAAGTCCCATACCCCATTTTTCCCCCAACAATTTGTTCTAGTGGAAAATCAAGGTTTATGCTTTGAAATTAACACGTTTGATTTGTAAAAGTCAGGATTTCTGGAGAAAAGATTTCAGCTCATTTACATCATCAAGACAGTAAATCTATACACGGTCTTCAATTGTCAAGCCAAAAGATTCAAGTGTAAAACATAGATAGCTCTACTATGTTATGTTATCGTAAGTTACAAAGAGTAAATCGTGGTTTCATAGATCAGATCGTAAAGTGGCACTTTCGACATATTATTTACGAAAACCAAGTCTATTTAGGTACTAGGTTGCATGTGATAACGTGTCGACGTAAATGTACTCACTGATATCAAGCCTGGATACATGAACGTATCAATCATTGGGTTGTTTTCTAATAAGTTGTTGTTGAAATCTCCAACATTAACAATTTCAATATATTGAACAGATATGTTCTCCAAAATATTCACTACTCAATAGGATAAATAGGTATTCCGCTATGAGGTATATACACTTCACAAAAGAATTTTTTAATCACAGTTTAAAGTCGACTCCGAACGACAGATTTTTGAAACACTATTCATGGCAATTTTATTTACTCTCAGAGTTTTTGCCAGAAATCTGCTGAGGAAAGGAGTTTTGATGTCTGACCTGGGTTACGAATCCGGGCTTTACGTCTAATAAGCCAACACCACCTACCTACTAGACTACGGCGACTTATGGGTTCATTAAAGCTTCATCTATATATGACTTGCCGAACTGCATACTACAACAGAATGCGCTTCCGGCAATCGTATACTTTTTTTTAATTTATGGGGAGAGAGCCCTTACAATATTAGGCATACCTCTTTCCATACATGTTCTTCAATATAATTGAGATATGCATGTATGTCTGTAGGGTATATTAGCTGGCAACATTAGAAAAGAAAAAATATCAACAACGTGAATAGCAATTTATTTAATGCCACAACTTTATAAATAATATAAAGGAATGTATTTTCCAAATGTGAACACTCACTTCTATTGATTGTCCTTAGAGGGCATGGAAGCTGTTAGAGGATGTTTATAGTTCTTAAAGTAACGTGTACTATAACAGTGATACAATTTTCAAATTCTCTGTCTCTCTCTCTCTCTCTCTGTCTATGTTGTTTTTTTTTCGTTTCACTATTTATCGCTTAAAAGGAATATATAAACCAGGATTCCTTTTGTACAAGTTTATTGAATCCTATTGTCATCGGCAATTTGGTTTTTTCTCCAACAAATTGAAGATGATGTGCTCTCTTCATTGGAACTTATACTACTTGCTCGCACCATTGTCTTCTATCGTTGTTGTTTTTCTCTTTTAGTTTTATTACTTTAGTGTTTGCTTACATAACATTACACCACATATATATATAGGACATTACATAGGGGAGATGACATTATTAACTTTCACCATTTGTATGTATAACTTCCATCCTTTATTTCGTAAATCGCAATAAACACCATTATTGAGCTCAATATTTCATATAAAGTTTTAATTAATTATTGCGCAATAAATACGCAAATTGTTATAGCATTGAGCGAAACTTAAAATACAGCACAGCCATAACTACGTTCAGTGGGCATATTACAATTATCCGAACACTTTCTATTGATATTTGACAACTCAAATGTCAACAACGACAAACAAAATAAAAACAATGTTGTTGAAACAACCAGCTGTTTTGTTTACCAGCTGTCAAATGCATACTAAATAAGCAGCTGAACTGCATATATTGTGTTATGTCTGAACACTTAAAATATTGTACTCAATAAACCAAATATTGACTCAATAAACCAAATATTGACTCAATAAAAGTGCATATCTGAACATAGTATTAGACACTGATTTAGGTTCTGTTTTAATTTCTTTCTCTAGATATTTTCAGATCCACTTATGTATGTTGTGTGTGCTAAGGCGGGACACCGAATGACAGATTTTTGAGAAACTTTTCATGGCAATTTTATTTACTCTCAGAGTTTTAGCCAATACAAAGAGATTTCTAGATTTCTGACTTGGGGCTTGAACACCCTATCTACTAGACTACAGCGACTTCATGGCTAAACTGAAGCAAATATACTTACACTTCCAATGAATTTTTTTTTCATTGAATATGAATCAGTCGTTCTGAGTCGACTTTAGACTGTAGAACCCGCCCTTGCATGTACTGACTACATGCTCAGACTATAATGACATTAGAAATTTGGAGAGTATGGGTATTACCTATACTCAGGGGGTGTGTGATTTCAGTAAAGCCTTAGAAGACGTTCGGATAATTGGGAGGTTAGGCGCTTTTGCCAATGAGGTTTTTAGGAGAAGAAGAACAAGACGTTAGTGGAGGTTTTCCTCTTCACTTCAATCGCCAGTGGTTTCCTGATCTTGCCGTTTTTGGTGCCCTTTGTCCAGTGTTGTTGTCACCGTTGCATAGTTATCCGGTGGCAACCAAGTTTTTGTTAGTTTATTAGCTTTATTTTTTGCGCTCATCTAAGTTGGGCAATTGTGTTCAAAGGGTCACCAGTCCCGAACTGTTTGGAGTTCAACTGGTAGCAGAGTGAACTGTGAAGCTCGACCGGAGGCTTAATTCTGGTACCACGGGTAGCGGGAGCCCCAGAGGTTTGTCTCTGCCCGACAATGGTGAGGCCCTTGTGGGAGTAACGTAGTGGCTGTGGTTCATACCCAAATCGCGGGGAGAGCACAAGCTCGGTGTGGTGTTACACTCTTAACCATTGTCAAAAAGAGGAGTTTAGATAGTCTCCCACCCCTAACCACGAGGGAAGTCATGTCCAAAAGCATGGCTTCAGATTGGTACTCACGTATGGTGCATATCATGTGGTTGCATCATTCTGCGTGGGGGCGCAGATAGACGCATTGTTTCCACCCGTGCTTTGGGCACCGTGGGGTAAGCCATCGCGGCGATACTCACGTAAAACCATGGACTATTGTAGGACCCTCCACTTATAGATAAAATCGACACATACAACATGAATGATGTGAGAAGCTAGATCGTAATCCCGACTGAAGGCTTATAATGTCCAATAATGTATGTAAATTAAAATTCTCAATGGAATCACCCATACATATTGCCTGAATTATATACAATGTATGTAGCAAGCAACAGCATCAGCACAACTAATGTTAAGGAAAATCCCAGTATCCGCAAGACTTTACAATGAAAACAACTGACAATAAACAAAGACAGTAACACTCAGATACTTATCAAGTATAAACAACTTTAATGTCGAACAAACTTTAAGATGAATGTGCACTTATCCGTGTTCGTACACAACCAATTCAAAACAAACAAGTGTGCGTTTTGCTACTTAAAATTTTCCAAACTAAATTACAAGAAAATATTCCATTTAATTCCATTACAGAGATGAAAATTTTGTATGAAAATAAACAATAATGATGTTGAGCTAATAGAGAACAAATTGAAGTGTTTGTGAACGATATAAACTGATAAGTTGAACATCTCTACCGGAATTTATTGCAAGTTCGGTTGCAATATTCGACGATGTTCAAACCACGACTGTTTTCTTCACACGCAACGCGTCTTCACACAAGATTGACTGAATTCTTACTACTCGTTGCCTGCTTTGTCTTGCCTTTTTATATGCTCACGTAAACAGTCTAATAAAGGCTCTTGAAGTCGAATGTTCGTGTCTTCGCCTTCTCAAGAACTATATTGCGACTTCATTGTTGTTTGTGTATTTTGTTCACATTGCTTGTTGTTACGTTCTCGTTTACTTGTCTATCTCCTTTTCTTTCATACTGATGTTGTTGGTTTACTTGTAACAAGTTCGTTGTATTTGTTTGTGTAGCTGTTGCTCATTTTAATGTTAAAAGACAGTACACTGTTTCCATTTTCGTAACAATATTAAATAATACCTCTGAAGTTTTATAAACCGTTAAAGGGACATTGTAGGACCAAGGACTGAGCAATGTTTTTTAGTGCACCTACTAATTTTTATATCCTAAACTAGCAGAATACTATCGTATGCATTTGTAAATACACCTAGAATTTGTGAGAAGAGTGGGATATATTTGGTTCAGCTTAGAATAAAATAAAAATATATTTAGGTCCTTCCATCGTTGACTGTTGATAACAGCCATGTTGTTAAAGCTACATCGATCAAATTAATATTCATTTATTCACTCTATTTTACCAAATCATCATGGACAACCAAAGACGCTGAAGTCACCATAGTCTCGTAGTACGCTTCAAACCCCAGGTCAGATATATGAAAAAATATTTCTTCGGTGTCTTCCTCTCGGCAGATTTCTGGCAAAAACTCTAAGAGTAAATAAAATTGCCATGAATAGTTTCTCTCTGTAGGTCCCGCTACTCATGTATAAAATTAAGGCACACAACATGAGTGGTGTGAGAAGCTAGGCCGTAATCCCGACTGAAGGGTTGTAATGGCCAATTATGTATGTATGTATGTATATAAAATAAAAGTTTAAACTACCTTATTTAGTTGGTGGTGAACAAGCGGATTAATTACAGTACTGCACAATAATTGTCTGAGTGTTAATACTCCTCATAAACAAAGGGCAATACAGGCTCTTTGGTAATGTGATCTGTGGCAACATATTTCCTTAGACGTTCATATTAATTTAATCTAAAAAGTTTGTTTTTTAAATGTTTCTCCTGACTTCTCCTACTAATAAGTAGATGACAGTTATTTTTCGCAAATAGAACTTAATAAAGTTATTTACGTTCGTATGGCATGTAAAAACAAACTTTTTTTCCTTTTTATATAAAGTTAACAGTTGGCTTAACATTTGTCTATTAATGTCTGGTTATGAAAATGATGATTATGAATAGTTCACACATTAACTGTCGTTTAAAAACACATGTGACTTGTTATTATAATTTACTCATATAGAAACTTATACAATTTATGCAAACATTTTTCAACACACACATTACATTTGAGACAAAAAGGAAACTTTACAGGAAAGGGAAAATTCTGTCTTTAAATACGAGCCTAACTCACTCATTCTTATTATTATATATGTATGTTGAATTGGAATATTAGCTTATGGCAAAAGTGAGCCTAAGTCGACTTAGAAGATATTTTATGCCCCACTATGACAACTTGCCATTAAACTTGGGTTTAGTTAAAGGTACCTTTAGGTAAAGGGAACTGTAAAGTTAACTTTAACTTATTTTCATTATTACAACTGACAGATAAAATAAATATGGCAGTGCCGGAGCAATGTCGATAAAACTGTTCAATTAAACAAGTTTTTTTAATGCACTGGCAACGACAGGCTTCGTTTTTTTTTGTTGTGTGTGCTCATATTGTTTAAATTTGAAGTTGCCATATTGAGAATAATATATAATATGGCAAGTTCAAGCATAAACTTAACTTTAAAAGTTAAAGGTAGGATGATCCTTCCTTTAGCTTAACGCTCACTTCTATCTTATTGGGTACTCATAATAATGAATAACAATTTATCTGCCCGTTAAAATCCTCGCTTTAGTTAACGGCAAGTTGTAATAATAACCCTAATTCTAGTTTCTTGTTTTGAAGTTTACACTTCAGATTTATTCTCCCAGTTGAGGTTACGAATAATTTCTGACACTTATACGCATTCATACTTATTTTAATATTATACTCATACTACTCATATTCAAAGTTTGAAGTACTCATACTTAACAATACGCATGATGTTGTTGATTTCGACTCTCCATGACTCAACATTTACAAGAATCTCAAAATAATTATGATTTGCGTACGAACACTACAATACTCACTAGAAGTTTGTGTGTTTAATTTGCTTGCCGTCTTTGTCGTTTTCTCTCTTCTCTTTTTGTAAATGCAACAATAATTAAGACTGTAAATTTTGATGAATGATTCAAACTCTAATCATTTATGAGTATTATAAGTATTTTTCTAAATTTATGAATCTGAATGAGTAGGCGTATGAATCAAACATATTTCGTATGTTATGAGTTTGAAGGCAATGTTGTACTCATATTCATTACAACCTGTATTTATAAATCAATGTTGTAGTGAGTACAAATGAATCAGAGTAATTGAATTTCAATACTGTTGACTCACTCATACTCAAAATTTCATGAGTACTTATGAGTAGCGAAAAAACGATTCATTGCTGATCTCTGATTCTTAATAATACTGTTACGGAGGCGGGTTAAATATTAACGGTTTGTTATCGAAAGAAAAAGTAAAAAATACAACAAACAATAAAGCAATTACAATGACAAATCTACAGTAGGTTCTAGAAGTTGCCAGAATGAAAATATATGAACTATAAATAGAGCAAAATGGAAAGTTTTCAAGCAGTTGCAAAAGGAAAAAGCAGCGTATAAAAACTGTTGTTTTAACTAAAGTGTACTGTTGAATTTAAGCAAATGGAGGACGATTTCTTTAAAAACTTTAAGGATTATTTTGTTTTCCTACAAAAACTTAATTCAGTTTAAAGAAAAATGTGTTCGCTGAAAAATTATCTTTTTTTTGTTTGTTCTGTCAATGTAAACTAAAGAGAACGTGCCTAATAGTTAGATTGAAAACTTGTATATGTATGCCTATATAACATACAAATTTACATTATATATATAAGTGTGTGTGTGTAGATATTTTTAAGTTTGAAAGATTCATCCGTACAAACTGATAAAACTTCTTTGTCCGAAAACGAACATTATTGAGGAGAATGTTAAGATAATTCAAAAAAGATATGCAAACACCTTTAAAGGTGAAATTTATAAAATAACAAAACATACATACATACATACATATGTATATATACAGGCTAAATCTTAAGGATGTAACATTCAATCAAACAGTCTTTTCGGTAGCAATATAACGGGTGATTTTTTCTTTCTTTTTGGCTATTTTCAGTGTAAATTTTTTTAGTATAAAATAAAGATTCGTGACATGTTTCAATACGCAAGGTGCTCAAAAAGGTCTTTCATTTCACCATAGACTAACAAACTAACAATGCTTGAAAGTCATTAAATAATCGGAATTTGTGTTGTGTGCGAAATATGCAGCGTCTTATGGTCGTCATAATCGATACACAGTTTATTCAAGTTCCGATCAATAGGAAGAACACTAATTGGACCATTTTTAGAGAGAGATTGCGTAGCAACCTTCCCTCGATCACCCCCCGACTGTTACGGCCCCTTTTTAATGTGTTTAGGGCTACGGACACATTGTCAGGTGCGCTTAGGGCGGCTGCCACATCCTCCGTCAAACCCCCTGTTCATAGGGGCAAGCCGCCTTGATGGAACCAAGATATCGATGATCTACACCGATCTAGAGGCAAGCTCTTTAACAGGATGAAGGCGACAGGAGAATAGTCAATCTACAAGGCCAAAAAGAAGGAACTTAAATACGCTGTAAGGCGGCCGAAGACGGCTTCGTGGAGCAACTACTGCGCGAGCGTGGAATCCTCTGCCAAAACTAGCCATCTTCGAAAAATTCTAAGTTCCAAACACAAATCCCTTGACTGCATCCAACGACCTGACGGCTGCTGGAGTGCGTACAGTTTGGAGACGCGTGAGCTTCTCCTTAACTCTCACTTCTCAGGAAGTGTCACCCTTGGCGGTCAGGCCCTTTATCAGGTTAATGAACCATCGTCCGGAAATTACTCCCCCCTAACTCTTACCCCTGGCCAAGTGCAGTAGGCTGTTAGGTCCATCAAACCACTCAAGTCCCCAGGACCGGATGGTATTATCCCGGGTGACCTTCAACATGGGGAAGAGATAATTCTTTCTTGGTTGCTGACCATCTACAATGCTAGTCTCAGGCTTCTTTATATCCCTTTCGATACCTTCTTTCGAGTGCACGCTAAAGAATACACTCTGACCATCTTTCTGGACATTGAGGGTGCATTCAATAACATGGACCCGGACGCTATAGTTAGGGCTCTTAGTTCTCTCAACCTTGGACAACATCTGATCAGGTTCTTCGAGCTTCTCCTTAAGTTGAGGATAGTAACCTCCACAGTAGGGGCCATACATTGTCAGAGAATGGTCTGCAGATCGCAGGTCGGTGTTCTATCTCCACTTCTCTGGAATCTTGCAGTCAACTCACTCTTGAGAGGGCTGGAATCCTCTGGTATTGACGCCATAGCTTACGCTGACGACATTGCCTTTGCCGCGTCAGGAATATGCCCGCAGACACTGCCGGACCAAGTTGAACTTGGCGCTTTCGATTGTACTGGACTAGTGTAGGGATTTTGGATTGTCTATTAACCCCTCCAAAACCGATACAATTCTTTTTACAAGCAGATATAAGATTCTAACCTTCACCCTTCCTAGCAAATGCGGGACCAGGCTCACGTTGAGCCCCGAGGTTAAATATCTGGGCCTCATCCTCGATCCCAAACTCAACTGGAGGGCGAATCTGGCTACTAGGGCACATAAGGCGGCCTGTGCTGTTAATTGCTGCAGCAGAGCGATTGGAACCAGAGGGGGTCTTCGCCCAAGGATCATGCGCTGGATCTATTCTACGGTTATCGAACTTAACCTCCTATATGGTGTTGCTTTATGGTGGACTGCTCTAAATAAACTACACAACGTTAGACTTCTTGACAAGGTCAGAAGGTCTGCGGGCATTTATATAACTGGTGCTCTGCGCACCACCCCCACAAAGGCCTTGTTCGCAATGCTCAACTGGCTTCTTACTGTGCTTCTCGCTAAGCAGGCAGCTAAGTTTGCTGCGACTAGTCTGGTCACTCTTGTATTTTGGAGGTTTATCCTGTGGCCCCATCGAACATCGATTGATAAATATTGTCTTGACAGGGGGTTTTCAGTACTGATTCCGAGTAGGGATGACTGGGACTTTAACACGATCGTCCCCCCGAAGCTCCTGATGAAAAAATCTGTATTATTTTCACTTAGAAAAGGAATCCCCAAGTTTTGATAGCATGGCGCAATTAGAAACAAAACTTGTGCCATTTTTTAGAAAAAATAAGGAAATTTAAAAAAATTAAAAAAAAATTAAAAACCCAAAACGAAGCAACTTCGAAAATCTAACCAATCACAGTGAAAATTAGTACTAATTCAGAAGCGACGCAACTTCGAAAAAACGCAAAAGGAACGATGCAGACAAAATTTGCGTTACAACCCTTCAGTCGGAATTACGACCTAGCTTTTCACACCACATATGTTGCTTGTGTTAATTTTGTACATGAGTACATCTCTTACAGTTTAAAGTCGACTCGGAAAGACAGATTTTTGACAAACTTTAACACGACAATCTGCTGAGAGGAAGTCGCCGAAGAAATATTATTTTTCATATTTCGTTTTATTGGAGATGCCCTCACGCCTAATAAGCCAACACACTACCTAGTAGACTACGGCGACTTCGCACCACATTGGTGTCATATGTGGTCAACAAGGCAGCACATGTCACAACATACTATGTCACCATACTACACGCATATATAATTGGCCATTACAACCAACCTTTCAGTCAGGATTACAGCCTAGCTTCTCACACTACTCATGTTGTGTGCGTTAATTTTATACGTGAGTGGAGGGACCTACAGTTTAATGTCGACTCCGAACGACAGATTTTTGAGAAACTTTTTCATGGCAGTTTTATATACTAGATATCTGCTGAGACGAAGCCGCCAAAGAAATATTTTTTTCATATTTCGTTTTGATGTCTGTCCTGGGATACGAACCCGGGCTTTACGTCTAATAAGCCAATACACTACCTACTGGACTACGGCGACTTCAATGCCACCATAATGGTAAGCAGTAAATCTGATATTTTGAAGCAGGCTGCCAACTTCATTCAATTTAGTTCGGCCGGTGAGTATGCGTAAAGTCTCTCGTCAAGCCAGCAACAATTCTACCTCTGGAGGACAACATTGCAGGCGGTATCAGCCGATATCCACATAATTAGTGGTATTCACGTAGTCTAGTGGGTAGTGTGTTGGCTTATTAGATGATAGTCCAGCAGGCTTCTGGCAAAAACTTAGAGAGTAAATAAAATTGCTAAAGTATCTTAAATCTGTCGTTCAAAATCCAAATTAAACTATAGGTTCCGATTCGTATAGATAAAATTGATACCCAAAACATGGGTAGCTTTTAAAGCTAGATTGTAATCCTGGCGAAATGGTTGTATTGGCCAATAAAGCGGGGAAGTAAGGAGCAAATAGACAAGAAGAATAAGACCAAATTACTTATTTATTCAATCTACAAGAGTTTGAAATTCAAATTAAGACAATTCGAGAACAATAATACTGGCTTGACATTGAAGTACAATGGGTCAATTCGACCTCCGGGTACTGTACTTGTCACAGTTGACAAGTACACGTCCTCTAACCTTGACATTGATACAACAGCAACACATGAAAATCTAGCGATAACATTTCTATCTATTGGATACCCAGAAATTGAATTTCTCAGGGTATAGAAAAAGTTGACTGTAGGTCTAAGGGCCATAATTACAACTTGGCGTTAACTAAATGGAGAATTTTAACGGGCAGATAAATTGTTTTCCATTATTTTGAGTACCCAATAAGATTGAAGTTAGCGTTAAGCTAAAGCGAGGATCATCCCAACTTTAACTTTTAAAGTTAAGTTTATGTTTGAACTTGCCATATTGTATATCATTTTCAATATGACAACTAAAAAATATAAACAAAAACAAAGCCCTTCGTTACCACTGCGTTTAAAAAAATTGTTTAATTGAACAGTTTGTCGCCGTAGTCTAGTAGGTACTGTGTTGGCTTATTAGACGCGAAGGTACGGTTCAAATCCCCGATGAGGCATCGAAATGAAATATGAAAAATATTTCTTCGTTGACTTCCTCTCAGCAGATTTCTGGCAAAAACTCTGAGAGTAAATAAAATTACCATGAAAAGTTTCTCAAAAAAATCTGTCGTTCGGAGTCGACTTTAAACTGTAGGAATCGCCACTCATGTGTAAAATTAACACACACAACATGAGTGGTGTTGTGAAGCTAGGCCGTTATCCTGACTAAAGGGTTGTAATGACCAATTATGTATGTATGTATGTAATTGAGCAGTTTTATCGACATTGCTCCGGCACTGCCATATTTTTGAAAACAGTGAACTTTATTTTATCTGTAAGTTTAGCTAAAGTGAACTGTTAAGTTTCCTTTAACTAACCCCAAGTTTAACGGCAAGTTGTAATAATGGCCCTAAGTGTTGTAAGCGTTTTTATGGTAGAAAGAATTCAATTCAGTGTGAAAAGAAATTCTTAAAGAAATTTAAAAAGCAAACGATTTTTTTAAACTTTGAAATGCGCATGAGGCCTTAACATATGGCACATGTTTGAATACTTATGTATGTACATTGTTCCAGGATACCGTTCAAATATATAAATAAGCCTGTACGGTGTTTGTCATAATTTGTAAACTTTTCTTGTCAAAATATTTAAATTTAAACAGAGAAACGAGATGTTCTCGTAGCAATAAAATGATAATGGAGAAGGGAAACTTTTTGTTTTTTATTTTATTAACACAACCTTTTTCAAAAATATTATTTTTTTTTTCTTCCTTTTTGTTTTTGTTTTTTTGATGTTGTTGTATTCATATTTCATTATCAACATCATTATCATTAACATCATCAAGGTCATGTATTGAATTATATTAAATTGAAACAACCAAAAAAAGGATACGAATTTAATAATACATGTATGAGTGAGTGAGTGAATGGGTGCATGTGTTCGAAAAGCCTTTTATTTGTATTTTCATAAATACATATACATACATACATACATATATACAGAAGATGTATATACTTTATTTACTCAACCATTGGAATTTTCAATGAAATATAAAATATTCCTGTTGAAATTTGTTGGTTGTCATAATTTATTAAACAAGTCTAAATTGAATATTTTCTGTTTCTGTTCGAGTATATCTTGATTATGATAGCAATAAAGTGAATACATACATACATACCTAAATAGTATATGACAGCTTTAATTGAAATATTCAGTTTTCTTTTGGATTATATTCGTATCAAAGTTTGAAAACTTTTGCTATGATTTAAATTGAAATAGGCACTTAATGTTCAGTATTGCTCTGTAGATATTGTTATAATCTAATCTAAAAGTTACGGAAGGTCAAACTCATGTAGGGCGTACTCTGTTAAGCATTTCGGCAATTTTGGAAACCGGATGTGTAGTAAAACACTTGATCGATTTCTTTATAATAAATAAGATATCAAAGTCGTGCGTCAAGTTGGAAAATGGATTTGACGAGCTCATATTTTAAATGGTAAAAACGTAACAATATAAAGGTTTAAACAGCTCACCCACGTTTCGTGTTTTGTTTCACTGTCAAACATCTTCAGTTTGGTTTATAATTTAACCATGAATCGTCTTACAAACGAACAACGCTTGCAAATCAATGAATTTTATTATCGAAATGCGTGCTCTGTTAAGAAAGTTCATCGCGCGCTTCACACAGTATGGTGCGGTTTATGGGCTGGTGGCATCATTGGACCGTACTTCTTCAAAGATGCTGCGAATCGTAACGTACCTGTGAATGGTGAGCGCTACCGTGAGATGATATCTAACTTTTTTTTGCCCAAAATGCAAGAGCTTGACTTGCATGACATGTGGTTTCAACACATGTCGGTGCCACATGCCACACATCACGCGTAACAATGGACTTATTGAGATGCGAGTTCGGCGAACATTTTATTTCACGTTCGGGACCGGTCAATTGACCGCCTAGATCGTGCGATTTAACGCCTTTAGACTATTTTTTGTGGGGCTATGTTAAAGCTCATGTCTATACAGACAAGCCCGCTTCAATTGACGCATTGGAAGACAACATTGAAGCATTTATTCGTGAGATACCGGCCGAAATGTTGGAAAGAGTATCCCAAAATTGGACTAAGCGGATGGACCATTTGAGGCGCAGTCGCGGTCAACATTTGCATGAAATAATCTTCAAACATTAAATTATATGGACCGTACTATCGATTCAAATAAAGGCTTCATGAATTTTTCTGAATTTTATGTGTTTTTTTTAATTTTAATTTTCCTATAGCTCTTAAAAAATTACCCCTTATAAGGGAGATGATAAAAAAATAAAAGAACGTTGAGAAAGATATGGCAACGATCTAGATTTCCAGCTGACAAGGCAAGGCTTAATAGAATGACACACGAACTTAGCTTAGAAATCAAAAAGTATAAGAACTCACGTTTCAATAACTATTTGCAAAGGTTGAATAATGAAAAAAGATAAGACACAAACATTGTGGAAATCAGCAAAAAACTTAAATAGACCCACAACACAATTTCCTCCCATTTACATGGCATTCGATTCACTAGATGGCCCAACGAGAAACTGCACGATTATGTCGATTTTGTCATCTTTTGGAACATGAAGTTCATTTCCATCTTAGTAGGTACGTTAAAAGCAAAAAATTTCCTAATTTGGGGCTCGGAAAACCACACAGTGGAGACATCATTGGCCCATATTTTTTTAGAAAATATTATGCTCTCAAACCATTACCGAGATACGATGCTGTACACGTGAAAAATGGATGAAAATTGGTCCAATCGAAAGAGGTACTGTGAAGCCAATTTTTTTGATAAGAAAATGTAAGTTGGGATTGCTTAGACTAAAGGGCTCTTTCTAATGTACACACAAAAAAAAAGACTGTAATGCCAAGATAATTTGACTTTGATTCAAATAGAATTTACATTCGGATTGTGCCCAACAACATTTTGCATTTGTGTCAACAATTATGTTTCTGTTGTCCCAAAGTGTAAATTCATTGTAGAGACAAAGTTAAAAATGTTGTCTAAAATGTCATATTTGTTGCCACAACGGTTCAGTTTCTGTTGTCGCAAATGCAGAAATAGTTGCCTCAACAGTTCAATATACTTTTGTCGCAAATGCAGAAATTGTTGCCCCAACAGTTTAATATACTTTTATCGCAAATGCAAATATTGGTAAGGTATATAATATAAATGAAAACATTATTTTTAGTTTGAGAATATTTATTTAAAATTCTTGCAATTTCAAGTTTATTGTTTAAAAAATTAAATATAAGCTTTTCTTTCTCAGCAAGTGATCTGGCATCATCTTCCCACATGGACCAAATTGTTTATATTTATTATATGGCCAATCATATCCTTTTGTGCATCAGATATAGATGGTTGATCCGTGGAGGAGTTATAACTGCATGTAGTAAATAAAAGAAATAATGATGTCGCGAATCTGTTAAAACATTTTTTCATTCAATAAATTAAAGAGAAGAATATGTCTCATGAACTTACCAAGATTTTCTGCCGATTTATATATTTCAAAATTCCATCAATTCCACATCAATAAGTTCAAATCTGTTAGGGTCTTTGTATCTGGGTCAAGCTTTTAATAATTCGTCCAGTGATATTTTATTTTCTTTTAGCCGATTTTCAGATGTTTGCTGCCATATTTGTTTCAAATTGTGTACTAGCCAATTTTTATTAGACATGAAGTTATTATAAACATATAAAAAATAAAATAATTATAATAATTTTTTCATAATTGTACAATAGTATGTATTAGCATTTATTGTCTATTCTTATAACAGCACGGTAACACTATTTTGTAGCAAAAGCGTTTAAAGATTTTAAATATACATAGTTTATGTATAGTAACTTTTGTTACAAGCGTGCAAAAAGTTCATAAGAATGTACAAGTAAATGAACAAAATAACCTTACGTACCTTATTCTGATTCCGCCACTTTTGCAATTCATGGTGAAAAATGATAAACCCCCTTCCTAATTTTGAAAATATTTCGTCGATGTCTTTTGAATGCATTATTTTCAAAATATCGACTTTGTTGATGCCGCATTCTATGAATGTAGAAATTGTTTCTATTATATATTATATTCATTGTTGAAAGCAATGCAACCACTTCATTGGATAAATCCACCATACAAACTGTTTCCTGAAAAATGTCTTCCGACATTGTTGTTTGTTTATTTGAAACACTTTAATTTTTATTTTAATTATTTTAAAACTAAAAAGCTCATTTTTAACTTGTTTCACACCGACAAACTACTCAATACTGATCCGCACAACTCTACCAATCATGTCATTTCCAAATGCACATTTTTTACGACAACAGTAATATTATTTGATTAAAAAAAATAAATATTTTATGGTAACAAAAATTATTATTTACTGCAAATGCAAATCATTTACGTCAACAGCAATTTTCAATGTGCCGTTATTTCAGAGGAAAACCTTTAACGACAAATGTTATTCTATTTGCAATAAATAATTTTGCTGTTAAAAAAACTCAAATACTTTCATGTTGTTGCGGTAAAAAAAATTTTGTTGGAAAATTTCTTGCGACAAAAGGTTTTCATTTACTCCAACAAGTTTTTATTCACCCCAATAGCAAAATCATCAAATGCTGAAATTATTTGCCGTCACAATATTTATTTTTTTGTGTGTACATTAACGCTTTTTAAAATAAATAGAATGTCATAGCACAATTGAGCTAACATATTGGCGCGAAGCAATCAACGAAGTGTGTTCGTTATACGAGCTCTGATTCAGTTGCCAACTGACCCTAGTTTTGTGTAAAAAATCAGCTTCAGCGAAGGGGCTCATTTTTTGATGATGATGGGTACGTGAAGAAACAAAATTGTAGAATTTGGAACGATGCCACTCCACATGATATCCCAGAGCGTCCAAAGCATTCAAAAAAAATTATTGTTTGGTGTGGTTTTTGGCGGTGACAGTGTCATCGTTCTATATTTCTGTGAGAAGGACGTTGGCCCTACCATCTCTATCAATGGCGAGCACTATATGTTGATAATTACCAAGTTCTTGCAGGATGAATTGGATACTTTAGAACAATAACGATAGTTTCAAGAGGACGGTACTACATGTTACCCAGCTCATGCCATATTGGACATTCTACACGAGCGATATAAGAACATTATGATCTCATATCAATGTTCTGATCACCGAGATCATGCAATTTGATGCCATTACACATAATTGTGGTGTAAGACCCATAAGTCTCAGGTGTACGCGAATAAGCATTAAACCACGTAAATCGTGACGGATATTTGAACGATGATGACATCCATCTTATCAATAAACTTGTTTGATTTAAATTTAAAAATAGAAAGCACTTAATGAAAGACCCGATATGTATTAATCTATATATGTATATAAACATGAATGTTTGTTTGAATGTCCTTTATAGAATAGTAAACAATGCATTTAATCATGTTGTGATCAATGCGCATGAGCCGGGGAAGGTTTCTAATTTGGTATGACCAATATCCGACAGGTGGCGCCACTGAAAATTACTAAAAATGAATTAAATCATAAACTGTGTATTTGATCATACTGTGATCTTTAGCAAAGTTGTTGAACACGAGCTGGGGAAGGTTTCTAAGTTGGTGCGACAAATTTCCGATAGATGGCGCCACTGAAAATTACTAAAAATGAATTAAATCGTAAACTATGCATTAGATCATGTGTTGATCGGACAAGCACCAGACATTTTAGGATTCATCATTTATGGTATTAATAACATTTAGTGTAGCTCATTCCCGTAAAATGTCAATCACAAATTTGAAAGATTTTAATTTTGGAAAATTTTTAAAAATGCTGTTGGGTTCAATTGGATTGGGTACATTGTGAGATTCTAATAAATTTAAACTCAATTTTCACGTCGTTCGAAGTCGCCGTGGTCTAGTAGGTAGTGTGTCGGCTTATTAGACGAAAGGCCCGAGTTCGAATCCCAGGTCAGACATCAAAACGAAAATATTTCTTCGGCGACTTCCTCTCAGCAGATTTCTGGCAAAAACTCTGAGATTAAAAATTGCCACGGTCGTTCGGATTCGACTTTAAACTGTAGGTCCCGCTACTCATGTATAAAATTAACGCACACAACACGAGTGGTGTGAGAAGCTAGGACGTAGTACAATGGGTCAATTCGACCTCCGGGTACTGTACTTGTCACAGTTGACAAGTACACGTCCTCTAACCTAACCTAAACCTAACCTTCACGTCGTTCGCATGCAATCATGCCTCCAAAGCGACAAGCAATTGGTCGACCTACACTTCAAGCACGGAAGGAAAGAGCATTACGAGCCTCAGAATCAGACGGGCATTGAGACTGGAAAATCTTCAAGAATATGCCGCTGAGACCCGTTCACATGAATCACTTGAACAACGAGAAGTAAGATTAGAAACTAATCGAATGCGTACTACTCAGGCCTGTTCGTCTGAATCATCTCGACAACGGGAAACAAATCAATAAAATGATTCACAATTAATTGGATATTTGTGTAATGACTTTCCTTCAAATTTATTTTTGTTGGTAGCAAAGCAACGCGCACATGGTACAGATAGTTTTACTATAAAAATATTTTACAACAAAATTGTACTTTTAAGAAGCGTTTTACATTAAACTTAACTTGAATTTGTTCTCAATTCCTTAGTGCATTTATCACAATTAGTCCCTCTCTTAATGAATGAAATAATAGGAAAATTTCCAACAACCTTTCTTAACAACCCTTGTTTGAATTGTAGAACATTTCTTGTGCATTTCTTTAATAAAACGTATAAAAGACATTCAGATCTACAATAAGTTTTATTGAAAACCATTTAAAATGTTTTTGTTTTTTTTTTTTTTTTTTTTTGAAGTGTTTGGTCACGTGCAAAACTAAATTTTTTGTAACTAGGCAAGCTGCCTTAGGACATATTCGAAAGCACAAGCAAACATACATACTCCAAAGTTTAAGCTTAGTTAACAAAAATATTTTTCAGATTCCCATGTTACTTTAATAAGGGGTGATTTTTTAAGAGCTATAGGAAAATATAAAAAAAAAGAACACATAAAATTCAGAAAAATTCATGAAATCTTTATTTGAATCGTTAGTACGGTCCATATAATTTAAAGATTGAAGATTAGTTCATGCAATATTGACCGCGACTGCGCCTCAAATGGTCCATCCGCTTAGTCCAATTTTGGCATACTCTTTCCAACATTTCGGCCGGTATCTCACGAATAAATGCGTCAATTGAAGCGGGCTTGTCTGTATAGACATGAGCTTTAACATAGCGCCACAAAAAATAGTCTAAAGGCGTTAAATCGCACGATCTAGGCGGCCAATTGACCGGTCCCGAACGTGAAATAAAATGTTCACCGAACTCGCCTCTCAATAAGTCCATTGTTACGCGTGCTGTGTGGCATGTGGCACCGTCTTGTTGAAACCGCATGTCATGCAAGTCAAGCTCTTGCATTTTGTTCACAGTTATGTTACGATTCGCATCATCTTTGAAGAAGTACGGTCCAATGATACCACCAGCCCATAAACCGCACCAAACTATGACTTTTTCTGGATGCATTGGTAGCTTTTGCAATGCTTCTGGCTGATCTTCACTCCATAATCGACAATTCTGCTTATTTACGTATGCATTGAGCCAAAAATGAGCTTCGTCGCTGAACACAATTTCCAGCCCATTCACCAAAAATTCTGCGTTTCGATAGGTCGTTCGGCTTCAATTCTTGCACCAGCTGTATTTTGAAAGGCTTCACACCTAAATCCAAAATTTTCCACGTTGTTGAATAACAGAGGCCCAATTGCTGCGAACGGCGACGAATCCATAATTGATGGTCATCATTAACACTGGCCAATACAGCTGCGATATTTCCTTCAGTTCGCACTCTACGTAAGCGTGTTGGTGGTTTAATGTCCAACAATGTAAATTTGGTGCGAAATTTAGTCACAGTTGCCCGAATAGCCGCTTCAGTGGGTCGATTAAACTAACCATAAAATGGAAGAAGCGTGCGATGAACTTTCTTAACAGAGCACGCATTTAGATAATAAAATTCAATGATTTGCAAGCGTTGTTCGTTTGTAAGACGATTCATGGTTAAATTATAGACCAAACTGAAGATGTTTGACAGTGAAACAAAACACAAAACGTGCGTGAGCTGTTTAAACCAGTGTTGCCAAAAAGATAATAGCTAAAAAATCACCCTTTACAAATTTAAATTGCCAAGCATGTGTTTGATGTTTCCATTGCTGTACAATATTCATATAAAATTTTATTCAAATGTTCTTACTGATAATCGGAATATCGATTGTATCAATGAATTACTTGTCGCCTACGTAAATACATACATATTGTTACGAAAATGGAAACGGTTTACCATCGTTTAACATGAAAACGATAAACAAAAGCTACACGAACAAATACAACGAACTTGTTACAAGTAAACCAACAACATCAGTATGAAGAAAAGGGGATAGAGAAGTAAGCGAGAAAGCAACAACAATCAGTGTGAACAAAATACACAAACAACAATGAAGTAGCGATAGAAATCTCGAGAAGGTGAACACACGAACATTCGACTTCGTGAACCTTCATCAGACTGTTTACGTGAGCATATAAAATGGCAAGACAAAGCAGGCAACGAGTAGTAAGAATTCAGTGAGAATTGTGTGAAGAGAACAGTCGTGATTTGAAGATCGCCGTTGAAAAGATCTGCGTTGTAAGCAAAGAATAATAGCGAACAAGCAATTATTGTTGTATTCGTCCAGTTGTATACGTTGGCACACAAAAGTAGTGTGAACAATAAAGAGTTTAATTAAAACTAAACACATATTTGTTTTTATTTTGTTTGCAATCAACGAATTCATATTTTAAACGTTTTTAAAAAAGTAAAAACGTAACAATATGAAAATTATTCGCCATTGCAACTTTTTGTCACAACTACAGCTGAGCTACTAATATTCCTATCAAGTATGAGTGATAATCGAAAACTTAAGCATGTCTTCCGCACCAAGAGATAGCGTGTCCT
This sequence comes from Sarcophaga rosellei, assembly GCA_930367235.1. NCBI lineage: Eukaryota > Metazoa > Arthropoda > Insecta > Diptera > Sarcophagidae > Sarcophaga > Sarcophaga rosellei. The sequence goes on along the minus strand of OV884018.1, from coordinate 52,900,197 downwards.
ATCTAATAGAAAAGAAATTATAGAGAGCGTGCAAGGATGTCTAAACGACATCGATACTGGTGATAGTCTTTGATTTTTTGCACACAGCTCCTCAGATACTGTGGTTCAAACCCTAGCTCTGACAACTCCAACTAAATGAAATATGAAAAAATATTTCTGCAGCGACTTCCTCTCAGCAGATTTCTAGCCTAAAAATCTGAGAGTAACTAAATTATCTTTCGGAGTGGACGTTAAACATCTCCCACTCCTTGCGCACTACTGCAGAAACAGTCCTTGGTTTCGAGCGCCCACCCCAACGAAATCAATAGTACGATGAGGAGTGTCGCGATGCAGCTGCAGCGAAAAACGCCGCATACATGAAAACGTTGCAGCCAAGCGTTACGGAGAGGCGCCTTTTCAGGCGCAAGAAGAGGAAGCAGGAAAGGCGTGAGCGTGAGGAAGTCGAGATGTATAGATGTAGGAATGACGCTCGAAAGCTTTATCAAAAAGTTAAGCGTCTAACCAAAGGTTATAAGCCAGGAGCCTGTTCCTGCATACACCAGCTTACTTACAAAATATGGCTAGAGGAAAGTATGCTCAACGATTGGAATCTCAGTGTGCTATATCCTGTTCTGAAAAGAGGAGACCCTACGATAAGCGCCAAATACATGGGTATAAGCTTTCTCCCTATCGCATATAAGGTTCTTACATGTGTATTGTGCGAACAACTGAAGCCACTCGTCAAAACATTGATTGAATTCGATAGCTCCATAAGGGACCGTGTTTTAGCCGCAATGTCTGAGGTTGGTATACCTGATAAGGCTATGCAGAATGACGTTGAGCAATTTCTGCAGCTCCGTCAAGGTAGGAATGGACCCTCTCCGAACCTTTTGATACCGTAAATGGGACTATTTTTCAAAAAAACGTCCAGTTGCTTGCGTGCTCTGACGACATTGACACCATAGGGCGCACCAAGCGAGATGTTACTGTTGCCTTTAGTGCTATTGAATGGGAGTCTACTAAGATGGATCTGGCAGTAAATGAGGGCAAAACAAAGTATATGTTATTGACAAGCAGAGACGTGCGGCGTATTGGATCTCAGATATCGGCCGTTATTTATACTTTCTTCCCTTCAAGGAATTTATTTATCTTCGCTGCGTCGTTACCACCAAAAATGATGTCAGTCTGGAGATCAAGCGCAGGATCAATCTTGCCAACACAAGGCAATTGAATACCAGAGACCTCTCTCGTACGACAAAACTAATACTCTACAATACGCTCATCCCCGTGCTTCTTTATGGCTCGGAGGCATGGATCCAATTAAGCACTGATGCAGCAGCCTTGAGAGTGTTCGAGAGAAAAATCATACATAAGACCTTCGGTCCAGTGCTAGTTGGCGATAATTTCCGCATCCAATGAAACAGTGAGCTGTAAGTGCTTCTCAACGACATAGGCGTTGTACAGCGTATTAATATCCAGCGGCTATTGGAATAGAGAAGGATGCTCCGGCGAAACGGGTATTTGATGCGGGAATCTGCGGAAGCCGGCGAAGAGGACGACCTTGTTTGCGTTGGAAGGATAAAATCGAGGAAGCCCTGTCTGTCATCGATTGGTGTGACCCACTGGCGAAGGCGCACAAGAAGCACAGGCGCCTGGAAGGACGTGTTGCGGCAGGCCGAAATCCGTTAATCGGGTTGTTATAGCCAATTAAGTAAGTAATGAACCTAAGCACATTTCGCGTCTAGTGAAGAGTTGCTTAGAGGAAAACAATATCAGTGTTCTAAAGTGGCCAGCCCAATCCCCGGACCTAAATCCAATCGAGAACTTGTGGAATGATGTTGAGGAACATGTACAAGCAGTAAAACCAAAAAATTTAAACGATTTGTCGGAAAGAAATTCAAAAAGCTTGGTATACTATTCCAAAGCAACGTAGTATGGCTTTAGTCGAAAGTTTACCCAGGAAATGTGCTGCTATGATCCAAAATAAAGGATTTCCCCCAAATACTAGGAGTTTTTGTATGAAGCCCAGCTTTACTTTAGTGAATTAGGTTTTATTTTGACTATGTCTTAAATTCATGACAAGGATAAAATTTGTGTTAAACTATGTACATAACATATCAACATTTACAAGAATCACAAAATAAGTATGTTTGGCGTACGAACACTGCAATACTCACTAGAAGGTTGTGTGTTTGCTTTGCTTGCTGTCTTTGTCTTTTTCATCCTTTTTTTTTTGTAAATGCAACAACAACAACTAAGACTGTAAATTTTGATGAATAATTCGAATCACTCGAATCATTTATGAGTATTATAAGTATTTTTCTAAATTTATGAATCTAAATGAGTAGGCGTATGAATCAAACATATTTCGAATGTTATGAGGTTGATGTCAACGTTGTACGCATACTCATTGCAACCATACATACATAATTGGCCATTACAACCCTTCAGTCAGGATTTCAGTCTAGCTTCTCACTCATTGCAACCTGTACTTATAAATCAATGTTGTAGTGAGTACGCTTGAATCAGAGTAATTGAATATCAATACTGTTGACTCAATCATACTCAAAATTTCATGATTACTTATGAGTAGCGAAAAACGGTTCATTGTTGATCTCTGATCTGCACGTAAATGTTATATCTTTATGTTTTATTATTTCTGAATTTGTTTTTGTTTGTTAACATACATCTATATACCTTTATTTACTTATGCAGAGCCACAAATGACTTAAACAAATGTACGTTTAATGGCTGCAGTCTAATATAAAACATATGCAGGTACCCCAGTACTTTGGTGCACATTCAAAGCTGTTAAGACTTTGTCAATTTAAGTACAATCTTGTACTTAGTTCTTTCCATTGCTTATTGTATATATGACAAGATAATTTTTGAGCTAATCTACTATAACTACTTTCCTACCACTACCAAAACAGTATGTTTTATGTAAATCACTTACCAATATTGCTTCAATTGATTTGTACATTTGAAATATTAAACATATTTTACTGTAATATCTTGACTTGTGTTATTATTTAAAGGATTATTTCTTTGATTTATTTTTCGACTACAAAGCATAAGTTTTGTAAACTAAAATGAAAAATTATTGAAAGGACTTAATTAAAAAACAAAAACCTTAAAACGAAAATTATAATTTAATAGAATATAATTTACTGTTAATCTCTCATTTCACCTTCCTCATCCTCGTCATCGACACCTTTAATATACAGAACATTGTTGCAACGTATAAGAACTTCTCCCAAGTTTCCTAAAAAAATTGTAAAAGAAATCCTTTTAGGCAAAAGTTTTCATATAACTTTACTGTGCTTTATAATCACAAAACTGTCAAGAATACTCGCCAAAAAATTACATGAAGTTTGTGTATTATTCTTACCAGTAACTTGACCATCAATGTGTTCCTCGGTATTGGCCAATTGCATATTCATGTAGCCGTCAACAGACACCAGATAGCCTTTATATTCGTGTCCCCACTTTAATTTTATTATCACCGCCTTACCGGTGAGACCATTAAGGAATGGCTTGGGATTAATTGGCATAGCAGCAGACATCTTGATTTATTTAATATTTTTCACTTTTTAATCAAAAACTAGAAAAATTATTTGTATGAATTCCAATTGGTAAACAATTTGCACGCCAATACGTAAAACGTTTCCAAAAGCAAAGCCGGCAACTGTCAAATGAGTTGTCAAAATCTTCAGCTTCTAGTACAGAGTTGTATTTTATTGTTCAAAGATGCAAAAAAAGTGAGTAAAAACGCGACACGTTACAAAAATAATAATTTGAAAAAGAAATATTGAAAAATATTGCAAAATTAAAACTTTTCCTTCAATATTAAACGAAAAAGGTCTACTGTTTCTATTACAGAGTTGTATTTTATTGTTCAAAGTTGCAAAAAAGTAAGTAAAACAGCGATACGTTACAAAAATAACACTTTGAAAAATAATATTGGAAAATAAAAATTTTTCTTTTAATAGTACAACGAAAAAAGTTCTACTGCATTAGTAAATACATTTATTTATTTCGGTCTTTTGCCCCTTTTAATTAGATTTAACCACTTTGCCAAATTTCCAGTCTAGAGTCCTGACTAAATGATATTTGATTGGGCGGCTATTTTATATCAGTGTTGAAAAATTCAAAACTTTAGTACTTTTTTCAGTACTTTTTTATTTTAAAAATACCGTAGTACACCCACGGCACTTTCAGTACTTTTTTATTATTACATATTTTCTAGTTTGCGCTTTCCAACTGTTAATGCGTTCGCAACATGTTCAACGTTATGTTAGTCTTTAGCCCCGTATAGCTAAACGTCCACGGAAGCTACGTTAGTTTTTCTATTCCATATTCCGTGTATTAAGTATAAATAAATATTTTTTACAAAAGTACCATTTGATGCAAAAAAAGTACCCTTTCCGTTAGCGTTCAGCACCATTTCAAAATTTCTATTTTGCAACACTTTTTTATACTCAATATACCGAATATACCCGTTATTTTTCTTTTTATGACAAAAACAATGGATTCCAGTACCTCTGGCTATTTATGTGTTTGTTACTGTGACAAAACACACCCTCAAACCTACCTACATTTTGGATATTGGAACTGAAACATTGAATTCCCGCAATAGGCTGAGGGTATTGCAGCAAGATCTTTAATCTGTGATAATCTTCAATACTCGCAATCCCATTTATTGGATTATTTATAAATTTAAACAACTACGCAATTTGGTAGTAATAATACATACATACATACATAATTGGCTATTACAACGTTTCAGTCAGGATTACGGCCTAACTTCTATTAATGCCATTTAGATCAAAATGCATATTTAACTTAGATGCCCGCTGGTCTTCTTATAAATACACATTTGCAAGACAATACGTATTAAAGAATAAAATAAGTTTTTGAAATATTTCGGTCTTTTATAAAATTAGCTGCGTACGTTAGTCTATGGATACTAAATCGCTAAATTACGATTTCAAACATCCTTGCAGCGCTTTTTATATTAACATATACTTACCAACACAGTTTTGTGTGTTTTGATTTTGCGTTGCCAACCATTTTATACGTGATAATATTTTCTGTTCAATTCGCTGTTTATTTCGTTCAAGGATTGTTTATTTTCCAAAAAGGATATTCAAATGGTTTTGGATGTGTTTTAAAACATTAAAATGTCTAATTTGTTAAGTTTAATTAATAGTTTATGTGCCGAATTACGTTCCGATAAGCCTACAACGCGTAATAAAGCGGCAGAACAAATAGAAGAACATTTGACTTCGTCCAAAAGTGAACTCTTTGTTCAGTTGGAGACGCACAATGAGAACGATATATCCTGGACGACAATATTTAATAGCGCCATTGATGCAGCCATTAAACATGCCATCAAAGTGGAAGAGGCTAAAAATTCAAAAACCTATCAGGCAATGCGTAATAAGAATTATGTTTACAGTGCCATTGTTAGCAAGCTGATTAACTATAATTTGGAAAGTAAGTTTGTCTTAGAATATGTATGTAAAAATGATTCCTCGAGTCTTCTTCCACTTAATATTGTTCTAGCGCTAAATTTTTAAAATTAAAAACTGAATTTTGGTGTCAATATATTTGTTAATTACCTAGTTCGCCCATTACTGCGCCACCATCAAAAATAAATTTGAAGGAAAGACATTACCCAAATATCCACTTAATTTTGAATCATTTTATTGATTTTGATTCCCGTTGTCCAGATGATTCAGACGAACAGGCCTGAGTAGTAAGCATTCGATCAGTTTCTAATCTCACTTCTCGTTGTTGAAGTGATTCATGCCAACGGGTATCAGCGGCATGTACTCGAAGATTTTCCTTTCTCAATGCTCGTTACTCGTCTGATTCCGAGTTTCTTGTAGCGCGGTAGCAATACAACGCGGTAGAGGGTTTCCATAGAACACGCTACGAATTAGTCTGGTTTGTACAGTTGAATCCGAGCTTCTTATAGCGCGGTATCCTAACAACGCGATACATACTCACCGTGTTAGAGAAGGGTTGACTGTACATATAATGTAAAAAAAAACTTTAACGCTTTTTCAATCTGTATTATGTAAAAAATTTTAAAATTTAAAATTTGTTTAATAATAACAGTGCTTAAGAAGCTATTTGTTAGTTTTGAATACTCATTTAAAAAGAAATCTTGTTATTTGCATCAATAGATGAAAACAACAATGAAGTGTAATGGAAAACGCATCACTCCAATTGGAAAATAGATTGCAATAAAAATGCCGAAATAATGATAAAAACAAACGGCAGGAAGTGATGACCTATTTGACAAAATTGTTGTTCTTGAAAGCAAGGTCAACTTGCCGACTAGCTCAAATCTTTTTTACGCGCATTCATTTCAATTGTTACCATAATAAACAGATTTCATTCAGTAAACTGTCTTAAATTAAGAGAAACTATTTTGAAACACAATGAGTGAGATAGGGAACAACTTCATGATATGGTAAGGTCTGTGGGTTTTTGACTACCTAAATATCTAAGAAAATCAAAAATTTCCATTTGTTGAAATGTTAATGTCACTGAATTTAGAATTCATACGATGCGAAAGCTTATAAAGTAGTGATTTAAAGTTAGGTCTTTATAGTAAAGGAGTCATGTCATGAACTTCACAACGCGGTGTTACTAATTAAAATGTATCGTTATCTTCTATATATAAATATGAATGCTTGTTTGCAAAGTTATTGCGTATGAGCCGGGGAAGGTATGACCAATTTAAGACAGGTGGCGCCGCTGAAAATTACTAAAAATGAATTAAATCGTAAACTGTGCATTGGATCATGTTATAATCATTAGCAAAGTTGCTGCGCATAAGTCGATGGAGGTTTTTAAGTTGGTGCGATTAATTTCCAAAAGATGGCGCCACTGAGAATTATTCAAAATGAATTGAATCGTAAACTATGCATTTGATCGTGTGTTGATCGGACAAATACCAGACATTTTAGGATTCATCATTTATGATTTTAATAACATTTATTCCCGTAAAATGTCAATCACAAATTTGAAACATTTTAATTTTAGAAAATTTTTAAATATGCTGTTGTGTTCAATTGGGTTGGGACGTTTTGAGATTCTAATAAATTTAAACGCATTTTTCACGTCCTTCCCGTGCAGTCATGCCTCCAAAGCGACAAGCAATTGGTTGACCTACACCTCAAGCACGGAAGAAAAAGAGCATTACGAGCCTCAGAATCAGACGGGCAACAAGCATTGAGAATGGAAAATCTTCGAGTACATGCCGCTGAGACCCGTTGGCATGAATCACTTGTAACGACACGTTTCCGCTCGGGTGCTGGGGTAGGTCATCGGCGTCCAGTGGTTACATAAAAAAGACACTTAGTTTAAGTTTAAAGCTATTTATTAACAATACTGCAATAGCTTACACACTAAACTAAGTAAAACTAAATACAAAGCAAAAATAATTACATTGGATATGAATTAAAATATCCTAGGCCGGCCTAACAACGGTTCGTCACGTCACAGTACCGAAGGCGTCAAGGGGGGTTGAGTCAGAACAACAGTCAAACGGCATGCGCCCAGGATGACTGCGGTCCTACTGGTCCTTGTTGTTGCCCCGGTTCGTCAAGTGACAGTGCCGAGGACGTCAAGGGGGTTGGAGTCAGAATAACAGTCAAACGGCCTACGCTCTGGATGACTGCAGTTTCTACTTGTCCTTTCTGTTACCCCGGCACAGTCAGTCAAGTCAATCAAAGGAGGATGTCAGAGCAACAATCAAACGGCATACGCACAGGATGATTGCGACTCCAAGATCTCCCTTTGTTCGTCTGGTCAGTCAAATTCTCCGGAGGAGGTTGTCAGAACGTAATCAAACGGCCTACGCACAGGATGATTCTGGTTCTGAGGCCTCCGGAGTCCGTCCAGTCACAGTTGCCAATTTTTGCCGGTTGTAAATAAATCACAAGTGGGGACGACCACACCACTTGGGATTCATCATATTTCCAGCACAGCCGATGTCTAGATCGACCTGCCTTACCAGCAACTCATCACCAACTGCCCCGGCCTCTGAATTCACGCTCGCTTTTATACACAAAAGTAACGAGTAACGGATCAAACATGATCGAACATCAAACATGTTGTGTCCTACTCTACAACTTACCAATGTGAGAGCATCAATTGAATTCAGCAGAGAGGTCTTGTAGGTCAAATGTGAGTCGTACGACAACCGTTATAAAGAATAACAATATTTCTAAAAATAGATTATAAGTGCTTAGCAAAATTACTTTAAATATTTTAGGCACAGTGGGGCCTGTTATAAAAAATAATTACAATAATGTTATTTACAATAATTCATACAGCCAACATATAAAAGAAAATAAACAATACATTAAATCCTAAATATTATCCAGTGATATGGTGTGGACAAAAACAAGGTCTCCGACTTTTGTCGTCACACACTTGAGTAACGAGAAGTGAGATTAGAAACTGATCGAATGCGTACAACTCAGGCCTGTTCGTCTGAATCATCTGGACAACGAGAAACAAAATCAATAAAATGATTTAAAATTAATTGGATATTTGCGTAATGTCTTTCCTTCAAATTTATTTTTGAAGGTGGCGCAGCATCACGCCCAGCGTACAGCTAGTTTTAAATAAATAAATGAATAAAAAATACTTTTAGTATTAAATAATCCAATCAAGTAAACATCTCAATTAAACGGCAATATGATTAACTTATGTATTGCGTAGTCGCCGTAGTCTAGTAGATAGTGTGCTGACTTATTAGACATGAGGCCACAGTTCAAACCCCAGGTCAAACATCTTCGACAAAACGAAATATGAAAAAATATTTCTTCGGCGACTTCCTTTCAGAAGATTTCTGGCAAAAATTCGGAGAGTAAAATTAAATTAGTATGAAAAGTTTCTCAGAAAAAATCTGTCGTTCGGAATAGACTTTAAACTGTAGGTCCCGGCACTCATGGCTAAAATTAAAACACAGAATTAAATTAACCAGAATGTTTTTTTTCTATGTTTTTATGGCTGAGCAGTCGCATTGAAATTAATTTTGTCATATACATAAACTTATTTAATAAATGAAAATCTTTTTTTGCAGAACCTGAACATTTATTTTCGAAAACTACTTTATTTAATGCCTTTCAAGATGGTTTCAAATGCCGTGCCGCTTTGGAATATTTTAGTGATCTATTTCTAAATATTCTAAATCAAGGACTTTTTAAATCTCCTATATATGTACGAGAATTAAAACTCAATGAATTCAGTAGTAAGTGTTTTACTTAAACCTAAAGACTAAATGAATTTATTAAATTCAAATCAATTTTGTAATTTTAGTAATACTATCGTATTTGTTTGAAACAAACATGGAATCCGATAGTCTATTCCTCTTTTCGGCGCTTAAGTCTATTAACAAACTCATTGAACTATCCCATGAATATGTGCAGATGAGTGCCGATGTCATTGCTTACTTTCCAGATATTAAAGATTTTGCTCGCAAAGCAATTAAGGATTCACAAAAAGCTGATATTATTAAGCTTTATTATTTAATGGTTAAACAGGTTTGTAGAAAGAAATTCAATTAAATTCTATTTGAAGTTTTAAAACATTGTTTTTTTTTCTTTAAAGCTTTCTGCTGATTATCACAACATTATTTGCAATGGACTGCAGGAAGTATTACCCATAATATGTGGATTTTATGAAAATAATTCAAAGAGTGACACGAAGGTATGTACATATGTTCAATTCAGATATCAATCATTTAATTTCTATACGCATTGGTTTTTAGGAAATTCTCTTTGAATCCATTCTAATTTCATTGCAAACCTTATACCCATACATAAAGCAAGGCAATGTTAATACAATTAATATTGTGCTCTGTGACAGTTGGCCAAAGACATTAAAGAAACTTAGAACAATGGTCGAAATGGAAATTAAAGAACGACGAATTAGCCACTATCAACAAAATCGTTTGCAACAGAATGACAAAAGTCTTGATGCCTTTATCAAAATGTCTTCATTAATAGTTTATTTGGTAAAAATAATTTCTTTTAAAATCAACAACTTTTCTATAAATTGTTACCTAATTTTTCTAGGTTTATTGGCACATTGATAATAACACTCCCGTAGAAGAAGGAGAAACAATGGCATCAAAAGCCAAAATATCGAAACCTAATGATAGACTTGAAGTTTTATTAAATTTTGTAGTTGCTGATACCAAACAAGCGTTTAATGAAATTTGGTAAGTAAATACAGTGAGCGCAAAAAGTGAGTAAACACCACCGAAATAATTCATTTCCTTAGGGTAGCGAGAAAAATAAAAACGTTTATTTATTACTTATAAAATGTTAAAACAAAAACAACAATTCATAATAAAGGAACTTTTTTTATACTTAAGAACATAATAGAAAATTTAAAATTATAGTGGGTGTTGACTCACTTATGGCGCTCACTGGAAGTATACCCTAATGTGATGAAAACATCTTATAGCTTCAGTTTTTTTTTTAATTTAAGGCTATCAATTTTGGCGGAATTGGTTACTGATATCGATAGCATTATTAATATTACGAATTATCAACAATTGCTTGCATTAAATTTAAAAATTGTAGAAGAATTTACAAACTATGCCACTCTTAAAAGTATACGCTTATGTTTGATACAACTTCTAAGTAAAGAAAAGCAATTTGCCAAAGACAAGTCCATGCCATTAAATTATTGCCACGAAGAATGGCTTAAAATTGTTAAGATTTTAGTTTCAGACACCTCATCCTGTTCGAAAGTTATTGCTGAAAAACAATTATTGTTAAGAGAACTTATAACGTATCACAAGCTAACAATTGAAGATTGTAAATTGCTATTGACTTCGTTTATGTCAAATGTTACCTTAAAACGTAGTGAATGTGTTTTAACTGTTCAGCATATTTTAAAGCATGCTGATGACATTGGTTTAGATAAAACATGCCATTTAGTTAGTGAAATTATAACATGGCTTTATGGTGAAAAGGATAAAAACGAGGCAAAAACAATTTTATTGCATATAGAACCGGTAAATCCATCATTAATAGCTGATACATGTGCTTTAGCTGTTATAAATTTTCTGGATGACTGCATTTTAAAGGAGTCAAACTTTAGTAATAATTGTAAAACTGATTTACTTGAATTATTAAAATTTAAATACATTCGTAAATTTATATGTCTCGAATGGCATGGCAAGGAGTTCAAAAGTATGCAGCAAAAACAATTGCATCAAGCTATTTCAAAGCAAAAAAATTGCTTATTTCAATCGAATTATGAATTGTTAATGAGAACTCTGAATTTTGAGACTTCAAAAGGCACCACTTGCAAAGACATCATTTGCGATTTGCAATCATTGTTAAAAATTTGCCTCCTCATGAATTCCCTATTGGAGATGGAAGTTTTCGATGAATCGACTGTGTTGCAATGTCCATTAATAAAGCGTATTGGCTTCTTTCTTAGCCATTTAGAGGTAATTTAATAAAAATTAAATAGTAAAGGGTCTGCCAAATAACTTTTTTTTTTTTTTGAAAATGCTTTAAAAAAAACTAATATTATTTTGAATATTTTCTTAAATTTCTTTTTTTATTTGAAAGTACAATCCTTCCGGTTAATAATGGAAAATAATTTCATTCAAATGGCTGCCTCGGCTGGCCATGCAGTAGCCTATACGATCGGTCCAATTTTTAAGCACATTATCGATTGTGTGCAGCTGTATTTCACCAATGGCTTCACGAATATTGTCCTTTAAACCGTCAATAGTCTCTGGCTTCTCGGCGTAACACTTATCTTTGACGGCACCCCACAAATAATAGTCCAACGGTGTCAAATCGCAACGACATCAGCTCTGCGGCTGATAATGCGATCTTCAAAAACAGGGCGCAAAACATCGAGTGTAGCTTCGGCTGTGTGGCACGTAGCGCCGTCCTGCTGAAACCAAATGTTGCCAATATCCTCCTCTGCAATTTTTGTGAACAAAAATTCGTTCAAAATGGCCCGATAACGATCGCCATTGACTGTAACGGCCACTCCTTGCTCATTTTCGAAGAAAAATGGCCCAATTATGCCTCTAGACCAAAATCCGCACCAAACAGTGACTCGTTTTGGGTGCATCGGCTTTTCAATGTATGCGTGCGGGTTTTCTGTGCCCCAAATGCGACAATTTTGCTTGTTTACATACCCGCCAAGATCAAAATGAATTTCATCTGAAAAGTTTATTTTTTTTTTTTGCCAAAATCGGCATCTTCTGTAAGTAGATCGCAAGCCCACTTAGCGAAGCGAAAACGCATTGGATGGTCAATTGGCTTCAACCTCTGAACTAATTGGACTTTGTATGGCGTCATACCAAGGTCTTTATGCAAAATTCGTCTCAATGATGTCTCCGAAATGTTCAATTGTTGAGAACGACGGTGAATTTATGTTGACGGCGTTTCACGCACACTTTCTGCCACAGCAGCAATATTCTCGGATGTACGCACTGTTTTTGGCCTTTCACGCTTTGGTTTATCGATGAGGATGCCAGTTTCTTTCACTTTTTTCACAAGATAACGAACATACGGTGCTACTCTTCTTCCAAAATCCGTACGCAATTTTCGCACACATTCTGCAACATTACCATGATTTTCAAAGTAATGCCGCAATACTTACCAGCGTTGTTCAACCGTATACACAACCATATTCGTTTAGCGGAAGGATAAAACCAATTATCTGTCAAATCAGACATGAAATAAGCACTAGTTGAAAAAAAAACGTTAGATGGCGGACCCTTTATAACACATTTGATTATATAACATTTTATTATGTTAATATTATGTTTTAGTTGCAATTCAAAAGTAATTCACCGAATACAGTGGAGCGTACAACATTATGTGAAATATTAAGCCTGTTAGATAATGCTATTGTTTGCTTTACCAAAAATCCATACCTTTTGCATTACCTGGAGAAGCAACCTATCGAGGAAATGATTCAATTTTTAGGAGCCACTTTGAAACTAAGTGGTAAGTATAGAAATTTAATTTTTTTTTGTATTTATAATAAATTTATTTAAATCTTACTTTTAGCTAGAAATGAACGTAATCAAAGTGAATTTGATGATTGGAATGTTGTTACTGAGAAGTGCTTAAGTCTGTTGGCAACATTATGTGCCAGCACTTCACATTGGTCGGAAGCTTTTGTATTTATTTCAGGTTTTTCTTTTAATGCCAAAAAGCATACAATGATCATATTAAAACTCACCAAGGTATACTGTTATCTATACTATCTAAATGAATAACATTTAATTCAATCTTTTTAGATATTCTGTTCACAAAAGTCTCACTACGAAGATGTTGCTAATTGGTTTGTGAATAAATTAAAAACTATTTTTAAATTATATTACACAAATATAGAAATTATAACCGATATAGTTGAAATGATGTCAGGTAATTTTCTATATTCTGCATGTTTAGGACATTTTAAAAGTACTTTCCTTTTTTTTTAATTTTTCAGCTATTTTCTTATACATTCAACAGTATGATGATTGCCTTGATGATATGCTTTTGGCTTTGTTTTCTTTATTTAAAATATCCTTTCGCAAATCGTATTCTTCCAAATTAACTACAAAAATAATCAATAGTATTTGTTATATACTACGAGATTGTCTAAATATTTATTTTCAAGAGAGTTTTCGTAATATTTGTTTATCCGTTGTAAAGTTTTTACCCTTTAACTCATTGGAGGTTCAATATTCTGCCATAAATACATTGACCGCATTAATGAATCTCAAGTGGTTAAAGAATAGCAACTGTGATATAGAAATTTATTATAATTTCTGTGAGGATATTTATAAAACCATAGAATGGAAAAAGTTGCAGGTATCGCCATCACAAGCAGAAGGCCAAGACCAATTGCAAAATAGTATCGCTTTAAATGTACAACTGATGGTGGCACTTTTATCTTTTAGTTGTTATCACAGAGAAATCGCTTTACAGGAACTTGCCTTTGTTTGTTCACTATACAAATTAACCGCAAGTAAGTTGAAAAGATGGAATATTTTTTATTCATTATTTGAAATTATTTAAAAAAAAAATTTAAATTTTAAAGCCGATCTTAATGAATTAAACGGAATTGCTACATTCTATAATGCTTCGATGATGGATGTTGTTAAACCTTGCATTTCTAGTGCCATACATGCTTGGATTGCGAAATCTTATCCAATATTAAAGTAAGTTTTAAAGAAATGTTTTATTTCATTGTATTATAAACCAACTTTTGTATTTTATTGCGTTTAGGTTTCCTTTTTATTTGTGTTCCAAAAGCAAACACGACTTTATAAGTAATAATTTGGAAGAAATTGTTACATGCCTGTTACTATACAACAAATCTGAAGATTTAAAAAAATTAAAGGATTATGGTTCCCAAGAAGAACTCTTAAAGGTATGTATGTATGGCATATGTTTGAGTTATCAAGGAAATTTGTAAAAAAAAAATTTTAATTTTTATTGTATATCTAGATTGCCATACCTATAATACGTGCATTTATTTTAACCAGTCAAAGTCCAGCTAATAAAAGCTCCGAATTTAAAACTTATGTTGATCATCTTACGCATCTTGATTTGGCAAAAGTTAGAAATGAAGCCAATACTTGGAAAATACTGTTTACTTTAGTTGACATATTAAAAGATGATCGACATTCTCGAAATATGGCAGGATTTTCAATATTTTTTCAATCCTCAAAATGGTTTCATATAGATTATAAGGGCTTACAATCGGTTTTAAATCACTATATAGTAAGTTGAACTTGTTTTTAGTACGAAATTGTGCACGTACATATTTATCATTTCATTTATACAATTTCAGAACAATAGCACTGGTGAGCCAAAGCCGGATATATTGAAAAATTTTGTTATAAAATTTCCTCTACGTCTTGTTAAATCCTTTGGTGCCTTAAAAAAATCATGTAGTGATTGTGTATTTCCTATTGATTCACTTAAACAATTTTACAAGTTTTACGCTTTGGCCGATATGGTATTAGATACCCTACAGCATGCCTCAATATCGGAACATTTAACATATTATTTCTTACGCGATATTATATACTTTTGCCTATATTATATGGCATCTGCTGCTCTTAATGACATGCAAAAACTGGCAATAATAGCTGTTGAAAACTTTTTACATAAAATGAATAATATTAAAGGAATTGAGAAATTTTTTGAAAAGAATTTGTATTTTATAAGCAAATCCTTGATAAAATTACATAAAAATAATGATAATCTGGAAGTTGAAAAGAAAATCATTACGATTTGTGAATACTTAATAGAAAATTATAAGCATTGCATAAAAGATAATGAAAACTTTAAACGTGAATTTTCCGTTAATGCACAATTTTCAAATATTCGAAGTATTTTGAAGACATTGCCAAGCTCAAGTGAAATGACGAATAATTGGCAAAAATCATTCGATATATTTTTAGAGAACAATAATAATACGATAGACGGTATTACAACATTACAACGAAATGTAAGTTTTGTTGTATGTTTTGAAAATAAATTACTACTAATATTTATTTAAGATTTCATTACATAGACACTTGTTATCCAGCGATAGTGAATTAATTTATAATTTAATACGCCATCTATTGCAAATTGTAAGACAGACACAAAATAATGATATCAGCATCGAAGCTTTAAAATGCCTTGGCGAGATGGGCCCACTAAATTTAAACCAAATGTGTTGTTATTACTTTGAGGCTGACAACGATATAGAACAGGTAATTTCAATGTTGAAATAGTTTTCTTATACTATGTATACTTATCTTTATATTTTCACAGTGTACCGATGAAACTTTCGAAATTTCGTATTTTTTTAAATCGATTTACTTAATACTGGACAAATTACTAAATACATTCCAATCTGCAACGCATTTCTATATTATTGATGTGGCCCAATATTTGGTAAATTCGATATATGGCCGTGATTTACTGGGTATAATACAAATAATAATTTTTTTTTTCAACAAAACTCTGTATTATGAAAATGTATTTTCAGAAAACTTTCCACATTTTAATGTTTTCCGTAGCAATCTAACTCATAACTATCTGGATAACTATGACAGCATTCCCATATTAGATTGGCTTACAGCGCTTAAATCAACGGAAACACTTGATTATGATGAATGGATATGCGAATTTGCTGCCTTCATCTATAAACAAAGTACTTGGCTACAATTTCATGACTTGGCTTTAAACGATGCATATTTTGCCGAATGTTCGCTTATACCATTTATAAGATTACTGTTGAAGTGTAAAGAAAATCATCATATGGACAGTATAGTAAATATGTTGGAATATTTCTTTGAACAATTCAACAAATGTCATGATAGTAACACTAACGATGAACTGAAACGAATCTACAAAGATAAACGTATTATAAATCATATTTTAAATATTTGTGAATGCATACGTATTAGTAATAATTGGTAATACTTTAGTATCACTTTAAAACGTCCTATTTATTGTTATTTTGAATTATGCTTACTTCTAGGAACTTGCCGCTTAAATTATTAAGTGTAGCCGAAGCTTGCAACTATTGTCAGGCTTATTTCTTGTCAATTATCTATTTGGAATTATGGGCTTTGAGTGAAAAAGAAACAATTGAGGATCAATTATCAATGGATAAAATAAAAACGGAAATCATATCAAACACTCAGTTCCAGAAAATAGCTAGAAAAGTAAATTTTTGAAATTCTTTTCCCCTTTTAAGTGAAATTCAAACAATTCAAAATTTTAGGCATACGATTCAATAGGCTGTCAAGATGCTATTCCTGGCTTTATTGATCCTTTAAATTCCCGCATGGATTATTTAAATCTTACCAATAATTGGTCTGACATATTAATAGAGTCGAATAATATAGGCAATGATAGCGAAGCGAATAATCTTTGCAATGAGGTTCTAAAGCGTAATGGCATGTTTAATCTAGCCAGTGAGAACTCTAACTCTAAAACCATAGATTATGAACTTTGCTGGCGTTTATGTCGTTGGGATACTATTGTTGATGGCCATTCAAAAGTTGATACACTTAACGATATGGAATATGAATTTGAAAAACATCATTTTAATGCTTTAAAGTGTTTACACAATAAAGAAGAAAATAACACATTGGCTGCTATTGCAAAATCTAGACATTGTGTTTTGAATATCTTAAAGGAGATAAGTGTGGAATGTTTACAAAGTGTTTACAAATATATGACGTGGCTACAATTACTACAACAAACAGAAGATTTTTGTGTGGTAAGTTTTTGTAAATGAAACGAATACATTGTATGTATTGTGTAATATATCCTTCGAAAAACATTATTTTAGATACAATTTTCAAAATCTTCATCGGTTGATCATATTTTTGAAAAGTGGCAAATGGAATCGAATGATTTGAATTATGGTAACTTTACGTGCAAAGAGTTAATACTATCACATCAAGTTTCATTATTTCACACCGCTGGCATACGAGCTAATAGGAAAATTAATGAATTTTATAAGGTATGTACATACATAAATACATTACAAACCAGAGATCAGCAATGAATCGTTTTTTCGCTACTCATAAGTACTCATGAAATTTTGAATATGAGTGAGTCAACAGTATTGAAATTCAATTACTCTAATTCATTCGTACTCACTACAACAGGTTGCAATGAGTATGAGTACAACGTTGCCATCAAACTAATAACATTCGAAATATGTTTGATTCATACGCCTACTCGTTCAGATTCATAAATTTAGAAAAATACTTATGATACTCATAAATGATTCGAATCATTCATTAAAATTTACAGTCTTTGTTGTTGTTGTTGCATTTACAAAAAAAGAAGAAAGAAAAAGTTAAAGACAACAAGAACAGCAAATGGTGAGTATTGTAAAGGGTGATTTTTTAGCTATTATCTTTTTGGCAACACTGGTTTAAACAGCTCACGCACGTTTCGTGTTTTGTTTCACTGTCAAACATCTTCAGTTTGGTCTATAATTTAACCATGAATCGTCTTACAAACGAACAACGCTTGCAAATCATTGAAGTTTATTATCAAAATGCGTGCTCTGTTAAGAAAGTTCATCGCGCGCTTCTTCCATTTTATGGTCAGTTTAATCGACCCACTGAAACGGCTATTCGGGATACGTAAATAAGTAGAATTGTCGATTTTGGAGTGAAGATCAGCCAGCAGTATTGCAAAAGCTACCAATACATCCAGAAACAGTCACAGTTTGGTGCGGCTTATGGGCTGGTGGCATCATTGGACCGTACTTCTTCAAAGACGCTGCGAACCGTAACGTAACTGTGAATGGTGAGCGCTACCGTGAGATGATATCCAACTTCTTTTTTGCCCAAAATGCAAGAGCTTGACTTGCATGACATGTGGTTTCAACAAGACGGTGCCACATGTCACACAGCACGAGTAACAATGGACTTATTGAGAGGCGAGTTCGGTGAACATTTTATTTCACGTTCGGGACCGGTCAATTGGCCGCCTAGATCGTGCGATTTAACGCCTTTAGACTATTTTTTGTGGGGCTATGTTAAAGCTCATGTCTATACAGACAATCCCGCTTCAATTGACGCATTGGTAGACAACATTGAAGCATTTATTCGTGAGATACCGGCCGAAATGTTGGAAAGAGGCACAGTCGCGGTCAACATTTGCATGAAATAATCTTCAAACATTAAATTATATGGACCGTACTATCGATTCATATAAAGATTTCATGCATTTTTTTGAATTTTATGTGTGTGTTTTTTTAATTTTCCTATAGCTCTTAAAAAATCACCCCTTAGTATTCGTACGCGAATCGTACTTATTTTGTGATTCTTGTAAATGTTGAGTCATGGAGAGTAGAAATCAACAATATCATGCGTATTGTTAAGTATGTATACGATAAGTATTTCAAACTTTGAATATGAGTAGTATGAGTATGATATTAAAATAAGTATGAATGCGTATAAGTATCAGAAACTATGAGTATGATTCGAATGTATTCATCATTTTGAATACTCACTCATTGCTGATCTCTGTTACAGACAGTTATTAAAAATAATTTTTTTTTTTTTGGAAATTATTTCTTAATCACAGGAAAATCCCATTGAAAAATGTCTCCTAAAGTGTATACGTGAATGTAAAACTGCCGGTAAAATGAATTTAGCTAAGCGCTATATAGCAATATTACAAAATATGCCTACGAATAATGTACAACTAAAGGTAAAGTAGAATATTAAACATTTAATCTAAATCGTAATAAGAAGAAGAAATTAATTATAGGTTAGTGCTTTGTTAGAAGATGTCGATGTTTGTGTTAAGACCAATAAGCCAGAAATTACAAAATCCATACTTCATCACATTTTCAAAAATAAAGATTATCATTGCTGTCTGCAACGTGTTACGGCCATGCAAATGAATGGTGAATATTTAATGGAAACAAATACGGAAACATTTGATGTTGTCTTAAGTAAATATTTCTTGGGCTCTCTGGAGGTATTGAAAAAGTATGATAGCTCAAAGGAGGCTATTCTACAAAAATATCCAAATTTATTTGATTTAAATGAGTTCCAAGAATTTGAACAAAAAAGTAAAAAAAGTGCTTTCGAAGTTATTGCTAAATATGCGGACAGAGAATATACTCAGGTATGAAGGTATACAATATACAGTGAGCGCCAAAAGTGAGTAAACACCACTGAAATATGAAGCGAGAAAGTAAATGAGAATAGTCGAATAAATTTCCAAAAATAAAGACGTTTATTTATTACTTATAAAATGTTAAAACAAAAACAACAATTCATGATAAAGAAACTTTTTTTTATACTTAAGAACATAATAGAAAATTTAAAATTATAGTGAGTGTTGACTCACTTATGGCGCTCACTATATCTATCTATCTACATATTATTATTTCTTATTTTATTCTCAAAATTATTCTTAGCTAAACACTTATATTAACTCTGATGAATTCAATATGAAACGTCAAATAATGGAATTAAATCGCCAAACTGCTAACACTGTAGATCGTCAAGTACGTGATCGTGATAAGCATATAAGTGCAAATTTCATGAAACGTACTTCCAATATCGATGAACAAGAAATACAACAAAATGAACAGAAACTTACTACGTATTTATGTATAGCCGTGGAAAATTACATCAAGTTTACATGTCTTGATACGGCTGTATCAAGTCCTGTCATATATCGTATTATTGGCTTATGGTTTTCCAACAAACAAAATGAAACTTTACGCAACCAAATTAAGGAAAGTATTTCTTCCGTGCCCAGTTATAAATTCATATGTGCTCTCAATCAAATGACAGCACGTTTAAATTCAAAAACTACGGAATTTATTAATATACTAAAGAATATACTTATACGTTGTGTCCAAGAACATCCGCACCAAACCCTTTATCAATTATATCCCATTGTATATGGCCATATCGATGGCACCGAAAATAAAACCGATTATCGTTCAAAACTTGCTCAGGATATAATAGCAAAAGCTAAAAATAAATCGAATATAAATATAATTAGGCAACTGGAAAGTGTTATACCAGGTTTTTATCAAAAATTTAAAAATTTAAAAGAATTGGATTCCTAAAATTCTTTTTTTTATACAATTTAGCTCTTGTTGATTATGCAAACACGGAAATATCGGCCGATCACAAAACTACTGCCACAACTTTAAGTGATAAATTGAAAAAACAAAAGAATTTAGATGCTATTCACTGTCCTACTATTGATTTGCCCATAAAAATTGATATGAATTACTCTATAACCAGTAAGAATGATCATTTAAATCAGTATATATATAAAGGGTGTTTTTTTATAGAGGTATAGAACTTAAAGTTGGCATTACTTTTCAAGATGGCGACCGATTTAACAGCTGTCAAGTGATTCATTCTCAGTTTGGTTTGGCAATTCATCATTAATAGACTCACGCCTGAACAACGCTTGCAAATAGTGCAATTTTATTTCGAAAATAATGGTTCTTTTCATAAGCGAATTTTGTTTAGCGATGAAGCGCACTTCTGGTTGAATGGCTACGTCAACAAACAAAACTGCCGCATTTGGAGTGAAGGTAATCCTCAAGTATATGTGGAAACACCGTTACATCCAGAAAAACTGACTGTTTGGTGCGCTTTATGGGCTGGTGGAATCATTGGTCCGTACTTTTTCAAAAACCATGGTGGCCAGAACGTTACAGTCAATTGTGATCGGTATAGAGCCATGATTACTAACTTTTTCATTCCTGAATTGAATAACCATGATGTCTAGGAGATGTGGTTTCAACAAGACGGCGCAACATGTCACACAGCTCGTGCCACATTAGATTTATTGAAAGACACGTTTGGTGACCGCCTAATTTCACGTTTTGGACCTGTGAATTGGCCTCCAAGATCTTGTGATTTAACACCGCCAGACTACTTTCTGTGGGGCTATGTAAAGTCATTGGTCTATGCGGTAAAGCCACAAACGCTTGACCATTTGGAAGACAACATTCGCCGTGTTATTGCCGATATACGGCCACAAATGTTGTAAAAAGTCATCGAAAATTGGACGTCCAGATTGGACTACATCCGCGCCAGCCGTGGCGGTCATATGCCAGAAATCATATTTAAAATGTAATGCCACAAGATTATCTTTCGGACAAACAAAATTCATGTCAATCGAATAATCCATCGTTGTTTTATTGTAACTTAAAGTTCTATACCTCTATAAAAAACACCCTTTATAATATACATACAATATAAGGAAATTATTCATATTATTGTAGGCATTGTAAAGTGGGACCATAAAGTTTCTTTAGTCGGTGGTATTAATGCACCCAAAAAGTTATTGTGTCTTTGTTCCGATGGCATTATTAGACCGCAATTATTGAAAGGCAAAGATGATTTACGACAAGATGCTGTTATGCAACAAGTATTTTGTATGATCAATAATTTACTAATGCAAGAATCAACTGCCGTAGAAAGAAAACTTCTTATACGTACTTATAAAGTTATACCACTGTCAACTAGAAGCGGTCTATTGGAATGGTGTCAAGATACCATACCAATCGGCATGTATATAACAGAAGCTCGTAAAAAATTCCGTCCCAAAGAATACAGTGTCCATAAATGCCGTCAGTTGGCAAGTGTAAGTTGCACATATACACATACATACATACATACATATTTTATTTGTTTTTTTTTTTTTTTGTAAATTATTATAATTGATTTGTTCTTTTAGCAACATTTAAAATCAGACATGGAGAAACGATTACAGATACACTATCATATTTGCAAAAGTATTAAGCCAGTCTTTCATTATTTCTTCTTTGAAAAATTTTCAAGACCTGGTCTATGGTTTGAACGGCGTTTGGCTTACATAAACAGGTATGTATTAAATTATATAATATACTTTCCTAATCGCTATTAATTCATATACCATGCATTTTCGTGTGATATACGAATACTTTCTTTGGATAATAATAATGACAAAGCCTTGAGAGTTCTTTATAAAACTAGCTGTACGTCGCGCGTGTTGCTGCCCCACCAACAAAAATAAATTTGAAGGAAAGACATTACACAAATATCCAATTAATTTTGAATCACTTTATTGATTTTGTTTCCCGTTGTCCAGATGATTCAGACGATCAGGCGTGAGTAGTACGCATTCGATCAGTTTCTAATCTCACTTCTTGTTGTTCAAGCGATTCATGCGAATTTGTCTCAGCGGCATTTCCTCGAAGATTTTCCATTCTCAATGCTCGTTGCCCGTCTGATCCTGAGGCTCGCAATCCTCTTTTTGTTCCGTGCTTGAGGTGTAGGTCGACCAATTGCTTATCGCTTTGGAGGCATGATTGCACGGGAACGATGTTCCGATCCGTTTAAATTTATTAGAATCTCACAATGTACCCAATCCAATTGAATCTAACAGCATTTAAAAAAATTTTCCAAAATTAAAATGTTTCAAATTTGTGATTAACATTTTACGGGAATGAGTCATGCATACTAAATGTTATTAAAATCATAAATGATGAATCCTAAAATGTCTGGTATTTGTCCGATCAACACATGATCAAATGCATAGTTTACGATTTAATTCATTTTGAATAATTCTCAGTGGCGCCATCTATCGCAAATTAATCGCACCAACTTATAAATCTTCGTCGGCTCATGCACAACAAGTTTGCTAAAGATCATAACGTGATTAAATGCATAGTTTACGATTCTATAAGTTACATACAAACAAACATTCATTTTAATATACATATATAGATTGAAAACACAAACTAAAGCAAAAATTTATTGTTTTAGACCAAATTTTTACCCTTTTATTATAAAGCATTTATTTAACATTTCTAGCCTTACTTTATTCAAGGTATATGTATACTATCGTCTTATCCAATAATTCATGTTATTCATGTTAAATGTTATTCCATCCTTCTTTAATAGACTTTGATTTTTACAAGCGTGAAATTGAGGCAAATATCGAAAATTATTCTCATAGAATTATTCGGCAAGCATTTACGAACGGATATAAGGCTCATATATCAAATTTATATTTCTATTCGGTCTTATGCATGAGATTCGAATCGATTTGTGTGGATTTAACCGACAATTTATCTTCCTGAGTAATTACCAAAACAATCGACTTAACGATAATTGTGAGAATTAAGTATTAGGATCATAAATAGTGTTTACAATTTACAGACATTAGATGTTCGTCTTGCGAATTTTTTTTCGTCGAAGAAAAACTTAAAAAATGTTGTCTTTCTATTTACCGGCGTTCATTTTTTAAGTACGTTCTAGGAATATTAGGTAGAACATCACGAAACTGTTCTCACATATCTTCAACAAAATATAATGATTGTCTTCATTTTCGGACGGTTAAATTATATGTGAATAATTTAAGCGCATAGTGCAACTATGGCGAAACATGTAGTTATGGACAATCCTACTCCTCGCCGTATTAGACATGACTTCACAAGCCGCAAGACGGACATCACCCATCTCATATCTACAATAGTGGACCTACAGCCAGCTAGGGAAGCACATCGTTCCCTACATCAAACAGGGTTATAAATCGGCATCCACCACCAATCCTTGATAATGAAAGGCAGCTACTAAGGGTTACCAGAACCATCCTGGCCCAGCTTAGATCAGGATGGGCGAACATTCTGAACAGCTATAGGGCAAGGATCATCCCGCGGACCTTGGATTGCTGCCCCTCCTGCAATCAAGCACCACATGATACGGTGCACCTTTTTAATTGTCCGCAAAACCGTCAACTCTGCGGTCCATAGACTTGTGGCTGAACCCAACGACAGCAGCGCCAACCACATAACGATGACTACATACATATACAACTTATAATACATAATTCCATATCTAACCCATTCCATTTCCCCCAGAATAACACAAGCATACAATCTAACACATTAAATAACTATCTTACATCTACCTAACCTACAGTTTAAAGCCGACTCCGAACGACAGATTTTAGAAAAATTTTTCGTGGCAGGTTTATTTACTCTCAGAGTTTTTGCCAGAAATTTGCTGAGAGGAGAGGAGTTTTAATGTCTGACCTGGGGCTTGAACCTGGTCTTTACGTCTAATAAGCGAACACACTACCTAATAGACTACGGTGACTACAAAAACAACAACTACTGCGAAGTGATTAAGTGCGAATTTAAAAGCTCTCTGCAGTTAAACTTATAGTGAAAAATCTAAATGACCAATAAATTCAATAAACTATAACAATACCTCACTAACCAAAGGTACCTAGGTTCGATTCAAGTAACACAATTACAAATATTTTATATATATGAATATCACCTATTCATACTTAATTACTTACTTAATTGGAGGTCACAACACTTTAGTCAAGATTATGACCTCACTCCGAACTACCAATTTCTTTTGAGAAATTTATAATGCTAACTTTATTAACTCTCAGAGGTTTTGCTAGAAGCCTGTTGAGAGAAAATCGCCGAAAGAAATATTTTTTCATATTTCGTTATGTTGGAGATATCTAAACCAGGGGTTGAACCACGGGCCAACACATTACCCACTAGACACATATTCATATATATATTGTATAAATCATCGCATATTAATATCCATATCGCATTGATTATGTCTTAATTCAAAATAAAAATCAATCTTTAGTGAGTATTTTCTTTAAAAAAATATATTTTAGCGTGGCCACAACTTCTATGGTGGGCTATATCTTGGGACTGGGCGATAGACATCTACAAAATATATTAATTGATGAAAAAACCGCCGAAGTTATACACATAGACTTTGGTAATTATTTATTAAAAATTATATGCCAAATTAAGTTATATATGTAAACGAATATTTTATTTTGAAATTAAAGGCATTGCTTTTGAACAAGGAAAAATAATGCCTACGCCAGAGACAGTTCCATTCCGTTTAACACGCGACATCGTAGCGCCTATGGGAATTTGTGGAGTCAATGGAGTATTTAAGAAATCATGTGAAACTACTATGGCCATACTGCGGCAACATCAAGATGTTATAACTACAATATTGGAAGTTCTACTCTATGATCCCTTATATATATGGAAAGTTATACCGCAAGTCGATGATGAGAATGAAAATACGAACAAATTAAGTAAGTCAAGTTGGATGCAATACATTTAGAAGAAAGTAAATAAAGAAATCCTTTCGTTTTAACAGATGAAGGAAAGAATTATATAGCACAACGCGCTTTGTTAGTGGTACAAAATAAACTGGAAGGAAAGCAGAAGGGCATTTTTGGTACATCGAGCGTTGCCGTACAAGTAGAACGTTTAATAAATGAAGCTATGAACAATCGCAATTTAGCGATGTTGTTCCCAGGCTGGGATCCATATTTATAAAAATAAAAAAATCGTTATTTTGTACAACATTATTAAGAAATAATTTTCTGTTTTGTTTTTTTAAGAAATTAAAAAAAGATAAATTCTTAATAACTCTTAACATACTGACGATTTCAATTTTCGATTTAAACACGTATTGTTTGGGTCGTGTATTAGCCTATCTTTTCTGTTACATGGCCGCTTCGTTCGTTGTACTTACTTACTTGTAGAAAAATCCTTTCAAATGTTATATTTGTTCAACTTTAATTTGGAAACAGAAAATCATTGCCTTTCATCACGTTCACTATCATAAATAACAAATATGTGAATATCGTAATTAGTATAAGATATAGTAAAAAGAAATCCATTATTTTTGCATGATATTTTAGCACTTATTTAACATATCGCAGGTAAATTCGCTGTGTGTAAAGATAATTTCGAATTAAAAGTTCAAGACGCAAACCAAAAATGTTAGCAGCGCCACAATTAGTATTATTTGGTAGAGCAAACGTTGTTCTGTTATGAGCTAATAGAGACGGGTCTTATATCTTCCAAAATATCCATTGATCTTCTAGAGAATTTTCAAGCAAACATTGGATATTTACAAAGGGCTTGTTTAGATAGATAGTGTTGAAAAGATAACAGTGCTCTGTTAACAGCAAATTCTGCTATGTTTACACCAAATTTGAATTTATCTTCATACATATAAATTCACAAGTTAAATATGAATAGTTTTAAATTAATGTTGCATTTTTAAAGATCGGCCCATTATGATAGTCTTTCTTAAAAACTCTTATAATACTATTCACTTAAATAACTTGAAACTTACGTACCGTAATGGAAAAGGATATGTATTTCTTGTGTGAGCTAAATTCATATTTTTTGTATAGCGATTCAAATCTTATTTATTTGACATTTGATACCAAAGACACTTTATGTACGGAGCGTCAAGAGATTTTTACAGAAGAATTTCATAATTTGTAGCAACTGGTATTATCTTCAATTTGCTTCAGCCAGGTTTGAAACCATCGAGCAACCAGAGACGAAAGGAATTTGACATTTACCGGCATAATGTAAAAGGGACAGAAAATATTACCAAAAAGTATTTCTGTCCCTCTCTGATTGTAAATCTGTTTTGTTTATTTATGTTTTTTTTTAGTTTTAGTTTAGTTAAAGGTACCTTTAGCTAAAGGGAACTGTAAAGTTAACTTTAACTTCTTTTCCTTATTACAACTTACAGATAAAGAAGTTTACTTTTTCAAAAAGATGGCAGTGCCGGAGCAATGTCAATAAAACTGCTCAATTAAACAAGTTTTTTTTAAAGCAGTGGCAACGAAGGGCCTCTTTTTTTGTTGTTGTGTTTCCTTATTTTGTTCCGAAACAATTTTTTATATGTAATTTGACTTTTCTCTTTTTGAGAGAGAGAGCGAAAGAGGGTAATCTTTCTTCGGAACAATTTCTGCTCGAATTGGTTTAATTTTAATTTTTGTTGCGAAACTGTGCTGCCAGATACTTTAATTTTTTAAGTAAAGTTGAACTAAGAACCGTTATCTTTTCCAAATTTCTTTTATTTGCTTCCGCATATTCCAAACTAGGTAGCAGTAAAAATTTTTTTCCAAAATTTACTTCCAGTAAAAAGTACTGAGACTTTTTAAGAAAAACGTAAAAATGCTCTTTTGTGATTTTTTTAGAAGAGTCGCCCGTAGTCACTTTTTTCTCCCGACAAAAGAGTCTTTTATGATTAGAAAATGAGCGCATATTCTAGCTTTTCAATCGCGCAGAAGAATCAAAAAAGACTCGAATTTGATTAAAAATTTCCAAAAATGCTGGCTGGGTACTTATGACTACCTCTGTATATGTACATATACATATATCATATACAATTTTTAATAAATAAAAATAAATAATAAAATTCCCATTTATTTCATTGTTAATTAATTTCTTATTAATTTTTCTTGATTTCTTTATTATTTAATAATATTCTCATACACTTACATGTGTATAGTTCTAAACTGTACAAATCTAGTTTTATTTTTTGTAAAAAGTTCGTTAAAATGATCGATAATTATCGATAATTAATTTATTATTGTTATTATTCTACTTTTTATACGTAAAATTAATACATATTTACTAATGTAGCTTCTGTATATATAATAAATCTTTTTTTCTTTAACTTTATTTGTATATATAATTTATATTCTATTTATTTATATTTATATTTATGTACTTATAGTTTGGCAACATTTTAAATTCGTTGCATTTTCAAGTGCTTTGTTGG
Organism: Sarcophaga rosellei; assembly: GCA_930367235.1. Taxonomy (NCBI): domain Eukaryota; kingdom Metazoa; phylum Arthropoda; class Insecta; order Diptera; family Sarcophagidae; genus Sarcophaga; species Sarcophaga rosellei. The sequence continues at coordinate 52,872,062 of OV884018.1, read as the reverse complement.
ATTTATTATTTATTCTTTCAATTATCAATCTCCGATTTTGTCCACATCTGCCCTTTTTGGGATGCAGTCGTTTTCATTCCATAGAAAACTGCTTGCTTTCGGCTTCAAATATATACATCTGTACGTGGTTTATCGTCTTAATTGTTTCTTCTATTTTCTGTATTTATATTATATACCTATGTGTATATATGTAATAAATTAACTAAAGGAAGCATAGATACCACGACATTGGTTTTTTATATCAATTATATTAGTTTATTATTGTTATTGTGTTTTCCTTAAATCAAAAGACCGTTCAGAATCCCTTGAAGTCTTAGAAGTATTACTATAATACAGGCTAATGTCGTAGTGTCCAGTTTATAAAGTTTATCTGAAAAATAGAAAAAAAGAAATATATATGTAAGTAGTATCGATATTGAGAAAATTGTTGGTACTGTCTATAGAACTGATTAGGATTAAAATGAAATTGAATTTAAATTAAATGAAACATTGATTGGAAAATTATTTGGATTCGAATCATGCTCATAATTTCTTATACTTATACGCATTCATGCTTATTTTAATATCATACTCACACTACTCATATTCAAAGTTTGAAGTAGTCATCCTACTTATACTTAACAATACGCATGATGTTGTTGATTTCTACTCTCCTTTACTCAACATTTATAAGAATCACAAAATAAGTATGATTCGCTTACGAACACTACAATATTCACTAGAAGGTTGTGTGTATTTGCTTTGCTTGCTGTCTTTGTCGCTTTTTTTTCCTTCTTTTTTTTGTAAATGCAACAACAAGAACTAAGAGTATCATAACTATTATTCTAAATTTATGAATCTGAATGAGCAGGTGTATGAATCAAACATAAAGGGTAATTTTTTAGCTATTATCTTTTTGGCAACACTGGTTTAAACAGCTCACGCACGTTTCGTGTTTTGTTTCACTGTCAAACATCTTCAGTTTTGTCTATAATTTAACCATGAATCGTCTTACAAACGAACAACGCTTGCAAATCATTGAATTTTATTATCATAATGCGTGCTCTGTTAAGAAACTTCATCGCGCGCTTCTTCCATTTTATGGTCAATTTAATCGACCCATTGAAGCGGCTATTCAGGATACGTAAATAAGCAGAATTGTCGATTTTGGAGTGAAGGTCAGCCACCAATGAAAGCTACCAATGCATCCAGAAAAAGTCACAGTTTGGTGCGGTTTATGGGCTGGTGTCACCATTGGACCGTACTTCTTCAAAGATGCTGCGAATCGTAACGTAACTGTGAATGGTGAGCGCTACCGTGAGATGATATCCAACTTTTTTTGCCCAAAATGCAAGAGCTTGACTTGCATGACATGTGGTTTCAACAAGACGGTGCCACATGCCACACAGCACGCATAACAATGGACTTATTGAGAGTTGAGTTCGGTGAACATTTTATTTCACGTTCGGCACCGGTCAATTGGCCGCCTAGATCGTGTGATTTAACGCCTTTAGACAATTTTTTGTGGGGCTATGTTCAAGCTCATGTCTATACAGACAAGCCCGCTTCAATTGACACATTGGAAGACAACATTGAAGCATTTATTCGTGAGATACCGGCCGAAATGTTGGAAAGAGTATGCCAAAATTGGACTAAGCGGATGGACCATTTGAGGCGCAGTCGCGGTCAACACTTGCATGAAATAATCTTCAAACATTAAATTATATGGACCGTACTATCGATTCAAATAAAGATTTCATGCATTTTTCTGAATTGTATGTGTTTTTTTTTTAAATTTTCCTATAGCTCTTAAAAAATCACCCCTTATTTCGAATAATATGAGTACTTATGAGTAGCGAAAAAACGATTCATTGCTGATCTCTGGTCTGATCAGAGCCTACTTTCAATATACATACATACATAAGTATATGCAATCTAATATACAGTCATAAATAAAACTCTACATACTTCCAACATTTCTTTTCTCGAAAGCCCATAGTTTTTTCAAAAACCTGATGCAGATTTTCTTCAAATTCATTTTTATTAAGGAAGAAGAAATTTTATAAAAAAAAAACAGAAAAAAAAACCTTGGGATAAGTGTACATACAGTTTAATAAATTAACAAGCGATTTTTAGGTTAGTTTTCAGCTAACTTTGTTGTATCTGTTCTTGGGTTTTTCCGTTCTTCCTGAATAATAAATCTGAAGTGTCTACCAACAAGATTTCTTAGGGCTCCACTAAGAGGTTTGTTTTCGACTGCACCATTTTTATTTTAAATTCCTATACTAGTTTACACTGTTGCCTATTTTCCAACGTCGCACTATATTCATTTTCGTGAACACTTTATCAATATTGTTATCCCAATTTTAACTTGGGTTTAGTTAAAGGTAACTTTAGCTAAAGGGGACTGTAAAGTTACCTTTAACTTATTTTCGTTATTACAACTTACAGATAAAATGAGGTTAACTTTTTCAAAAATATGGCAGTGCCGGAGCAATGTCGATAAAACTGCTCAATTAAACAATTTTTTTTTAAATTTTAAGTTGCCATATTGAAAATAATATATAATATGGCAAGTTCTAACATAAACTTAACTTTAAAAGTTACCGGCAGGATGATCCTCTCTCTTAAAGCTCATTTCAATCTTATTGGGTGCTCATAATAATGATAAACAATTTATCTGCCCGTTAAAATCCTCCCTTCAGTTAACGTCAAGTTGTAATAATGGCCCTTAATATATTAACGTTTTATATTTATATTTGAATTTGCCATATTGAAAATAATATATATATCGACGCCTCCGTTCTATAACATTCTAAGTCGAAAAAGTATGTTTTGAGTTATGAGCTCTCAAAGTTTTCACGCGACATACGACTATATGTGTATTCTAAGTAAATTTTTCAATATAAATTCGGAACGGATCGGCGCATCTTAACCAAATTTTGACAGTATTTAACTTAGAGAAAGTAGAATTCAAGAACATTAAAAACGTTCTAAGTACACTTAGAATGTTATAGAATGGAGGCGTCGATATAATATAAGTTCAAAGATAAAGCGAACTTTAAAAGTTAAAGTTAGGCTGATCTTCCCTTTAGTTTAACGAACACTTTTATCTTTTTATATCATAACAATGAAAATTAAGTTATCTGCCCATTAAAATCCTGCCTTAAGTTAAAGACAAGTTGTAATAATGACCTTAAATGTTGAAGAAATGTTGGGAGTGTTTTGACAATAACATTTTGCCATTTATTTCTAAATTGAAACGTTACTTTTTTGTTAAGTAAGTAAAGTTAAAATAATTTGAATTAATATTTTCTTATTTTTGGTAAGTAGCGGATTTTGTTCAAAAGCGTCATACTTTCAGTGCTTGGTATACTTACCAGTAATAATAATGTTATTGCATTTGATATGTTGGTCCATTGTTTGCATTGATCGTTCTGTTAATATTCGCATTTGATTGTTGGCAAATGGAATATGATTCCATGTCATGATGAGTGTAGTTAATGTAAAAGGATAAGTGCACGCTCGATTTGTAATAGTCATCCTGTTTGCCATCGTTTCCATCCTGGTAGATATCTTCCTCATCATCGTCCTTATCGATAGGTGTTGATTTGAGTGCTTTAGTCCTTGTTGTGGGGAGGTGATGTTATTACTATTACATATAGTGCTCTCCAGGAAATAATGACTATCAGTAACCAAACCCCGCTGATCCGTGTCCAGTCATCGATGGTGTCACGCTACTAACAATACCTAATGGTATGGTTGTATTATTTGTTTGACATTGTTCTTGTGCAGCAAATTTCATACGTTTTTGTTTTTGTCTCTGATTACAGAACCAGACTCTCACCACATTCTTCTTTAGATCCAGCTTTTCCGCAATGGCAGCTATCTTCTCCCCAGAGGGCCTTGGCTGTACAGCAAAGTACGCTTCTAGTGATCGCTTTTCAGGCGCCGCAATGGAAGTCCTTTTTCTTGAAAAAAGACTCGATATAGATTACTCGATAAATGATAATACAAAGTGTAGTTGTGAAGTATTTTTCATTCCCTGTTCAATTTGAGTAAATGTGAGTAAAGTATGTATATAGATATACAAATATGGTATTGACGATGTAGATACGTGATTATTTAATGATTACCACAAATTGATCTTGCTGACATTTATAAAAATTACATACATTCTGATTGACTCAGTAAAAAATTCAATAAAAATTTTTAACTTAAAATTACTTTTCCAATAAAGTTATTCATCTTATAGTTTTCCATTAGAATATTTATTTTTGTTTTATTTTAATTTAAAAATTGAGAATCTATTAATAAGAGTAAAACTAACGATGGCTTCAACTCATGAGTTCTGCTTATATGCATGTGCAAAGGAAAATAATTGAAAGTTACACAGTGAGACAGTGAAAATACACCCGATTATCATACACTAGGGGCAATTCACACGACTTTGTATCGTGTATGTTGTATTGAATACACTTTGTTGTTTGTGAATGCTCAATGCTATGATGTATTGTGTATTTCGTATTCCAAAAATAATAAGAAGAAGAATAGCATTATTATTAATTATTAATAATTTATTAATAATTTTTAAAAACATATTTGGTCAATTCACACAAGCCGTTGTATCGTTGTATTCATAGTATTGTTGGAAGAACATACAACAGTGTATGATTGTTGTTGATAATTTTCGTATAAAAATCCGATACACTCATACACATTTTTTCCATATGTTTTTAAAAGTTGTGTTGGTTTCGTGCTATCAAATTGTGAGAATGAAAAAATGTGTATATGCTTTCATATGTTTTTAAAAAACATTGGTTTCGGTTGTTGGTTTCAAATGTATTCAATACAACATACTCGATACAAAGTTGTGTGAATTGCCCAATGGAAAAAATTTGTATAAGTGTATCGGATTTTTATATGAAAATTGTCAACAACAATCATACACTGTTGTATGTTCTTCCAACAATACAACGATACAACGGCTTGTGTGAATTGACCAATGGAAAAAATATGTATAAGTGTATCGGATTTTTATATGAAAATTATCAACAACAATCATACACTGTTGTATGTTCTTTCAACAATACAATTAATACAACGATAAAACGGCTTGTGTGAATTGACCAAGTAGTATATTTAAGTATATTTTAACTCTTTGGTTGTATCTTGGATTATAAATAAGTTTTTTCGCGACTGTTTTATGTCTAAAGCCTATACATACACACATGCATAATTGGCCATTACAACCCTTCAGTCAAGATTACGGCCTAGCTTCTCAACACCACTCATGTTGTGTGCGTTAATTTTATACATGAGTGGCGGGACCTACAGTTTAAAGTCGACTCCGAACGACAGATTTTTTGAGAAGCTTTTTCATGGCAATTTTTATATACTCTCAGAGTTTTTGCCTAAAATCTGCTGAGAGGAAGTCGCCGAAGAAATATTTGTTCATATTTCATTTTGATGTCTGACCTGGGATTCGAACTCGGGCCTTTCGTCTAATAAGCCAACACACTACCTACTAGACCACGGCGACTTCTAAAGCCTATACAATGTAAAAATTTAATAATTTTACACAATTAATATGTGTACTCACTATTGCAACTGAAGTATCTATTAAAATATTGTATTTTACAGTCTAATCTCTATTTGAAGCCACAAAAAAAAACCGTCTTAATAGTATACAATTTTAAAAGCGAAATTTAAAATTTTGTTTAAAAATTCCAAAATGATAATATCTTATGAACTGGAGTTGGTTCCGTTATTTGTTTGTTATTGAAATGCAATAATTAAAACACTGTCTACCTTTTCTTTTCGCCAGCAGGAAGTACACTTGGAGCATCGGGATCACGTCGTTTGTTTTTTGCCTGTGCCTCGGCCTCTTCAAGCCATGCTTGTAGAATGGGCTTCAGCGCTATCATATTATTATGTGACAAAGTTAGACTCTCGAAACGGCAAATTGTACTTTGTGAAAGTGCCCCAACTCCAGGTAACTTTAAATTTGCAAGTGCTTTACCAACATCGGCTTGAGTGACTCCTGTATTGGATGATAAGATTGCATTTCAAAGTTTTTTTTTTTGTTTTTTTTAAATTTTTTTTTCCAAAATATTTCCAATTGGGACAAAACAATTGACGAGATGGGTATAGCTTATAAATACACATATCGGTTTACCTAATTTTATTCTCCTTTGTTTAAATCGTTCAGCAAAGGCTTCTAATTCTCTAGGATCTGTATCAGTATCGGGATGTAAGCCCGCCGCGGCTACTGCGGCTGTTATCACAGGATGATGGACTGCAGAATGGCCATGATGTCCTTTATTTATATTAAGGTATAAAAAAAACAAAGATTTTTAAATAAATATATTAATATTTTATCTTAAACGGTACCTGCAGAATGTCCACTTAAGCTACTAGGATGATGATGACTCATCATATGGTTCATACTATGGTAGGATCCATGTAAATGTTGGTGCGTGGGTGTTAAAGGCGTTTCAGAAATAGGAGCGAGTGTTGTCATTGACCCTGTCGGATCAAGCATATCCAGTTGATCCATGGAATGATGCATCTATAAAACAAAAAAACAAAACGGCTACATGAAACATGTCACAAATTGATGATGAAGTAAAATCGTTACAACTTATGAGACTACAAAATAAAGCCTACTTTAATATCTACATACATATGTATGTATATCGGCAGTAAAATATGCCAGGCCATAATATTGTGACGCTAGGTCTAAAAGTTCAGCTCTAAAAATTTGCAGCGCATAACAAATGAGTTCAATTTGCAACCTAGTGTCTATAAACACTGCTCTCTCTATCCTCCTTCCCATAACATATTTTCCTAGTTCCAAACACAATGCCATCTCCATCTCCCCTCAGTGTCGAAGGAGAAAACAGGTTACGTCTGGTGCAGCTCAAGGATCAATTCTTGGCCCTGACCTATGGAACATAACATATGATGATATCTTTCGCATTGAGATGTCAGATGGCGCACATTTTGTTGGATATGCCGATGACGTTGTGGCCATAATTGTGGCTCGGAATGTCGCAGGGCTAAGAGGAAGGTCAACCAGGTGATAATAAGAACGAAGTCATGGCTCGAGGACAGAGGACTCGAACTCGCAAAGGAGAAAACGGAGCTGATACTTCTTACGAGGAAGTGTATACCGCTGGAAATAGACATCACGACATGCGACACCATTCTGACGACGCGGAAAGTGGTCAACTACCTTGGCGTTCGACTGGACCCTAGGCTAACGTTCTGGGCTCAGATACAACACGCTGCAACCAAGGCAGCTAAGGTTACTTCCTTGCTTAGCGGGCTTATGGCCAATATTGGTGGTCCTATACAGAGCAGACGCAGATTGACGATGGCAATAACGGACTCTATTCTGCTTTACGGCAGTGAGGTCTGGGCGGAGGCATTGAAGGTCGACTATAGAAGGAAAATCTTATCATCGGTACAACGAACAGTGCACTTAGAGTGTCATCGGCGTATAGGACTGTATCTAAGTCAGCAATACTGGTAATCAGTGGTGTAGTACCTATAAGCCTACAGGCAAGTGAGCGGAAGAGAGTGAGGGAGGCTAAAAACGTGCACGGAGAGACAGTAAATGTCAACGACGCCAGAAAGCGAACCATACAACAATGGCTACTATTACAATTAACTACTATCTGACACAACTGTTATCTGGACAGGGTTATTTTTGTAAGTACCTATTTAAAATGGGGAAGATGACACGACCAAATTGCATCTATGCCAATAGATGATGCGGAACACACTTTCTTTCATTGTAAGAGATGGAGACTGCAGAGAGGGAGTCTTGAGGCCAAAGTCGGCGTCTTTACTGTCGAGAACTTCTGCGATGTAATCCCGAACAGTGGGGAGAATTGGAATAGTATAGTAAGATACGATGAAGTCTTACTAAAATCTAAGAGAATTGCCTTGGATGAGAGAAGTAGAATGGACATTTGAACAGCTTGTCGGAATTCGTTACGCAATCCGGACGCGGATATGGATGTGAAGGGGCCAAACGGACTCCACTTCGAAGTAATACCACAGTAGTTCCGGAGATTTAGTGGGTGAGGGCCTCACACACGGGGGATAGTAACGACTATCTGTTAGGTACATTTACCTAAAAAAAACACCCTGAGTGTTGGTCGTACGAAAAAAAAATAATGCCCTTGTTTTTGATCTTCCTGTACCGAACAAAAGATGAACTGAAAGTGGCAATCTGCAACAGCTGCCGTGAAATCCCTTCCAACGTTCTGGAAAGTTTAGTAAGTTCGATGTCATCCTGTAGTTTTAAAACAATAGAAGGGAATGAGAACTGCATAAATTAAAAATAATTGTAAAATTACTTAGTTTAAATAAAAATTTTTGATAAATGAATCATTGACCTTATCATTTTGACGCATTGCATTTTGAACTTATTTACATTAATTTAAATAAACATAATATAACGGTACAGCTCTAAGAGGAAAATCGCCTTTTTATTCATTTATTTGAACGTAGAGTTCTTTTTTTTTAATAAGGTGATCATACATAACATTCTATAGTTTGCATTAATTGAGCAAATATGGTGACCTTAACATTTTGAAGCACACCTGATCTATCTATACTTTTAATGTCATTTTTGACAAGCTGCAGGTAGGAAATAATATACTTAGATCTGCAGACGTCAAAGGGTAGGTCGCTGAAAAAGAATGAGCTCAATCAGATGCTTTCTAAATAAAATTCACAAAACATTTTAAAAAATTTCTGGTATCTCAAAAACGGCATCTCTTAATATTTTTGGATAGGCTTTTTCAGCAGATTGTTTGGCGACGGATTCGCCGAAAGAACTCATGAGCACTCGTCAAGAAAGCCAGTACACTACCTACTACAATACGGCGCAAAAGTAAGTTATTGTAACAAAAAACAAATAAAATGTTCAAGGGAAAGAAGTAAAAAGTTTAGCGCGATAGGGCTGTACAGGTTATTGGCGAAAAGTATCAACGATCTGTGGCGTCCAAAACTTGTGGCAACATATTGTTAGTATGCATAAATTATATGGCAGTTGCAGTAAATGCTTTACTTCATACAAATAATAGCATTTCACCAACAGCATGGGTACTAATCCTTTTTTATTTGATATATAAGGGGTGATTTTTTAAGAGCTATAGGAAAATTAAAAAAAACACATAAAATTCAGAAAAATGCATGAAATCTTTATTTGAATCGATAGTACAGTCCATATAATTTAATGTTCAAAGATTATTTTATGCAAATGTTGACCGCGACTGCGCCTCAAATGGTCCATCCGCTTAGTCCAATTTTGGCATACTCTTTCCAACATTTCGGCCGGTATCTCACGAATAAATGCTTCAATGTTGTCTTCCAATGCGTCAATTGAAGCGGGCTTGTCTGTATAGACATGAGCTTTAACATAGCCCCACAAAAAATAGTCTAAAGGCGTTAAATCGAACGATCTAGGCGGCCAATTGACCGGTCCCGAACGTGAAATAAAATGTTCACTGAACTCGCCTCGCAATAAGTCCATTGTTACGCGAGCTGCTTAGCATGTGGCACCGTCTTGTTGAAACCACATGTCATGCAAGTCAAGCTCTGGCATTTTGGGCAAAAAAAAAGTTGTATATCATCTCACAGTAGCGCTCACCATTCACAGTTACGTTATGATTCGCAGCATCGTTGAAGAAGTACGGTCCAATGATGCCACCAGCCCATAAACCGCACCAAACTGTGACTTTTTCTGGATGCATCGGTAGCTTTTGCAATGCTTCTGGCTGATCTTCACTCCAAAATCGACAATTCTGATTATTTACGTATCCCGAATAGCCGTTTCAGTGTGGGTCGATTAAACTGACCATAAAATGGAAGAAACGCGCGATGAACGTTCTTAACAGAGCACGCATTTTGATAATAAAATTCAATGATTTGCAAGCATTGTTCGTTTGTAAGATGATTCATGGTTAAATTATAGAACAAACTGAAGATGTTTGACAGTGAAACAAAACACGAAACGTGCGTGAGCTGTTTAAACCAGTGTTGCCAAAAAGATAATAGCTAAAAAATCACCCTTTACATACATACATTTGCAGCTTCTTTATTTTGCCTTAATAAATCGACTAATGAAATAACAACCTAAAATTTTTCTTCATTATATTTAGTTCAAATCTCCTTTATGATTTAACAAATTTCCTGTATAATTACGCTTTTACCCGTTTGAATTTTGAATGCTACTGAATCCTAAATTTGCTTCAAAGTTTTTAAACCGAACCTCGGTTGAATAGTGTAAAATAGCAATACGAACAATACAACTTAACTTCATATTTCATCAACATTTACTATTTTTAGTATCTTCAATCACATACTGAACTGACAGTAAGTAATCTATGTTCAGATATGCACTTTTATTGTGTAAATCGCAATAAACGCCTTTATTGAGCTCAATATTTCATATAAAGTTTCAATTAATTATTGCGCAATAAATACACAAATTGTTATAATATTGAGTAAAACATAAAATGCAGCACTGTCATAAACATGTTTAGTGAGCATATTACAATTATCCGCACACTTTCTGTTGATATTTGACAACTCAAATGTAAACAACGACAAATAAAAACAACAAAACAAAATAAAAACAATGTTGTTGAAAGAACCAGCTGTTTTGTTTACCAGCTGTCAAATGAATATTGAATAAGCAGCTGAACTGCGTATATTATTATGTCTGAACATTTAAAATATTGTTCTGAAATAACCGAATATTGATCCAATAAAAGTGCATATCTGAACATAGTATAATAAGTTTTCATATCTTAATACTAAATAAGAGGCTGTTCCTCATAATTTTATTGCCTATCATCATACTGATTTCAGGAAACGTTTGCAGTCCAATTTCAATTTTGAGTTACTAACAATTACTCAAAGCATCTCAAAGAGGTTCAGTTTAATTTTAACTAATTTTATTTTACATGGAATTTTCAAGTCAGGCGCCTATCAAGATAAATGCAGAGATAATTTTCTTGTGAGTATTGATACACTATTGGAACGTGAATGTTACGTGAATGTTCATAAAATGTCGTTTTCCATGTATTCAGTCACTTTCTCTAGGAGAAGGATTTGTCCCCCTCCGTGTAGAGAACATAACTGCTCCCAATATACTATCCTTAGGCACACCAGCCGTGCAATCAGCTGAGAAGCTCACAAAAAGTCAGTTTATATATATTATTTATATAACAAACTTTCGGCAGAAAAAAGTTTTGATCACCTTTACAATATTATTAGAAAAATTTGATTTCAGCTTTGCAGCAGCCCTTGGTACAGAACTTTTTCAAATGCTTAAGAAGCATCAATAAAAAGTAAAGAGTAATATCACTTCGAATTACCTTTTTATAACATGCATCAATCTGTTTGTTTTTTTTTTTTCTTAAACCCAAATTGGTGGTCCGGAGTACACCTTTTTGCAGTTAACATTGGTATTAACTTGGATATCAAAAGTTTTTTAAACACCTTTAGCACTTATAGGGCAGTATAACTCCTCTTACGTATTATATTTTCTAGACTAAGGGCCATTATTACAACTTGCCGTTAACTAAAGGGAAGATAAATTGTTTTTCATTATTATGAGTACCCAATAAGATAGAAGTGAGCATTAAGCTAAAGGGAGAATCATCCGGCCGGTAACTTTTAAAGTTAAGTTTATGTTGCCATATTATATGTTATTTTCAATATGGCAACTTCAAATTTAAACAAAATGAGCATATACAACAAAACAAGAAGAGCGTAGTTGCCACTGCGTTTAAAAAAAACTTGTTTAATTTGAGCAGTGTTATCGACATTGCTCCGCCACTGCCATATTTTTGAAAACAGTTAACTTTATTTTATCTGTAAGTTGTAGTAACGAAAATAAACCCAACTTTAACGGCAAGTTGTAGTAATGGCTATAGGTCTGTAGTAGCATCTAGTAGATGCAATTACGAAAATAAAATAATACATATATCGAGGGAACGTTTGTCAGATAATTGTGTTGTATTATACACTGTCATTTGTATTTAAAGGATCGTAAACTAAAATTGGGAGAACAGTCGTATCAATTAAGTCGTATTTTTTACATTAAAGTAAATAAGAATCTATTTATACCCTGGTAGTCTAGTGGTTAGTGTGGTAGACTATTAGTTTGAGTGTCGTGTGGTAGGTTACCACCAGACGTTCTGCTCTGTTACACTACGCCGAGCATAAGGTCTACCTTACTCAGTTCATGAGAATTTTAAAATCTTTAAATACACAGGAAATTTTATTTATCAATCGACATTTTATTTATAAATCGATATACATATTGTTCACAACAATAACAATAAAAAACAAAGGTATAAAGCTAATAATTAATTATTAATGTATAAACTTAGTAAAATATGTAAAGCAAAACGATTGTAGTTAATAACACCAACAATAATAATATGAAATAATATACATGCTTTTAAGATATTTCTCAACTTTAATCGATTGTGTGCTTTTTAAAGTGTTATTTATCTGTACACTGTTACGTTTTTACTTTTTTAAAAACATTTAGAATATGAGTTCGTTGATTGTACACAAAATAAAAGCAAATATGTGTTTCGTTTCAATTAAACTCTTTAAAGTTCACACAACTTTTGTGTGCCACCGTTTACAACTTGACGAATACAACAATAACTGCTTGTTCGCTATTCTTCTTTGCTTGCAACGCAGATTTTTTCAACGGCGGAGATCTTCAAATCACGACTGTTCTCTTCACACGCAACGCGTCTTCACACAAGACTCACTGAATTCTTACTACTCGTTGCCTGCTTTGTCTTGCCATTTTATATGCTCACGTAATCAGTCAAATGAAGGTTCTTGAAGTAGAATGTTCGTGTTTTCGCCTTCTCGAGAACTCTATTGCGACTTCATTGTTGTTTGTGTATTTTGTTCACATTGGTTGTTATTGACTTCTCGCTTACTTGTCTATCCCCTTTTCTTTCATACCGATGTTGTTGGTTTACTTGCAACAAGTTCATTGTATTTGTTAGTGTAGCTTTTGTTAATCATGTTAATATTAAACGATGTTTCCATTTTTGTAACAATACTATATTTATAAACTTTATTATTATTGTTGCATAATTTCCGTTACATAACCAATTATATAATGTTACATCAGCAAGTATTTTTGATTAATTTGTTAACTTTTATAAAAAATTTAACTATTTTTCCTATAACCCACTAATTTTTTTGGTAGTATTTTATCAATTTTTTCCCATTAGTGAAGGCAAGCCAAAGATAAAATTTCTCACATTTTTCATTGCATTTATATATGCGGAACATCCATTATTTAAATGTTTTAGATAAAACTCATAATAGTGTTGTACTGCTAAATTATTAATTTTTTTCTTGGAAGTTTATGATAAAACGGCAATAATCTCCCTTCCAGGGTTGAGAATTGGTCGGTGCTTTTCATTCACATGAAATGAACTGAACACAATTCTCAGTTTCTCTTTGAGAAATTTTCAAAGGTTTTCAGTTGTCAAAAGGTTTTAATTTCCCTGCAAAAAGTCATAACCTTGGCCTTTTTATTGTATGGGAAAGAAATTTTCAGTTTCCCCAGCAATAACTTTGATCTTGGCTCTCTTAAGGAAATATTTTGTGTGGACCGATTGCTGGCAATTCAGTTTGTTTCGTGTCGAATGAAAAACCATTGGAGATTGTAAATTCCAAAGATGAATTCTATTAATAAAAAAGTGTCACTGAGATATCAGAGATCAATATCTTATCTGTATAATATTATGTTCAGATATACACTTTTAGTCAATATTCGGTTTATTGAGTACAATATTTTAAGACATAACAATATAAGCAGTTCAGTTGCTTATTCAATATTCATTTTACAGTTGGTCAACAAAATAACTGGATGTTTCAACAACATTGTTTTTATTTTGTTTTTGTTTGTCGTTTTTGACATTTAAGCTGTCAAATATCAACAGAAAGTGTTCGGATAATTGCAATATGCGCACTAAACATACTTATGCTGTATTTTACGTTTTACTCAATATTATAACAATATTACGTATTTATTGCGCAATAATTAATTGAAACTTTATATGAAATATTGAGCTCAATAATGGCGTTTATTGCGATTTACGCAATAAAGGTGCATATCTGAACACCGTATTACTTCCATGTACATACTATACCTTCACTGACATTAACACACCTAGTAAATATGTATCTCTTTTAGTTTTGATTGATGTGTAGGCAGAAAAATGAGAGACAAATATAAAAAATAGTTGCGTTTGCTTGAGTAAGCAATACAAATAAAATTAAATGTTTTTAAACGATCAAAAACGGTCATTCTTTCATTCGGTCACTTCATATACAATTTTAAAATCTTTGTCAGTTAATGTTTTATAATTATTTATGTATGTGCTATAACGGGTGATTTTTTAGCTATTATCTTTTTGGCAACACTGGTTTAAACAGCTCACGCACGTTTCGTGTTTTGTTTCACTGTCAAACATCTTCAGTTTGGTCTATAATTTAACCATGAATCGTCTTACAAACGAACAACGCTTGCAAATCATTGAATTTTATTGTTAAAATGCGTGCTCTTTTAAGAAAGTTCATCGCGCGCTTCTTCCATTTTATGGTCAGTTTAATCCACCCACTGAAGCGGGCGGGTATTCGGGCTATTGTGACTAAATTTCGCACCAAATTTACATTGTTGGACATTAAACCACCAACACGCTTACGTAGAGTGCGAACTGAAGAAAATATCGCAGCTGTATCGGCCAGTGTTAGTGATGATCATCAATTATCGATTCATCGCCGTTCACAGCAAATGTTGTTGTTAATCTGTTACTCAACAACGTGGAAAATTTTGCGGAAGGATTTAGGTGTGAAGCTGTGAAATACAGCTGGTGGAAGACTTGAAGTCGAACGACCTACCGCAACGCAGAATTTTAGGTGAATGGGCTCTTGGAAAGTTGGCCGAAGATCCACTTCTTTATCGAAAAATTGTGTTCAGCAACGAAGCTCATTTTTGGCTCAATGGATACGTAAATAAGCAGAATTGTCGATTTTGGAGTGGAGATCAACCAGAAGCATTGCAAAAGCTACCAATGCATCCAGAAAAAGTCACAGTTTGGTGCGGTTTATGGGCTGGTGGCTTCATTGGACCGTACTTCTTCAAAGATGCTGCGAATCGTAACGTAACTGTGAATGGTGAGCGCTACCGTGAGATGATATCCAACTTTTTTTTGCCCAAAATGCAAGAGCTTGACTTACATGACATTTGGTTTCAACAAGACGGTGCCACATGCCACACAGCACGCGTAACAACGGACTTGTTGAGAGGCGAGGTCGGTGAACATTTTATTTCACGTTCGGCACCGGTCAATTGGCCGCCTAGATCTTGCGATTTAACGCCTTTAGACTATTTTTTGTGGGGCTATGTTAAAGCTCATGTCTATACAGACAAGGCCGCTTCAATTGACGCATTGGAAGACAACATTGAAGCATTTATTCGTGAGATACCGGCCGAAATGTTGGAAAGAGTATGCCAAAATTGGACTCAGTGGATGGACCATTTGAGGCGTAGTCGCGGTCAACATTTGCATGAAATAATCTTCAAACATTAAATTATATGGACCGTACTATCGATTCAAATAAAAATTTCATGCATTTTTCTGAATTTTATGTGTTTTTTTTTAAAATTTTCCTATAGCTCTTAAAAAATCACCCATTATAAATTAATTAATTAATACATACATATACAGCGAAATGAAAAAAAAATATTGAAATATTTGTATAAAATATTTGAATAGAATTTTCAGAATTTAACTCGGTGAACATATCTAAGAGTACGCAGGAAATGCTTTGTGGGTACATATCTATGATAAAATTTGTACGTGTGAAATAATGGTGTACAATTGCTGTATATATGTATGTATATGTATGTATATTGTTCATTCACAAGCAAAAAATTTACTGCAATAAAATCGAAAATAAAACCAACATTTTCCAACAACAAAAACGATGTAAACAAATATAAAAACAATAATGGTAACAATAAATGGAAGACAAGAGCATTACAAAATAAAACAAAACAAAAAAAACAAAAAAAAAAAGGAGGAGAAATGACAATAAGAAATAATACATAATGTCGTTAAAGTGGAGCTCTTCAATTATAAACCAATCCCAAATTTAGAAAGTCTTTTATTGGTTTCACCCTTGGCTCTATCAATTTGAAATGTTGAATCCTTATTTATGTACCTGATGGGTACCAGTACGCCGTCGCAGGAATTTGCAACCCCTGGTTAGTATTTCAAAAAATCATTTGAATCTGTTCTGTGGTTGGTTAGAGTTCCTGCAAAAAAAAACCAACAAAAAACAATCGAATACGTTGCGAGTTAAAATGTTCGTTTGTTCGTTTAGAACTGAATCAAATTTTTGTTGATACCTATTATTATTACTTTTTGTTCGTTCTGTGAAATCTCTCTCATTGTTTTTGTTGCATGTGTTACATATCCGTTTTTAACCAACAACAACAACAACATAACAATACTTTTTAATACAATACAATGTACAATGAACAATATTGTGGAATACAATGCATTTTCATTCGGAAAATAGTCCATTAAAAATTCCATGTTTCACAGTCTATATTATTGATAAAAATTGAAGTATTCTATAGCATATACATACATACATACATACATATATACTAAAACACATTTATACATACAAATTTTCGCAGTTATATTCGCTATTGAGACCTCCTATAATATAAAGTTCTGTACATAAAAACCTTTGGTTGTTGTATTAAGATATGGACATGGTAATTATTTTCCTCATAATTTATTCTAATAAAATTAGTATGTATAAAAAATTAAAAATTGAATTGAAAAATTAATCGAAAAATATGTATACTTTCTTGTTTTTGCATTTTGATTACATACATACATAATTGGCCATTACAACCCTTGAGTCAGGATTACGACCTAGTTTCTCAACACCACTCATGTTGTGTGCGTTAATTTTATACTTGAGTGGCGGGACCTACAGTTTAAAGTCGACTCCGAATGACAGATTTTTGAGAAACTATTCATGGCAGGTTTATCTACTCTCAGAGTTTTTGCCAGAAATCTGCTGACACATTTATAAGGTCATTTTAAGGGCCATTATTACAGCTTGCTCTTAAACTTGGGTTTAGTTAAAGGTACCTTTAGCTAAAGGGAACTGTAAAGTTACCTTTAACTTATTTTCGTTATTACTACTTACAGATAAAATAATGTTAACTTTTTGCAAAAATATGGCAGTGCCGGATAAATGTCGATAAAACTTAGCAATAAACAATTTTTTTTAAACGCAGTGGCAATAACGGTCTTCGTTTTTTTTGTTATATATGCTCATTTTGTTTAAATTTGAAGTTGCCATATTGAAAATCATGTATATAATATGGCAAGTTCAAACATAAACTTAACTTTAAAAGTTACCGGCAGGCTAAAGGGAGGATAGCTTAACGCTCACTTCTATCTTATTGGCTACTCATAATAATGAAAAACAATTTATCTGCCCGTTAAAACCCTGACTTTAGTTAACAGCAAATTGTAATAATGGCCCTAAACATCTCTCGGTATAAAATATAACTGTAACCGATTATGGTCCTTTTGAGGGTTTGTTTCCTTTTCCTGTACATACTTTTAAGATACACTAAATTTATATGCATTATAATTTTTGGTGTGTAATTTTTGTTACAAAATCTATTATTCAGCATTTCATAATTATAATGTCAATTGATTTATTTTCGTTATAAAGAAGCAAAAGTAAATATTCTAATGGTTCGATGGATGGTCTAAGTTGGCAGTGTGCTAAGCTCCACTTGCCGAGGCCGTGGGTTTTCGATTTCCACCAAGGACTCTGGCTGTTTATCAATGATCAGTTTCGTATTCATAATTTCTGATACTTACACACATTCATACTTATTTTAATATCATACTCATACTACTCATATTCAAAGTTTGAAGTACTCATCGTAGTCATACTTAACAATACGTATGATGCTGTTGATTTCAACTCTCCTTTACTCAACATTTACACGATTTGATTCGCGTACAAAACACTACAATACTCACTACAGGGTTGTGTGTGTTTGCTTTGCTTGCTGTCTTTGTCTTTCTTCTTTTTTTGTAAATATAACAACAAATAGGACTGTAAATTTTGATGAATGACTAGAATAATTTATGAGTATTATAAGTATTTTTCTAAATTTATGAATCTGAATGAGTAGGCGTTTGATGTCAACTCATACGTTACTATAAATCAAAGGTTTAAACTGCAGCGATTAAAGTGTGTTAATTAAGGCGACCCCTTAAAATGCGACCTCTTCAACTTCGTCATGGAGAGTGTTCTGAGAAAGGCGGCGGTGCATCATAATTCCACTATTTTCAAAAAAAGCATCCAGTTCCTTGCGAACGCTGATGACATTGATATCGTAGGGAGTACCAAGCGGGATGTTACTGCTGCCTTTAGTGCTATTGAACGGGAGTTGGCGGTATATGAGGGCAAAACAAAGTATATTTTATCGACAAGTAAAGACGTGCGGCGTATTGATTCTCAGATTACGGCCGATAACTATACTTTTGATATAGTCAAGGAATTTATTTATCTTGGCACCGCCGTTACCACCAAAAATGATGTCAGTCTAGATCTCCAGATCAAGCGCAGGATTACTGTTGCCAACAGATGCTACTATAGTCTCAATAGGCAATTGAGTAGCAGAGACCTCTCTCGTACTACAAAACTAATATTCTACAAGACGCTCATCCTAGCCGTGTTTTTTTTTATGGCGCAGAGGCATGGACCCTATTAAGCACTGATGCAGCAGCCTTGAGAGTATTCGAGAAAAAAGTCCTACGTAAGATCTTCGGTCCAGTGCAAGTTAGCGATGATTTACGTATCCGATCTACCAGTGAGCTGTATGAGCTCCTCAACGACATAGGCGTTGTGCAGAGTATAAATATCCAGCGGCTGCGCTGGCTCGGCCATGTCGTTCGAATGGCGGATGATGCTCCGGCGAGAAGGGTATTTGATGCGGGGATCTGCGGAAGTCGGAGAAGCGGATGACCTTGTATCCGTTGGAAGGACCAAATCGGGGAAACCCAGTCATCGATTGGTGTGACCAATTGGCGTTGGCGTGCAAGAAGCAGAGGCACCTGGAAGGATGTGTTCCGGCAGGCCGAAATCCGTTAATCGGGTTGTTAATGGCCAATTAAGTAAGTAAGTAAGTATTAGTTTAACAACTCCTTCCTATTAGATGTTGGCCAACAATATTCTTTACCTTAATGAGAGCGTTTATTTATTCTTCCCAAAAGACTTCTTTCTTTGTCTCTTTGGAAATAAACTCAATACCGCCTTTTATTCTCGTTGAAATATTATGATTTCTTTTTATTGTTGGCCTTTTTATATTTTCTTTAGTGTCTCTGTCGTATTTCTTCTTTTATGGAAAATAGTATCCAAAAAAAAACCATTTTCGCGAATTATGGGACCGTAAATGATTTTGTAATTTTTGAAGTTCAACCTGCGCTATTCCTCTTTCAATGTTTTCCAAATTGTATATTTGTTGCAAATATGAAATCGTTATAGGGCACCACTATTACAGAAGTAAACGAAAATCAAGCTTCTTTTATCTGTAGTCTCAGGCGATAACAGCCTAAGTCAAAAAGAATACCTTCGAGAAAAATCACTGTTTAACCCAGGACGGTTACTCTTCATTTTTTGTACATTAAGGTTACTCTTCGTTGAAACGACGAATACTTTAACCCTGGAAAGTTACTGTTCGTCGAATCGACGAAGCTCATTTACTCTTTCATCATATAACTCTTTTATGTTTGACCAAATTTCGATCTTTTTATCAACGAGGCTAGTTGAAAACGAAAGCTTGCAGTGAGTAAACGTACGCTGGCCACCCATTTTTTTAATCCTGGATGGTCATTTTTGTACAGTAAGGTTACTCTTCGTTGAATCGACGAACAATTAAAAAAAAATATGTCTACTCACTGCAAGCATTCAGCATGTTCCTTTCTTCTGAAGACGCTGTAGAGAGTCCTTGATGTTCATATTAGGGCCTTGATTGATCAATCACTTCTATCGTCATCCCAACATGCCTACACGATGGGTAAATCAGTGGAGACTGTTCTACACTCTCTTATCTCTGGGGTGGAAAAGAATACACTGTGGTTAAAGACCACACTCTGGCCATTTTCCTGGACATTGAAGCTACAACACGGACGCTATAGTTAGGGCTATTAATTCTCTAAACCTGGGACAGGATCTGCTCAAGTTTATTGAGCTCCTCCTTAATTCGAGAATAATAACCTCCTCAGTGGGGGCTACACATTATCGGAGAATTGTCTGTGGAGACACACCGCAAGGCGGTGTTCTATCTCCACTTCTCTGGAATCTCGCAGTCAACTCACTTTGGAGAAGACTCGAATTCTCTGGTAATAACGCCATAGCTTACGCTGACGACATTGCCATTGCTGTGTTGGGAATACATATGTCCGCAGACACTGTCTGATAAACTGAACTTAGAGCTGTCGATTGGTCTAAACTGGTGTAGGGATTTGAACTGATACAGTTCCTTTCACTAGGAGATACAAGATTCCGACCTTCACCGTTCCTAGTATAAGCGGGAAATTCACGTTAAGTCGCAAGGTTAAATATCTGGGCCTGATCCTCGATCCCAATCCCAACTGGAGGGCAAATCTGGCTGCTAGGATATGGAAGGCGGCCCATATTGCTTACTGCTGCGGTAGACCAGGTGGATACATATGGGAATAATGCGCCGTATGTATTCCGCAGTCTTCGAATGCAACCTTCTATGTGGTGTTACTTTTGGTGGACTGATCTGAACAGACTACAAAATGTCAGACTTCTTGACAAGGTCAGAAGGTCTGCAGCTATTCATATCACTGATGCTCTACGCACCACCCCCATAAAGGCCTTGTTCGCAATGCTTAACTGGCTTTCTACTGTGCTTCTCGCCAAACAGGTAGCTAAGTTTGTTGCAACTAAATTCAAGGCCCTGTCTCGTTGGCACATCGTCCCTTCTGGTTACTATTCTATTTTGAAGCTTGACCTGTGTCCCGTTAAACATCGATTATCTCACTGTGGAATATTGTTTTGACAGGGGTTTTCACTGACTTGATCAGTGAAACTCGATAATGTTACCGAAGTTTACTCTGGGAAACTGGACCTGAACATTTCCCTCCGATCTCTGTCGAGCGTTGTGAATAACTCCAGGATCGTTAGGGAATGTCGCCGATGTCTCGAACTTCTTTCTGGGCGCTTCATTGTCTCATAGGTCTGGTTTCCTGGTCACCCAGGTCAAGTTGGCCATTGCGTGGAAATTCTTTCGGGACGCCAACGTATCCTGGGTCAATGAGGAGTCGTGCTCCACCGCTTGACTCACTTGGCTCTCGATGGATAGAGATGCACCACGCAGTTACTCGGGCTTGGTCGTAACGTCATCTCGATAACAGTGGCCTTGCTTACAGCTCATTGTGTTATGGGAAGACACGCGGAAAGGATGCTGCTCCTATTTAATCATTAATCCGCTGAGGAAAAGGAGACTATTATCCACTTTCTTCGTCAATATCCATCTCTTGCGAGGTGCAGATATAGGTTATTTGGCTTTCCAATCCTTGTCAGCTTGACTTAGCTATTATCCATTGATGTTCGTTTATCAAACTTACAGGCTGGTTTTCCAGCGTACTGTAGTCGGGCTTTTAATGTGCAGGGAGATAAGATTTTACAGCCTATATTGAATTGAATTGAAGCCTGTTGACATCTGCTAAAAAAAAGTGAAGGTTGTCATAGAGATTGCCTCAAACGTACGGTCAAGTTTCCTGGGAGCATTATGATATGGGGTCATTACGGTCATGTGTGGAGGTGAAGGAAAATTATGATTATTTAAAAGGCAAAACGACTATGTTGCTGTTTCGCTTTCCATTTTTACTGTTGCAATTAAAAAATATTTCCATATTCTCTTTTTTTATTAATTAATTCATTTAACTTATTAACCAAAAGGTTAATGATGACAAATCTGTAATCAAGGTCGATCACGCTGACCCACATTGACTACAGACAATGAATTAAGAAAGGGGATAGTTAATGTAATCATGAGAGTTTTTTAAAAGTGCCCAAAAATAAACGCGAATAAAACTAAAATCATTTACAAGTGATAATAATAATCAAAGGAAAAGAACTCCCAACTCTTCCAAGAGCGATCCCACGACTTAAATAAATTGTAAGGAAATTACGCAGTAGTAGTGTTATGGCGCGGGATGTATGATGTCGGATGGAGTTGTAGAGCAAATAGTTGACAACATAGCTGAAAAAATTAAATCGACATTTTGTCAACGAAACTCCCTGCCTGCGAAATATTGTGCTAATACTAAATATTATTGTATGTATTTTTTTCATGTTTTAAACGCATCAACAAACAATGTGAACAAAATATGCAAACAACAATGAAGTCGCACTAGAGTTCTCGAGAAGGCAAAAACACGAACATTCTACTTGAAGAACCTTCATCAAACTGATTACGTGAGCATATAGAAAGGCAACACAACGCAGGCAACGAGTAGTAAGAATTCAGTCAGTTTTGTGTGAAGACGCGTTGCGTATGAAGATAACAGTCGTGGTTTGAAGATCTCCGCTGTACGAATCTAACGTACAAGTGTTGTTGCTTACTCAAAGGGTATGAGCAGAAAATAATATCGAACAAGCAAATTATTGTTGCACAGAAAAAATTTTAGGAAAAAATCCAGCAATTAAAAAAATGATTAACTTTAAAAAAAATTTTAAACAATTTTTTAATTGGGTCAATTAATTTTTTAATTGAAATTGAAAAATTTCTAGGTTTGTGTGTATGTTTTTACATTTTGTTTTAGTGGTGTATAAAGTAAGCCGTAAGATACTTAAATTTGAGTACTCAATCATTCTAAGTAGGAATACTCGTTGCTATTTATAGCTTATGTTAAGGAAATAAATTTAAAAATTTATAAAATATATTTTTATAAGCTATTCTGACAACTTTTTCATTTGCTTTATTATTAAAAATAAAAAATAAAAAAATTTCAGCATCAATTAACCATTAATTTATGAATACCCGAAAACTGCATGCTGATTTGCAACATTTACATTTATTCACACGACTTTGTATCGTGTATGTTGTATTGAATACACTTGGTTGTATGTGAACACTCAAAACTATGCTGTATTGTATATTTCGTATTCCAAACGTCAAAAAGCAATAATAAGAAGAAAACCGGTATTCATAATTTGATTTTCAAGCAACAAAATGAAAAATATTACGGAAAAAGTGTATTGTATATTCTTCCAACAATACACTCAATACAACGATACAAGGGCTTGTATGAATTGCCCAAATGCATTTAAGTTTTCATTGAACGATTAATGGATCACATCATATAAAATTAATCGAAAAACAACAAGTGTAATGCATTTATGGAGAACATCGCAAAAATGTATTTCCTTACAAATCTATTCATGGCAAAACTGTAATCATCGCTGTAAGGAACTCTATAATCATCATTATAATTTAGAACGAAAAGATTTTACTAATTTTCGACAAAATATGTATCAAGCAAATGTGTATAAAAGTGTGTGTAAGGTTAAAGGTTGATAAAGTTTTATTTGAGCGTTGCGTTGCGCCAATAAGTGTATTGTATTGTATTTACCTATGTATGTATGTATGTGTATACATATGTTCGTAGTGAGAGTAAATAAAGCATTAATTGCACAGAACAGTAATGAGTAATTTTCAAGTTGTTTAAATATTTACACTATTGTAATTTGGCAACAATAACAACATTGTATAGTCTAAAATGGCATTAACAGTAACAACAATAACAGTCATAAAAAGAAATACTTGTAGCAAGAATACAAAAACAGTTCTGGACGTGAGTGCTTTGTAAACACAAAGTATACAGCATGAAATCTATTGTCAACCATTAATAATTTTTAACAATGAATAATAACAACAAATAT
This sequence comes from Sarcophaga rosellei, assembly GCA_930367235.1. NCBI lineage: Eukaryota > Metazoa > Arthropoda > Insecta > Diptera > Sarcophagidae > Sarcophaga > Sarcophaga rosellei. Next base: position 52,847,984 of record OV884018.1, on the reverse strand, counting down.
GTATGTACCATTCAGTAAGCATCTGCTACTATTCCAAACAAATCAAAACAAGTGCAGTAGGACAACCATAACACGATACTTTCTTATACCGTACACGTAAGTACGTAAGGACAATACGGTTTCATTCTCAAACAAACAATTGTGTGATGATGAAAGGGGAGAGAGAGAAAAAAACGCTACACGGATAGAAATCTTCACAAATTGAAATTGTGGCTGTAAGGATATAAAAGTGCAATTGGAAGGGTGCGACAAATGGAAAAATGATACACTTTATTTTACGCATTATACACAATCGTAAACAACAAATTGCCACATAAATACAGGGTGGTTTGCCACGTAATAGATTTTATTTACTTGTTGTTGCCTTTACAACAAAACAATTTGTTGCCCCTTTTTCTTTGCTTTTTTTGTTTTGATTATTTTCATTAATGTTTGAACTTTATTTGGAATACAGCAAAGGAAAGAAAAAAAATAAAATAAATTCGTATTTTACCCGTTTACTTAAAATTTCCCCGCATTAGTTATGGAATAGATCTTTATCGAATTTTTGGCACCACACAACAGTGTCGTTCAGAACATAATGTTCAACAGTTTTTTTTTCCTCCACTTGTCTTTAAAATTTCACCAATCCTTAAAGGAATTAAATGTTACGAAAAGGCAAAAATTTATTTATATAAATTACTTAACAACAAACAAACACAATCCGAACCAGAGATCAACAATGAATCCTTTTTTCGCTACTCATAAGTACTCATGAAATTTTGAATATAAGTGAGTCAATAGTATTGAAATTCAACTACTCTAATCCATTCGTGCTCACTATAACATTGATTTATAAGTCGCAGGTTGCAATAAGTATGAGTACAACGTTGACATCAAACTCATAATATTCGAAATATGTTTGATTCATACGCCTAGTCTGACAGACTTGCAGTAAACATACTACTAATTCAAAGTCGCCGTAGTCTGGTAGGTAGTGTGTTCGCCTATTATTCGTAAATCCCGGGTTCGAGCCCCAGGACAAACATCAAAACGAAATATGAAAAAACATTTCTCCGGCGACTTCCTCTCAGCAGATTTCTGGTAAAAACTCTGAGAGTGAATAAACCCGTCATGAAAAAGTTTCTCAAAATCTGTCGTTCTACGTTAAACTGTAGGCCCTCCAACTCAAGTATAAAATTAAGGCACACAACATTAGTGGTGTGAGAAGCTAGGCCGTAATCCTGACTGAAGGTTTGTAGTGGCCAATTAAGTAAGTAAGTAAATAAAACATAACACACCATATTGCGTAGTAGTATCATACCATGTTTATATCACGTTCATTTATAGTATACATAGTATACATGTAAGCTAACTTTACACTTGGCCACTTCACACGACTTTGTATCGTGTATGTTGTATTGAATACAATTGGTTATATGTGAACACTCAAAACTATGCTGTATTGTATATTTCGTATTCCAAACGTCAAAAAGCAATAATAAGAAGAAAACCAGTATTCATAATTTGATTTTCAAGCAGCAAAATGAAAAATATTTGGGCAATTCACACAACTTTGTATCGTGTATGTTGTATTGAATACATTTGTTTGTTTGTGAACGCTCAATGCTATGCTGTATTGTGTATTTCGTGGCATTCAAACAATTTGATAGCCCGAAACCAACACAACATATGAAAACATATACACATTTTTTTCATTCACACAATTTGATAGCACGAAACCAATACAACATTTAAAAACATATGGAAAAAATTTGTATAAGTGTATCGAATTTTTATACGAAAATTATCAACAACAATCATACACTGTTGTATATTCTTCCAACAATACAATGAATACAACGATACAACGGCTTGTGTGAATTGACCAATTGTGTAAAAAAGTAAATTAATTAATTATCTGTGCGAACAAATATAATGTTGAAATGTTAATTGTTGACTCAAGTTACATAGAAAATATTTTGTATTTTTATTCTTCTTCTTGATTACTGGCATTTACATAAACTGATAGCACGAAAACAATGCAACTTTTAAAAACATATGAAAAAAATGTGTATAAGTGTATGAGATTTTTATTTGAAAATTATCAACAACAATCATACAACTGTTGTATATTCGTCCAACAATACAATGAATACAACGATACAAGGGTTTGTGTGAATTGCCCAACTATTTTGTGTAACACACACTTTTTTAATTTGATTTTATAGATTTGTTTATTAATTAAATTGTTTAAATTTTAGTTTAATTTTTAACAATGTTTGAAAAGAAAAAATAAAGTAAAGATTTTACAAAATCTAATATATAAAATTCTCGTGTCACGGTGTTAGTGGTTAAACTCCTCCGAAATGGATCGACTGATTTTCATGAAATTTTGTGTGCATATCGGGTAGGTTTAAGAATCGGACAACATCTATTTTTCATATCCCTAAATGTGAAGAGGGCGTGGCAAATCCTTTAAATTTAATATTTAGGTACATATCGTAGAGTCGATATCGACAATCCCAACAAAAAGGGGCGTGACAACACTCCCCCTTCAAGTGATACCTACAACTCTTAAACTACTGAACCGATTTTAACCATTATTACTTTGTTCGAAAGCTGGTTTAAAAAATTCGATATAGCAAAAAGTGGGCGTGGCAAACCTTTGAAATTGAATATTTAGAGACGTAGCGATCGTAGACGAATGCAATTTGGTGAGTAAGTTCGTAGAGTCGATATCGACAAACTCTCCAAAAATGGGCGTGGCAACAAATATGTAATAATAATTAATTAATTGTCAAAATATGAACAATTATTTTTGATGTTTAGATAGCTATCAAGAATTGGTTTTTAAAATATATTCGTTACTTTAATAAAGAATAATTTATTACCCTAAATAAAGCATACTTTCATTGTCTAGAACGCTTTCGATTATAAGAACATCCCCACACACTTATAGTAAGTTAGTTATTTTTATATAACTGTTGTATGCAGCGTATTACAATAAATATATAATGTGACATGTTTTGGGCAATGAAAAAAATCAATTTTGTGCGGGACGAAGTTCGCCGAGTCAGCTAGGGAACTTATAAAAGACGTTTAAACTTTTTTATATGAATTTTGAGTTTTATTGCTCTGGATTTTGTAGTAACTGTAAAAGCCGAGCAAATGCAACAGACATTGCTGCTAATAAGATTCTGGGTTAAACATATTGTCGATGTAGTTATGTCATGCAGTGAAAGCAAAAGTCGCCCTCTTCAGTTGTATACTACGAGTATATTTTTTTCTCTTCCTTATTGCTTATTTTTTTTTTTTGATTCATATTGTGGTCCCCGTGAAGTTCATTTAAAACGAATTAATAGGTAAGAGTGAATGCACGCAAGTATGAAGGCTAGAATTGTCAGTTGATAATACTGAGGTATACTTTTGGGAGATATTAGAATCCTGAGGCAGACGGGAAAATCTAATACACATCCGTTTCGCATTCGATTACAACGAAAAAATAAGAACAACAACAACATTGACCGACGGCAAAGGCAAAAAGAAGCAACCTGGCACATTGCCGGTGGTACATCAACATCATCGGTACATCGAGGTAACGACAAGTGTAATGTGCGCTTGTGTATTTTATAACTGTTTTTTTTTCTTTTAAACGTGCGTAATAGACATGGAACAGGTTACTAAGAAATTAACATCTACATACATACATACATACGAGTACACAAACAAACAAGATAGTGAGATGAATGCATTAAGTACATTATCCGGGGTTGTAACCTCATTGTGATGACGGTGAAGGCAGAGAACATTGAATTTAACAAGTGAACAAACAGACGTACATACAGCATTTAGATGTTTAAAAGGACTTTTGCTTGTACTCGTATGTATGTATGTCTAATGGAGAGGGAACGGTAAAAGAAAGACGACGAGGTAGGTTAGAAAAAAGGGAAATGACGCAAAATATTATGATTTATTTTTATTACAGCGGGTAAAGTAGTGTTTTACGACCATCACAAAAGGACAGAAGGAAAAAAACCTGCTTTAACGAACATTGAATCAGAGATTCTTAATTGTTGATTAAAAATAAATTTGGAAAAATATATATGTCTCTACATGTGTATCTCTACATACATACATATATTATAATCTAAAATAAATTCAACTCTTTATTTATTGCATCTTTACGTTCAATTAATATTGAATTGAGTTTGGACTATTTTTTGCTTGAATAATAATAAAAAAAACATGTTTTAGAGCGTAATTAAAAAAGTACTTTAAAATTATATCTAACTTTGGCGTTAATTCCAAAATCGCAGGCTATTACTGGTGTAAAAATTACCTGACTTATAAATTCACATTAATCGCGAAAGATTATGAAATATGTATCAGTGTTGAAAAATTCAGTACTTTAGTACTTTTTTTTAGTACTTTTCCATTTCAAAAATACCGCAGTACACTCTCGGCGCTTTCAGTACTTTTTTATTATTACATATTTTATCTCTTGAGCTAATGCATTATCAACGTAATGCTAAAGGTAGAATTAGTCTTTAGCACCGGTTAGCTAAGCGACCACGGAACGTACGGTCGTTTTTAGAATACGAAATGCAATGAGAACGCTTGCCGAACCGTAATATGATTTCGATAAGCATTTACATTGCTCTTCATATGCTACAAACGAAAGTATATTTCATAACGTTCCGTCGGCGTTTGGTTACACGGAGCTTTTACGTTTTGTTACGTTCAGAATCAACAGTTTTTGTTTTTTGAGAAACACGTATAAGTCGTTAGTTTTTCTGCTCCGTACCTCACGTATGGTATGGTACGTATAACTAAGTAAATAGTGTAGTAGGTAGTGAGCTGGCTTACTAGATGTAAGCCCGCGGTTAATATCCATGTCAGACATCCCCAACATAACAAAAAATTAAAAAAAAATTCCCTCGGCGACCTCATTCTTTCAAAAACTTTGAGAGTAATTAAAAATGCCATGAAAAAGTTTTTTAATAATCTGTCGTGCGGAGTCGACTTTAAACTGTAAAAAAATTAACACACACAACATAAGTGGAGTGAGAAGTTAGGTCATAATCCTGACTGAAGGGTTAGAATGTGTGTGTATATATTTTACAAAAGTACCATTTGATGCGCAAAAGTACTCTTTCACTTATAGTTCAGTTCATTTCAAGATTTAAGGGTTTCAACACTGATATCTATACAATGACACCTGAAATTTAGAAATACACTTTATCTTACAGAAACTGTGTATTTTATGTCTTATATTTCAAAAAACATTTCTATTACAAAGAAACGTTGTAAGAGAAAATTCTTAATTATGAAGTTTCAAACGCTTGTTACTTGAAAATCTTTTCTATCACGTATCAGAGATCACCAATGAATCCTTTTTTCGCTACTCATAAGTACTCAAGAAATTCTGAGTATGAATGAGTCAACAGTATTGAAATTCAACTATTCTGATTCATTCGTACTCACAACAACATTGAGTTATAAGTATAGGTTGTAATGAGTATGAGTACATCGTTGAAATCAAACTCAGGCTTTAAGCTGTAGGTCCCGCCACTCACGTATAAAATTAAAACACACAACATGGATGGTATGACAAACTAGGTCGTTATCCTGACTGAGGGGTTGTGTTGATCAATTGTGGATGCCTCAGTACGGCAATATATCACAGGCTTAATACCCTTGCACAGAGTCCCGATATGACTTCAAGAGAGTATTTAGGAGATCATTAGAAAGAACGGTTAAGTAATCGCTAAACCTCAACAATAAAAGTCAAACGAAAAACTTGCTCATGGTTAAATGGAGTGCTTGACCCTAAGGGATATTCTACTAAATACAAGGTATAACATTTTCATATATTAGGAATTTGAATTTTAAATTTCTTCAGGTTTCTCCTTGGAAGTACCTACGGAGTCAATTGAAACTTTTCCCTAATTTTTCTCTTGTTTTGGAAGCCGCCGTAGTATAGTAGGTAGTGTGTTGGCTTATTAGACGAAAAGCCAGGGTTCGAGCCCCAGGCCAGAAATCAAATCAAAATACAAAAAGTATTTCTTCGGCGACTTCCTCTCAGCAGATTTCTGGCAAAAACTCTGAGAGTACCACACATAAGTGGTGTGAGAAACTAGGTCGTAATCCTGTCTGAAGGGTTGTAATGACCCAGTTATGTATATGTTTATGAAAAACATTAAAAAATTGTTTGTTTTATAATAAAATAGAAATAAATTAATAAAATAAATATAAAAACTTAAATTTTTTATACAATCTTTTGGATACAGACTTTTGCTGTCCACTGTATGTAGTATATATTTTTAGATTTTCATAATGGAAATATTTTGGAATCACTGATTTACAGGTTGCTGTTGTTGCCGTCGTTGTTGTTGTGAAGGTTGTTAAATCGACGGGTGGATGTGCACTTGCTGTATTAATTTTTTTTCCTTTCATTTTATATTGGTATTGCCTGGGTATTCCTTTGGGATCGAATAACAAATTGTCTACATTCATTGCCATTAAAAATAATTCACAAGTGCGAACGGGTAGATCTTTTGCGAAAGCACTTGTCGTTTTCTAACGTTGCCATTTTTATGTGTGTGTAACAAGCTTCTGTAACTTTTAACGTGTGCTACAGCGAACATACCGGAGGCCAATAAATAAGTAAACAAAAAAAAAAAAAATAAGAAAAAACGGATAAAGGAAACAACCGAAATAGTTTTTATTAAATCGAAATATAATGTTGTCCATCCTGTGTGTGTGTGTGAATTTATTTCTCGTGTTTTTTCTTTCTTTCATGCTTTTGATTTCGATTTTCTCTCCGAGTCTTTTGTACTGTATTGAAATTGCATTATTGTGTTTTTTTTATTTGTTGCTTTTTTTACCCTCTTTGTGTATGTATGTATGTATGTCATTACCATTTCTCGTTCCGTTCTCAACCCATATCAATTCTTTATTTTTTTTCTTCTTATATGAGTCCTTTATTGTTGTTGTTGCTGTTGTTGTTGTTCATCTTCTAATTTTTAATGTGTTTTTGATTCATGATTTGTTTGTGCGTTTATTTTTGGTTAATGGAAATCTGCGTATAATCCCGAACAAGTTGATAAGATGGGCGGGATAAACTAGTTATTGCCATTAATACGATCAATTTAATGTGCATTTCGGTGTAAGTAAATAACAACCTTATTGAAAACATTAAAGCTTACCGAGTACTTAACATTATCTACAATAGCGGCAACAACAACAAAATGTACATGTACATGTACATGTAAATAATGGTATGAATGATGATTTTCAATGCTTTACTTATGTCAGTGAGTATGAGTTTCCTATTGTCTTTGATGTGCTGCTACAAATGTTGTTTTTTCGTATTTTTTCGGGTTTTCGGAATTTGGACAATCCCATATACATACATATACATAGGTATATACTTCTTAAGATTTACATACATACTTTTGAGCTGTTTAAACATTATTATGTTGATCCTTTTTATTGAGTTGCTCTTGGTTCATTACAAAAACAAATGCTGCATTGGACAGAGCTGATTTAACATAATGGAAACAGAGTTTTATAAACAAAATTTTTTTGTTGCTTAAATACGTAGCATCTTAAAGAGATAAAGTTGTTGTTCTACGTGCTTTTTTCATATCTCTAAAGTTTAGAGTCTAAACTATTAGTTGCAGGTCTTTAGTGTTCTAATTCCATTAAATTTGCAATTTTCATTTGCAATTTATAAAATGTTCGTATCGCTTGGAAAAAATAAAATTAATATGCGTTAAATTTTATACACAGGATGGTATACACATACCGTAGTCTAGTAGGTAGTGTGTTCACTTATTAGACGTAAGACCCCAGTTCAAACACCAGGTCAGACATCAAAACGAAATATGAAAAAAGTAATATTTCTTCGACGTTTTCCTCTCAGCAGATTTCTGGCAAAAACTCTGAGAGCAGCGTTGCCAGTAATTTTTTTAAAAACCTTTTTATTTCTAGAAAAAAAACCTTGTTTTAAGCAAGAAAAACATTTTTTCTCTACTAAAGTACCAAGATTTTAAAAAAAAAGTACCGAAGTCCGTTGACTCTAGTACTTTTCATGTTAGTGTTTCTTTGATATCTTGCCCTGGAGTAAATATTTCGAGTTATTATTAAATTTGGAAGTCACCGTGGTCTAGTAGGTAGTGTGTTGGCTTATTAGACGAAAGGCCCGAATTCAAATCCCAGGTCAGACATCAAAACGAAAATATGAAAATATTTCTTCGGCGACTTCCTCTCAGCAGATTTCTGGCAAAAACTCTGAGAGTAAAAATTGCCATGAAAAGCTTCTCAAAAATCTGTCGTTCGGAATCGACTTTAAACTGTAGATCCCGCCACTCAAGTATAAAATTAAGGCACACAACATGAGTGGTGTGAGAAGTTAGGACGATGTACAATGGGTCAATTCGACCTCCGGGTACTGTACTTGTCACAGTTTTGGCAAGTACACGTCCTCTATCCTAACCTAACCTAACCTATTAAATTTTTTATTAATTTCAAAAATACCGCAGTACCCCCGCTACGCTTTCAGTAGTTTTTTATTATTATATATTTAATGTCTTGCGCTTTTCTTCTGTTAATGCATTAGCAATACGTTCATCGCAATGCTAAAGTAGTAGCTTTAGCCCCAGATAGCCACTAACACACACAAAATAAGTGGTGTGAGAAGTTAGGTCGTAATCCTTATTGGAGAGGGGCTTATAATAACCAATTATTTATGTTTGTTGTAGGTATGTATCTTTTGCAAAAGTACTATTTGATGCAAAAAAGTACTTTTTCAGTTATAATTCAGTACCATTTTAAAATTTGAATAGTTTCTCAAAATTCTGTCGTTCGGAGTCGACTTTAAACTGTAGGTCCCGCCACTCACGTATAAAATTAGCGCACACAACATGAGTGGTGTAAGAAGCCACTCTCTACAAAAAAACTCTATTTATTTTAAAAACTAAATAATTTATTATTGTAATAACAAAACATAAATAAATAAAATAAAGGTAAATAACTCGCAAATATTATCCTTATTGTTTTTAAGATTTTTTTGCCAACCTGGGTAATTAAAGGCCTCTATAATGAACTTTTTCTAGCCTCTGGGCGGAGGCGTGTTTTCACACTTGCCGAAGCAATCTAACCTAACCTAGTGAGGAGGTAATTAATCTTACTTTAAATCGCAACTACATGGTCCTCTTTATAAGGAACTGGTATGTATCCTATTAGCGTTTACTGTCATGTTAATTACCAATAAGGCTTGATCTACCAATGGAATTGGACTTACGAATTTAAGTTTACAGTTTGAAATTATTGGGAATGTTACAGGGAAATGGTGGCATCGAACTTTAAGTGTACTGCGGAGCCGGAGAAGCTAGCTATTCGATTGAATGATACTACTGATATTATTTCCGAATCTCGTGAGAGAAGCGTGTCAGAGATCAGCAATGAGTATTCAAAAAGATGAGTAGATTCGAATCATATTCATAATTTCTGATACTTACGCAGTCATACTTATTTTAATATCATACTCATACTACTCATATTCAAAGTTTGAAGTACTCATCGTACTCATACTTAACAATACGTGTGATGTTGTTCATTTCGACTCTCCATGACTCAATATTTACAAGAATCTTAAAATAAGTATGATTCGCGTACGAACACTACAATACTCACTAGAAGGTTGTGTGTTTGCTTTGCTTGCTATCTTTGTCTTTTTCTTTCTTTTTTAATTTTGTAAATTTTGATGAATAATTCAAATCACTCGAATCATTTATGAGTGTTATAAGTATTTTTCTAAATTTATGAATCTGAATGAGTAGGCTTATGAATCAAACATATTTCGAATGTTATAAGTTTGATGTCAACATTGTACTCATACTCTTTGCAACCTGCGACTTATAAATCAATGTTGTAGTGAGTACGAATGAATCAGAGTAGTTGAATTTCAATACTCACTTGACCCACTCATATTCAGAATTGCATGAATACTTATGAGTAGCGAAAAAACGATTCATTGCTGATATCTGAAACGTGTTCAAATCCCACTGCAAAACGTTAAGGAAAGGCAAGCTTATCAGCATGGGAAAGGGAAAAATATTTAGTCGTTGAAAATACACAAAAGCATGTATGTTATGAACAATTACAACACGAAGGTAAGGAAATACAACTAGAATACTGGCGGTTATTCTATCTATCAAGCTACACAAGCCTCTCTTTAGGGAACATTTAAACGTTGTTCCTACTTTGAGAAACCTAAATGGATTTTATATTAGATAAGAGAATAAGGTAAAAGTTCTTTTACACTTTTGAATCCTCTTTCCCGATCTCTTGTTTTCTTGTTAGAACCTTTAGTGACAATTTTTCGTAATAGCTTTAGAAGAAAATATTTATTGTTACGTTTTTACGCTTTTAGAAACGTTTAAAATATGAGTTCGTAGATTGCAAATAAAATGAAAATAAATTTGTGTTTAGTTTCAGTTAAACTCTTTATTGTTCGCACTATTTTCGTGTTCCACTATTTACAACTTGATGTATCCAACAATAATTTGCTTTATTTGTTATTCTTCTTTACACTCGTTTGTTAGATCTTTTCAACGAAGATCTTCGAACCACGATTATTCTCTTCACTCGATTATTCTCTTCACACAAGACTGACCGGATTCTTTCTGATCCCATTGCCTGCTTTGTCTTGCCTTTTATATCGCAGGGTAAACAGTCTAATAAATACTCTCGAAGGCGGATGACTTCGCGAAATCTCTATAAATGTAAACATGCTGTTTTCGTTATTGTTGTTTGTATATTTTGTTAACGTTTGTCCTTGTAGTGTTGTTGTTATATATTTGCTTATTCGTTGATCATGTAAACAAGTCCATTGTTTTGTTTTTGTAGCTTTTGTTTATCATTTTAATAACACCATTTCCATTTTCGTAACAATATATTAAATTTGTTGCAGAATCAAAATGTGAATATTAGTGAATATTACATCAAACTCAGTTTTCATACAATAAATGAAAATCGGTAAAAAAAAATTATACACATTCCATATCGTTGTCACAGTACTTTTGCTTTTTTTATTATGAGAAAAAAATATATGTATGACAACATCAAAAATGGTTGTTTGGATTTATTTTATTTTGCCGGCCGTTTATTAGAGTTCGAAAATTATCTCTTAGAGATTAATATGACATGTGAAAAGCGATAATGACAATTGCAATTTCATTAATATGTTTTCAGTTGTCAAATAACAATCATAAAACGAAAGGTTCCGGCAAACAGTTGTCAATTTGTATGGATTTTCTTTTCCTTTTCCTTCTAAGTTACCAATTGAATCAGAAGATAAAATGGAGACAAAATCTAATAACATTTAATGGTATGGTTTTAACGAAGTGATAAGCCCTGATTGTTTACTATACATTATATTTTTATATTTATTGGCTTGAGAGGCATAATTGTTAATTTCATTTCTGAGAAGCAAGCAAAACAACTCTCATAATCAATATCTGTTTTGTTTCTCCTACGTATTGGTATTCCCTTTTAATCATCAACTGGCTGGATATTTCCATTGGTTATGCGACCTATATATAGTGGACAGCAAAAGTCTTAGTACGGTAATATATTTTTAGCAATTTCATGAATCTTAACCAACAGTTTGTGTAAAAAATTAAGGGTTTTATATTTATTTTATTAATTTATTTCTGTTTTATTATAAAACAAACAATTTTTTAATGTTTTTCATAAAACAAGAGAAAAATAACGAAAAGTTTCAGATCAGGAGATCGCTGAGTAAATTTAAAATTCAAAGGCCTTATATATGAAAATGTTATCCCCTGTATTTCTTCACTTCATTTAACCCATTTGGAATTGAATGTACAAGTTTTGTTTAGTGTTTTCTTTGGTGGCGCCATGAGCAAGTTTTTCGGTTGACTTTTGTTTAAGGTTTAGCGATTACTTAATCGTTCTTTTAAATGATCTCCTTAATACTCACTTGAAGTCATATCGGGACTTTGTGCATGACTGTTGGAACTTTTTTTTGTCTAAATATATTGCCGTACTAAGACTTTTGCTGTCCACTGTATGTACTTGGGTGACATTAAATAATGCAGTATATTACGTTGAATCTTCGAAAACAGGTTGTGGGAAAGCGAAAGGAGAGTATTATGATATACGATTTGATTTTAAGACGTTTTCACTGTATGAAAAACATCTGCACTCAGGGGCTGTGCGACCACTCGGCCACGAATGGATGTGCTCCACATGGTGGATTGATAATACATAAAAATATTCGATTCGATTCGAAAAAAGTCCCCTTATTTAACTAAAACATATTCTGTTGAGAGTCGCCGTAGTCTAGTATCTAGTCTAGTGTTCGCTTATTAGACGTAAAGGGTTCGAGCCCCAGGCCAGACATCAAAACGAGATATGAAAAAAAAAATTATTTCTTCCACGACTTCCTCTCAGCAGATTTCTGGCAAACACACTCAGAGTAAATACACCTACCATGCTAAAGTTTCTCAAAAATCTGTCGTTCGGAGTCGACGTTAAACTGTAGGTCTCGCCACTCGCGTATAAAATTAAGGCACACAACATGAGTGGTATGAGAAGCTAGACCGTAATCCTGACTGAAGGGTTGTAATGGCCAATTATGTATGTACATATGTATATTCTGTTGTAAAATCGACAAGTAATTTTGACATCTCCTATGTGTGATCCTTCAAATCTTCGATGCACGGACTCAATCATTCCATTTTCGTGTTGTAAATAACAATGAGTAAAGAATTTCTTTAAACTTCTTCAGAAATGTATGCAGGAAACCGTAAAGTGCGTTACATGAGAGGAAATAAATAGATAGTAGCATGGGATAAATTAATATTGAATTATTATATTTTTTAACCCGTATGTGCCCAACTTTTTTTCTCATAAAAACATGAATTTTTTGTATTTATTGAAATCTATATGGTATACCACACAGCTGATCAATATCTTACCATTTTAAAAATGGGGCGATAAGCACATATGGGTTAAATACGAATCGAACACAAATTTGCCTTCTTAATTTCCAATATTTTCAGTATTAATTCTCTGATAATGGGGACAATATCTAAGAAAAGTACAAAGTTTAAGGAAGTACTTTGAAAATAATTACTTGATGTATATACTTGTTTGATCCTAGTTCGTATTTTTCCTTTTCAAAACTTGGATAAATTGTACTGGTCCAACTACTGATGGTTAAAAATCTACAAAATGAATCAACAACTTGTGTGCGTTGCTTTTTGAGGGACATTATAGCAATGACAATAAATTCTTTGTTGTAAATAATTATTGATACCGAAATTATATTGTTACGAAAATGGAAAAATCGTTTAACATTAACAGGATTAACAAAAGCTACACAAACAAATACAACAAACTTGTTGCAAATAAACCAACAACATCGGTTTGAAAGAAAAGGGGCAGACAAGTAAGCGATAATGCAAGAACAAGCAATGTGAATAAAATACACAAACAACAATGAAGTCGCTATAGAGTTCTCGAGAAGGGAACGCGCGAACATTCTATTTCGAGAGCCTTCGTCGGACTGTTAGCGTGGGCATATAAAAAGGCAAGACAAAGCAGGCAACGAGTAGTAAGAATTCAGTTAGTCTTGTGTGAAGACGCGTTGCGTGTGAATAAAACAGTCGTCAGTGAAGATCGCCGTTGAAAACAATCTGCGTTGTAAGCAAAGAATAATAGCGAACAAGCAAGTTGTTGTTGTATTCGTCAAGTTGTATACGGTGGCACACAAAAGTAGTACGAACAATAAAGAGTTTAATTGAAACTAAACACATACTTGTTTTTATATTTGTTTGCAATCAACGAACTCATATTTTAAACGTTTTTAAAAAGGTAAAAACGTAATAATTGGTGTCTGAAGTGGGATTGTAAAATCCAAAAGTGAAAATTAATAAATAAACAAAGAATGAAACTCTCCGAACTAAGAGTGGAACGTCTTAAGCGTGAGTTGGGTAAACTAGAGCTATCAACAACGGGCACGATGAATGAACTCCAAAGGCGGTTAAGGGAACAACTGCAGCTTCAGGGGATTGACATCGATTCTCGCGAGTTCGAGGATGAAGAAGAACGAGAGTTACAGGCCCCTGCAACTCCTAGCGGTGTTGACGTAAATTTGTTGCTAGGCGCTATGATGGAGAAAATGCAAGCAGCAGATCAAAAGCTATTTGCTGATGTACGAGAAGCTTCTAGAGCCGAAAATCAAAAGCTTCTGGCTGAGTTGCGAAAAGATAGTTAACATAATTTGGAAAAAATGTAAGTAGCAAACCAAAAGCTGTTTGAAGCTTCTAGAGCCAAAAATCAAAAACTTCTGGCTGATGTACGAGAAGCTTCTAGAGCCGAAAAACAAAAACTGCAAGCAGCAATTTAGTCAAAAATACAGGAAATACATGAGTTGGTCAGCAAAAGAATCACTGGTGTCGAGAAATGAGTGTCACATTTAGAAAAGACCGTTGACACGAAAGTGAACGATTTAGAAAAGACCGTCGACGGAAAACTCGTTATGATGGAGGAAAAGATCAACAACCTCCAGAGCCAGCGCCCGGAACCAGTGCGAGTCGTATCAGAAGGTACTGGAAAGATAAAACCGCCAGCCGTAGAAACAACTACAACGACTTAATGGTGGCGACAGCGTAAATTCGGCGACGATCACAAACGAGAACTATACCGCATAGAGTTAAGACGCCGTGTGCAGAAGACTAATGAGCCACTTCAAGCCTTTGCAATGGAGATTGTGAGATTAGTGCAGCTTACATACACCATAAAAAACCACCCGTTGATAGACAACTTTAAGACCGAGGCATTTGCGAATGGTATACGCGACCCGGACATAAAATTAGCGGCATGTTCTACACTGAAGAGAACCTTTGCAGAGACCGTGGCCTTCGCATTAGCCCAGGAGACCGCTCGCACGATTCCTAAACCACAAGTAAGTAAAGTGCGAACAATGGAAGTCGTGGAGGAAAACTAATGTCTTTTAAATAAATTGAAAGAGATGCTGAAGCAAATTTTGGGAGTAAATGAATAAAATGCTAAACATAAATGCTTCAACTGTGGAAAAGGGTGGTCACTTCAAAAGAAACTGTAAAACGCCACGGAAAAGGCCAAGATCCGTCTCACCAACAAGAAATAAACGGGCGAGCTACCAGCCTTCTGCACAAGAGTCCCAGTTAAACTAAAACAAGCTAGCAAATTCTGGCTCCCACAATCTCAGGATCAGTCATGCAACAAAAGAACAACAACCTTACGGCGTGCGGGTGTATAAACGGTAGACAACACACCTTCACTATAGACACCGGTGCGGCGCAGTCTATCATCATACCAGTGAAGGGGAAGTCTGAGGTACTTAATAGTGTAAGACTACGGACAGCTACTGAAGAGTCTGCCACCGTCCACGGAAAAACAGAGGCGAAGGTGACTGTAGCCAACATTACTGTAAGTCACGTCTTTATTGTTGGCGATATTGTGAAGAAATCAGGCATTTGTTATCAAAATTACTGGAATGGAAGAATTTTCTTACGACTATTATTTTCATTAAGATACATATGTTTTCTAATTGTTTTGACTCTATAAACCTACAATGATATAAAGAAGAAATCATTTCTGTTTATTTGAAAGGTGGCTGGCGGAAGTTTTTTTAAATATTCTTTGTAAAACATGTAAGTTTCCCTATGACATAATTTTGAAACAATCTGAAGAGCTTTATACAATGATTTTAAATTAATTTTTATAAAAAAAACTTGTAAGTAAAAAATCAATAAATTTAACCAAAAAAGAATATGTTTTCTTTTTTTACAGTAACTTGTTGTTGTTTTTTTTTAATGATGCCAGTATCTCTCGCCATGAAAAAAACCAAACAGGTGCATTAAATAAATTTAATTTTATTAAACCACTTGTGGTTTAGTCGAAAACACGACAATTGCCATAAAAAGAACAAAAAAAAAAGGAGTGGGGAATGGAAATAATTTTTTTTTAAAGAAATTATAACATATGTTGTAAATATACATACATATGTATGTATGTATGTATTTAAGTAATTGTACCACGTAACTGTATTTTACCGGTAAGTAGCAGGAAATATAAAATTGTTATTTAAGTTGAATTATATATCATTAGGGTTGGCCGAATGTTGTGTTAGCCGCTTAAACGTCTACGAAATTTGTTTTCAGTAAAAGTGTAATGAACTTCAAACTTGAACAGGCAACTCGAACAACCAATTCGAAATTCTCTTTTAATCAGAATTCATTGACGAGATTGTAGCTGTAGACTTATGTAACTCCTTCATTTGTCTTTTGCTAGAATATCGTCATCATCATCATTAACTACCTCACGTTAACTCTTTTATTATCGTAATTATAATTTTGTATTACCAGTTATTACAGTTACAATTATTATTTATTACAGTTGTTTTCCACTTCTCTTAGACATACATATGTGCAAACGTACATACATACATACATACATAGGCGATAAAGATGAGGCTAGCAAGCAATACCCGTAAATAACTACCACCATTGACGATTCTACCACCATAACCGTCACCATCAACCATCACCACTAGACCAGGCCACAAAATTCAGTATGAAGGAAAATATGTATGTATGTATGTACTCGTATGCTCTTGTTAATTTTATTGTTATTTTAATTGAAAATTTGACAGGTTGGCTAATAAACAGAATGAGTTTTCATTTTTTGCCGTTTTGTCGTCGTTCGATTTTTTCCTTTTTTTTTATTAAATTAAAATAATACTTCTAAAAACACAAGAGAATAAACACAGACGGGCGGGCGTGTAACTGGAAAGTACACGATTTCTTCCATAGTGGGTGCTGTTGAAACCAACGTGTTGTTTGCCTTCTGGGAAAATGACACGTGACTGTCGTTCGTTCGTTCGTCAGGTAAGTATAACATTTATGATTCGTTTCTTTAATTGTTTTGTAGTTGTTCTTGTTGTCGTTGTTGTTTTATACACTTGAATAAAGTAGTCGATCAATGCTAAGGGGTTGGGAAATCCAATTGAAGTTGATTGTAATCAAATTGCACAACCTGTTCGTCTGGAGACAATGACACGAAAAACCTTAACGGAACAATTTCTATAACATGCGTATTAGTGTATAATAATGCTGAATAAACTTATATGTATGTATTCGTACATTGTAATAAAAAATATTAATTCCATTAGGACGAGTTCCAATTTTTAGGAGACAAAAATTTAATTTTCAATCGAAAGCTGAGCTGATAAAGATATTAATTGCCTTCTTGGTGAAATTTGCTAAGAGTAATATATGTGAAGTCATCGTGATTTAGTAGGTAGTGTGTTGGCTTATTAGACTTGAGGCCTCGGTTCAAACCCCAGGTCAGGTCATGTCCAACTACATGAAATATGACAAAATATTTCTTTGGCAACTTCCTCTCAGCAGATTACTGACAAAAAAACTCTGAGAGTAAATAAAAAATTGCCATGAAAAAGTTTCTCAAAAATCTGTCGTTCGGAGTTGACTTTAAACTGTAGGTCCCACCACTCATGTATAAAAATTAACGCACACAACATTAGTGGTGTGATAAGCTAGGTTGTAATCCTGACTGTATGTACGTATTGTCCCACACAAATAAAGTTTAATATTTAGGATTATATGGATGGATCGAAAATTGAAGTGCAAAAATTTTACTGGGTTTTACAAACTACTACAAATAAATGTCTTTCTTTATGTCCTATAGGATTTTTTGCAAACTTTTCAATCCAATGAACTATGTACAATACTTGACTCCCCATGTTAGAAATGAAATTATACATTGCTATCTTTATACTCCAAAATAAAGGAAGAGGAAGTCACCAAAGAAATATTTTCCATATTTCGTTTTGTTGGAGATGTCTAACATGGGATTTGAACCCTGGCCTCACAAGCCTACTGAGTAGTGGTGACTTCAGTATGGGACAATTCTTACTTACTTAATGGACCAACTCGATTAACGGATTTACGCCTGCAGCAACACATCCTTCCAGGCGCCTCTGCTTCTTGCGTGCCTACGGCAGTTGGTCACACCAATCGATGACAGCGCTTCCTCTATTTAGTCCTTCCAATGCATACAAGGTCGTCCTCTTCGCCGACTTCCGCAGATCGCCACATCAAATACCCGTCTCGCCGGAGCATCCTCCTCCATTCGAACGACATGGGCGAGCCATCGCAATCGACAATATCCAGATTGGTTGCTGACTTGACAAATTCAATTTTATTTCTCCTGATACTTAATTCATGTATAAAAAATTATCCATTTCTTCTCGAAAGTATAATACATTTAGACTTAGACGGATTGATGCATAGTCCATTAGCCGAGGCCCAGCTGTCAATCCTTGGTAAATCACGACTAATGTAATCTAAACAAGAATTAATATTCTCCCTAGGAGTATTTGTATAAAGCTGCACATCATCAGCATACATATGAACATTTAATAATTAACCAAAACATCGGATAGATCATTTATATATATACAAAACAGCAGAGGCTCAAGTATTGGCCCCTGGGAACACCTCTGCTAATATTAAATGGATCTGAATTACTGCCATTAAAATGAACTTTTTTAAATCTGTTCGTTAAATAGGAGTAAATTAGATTACAGGCAGAATTAGAAAAATAAAACAGTTTCTGGAGCTTTTTCAATAGAACCGTGTGATCGACTATATCAAAAGCCTTGGAGTGATCAAGCAGAACTAAAAACACCACACTATTTTCATCAAGTTCCGACCTAAGATCCTCAACTACATTTATTAGAGCGGTAGTATAACTCCTACCTTTCATTAATACCGACTGACTAACTGTCAAGTAATTGTGACTCTCCAGATAATTATTGATTTGTGTGGCCATAATGTTTTCCATTACCTTGGATAAAAAAGGAACGATAGCAATTGGCCTGAACTCACTGTTAGTTTTGGAATGGGAAGGATTTTAGCAGTTTCCAATGTTCATGAAAAGTAGATTTAGTCAGAAATGTATTGAATAAGTGAGCATAGTATGACAAAAGTTTAGCAGTCAGAGCTTTTAATAATAAAGGATTCAAATCGTCAGGACCAACTGCATTCGATTTTATCGCTGAAATACATTCCAAAACCTCAAACTGATTTTCGCAACGAAAACTAAAGGAATACTGTGGTGGAACACAACAAAGGTCATCATACAAGTTAACGATAGACTTTGGAACTTTAGAATTTACGATCTGGTCATTAAGCTTGTTCACGTCTACATAAATATCGGTTTTTGGACATTTTCGGGCAATTTTGAACTTTAGTCTTAAAATTGTGACCCCATTCCTCCTGCAAGGTTTTAAAATCGTAAAAGTCTCTATGCAACAGAAATACACAAAAAATAATAAAATTAAATAAATAATAGTAATTAAGCGTCCTAACCTAACCTTCACAACGAAAAAGTAATGGAAATGACATAAGTTTTATTTTTTGACCTGTCAAATATCAACAGAAAACGTTCGGATAATTGTAATATGCTCACTAAACATACTTATGACAGTGATGTATTTTAAGTTTTACTCAATATTATAACAATTTGCGTATTTATTGCGCAATAATTAATTGAAGCTTGAATATTAAATATTGAGTTCAATAATGGCGTTTATTGCGATTTACGCATGTCTGAACATAGTATAAGCATTTAAGCAAACTAAACATTTTGCTTTGAACTAGGTGTGCGATATGTGTGAACATGGAAATGTACTCGTATATTTTCACGGCAACAGGACTAGATTAATTCAACAGGATTTAGATTAATTACTATTTTTGTTGACTACACCGTTTCTATTGAAAGTTTCACCGATTCATTTATCATTTAAAAAAAGAATGACTCAATGTACAATGGAAGAATTCAAGAAACTTCACACTTAAAGTTTGTAATTTATTTTATAATATATGTATACAACTCATATACATATGTATAATGCAATCATAATAATAATTCATTTGTTTTGCATTTGTTTTATTTAAAGCGTTTTTGTTAAAAATATCTTATCACTGTTGTAATTCATTCAATATTACAAGTACATAAACTTACCTGCAGTGGTCTTTGAGGTGGCCCACTCATACTATGGTGATGGTACATTACATCGTGTTTCATTTGAGAGGTCATTTGCGAAGGATGTACATGAGAGGCTTGATGTTTTCCAATGTCAACTGCCGCCAGAGCCTCCGCTCTACTAAGAATTCCATCGTTAATTCCAGCAAATATATCACCCTTAAATATAAATAAATATTTTACAAAAATTGCAAAATCAACATTTTTAAATAATTTAATATTTTAAAATATGTAAACTTTATTACAATATTATGGCCATGTTTAAAATTTTTTTATTTTACTCAACAGTGCACATATTTATTAAATAACGTTCTACTTTTCAAATATTTTTCCAGACTGAAAGACATTTCTGCTTTAATATAAGAACAACTTCGTTTCTAAAAACATTATCCGTAAAAATTTATTACAGGAGGATGTTGATACAGTTCCCTTTAGCTATTTAACTGTAAAGTTACCTTTAGCTAAAAATACAGATTCTTACTCTGATATTAGTGTGTAAAACTAATATGCATAGCGGAGCTCCAAATTCTGTGAGTGTATACATCATAATACATCAATATGATAATGCTGAACCAAAGTGAATTCTTTTCTTTTTGCTCATTCTTAATTTCTCAGTTTGTTATATAGGGTCCGCCAAATAACTTTTTTTTTTGAAAATGCTTTAAAAAAAACTACTGAATATTTTCTCAAATTTATTTTTTTATTTGAAAGTACAATCCTTCCAGTTAATAATAGAAAATAATTTCATTCAAATAGCTGCCTCGGCTGGCCATGCAGTAGCCTACACCATCGGTCCAATTTTCGAAGAAAAATGGCCCAATTATGCCTCTGGACCAAAATCCGCGCCAAACAGTGACTCGTTTTGGGTGCGTCGGCTTTCAATGTATGCGTGCGGGTTTTTTGTGCCCCAAATGCGACAATTTTGCTTGTTTACATACCCGCCAAGATCAAAATGAGCTTCAACTGAAAAGATGATTTTTTTTTGCCAAAATCGGCATCTTCTGTAAGTCGATCGCAGGCCCACTTAGCGAAGCGAAAACGCACTGGATGGTCAATTGGCTTCAACTCCTGAACCAATTGGACTTTGTATGGCGGCATACCAAGGTCTTTATGCAAAATTCGTCTCAATGATGTCTCCGAAATGTTCAATTGTTGAGAACGACGGTGAATTGATGTTGATGGCGCTTCACGCACACTTTCTGCCACAGCAGCAATATTCTCGGGTGTACTCACTGTTTTTTTACTTTTCACGCTTTGGTTTATCGATGAGGATGCCAGTTTCTTTCACTTTTTTCACAAGATAACGACCGTACGGAGCTGACGGTGCTTCTCTTCTTCCAAAATCCGTACGCAATTTTCGCACACATTCTGCAACATTACCATGATTTTCAAAGTCATGTCGCAATATTTCCCTGCGTTGTTCAAGCGTATACACAACCTTATTCGTTCAGCGGAAGGATAAAACTAATTATCTGTTTTGACAGATTTGCAGACATGAGCTAAGTGTTACCATTCACGAAATAAGCACTAGTTGCAAAAAAAACGTTAGATGGCGGACCCGATATAATGAGTCTATTATAAACAGCAACGGAACTTCCGTTGCGTTCAGAGATCAGCAATGAATCGTTTAGTACTCATGAAATTCGAGTATGAGTGAGTCAACAGTATTTAATTCAGCTACTCTGATTTATTCGTACTTACTACATTCGAAATATGTTTGATTCATACGTCTACTCATTCAGATTCATAAATTTCGAAAAATACTTGTAATACTCATAAATGATTAGAGTGATTCGAATCATTGATCAAAATTTAAAGTCTTGGTTTTCTTTGGTTTACAAAAAACAAGAAAGAAAAAAACGAAGACAGCAATCAAAGCAAACATACAACCTTCTTGTGGGTATTGCAGTGTTCGTACGCGAATAATACTTATTTTGTGATTCTTGTAAATGTTGAGTAAAGGAGAGTCGAAATCAACAACATCATGCGTATTCTTAAGTATGAGTACGATGAGTACTTTAAGCTTTGAATATTAGTATGAGTATGATTATTAAAAGGAGTATGAAAGCGTATAAGTATCAGAAATTATGAGTATGATTCGAATATACTCATCTTTTTGAATACTCAATGCTGGTTTCTGTTTGAAACCCCATGTCAGATATCTCCAACAAAACGAAAAATGAAAGAAAGAATTTCTTCGGCTACCTCATTCTATTAAAAGCTCTCAGAGTAAATAAAACTGCCATGAAAAAATGTCTCAAAAATCTGTCGTTCGGAGTCGATTTAAAACTGTAGGTCCCGCCACTCATGTAACAAAATTAACACAAACAAAATAAGTGATGTGAGACGCTAGGTCATAATCCTGACTGAATGGTTGTAATGACCAATTATCTATGTATGTATGTATTTTTTACAAAAGTACCATTTGATGCAAAAAAGTACTTTTTCAGTTATAGTTCAGTACCATTTTAAAATTTCAATTTTGCAACACTGTTCCCCATATATTTGTCACTCGATTAAAAGCTGGGGAGCATGCTGGCCAATTTACTACTTAAATATTTTTTTTTTGATTAAAATCAATTTATTCTGTGAGAACTGGTGTGAAATACCGCATTGTCCAGCTCAGATATGCAATTTTTGAGGAGTTTTGTGACCAAAAAGGTACTAAACTATTTTCAAGTTGAGTAAACTTTTCTAAAAATATATTTCTGTCTTCATTTTTAAGTCAAGATTAAAAAATTGGCTTTCAATAAATCTTACAAGTATTTTAGAATTTATAAAGGGCTATCCATTTCGTGGTTTCAAAAGTATGGAACTGGAATTCGACATCTGTCCAACTAAGTTGTGAAACCAATTTTTTTCTTTTCACTTGAAAGTCTGACATTGACGAAAATGGATCGCTTAACTACTACACAACGCATAAAAATTATCGAAACCTACTACAAAAATGGTGATTCTGCCACAACCACGTATCGTGCTTTAAGAGGAGATTATGGTTTACATAATCGTCCAACTAGGCAAGCAATTGGCAAAATTGTGAAGAAATTTGAAGAGACTGGAGTGGTTACAAATATTGAAAGGCCTGTGCATCATCGTTTCGCTCGTTCCACTGAAAATATCGCTATTGTAAGTGAAAGTGTTGCCGAAGACCCGAATGTGTCGACTCCTCGTCGTTCTCAGGAATTAGGACTGTCTTGCATTCGGGCATACATTATGGCGTATTTTGCATTTAGATCTACACCTACATCCATATAAAGTCCAACTCACGCAACAATTGAAGCCAGCTGACCATTCACAACGTCGTAGATACGTTGAATGGGTGCTTGAACAACAGGCGGTGGACGGCAATTTTTCGAACAAAATTTTCTTCAGCGATGAAGCACATTTCACACTCGGTGGGTATGTTAATAAACAAAATTGGCGTATTTGGGGTTCTGAGAATCCTCAAGTAATTGAAGAGAGGCCATTACATCCAGAAAAAGTCACTGTTTGGTGCACTCTTTGGTCCGAAGGTGCGACTGGAACTTACTTCTTCGAAAACGACGATGGAACGACTGTCACCGTCAATTCGGAGCGTTATGGTCATATGATAATCGACTTTTTTTTGCCTGCTATTGAAGAATACGACTTGGAGAATATGTGGTTTCAACAAGACGGTGCCACATGCCACACAACTCGAGAGAATATGGCTTTATTGCAAGAGACATTTCCTGGCCGCGTAATTTCTCGTCGTGGTGATATCAACTGGCCACCAAGATCATGCGATTTGACACCATTAGACTTTTGTTTGTGTGGCTACGCGAAAGACCTTCAACTATTGAGCACATAAAAACCAACATTCATCAAGTTATGACTGAGATATCGCCCAATATGTGTCAAAAAGTGGTCGAAAATTACCTCAAAAGAATCAATGGTTGCAACACTTCGCGTGGAGGTCATTTAAATGATGTAGTGTTTCACACATAATGTCAACGTTCAAACTTTACAATAAAAAAGAAATATCATGAAAAAAATATTTTATATGTGTTTTATTTACGTTTACTTTTGAAACCACGAAATGGATAACCCGATATAATATTGTTACGAAAATGACAACATCGTTTAACATTAGCATGATTAACAATATCTGCACTAACAAATACAACGAACATGTTAAAAGTAAAGCAAAAACATCGGTATGAAAGAAAAGGGGATAGACAAGTAACCGAGAACTCAACAACAACCAATGTGAACAAAATACACAGACAGCAATGAAGTCGCTTTAGAGTTCTCTAGAAGACGAAATCCCGGACCTTTTGCTTCAAGAACGTTTATCAGACTGTTTGCGTGAGCATATAAAAAGGCAAGACAAAGCAGGCAACGAGTAGTAAGAATTCAGTCAGTCTTGTGTGAAGACGCGTTGCGTGCGAAGTAAACAGTAGTGGTTTGAAGATCGCTGCAGAGTTGTTAGTGTTTGTTCAAAGCGATTGCTCTCCATATCACCCATGTTTGCTATGGATGTCTATAGTTATGATTAACTGATTAGAAATGTGTGAGTGATTATTTTGTGTGCTTTGTATTGCGACAGCAAACAAAAATTACAAATTTATTGATTTAAAATAAAGCAAAGATAGATAAAAATTATTTTTTTAATACAACTATTAAAAGAATAGTTGAAAACAAACACTGAATAAGCTTTTATAAACATACACAACAATAGCAGACAAACTTTATATAATACTAAGCAACTATAATTGGGCAATTCACACAAGCACTCGTATCGTTGTATTCATTGTATTGTTGGATGAATATACAACAGTTGTATGATTGTTATTGATAATTTTCATATAAAAATCCGATACACTCATACACATTTTTCATATGTTTTTGGAAGTTGTATTGGTTTCGCGCTGCCAGCTTATGTAAATGCCAGTAATCAAGAAGAATAATAAAAACAATTATTAACAACAAAACAAAAGTTAACAATTAACATTTTAAAAATTATAATTGATCGCACAGATAATTAATTAATTTACTTTTTTTCGTAATATTTTTCATTTTGTCGCTTGAAAATTAAATTATTAATAATGTTATTCTTCTTCTTATCGTTTTTGACGTTTGGAACGTTTGAAACAAATAAACATCAACAGCTCCGAGTAGTGAATATGACTACATATACGTTTTTTATAATGTTTGTGAAAACTACTGGCTACTCTAGGGCAACAACTACATTTGGTATAAATAATTATACATGAATGCCTTTATAAGTCTCCACTATACAGCACATCAATTGAATCAAATATCGAATCAATCATACATAAGTACATTCATTGGAAAACACCAGTATTCACTTTTAAATACTTCGTCATTTCATGGCGATAGAAGATTGTGAAGTTCAACTTGTCTTTTAGGCATTTTGTTTCATTTGGCTTCAATAGAGAATGTATTTTATTTGTTGTTTTAATATATGCATATAAAGAAAATAAATTATCCAAAATGATTTACACATACATATGAATGAACGTATAGAATAATGAATACTGTTGTTGGTATCAGAGATCAGCAATGAGTATTGAAAAAGATGAGTAGATTCGAATCATATGCATAATTTCTGATACTTATACGCATTCATACTCATACTACTTATATTCAAATTTTAAAGTACTCATCGTACTCATACTTAAGAATACGCATGGTGTTGTCGATTTTGACTCTCCTTTAGTCAGCATTTACACGAATCACAAAATAAGTATGATCCGCGTACGAATAATACAATACTCACTAGAAGTTTGTGTGTTTTTGCTTTGCTTGTTGTCCTTTTTTTTTTTTTTTTGTAAATGCAACAACAACTAAGACTGTAAATTTTGATGAATAATTCGAATCACTCGAATCATTTATGAGTATGTATTTTTCGAAATTTCTTTATTTTTAAGTCAAGATTAAAAAATTGGCTTTCAACAAATCTTACAAGTGTTTTAGAATTTATATTTATATATATGTACATACGTTTTGGCATACATACATATGTGCTTACAAAAATTGTATATCAATGGAAGTAAACCGGAAGTTTTCATTCTTGAATTATTTCACTTTTTCTTTATAATTTTCAAAGTATTTTATTTTCATACAACTTTCTTTTGTTGATGCACCATTATTGAATAATCTATGAGTTTAAAATTTCAAACTACTATTTTTGATTCATGATAATAAAGAAATAATTTTCAAGAAACGTTTTCATTGAATTGTTAAGCACTGTATATTATGTATTTATAAATTATTATTTGTATGTAACGTCGACAGTGTGTTTTTTTTTTATTTTCAACCAATGTTATTTAAAAATAAAGGTAAAAGCGCAATAAGAAGAACGTATCACAATAATAATAACCAGCAACATACATACAACTTTAATAGAAAGAGAAAATCATTTTTTGTTTTAAACTTACATTCTGACGTGCTGACCATGAATTGCACAAAAGGGATGCATCTTCTAACAAACGAGTCTGAAAAGATGAAAGGAAGGAATCATATACAGAAAGAGGTAAACAGTTTGGCAACGTCATCAACAAAAATCAGAATAAAGAATATAATGAAATATATGTGTAGTAGGCACTAATAAATAATAAATTGTCATGCACTTGCGATACATACATATATGTATGTATGCGATCGTCGTAAGTATTTGCCTTTAATTGTGAACTTACTTACATACTTAATTGGACATTAAAATCATTTAATCAGGAATACGACAAATCTTTTCACAACATTCATGTTGTGTGTGTTTTAGTTTTATCCATCTGTGGCAGAATATACAGTTTAAAGCCGACTCCGAACGACAAATTTTTAAATAACTGAGAAGAAGTCATCGATAAAATAGTGTTACGAAAACGATAAACAAAAAGCCATACAAACAAATACAACAAACTTGTTACAAGCAAACCAACAACATCGGTATGAAAGAAACGGGGATAGACATGTAAGCGAGAACGTAACAGCAAGCAATGTGAACAAAATACACAAACAACAATGAAGTCGCAATAGAGTTCCCGAGAGGGTGAAAACAAGAACATTCCACCTCAAGAAAGTTCATCAGACTGTTTGCGAGCTAACAGCGCAAAAAGAGACACCAACATAAAAAACGAATTAGAATGTTTTCTAATTAACGAAAAAATAGATGTCATGCTGATTTCTGATACCCACATGACATCTAGCTTTTTTCAAATATACGGTTACTCTTTTTATGATACTAAGGACCCGAGAGATAGATCATGTGGTGGTCCAGCAATACTAATCAAATCACGTATTAAACATTATTTACTGTGTGGACTTTCTGAAAATTATCTCCAAGCGACAAATATTTGTATTGAAAATTTTTACCACTAACTCGTTATTTCTTCAGTATATTTTCCGCCCAGATTTTCGATAACAGAAAATCAGTATCTTAACTACTTTAAATCACTGGCACCTCGTTTCATAGCGGCTGGCGATTATAATGCCAAACATACATTCTGGGGCCCTCGTCTAATCACTGGATCTATCTTCAGATCATTCACCCACAATCATCACCATTTGCAACCCTCTGCAAATTGAAGCAGACGATTTATTTTTTGCCAAACGCGTAAATTGGCTAAAGTACAAAAAATATATTAGCACTCATTGTACAGAAGACCTATTGCTAAGAACTCCAGGGGATATTGATACTGCTATTTGTAGCCTGAATGAACAAATGAAGCAAGCTTCTCAAAATGCTTCTTCCCCCTATCGTCAGACCAGATGCACCAATGTTTATTCGACAGATATAGAACAAATTTTTGTGCGAAAAAGAAAAGCTCGAAGAGAATGGCAGCTGCACAGATCGCCACAGCTTAAAGCAAGATTAAAAAATTGTACAAGTCAGCTCCGAAAATTATTACAAACGCAAAGAGAAGCGTCTCTAAAAAAAATTTTTGCAAAGTCTAGATACGACAGAACAGTCAAATTATTCGTTATGGCGTGCAGCTAAAAATTTAAAAAGACCCATAATGGCAATTCCCCCACTGCGTGATCCTAGAGGAAGTTGGGCGAGAAATGATACTGGAAAAGGTAACCTATTTGTTAGTCACCTAAAAAATGTTTTACTCGTAATTCAAGTATTGTCATGAGTGAATTACCACCTGTGGTGGCCCGACCAACTGTAAAAATAACATTTCAACTCAAAGATGTTGTAAATGATATTGACAATTTGAACGTTAAGAAAGCTCCTGGAATTGATCAAGTCAGCAACATTTTATCGAGTTGCCCCGTATAGCAAAGAAAATCATTCTCTATATTTTTAACGCGATTTTGCGGCTTGAATACTATCCGCCAGCATGGAAAGTTGCTTAACTAAAAATGATTCCTAAGCCTGGAAAAGATCCTTCGAAAGTGGAATCTTTTAGGCAAATAAGTCTACTACCAACTATGTCGAAATTGTTCGAGAAATTGTTAATCAACAAGCTGACACCTATTTTGGATCAAAACAACTGTATTCCTAATCATCAACTTGGCTTTAGACGAGAACATAGTACCATTGGTGCAGTTTATACGGAAAACTTTTGAAGGTAAGAAATATTGCTCAGCTCTTTTCATTGACGTATCTCAAACTTTCGACAAAGTGTGGCATGAAGGCCTGTTCACAAAATTGAAGCAAATCTTGCCAATAAATCACTTCAACCTATTCAAAAAATACTTTATCGATCGACAGTTCATAATTAGAGAAGATGATTATTTAAGTACCCCACAACCAGTAAAGGCTGGCGTCCCACAAGGTAGTATCCTAGGACCTATTTTGTACTTGTTATACACTGCAGATATGCCAACAAGCAGTACTATACACACATTAACTTTTGCTGATGACACAGCTTTTCTTTGCACACATAAAAATCCACAAGATGCCTCAAGTCAATTACAGCACCATGTAATACTATGTTCACGTATGCGCCTTTATTGCGTAAATTGCAATTAACGCCAATATTGATCTCAATACTTCATATAAAATCTCAATTAATTATTGCTCAATTAAATACTAATTGTTATAATATTGATTAAAACTTTAAATACAGCACTGTCATAAGTCTGTTTAGTGAGCACATTATAAGTAACCGAACACTTCCTGTTGATATTTGACAACTCAAATGTCAACAAGGACAAACAAAAATGGCAACTTACAAACAAACACATACAAAAATTACAAAAACACGCGACCAAAATAAAAACAAATTTGTTGTTTATCAGCTGTTAAATTAAAATTGCGTATATTTATTATACCTGAACGGTTAAAATATTGTTATCAATTAACCGACTATTGTTCTCAATTAAATTGCATACGTGAACATAGTATAACCCAAGTCGAGATATGGGCTAATCAGTGGAGAATTAAAATCAACGAACAGAAGTGCGTCCACATAACCTTTAACCTACGGAAAGAAACATGTCCATCCTTCAGTATTAATAACAAGATGGTGCCACGACACACTGTTAAATATCTCGGTATCCACTTGGATAGACGTCTCACATGGAAACATCACATCGATGCAAAATTGACCCAAATGAAACTGAAAGCAGCTCAAATTAATTGGCTTATCGGTAGAAACTCCGTCCTTCGGCTTAACTGCAAACTTTTAATCTACAAGTCAATATTGAAGCCAATATAATGTTATGGTATCCAGTTATGGGGCACAGCTTCTGCCTCTAATATTGAAAAAATTCAACGCCGTCAAAATAAAATCCTACGAATGATAACTGGTGCTCCGTGGTATATAAAAAATAGCAACATCCATAAAGATCTTGATGTCCCACTGGTAAAAAACGAAATCTCAAAATACGTGATTAAGTATTTAAAGAAGCTGGAAACACATCCAAATCCTCTCGCTCGAAACATCTTACAACATCGTGGACATACCAGCTTGAGAAGGAGAGATACCAGCGCTCTCAGATGACCAACTTAGAAATACTGCGCTTTATTTTTATTTTCTATTTTTATAAGATTTGAAAACTAGATTTTTGTCTGGCATTGGCTGGACATTAACATATATTAAATATAGATTTAAGATTTGAATACTTATTCTTAGTTCATAAATAATGAAGATACAATAAAAAAAAGAATGAAAAAAAGACTGTTTGCGTGGGCACACAGAATTTAATGAAGAAAATTCATAAACTTCTAGCAGGTCTCCCTCAAGGATCTGTTTTATCACCAACGTTATATTGAATATTTACTGCAGATATTCCTATTAAAAGAAAAAATGAAGCAGCTTTTTATGCAGATGATAGTGCATTTATTTGTAATGGAAAAGTGTCCAATGCAATAGTTAAGAAGCTTAAGGAATCTGTAACATGTGCTGATAAATACTTCACTAAGGGCCATTATTACAATTTGCCGTTAATTAAAGGAAGGATTTTAACGGACAGATAAATTGCTTCGGTATTATGAGTACCCAATAAGATAGAAGTGATCGTTAAGCTAAAGGGAGGATCATCCTACCTTTAACATTTAAAGTTAAGAACTTGCCATATTATATTTTATTTTCAATATGGCAACTTCAAATATAAACAAAATGAGCATATACAACAAAAAACGAGCCACTGCGTTAAAAAACATCTTTAATTGAGCAGTTTTATCGACATTGCTTTGGCACTGCCATATTTTTGAAAAATTTTATCTGTAAGTTGTAATAACGAAAATAAGTTAAAGGTAACTTTCCAGTTCGCTTTAGCTAAAGGTACCTTTAACTAAAGCCAAGTTTAACGACAAGTTGAAATAATGGCACTAAATGGAAAATAAATATAAATTAGGCCAAAACAATGAAATGAAAGTTCTTTTAAGTGATGCTATTTTTGTCACCTGAAGTCGCCGTGGTCTAGTAGGTAGTGTGTTGGCTTATTAGACGAAAGGCCCGAGTTCGTATCCCAGGCCAGACATCAAAAACAAAATACAAAAAGTATTTCTTCGGCGACTTCCTC
The DNA here is from genome assembly GCA_930367235.1 of Sarcophaga rosellei. Lineage (NCBI taxonomy): Eukaryota > Metazoa > Arthropoda > Insecta > Diptera > Sarcophagidae > Sarcophaga > Sarcophaga rosellei. Next base: position 52,816,898 of record OV884018.1, on the reverse strand, counting down.
TCAGCAAAAACTCTGAGAGTAAAAATTGCCATGAAAAGCTTCTCAAAAAATCTGTCGTTCGGAGTCGACTTTAAACTGTAGGTCCCGCCACTCATGTATAAAATTAACGCACACAACATGAGTGGTGTTGAGAAGCTGGACCGTAATCCTGACGAAGGGTTGTAATGGCCAATTATGTATGTACATGATTATTATGTTATTATTACATTATGACTACATGTAGCTTCTTCAATAATATTTTGTGATCAACCGTATCAAAAGCCTTGGTGTGATCCAAAAGAACTAAAAACGCTATGTAATTTCCATCTAGTTCCAATCTAAGGTCATCAACTACATTGACTACAGCAGTAGTGTAGACTGCTTATCAGATAGGAAATTATTATTTACGACATAATTATTTATCTAGCTATGAGGTTTTTCATTACTTTAGACAGGAATGGAAGAATGTCACTTGGCCTGAGTTCGTTGTTGGATTTAGTAATGGGAATGATTTTTGACTGTTCCATTCATCATAGAAGGTGGACATAGTTAAAATTGTATTGAATAAATTAGTAAAATACGGCAAAGTCTAGGTGACAAAGCTATTAAAAACAAAGCATCTAAGTCATCAGAACCAACCGCATTCGATTTCACCGAAGATAAGCTTTCCAAAACCTCGAGCTGATTAACACAACGAAAATTAAAGTGGGTTTCTAGCGGAACAAAGCAAAGGTCGTTATACAGTGTACGAAATTAAAATAGTCGCATTTAATATTTCGGTGTATTATTCAAATCAAAAGAACTTTATTTGTTTTTTTTGCCACATTAATAAAATTTTCCAAACTTAAATTAAAATATATGTTTAAATTATAAAAACAACGATAAATTAAAATGTTATAGGAAAATAAAGTAAAATGTATGCGAAATTTAAAATAGACGCAATTGAAACAATATAAAAATTATGAATTCCATTTAGATTAAAAAATAAATTAATAACTGATTAATATTTAGTAATTCCTCCTCTATTTTGTATAACACCAAACATACGACTGGGCATTGATTCTACTAGATTTTTTAATATTCTAAGCTCACAATTTAGCCAGGACTGGAGAATTGCGGTTTTCAGCTCACTCACTGTGTTGTATTGCTTTCCGCTGCTATAAACATCTCTTGACATGATTCCCCAAAGATTTTCTATCGGATTCAAGTCCGGACTTCTAGCAGGCAAGCCTAGAATTGGGATAGAAGCCGATGAAAATAATGCTTTTGAGACTTTCGAGACGTGGATGCTAGCGTTATCCTGCTGAAAAGTCATGTTTTTATCCAAATTATCTTCTAGATAATTTACTAAAACATCTTCCAACATTCTCACGTAGGTTTCGGAGTTCATTTTAGTAGAAATGAAACACAACTGAAGCTTCCCATAGTAACTGAAACCGCCCCATACGATTACAGTACTTCCGCCAAAGCTTCTGCTCATTCTGGGTGCGTTCGGTTTTTGCAAATCATGCCAATAATGACTGTGTCCATCCGGGCCATCCAATTTGAATTGTTTTTCGTCGGAAAAAATAATGTTTCTCCATTCCTCTGTCCATGACATGGTATATTTGGCAAATTCCAATGTCCGCGATTTATGAGAACATGATAACGGTGACATTTTGGCTGATTTTTTCCATTTAATGTTACAGTCAGATGATAAAATTTGTTGAACTCGACGTTTTCCTACAGGTAAGCCTGATTTCAGAACAATTTGTGAAGAATGAAGCTTATTTTTAGTGGCCTCTTGTTTAAGTTGACCAATTTGGCGTTTGCTTAGTTTTGTGTTTCTCTTATTTCTTTTTGCTGATTTGTTATTTTTGTAGTTTTTTGCAAACACGTACGAACTAGATGCTCTGATCTTCCAATTCTTCTACCTATTTCCCTTTTTGAATAGCCTTCTTCATTTAAAACTCTTATTAAAGATCGCTCCTCTTGTGTTACGTGTTTTCCTCTACCCATTGCGCCTAAGAATTCTCGATATGGGCTCATACTGATACTCAATGATGCAAACACGAAAAAGCACATGTTTTCTTTACAAAAAATCTGCATTTTGTAACTGTAAAAATTAAATAAAAGTACTTGCGCCTATTTAAATTTCGCTCTTTATTTGGTATTTTTTTGAGTAAATGCCCCATTAGTATTATATCGAGAGGAAATTCCAACAACAATGTATACAAAAATATTTGCTAGCTACCAACTACTGAATATTGGGAAATGTTGGTAAATTGGAAACAAGGTGAACCAACTACATAAAAGTATTATTAAATCTGTTATTGCGACTATTAAAATTTCGTCCACTATATATGTCATTATCAGGGGTCGGAACATTTATATTAACTAATTTGTCATTGAGAGCGTTAACATCGACGTCAAGAGAAGTATTATCACGCTTTTGTCCAATACCAATATAGCGGATTACCTTTCATTTAGCTTTGTTATCCAAGCGCGGAAGCGAACTTCCTGCCTTTCAGATTGCCCGTTCTGAACCTCTTCCAACGCCTGTAGGCAATGTCGCGCTTATCAATTAATGCTTAAATTTTAGCATTAAACCATTATGTATTTACATACATACATAACTGGCCATTACATTCAGCCATTCAGTCAGGATTACGGTCCTAGCTTCTCACAACACTCATGTTGTGTGCCTTAATTTTATACTTGAGTGGCTGGACCTACAGTTTAACCTCCGAACGACAGATTTTTGAGAAACTTTTCATGACAATTTTATTTACTCTCAGAGTTTTTGCCAGAAATCTGCTGAAATCGCCGAAGAAATATTTTTTTCACATTTTGTTTTGATGTCTGGCCTTGGGCTCGAACCCGTGCTTTACGTCTAATAAGCGAACACACTACCTACTAGACTACGACGACTACTATTTATTTCTTCTTTAATAAAAGGAATATCAAAAACTCTATGTATTGAGCTGTTTGTAATGGTGCTTTAACGATCATTCGCAGCGTTTTTGATTGAAAACTTTAAAGTTGAATGCCATAAGTCCGTATGTATGGGTTTCAAAATAAATTTGTCGAGAAGTAATATATTCTCTAAACTTAAATCAGATTTTGGACCTAGAAACCAAAACATTTTCTTCACTTTCATGTTTAAAAGAGATATTTTAGATTTTATGTGGATTTTCCACGTTAATCGCCTGCATGCCTTTTAAAAGCATGCCTAAATATTAAACGTGATTACTTTTAGGAATTTGTGAACCATTCATGACTATTGCTGGGCAAATCATTTCGTCTTAGGCTGAAAGTAACATGGATAGATTATAGATTATATTATATTCCAATAATTTAGCCGGGTCTGCAGTTCATCAATCTGATTTGAATTAGACTTGATGCTTCTATTGTCGACGAACTTGTTGCTAAGAAGGCAGTGTCATCAGCATAAGTGGTCACAGTAACGGTACATAACATCGGTCCTAGTACGCTTCCTACGTTTGCAAATTCCCTCGGAGAGAGATTCTCAAAAATGTATGTAAGTCACATGAAACAATGAGAACAAATACAACGCAATCCGATGTTCACAAAAATTTAATGAATATGCTTAAATCTTAAATTTAATATTTTGTTGGATATCCACGTTATTTTATGACTTAATTCAATCTCTTTCGCATAGAATTCACCAACTTTTCTGTTTCCTCAGCACTTAATTTCCTCCACTCTTCCCGTATAACATTTCGCAAGGTCTCTTTAGTAAAGAGTCTTTACTTCTAATTGCATGATGGAGAAATTTTTCTCTAATAAATCCTACAGATGCTCAATAGGATTGAGATCTGGAGATTTGGGGGGTGTCTTGAGCTGTCTTGGAGCATTATACAGGAGCCAAAGTCGAACGACCTACGCAGTGTGCTTTGGGCCGTTATCCTGTTGGAACCAAAACGTAGATGGTAGGTTGAGTTTTGCCGCACTTATTATAAATTATTTCTCAATATGTTTAGGTATCCATATTTATAGTGGACTCAATAAATTCATGTTGACCTATCCCCATATCATAACTCCACCATCGCCGTTTTTTACTGTGCCAACCAGATCGCCATACCATTTGACGATCTTTTATTCCAAATATGCATAGTTCTGCATAGTAGTGAACTTTTCATCAAGTTTTAAGAAAAAAATTTCTTTAAGTACGTAACGATATTTGCTTAGCAGTTTATGTGTGCACAATAATGACATACAGCTAGTTGTAATCAGAGGTCAGCAATGAATATTCAAAAAGATGAGTAGATTCGAATCATACTCATAATTCATTCTTATTTTAATATCATATTCATACTACTCATATTCAAAGTCTGAACTAATCATCGTACTCATACTTAACAATACGCATGATGTTGTTGATTTCGACTCTCCTTTACTCAACATTTACAAGAATCACAAAATAAGTATGATTCGCTTACGAACACTACAATACTCACTAGAAGGTTGTGTGTATTAGCTTTGCTTGCTGTCTTTGTCTTTGTCTCTTTCTTCTTTCTTTTTTTTTGTAAATGCAACAACAACTACGACTGTAAATATTGATGAATGATTCGAATGACTATTTTCTTACTCTGTCAATTGTCCTTTAACAGTTTGTATGTGGTTTTACCGTAATTTCACTGAATTTTATGCATAATGTATACAAAAAACTGAAACATAAAAACTGAAAGAGCAATTAATCAAAACAATGAATGAAATAAATATAAAATCCAATGAAATCTCTAGATAAGTAAACCTGCCTTAGCTATCATCGGCGATTTCTTCTTGCCACTGTCTTCTCTTATGCCATTCATACATTCATTGTTGTTTTTACAATAACAACAATATTTTTAGGATTAAAAGACACACTTATCACAGGAGAAAAAGAAAACAAACTCACAAAGATAAAAAGAAAATATAAAATCCAGACTATATTCAATCCACTGAACAGCACAATTAAATTAAATTCGCGATGACTTATACGGTGTTCAGATATGCATTTTTATTGCGTAAATTGCAATAAACGGCGTTATTGAGCTCAATATTTCATATAAAGTGTCAATTAACTATTGCACAATAAATACGCAAATTGTTATAATATTGAGTACAACTTAAAATACAGGGGTCTAATCACCGCTGTCGATATCCTATCGAACAAAAATAAAATACTATACCTATCGATTTGCCAAATTATATTTTTCGATAGCTATCGAATCGAATTTCAATTCTAATTGTAAAAGATTTTATTGAATTTGTAATAGATTCAAAACATATGTTTACCTTTGTAAATGAAGCAATAATAAAAGCTGTGAAAGTAAATTGTTTTTGTAACTCGGAATCAATAATTTCTAATAAAGAGTGTTTTTTATAGAGGTATAGAACTTTAAGTTGGTGTAGTGTGTTTGACTAGTTGAAGTTGTCATACCCTATGTATGCAACATAATATCAACACATTCTTGTTGATATTGTTCACACTGCAGAAATGCTGGGACACCGTGTAAAATGCTGTCTCAGCATATTCCCATATACATATATGCATAATAATAAAAGTGTTTTAGATTATTAAATATATTACATTGGCATTACTTTTCAAGATGGCGACCGATTTAACAGCTGTCAGGTGATTTATTCTCAGTTTGGTTTGGCAATTCATCATGAATAGACTCACGCCTGAACAACGCTTGCAAATAATGCAATTTTATTTCGATTTATTGAAAGACAGGTTTGGTGTCCGCCTAATTTCACGTTTTGGACCTGTGAATTGGCCTCCAAGATCTTGTGATTTAACACCGCTAGACTACTTTCTGTGGGGCTATGTAAAGTCATTCGTCTATGCGGTAAAGCCACAAACGCTTGACCATTTGGAAGACAACATTCGCCGTGTTATTGCCGATATACGGCCAGAAATGTTGGAAAAAGTCATCGAAAATTGGACGGCCAGATTGGACTACATCCGCGCCAGCCGTGGCGGTTATATGCCAGAAATCATATTTAAAATGTAATGCCACAAGATTATCTTTCGGATAAATAAAATTCATGTCAATCGAATAATCCATCGTTGTTTTATTGCAACTTTAAGTTCTATACCTCTATAAAAAAAACACCCTATATAAAATCACTGAACAAATATTGATGCTGGAATATTTATCATCATCGGAATCTGAAAATGAAGACAATTGCGGCATAAAAGTGATATACTATCCTTGCCAGCTAAAACGTAAGAAAAATTTTTATTACTTTTTTGACGGTTATAAATTTGTTTTTCAGATTTAAACAGCGGTTTAGATTTTTAGATTTAGAGACATTCAATTATGTCCTGTCCCAATTAGATTTTTCCGGGCATATCTTAACAGGAGTACCACCAACGCTCCAGTTGGCCGCTACACTTTCGCTTTTAGCTAATGGATCCTTTCAACATTCGGTTGGCTACGACCATTTAATTGGAATGTGTCAAAGCGCAATAAGTAAAATTATAGAAAAACATTGCAAAGGAAATTAAGGCAAAACTAAGTCCTAATTTATTACAATTTTCTCCAGATCAATGAACAGAATGCATGGACACTTTTATGAAAAAGTTCAAGATTAATGCAGTCTTTAAATGATTTGTTTTTATCCTTCATAGTTTTTATTTCATTTGTTATAGGATGCAGTCGGAAAGAGTTTCATAGCCTAAATACTATGATAGTAGGTTCATGAAAAATAAGATTTAATCTAAACTAATATTTTATTATTAGATTTGTGACCTCAAGTACAAAATTTTCACAATTAATTCAAAATCTGATGGCGCGGTACACGACTCTTTCATGTGGAAACATTCAAATGAAAGAGATTTGCTGGAAGAACTGTATAGCGATAAAAAATTGAAAAATGTTTGTCTTTCGGATAATTTGAACTAGAATAAATTGTTATCACGCTGTTACAAATATATAGGGCGTTTTTTATAGAGGTATATAACTTTAAGTTGCAATAAAACAACGATGGATTATTCGATTGGCATGAATTTTATTTATCCGAAAGATAATCTTGTGGCATTACATTTTAAATATGATTTCTGGCATATGACCGCCACGGCTGGCGCGGATGTAGTCCAATCTGGACGTCCAATTTTCGATGACTTTTTCCAAAATTTGTGACCGTATATCGGCAATAACACGCCGAATGTTGTCTTCCAAATGGTCAAGCGTTTGTGGCTTTACCGCATAGACCAATGACTTTCCATAGCCCCACAGAAAGTAGTCTAGCGGTGTTAAATCACAAGATCTTGGAGGCCAATAATTCACAGGTCCAAAACGTGAAATTAGGCGGTCACCAAACGTGTCTTTCAATAAATCTATTGTGGCACGAGCTGTGTGACATGTTGCGCCGTCTTGTTGAAACCACATCTCCTGCACATCATGGTTATTCAATTCAGGAATGAAAAAGTTAGTAATCATGGCTCTATACCGCGGATGGACTCATTCGGGTCTTCCTCAATGCTACGCTCTACAGCAGCAATAGCTTCTTCTGTACACACCGTACAGCGTCTCTGGGGATGCGAGTTATCAATAAGAGTAAAGGTGGTGCGAAAACGTTCCATGGTTAATCGAATTAACTGCTCTGATGGACGATTTTGTCGACGATAAAATGGACGTAGTGCGCGATACGTTTTCCGCACAGAACCATTATTTTCGAAATAAAATTGCACTATTTGCAAGCGTTGTTCAGGCGTGAGTCTATTCATGATGAATTGCCAAACCAAACTGAGAATAAATCACTTGACAGCTGTTAAATCGGTCGCCATCTTGAAAAATAATGCCAACTTAAAGTTCTATACCTCTATAAAAAACACCCTTCAAATGTCAATAACGACAAACTAAATAAAAACAATGTTGTTGAAACAACCAGCTGGTTTTTTTTACCAGCTGTCAGATGAATATTGAATAAGCAGCTGAACTGCGTATATTGTGTCATGTCTGAACACTTGAAATATTGTACTCAATAAACCAAATATTGACTCAATGAAGGTGCATATTTGAACATAGTATTAGCTGTTCTTTACGTATGTATGTATATTTTCACACATATTTCATTTATTTGAGAATTTCTGTTTAAAAAGAACAATAATACCGTAGACTTCAACCACAATGTTTTGTTTTTCAATTTTTTGTTTTCCTTCTTGTTGATTCTCTTTAAAATTAAGATAAATGAGAATAAAACCTTGACAATGAGCAATTATACAAATTTCTCATTTGGTACTTTTATTTGGAAGTGAAAGTAGAAAAAAAATGAAGAAACTTTTTCGTAATAAATTCATACTGGTGTACTATATAGAGTTGTACAAATTTATTTTTTCTGGAAAAATTCAATGCAATAAATAAGAGGGACAGAGCAGAAGCACGTAAAATGCTTTGTGCTTTATAAGGATTGCAACAACAACAGCTTTTTAATTGTGTAATTTGTTATTCTTTTCTATTTTTTTTTCTTTATGAACAATTTCAAATTAAGGTGTAATTATAGTAATCACCCTCATTTACTTGATCAAATGAGTTTTCCGAAAATAAGTGGCGGGTCAGTTAAAAGTTTTTGTCTTTTGACTAAATTGAGTTTTAGAGGTTAGCCAAGGAATGAATTGGTTTGAATTAAGGAATGAGCTCCAATACAGTTCTCAAAAGAATTGTGAAATAAATGTTATGTTTTTTAATTTTCCAAAAACGCTTATCTTTGATACTAGTTTCGAATACATATTGCAAAGAAATTGTTTACTTTTCTAGCCGTTGTTTATTAGGTTAGGTTAGGTTAGGTTAGAGGACATGTACTTGTCAATTAAGACAAGTACAGTACCCGGAGGTCGAATTGACCCATTGTACATAAAGTCCTTAAAAAGAAAGGATAATAGAAGGGATAGGAAAAAAAAGCGAAGAAGTTGTTTATTTCTTTACATTAAATAAAAACTTAATTTATATAAATTACAGCATACTTTTATAGATTACACTGCACTTTCAATTTTATTATTACACCATTCTAAAATTACAGTTATCAAACTTTCACTGTACAACACGTTAGCGTTAGCGTTAGGTTAGGTTAGGTTAGAGGACGTGTACTTGTCAACTGTGACAAGTACAGTACCGGAGGTCGAATTGACCCATTGTACAACGTCCTAGCTTCTCACACCACTCGTGTTGTGTGCGTTAATTTTATACATAAGTAGCGGGTCCTACAGTTTAAAGTCGACTCAGAACTACAGATTTTTGAGAAGCTTTTCGTGGCAATTTTTACTCTCAGAGTTTTTGCCAGAAATCTGCTGAGAGGAAGTCGCCGAAGAAATATTTTCATATTTCGTTTTGATGTCTGACCTGGGATTTTAATTTGGGCCTTTCGTCTAATAAGCCAACACACTACCTACTAGACCACGGCGACTTCAACGAACTCATATATTAAACGTTTTTAAAAAGGTAAACACGTTGTATTTGTTAGTATAGCTTTTCTTAATCATGCTAATGTTAAACGATGTTTCCGTTTTCGTAACAATATTTTATTATAATTATGTACATATGTATACTACATCCCTCTTGTTGTACTATAGCGCTGTTGCCTGAATCGATACCATAATCAAAAGCTAAGCCATTTCGCCTTAGTGAACCTTCGAAGCTAATTTGATTATTATTTTTTATGAAGTTTTTCCTTCATGTTTTTTTATGCCTTATAAAATTGAATTTTCAAAATAACAAACTACGATTAAACGACACCGAATAAAGCTTAATCGATAATTTAAAGCAAAGGGAATAATTTAGGAATAAATTTCTGTGTTCTGAAACTGTAATAAGAAAGTAAAATCGACAGGAGAAAAAAATCTGTCGTTTTAAATACGAGCACGTCCATTTAATAGAAAAATTATAAGTTCAAGCCATTGGATTATTTTTTCCATCGAGAGAGTTTAATTTGTATGATCTTGTATGATTACATTGAAATTTGATGAAGGAAGCGTTATGAAGTTTACTTCATTATCACCAAAATGTAGAGAATGATTTTCTACCTGAAATTTTGATCTACTTCCCTACTTCCTACGTATGTATGAGATGCCGATTATAATCTCATTGAAAATTACTCGGTAATATTTGCACCTTAAGTTCACGCAGAGGGAAAGCAGTTTTCTTTCCTATAAATTGGATTTTAGGTATTAAAATTCAGATCTCAATGCCAAATACTCATCGCACTCATACTTAACAATACGTGTTAATTTCGACTCTCCTTCACTCAACATTTACAAGAATCACAAAATAAGTATGATTCGCATACGAACACTACAATACTCACTAGAAGGTTGTATGTTTGCTTTGCTTTCTGTCTTTGTCTTTTTCTTTCTTCTTTTTTTTAAATGCAACCACAACTAACACTGTAAATTTTGATGAATAATTCGAATCACTCGAATCATTTATGAGTATACATAATTATTTTTCTAAATTTATGAATCTGAATGAGTAGGCGTATGAATCAAACATATTTCGAATGTTATTAGTTTGATGTCAGCGTTGTACTCATACTCATTACAACCTGTACTTATCAATGTTGTAGTGAGTATGAATGAATCAGAGTAGTTGAATTTCAATACTGTTGACTTACTCATACTCAAAAGTTCATTAGTACTTATGAGTAGCGAAAAAACGATTCATTGCTAATCTCTGAAATAAAGTAGCTTAAAAACTTCAATGAATAATTCTAATGGTTATAAGGCGCAGGTATTTAAGCGTCTTGTTCCTTAATCAGTTCCAGAATTTCTTTTTTAACATCATTAGATCTTAGATTCGCAAACAAGTCACCTTGGCAGGGGACGTCTTAAGAGATATCGTTCTTTGACATTTCAAAACATCTCTATTTGTTGTTGTTAGTCTTATGGTGTTTTCTTTTCTACAAAGAAAATGTCACCCTCTTACAAGGTGCATTAAAAAAATTGCTGACCAACCCTGTTATAATGTAATTTTTATTTGAGATGAACATAACACAAATATGAAAAAAGGGTATGCCCCCTACCCTTAAAAATATGTTGTATTTTTTGATTTGTTTTCAATAAAATATGTAAACATAAAAAGGTGTTGCAAGATCGCAAATTTTTCGATTTCATTTTTTTAGGGCTTTTTTTTATAACCAAATAACATTTTTTTAACACAGTTCTAACACTGAATGCAATTTTTTTATATTACTGACCATGTAGCTTTAATAATGTAATGTTCCCTTAAGGTTACCCCACAAAACCATGAAAAAATTAACTTCAAAATTTGATATCAATACTAGGCGACTTTTTTTAAATTTCATCTGGTAGCCCTATAAATAAACAAAAGTCATTTGCTTCACAGGGCATTATCAGCACTCTCGATTTATACAGGGCGTAAAATGCAATGCCCTCCACCATTTTCAAGTGCAAATTATTTAGAATAAAACATACCACCCTTTTAAAGGGAGAAACATTTTTAAGAAACAAACACAAAATTGCATTTTTTAAAATAAAGTGCACATTTTTTGGTAGAAAAGAAAACACCATTAGTGTTGCAGTTAGTCTACGAAATATAGACTATTATCAGATGACATTGCTTGCTGACATTTATAGTACAAATTATAATTTCAATTTTTCAGTATCAAAAAAAAAATATTAAATAAAACACACATACAAATGTTGAGTTATGATTTCGATAAAACTTATACTTCATTATAAGGCTTCGACCTTGACATTATATGTACATGAAGAACACTCTCATTTAAATGACCCTCTGGATTGGTTGCAGAAGACGTTAGCTTTGAGATGAGAATAAATGACATTTCAGATAACATTTTACAGTTTATACCGTTAAATAAATAGTTCGATAATTCTGAGTACATAGAAATATTTTCTCAATCAATGGTCAATCAGTATACATAAACTGAAAGATATTTGCTTATACTTAATATTTAGTACGGAATGCAATAGAAAGAGAATTGGAAATTGAATAGAGAAACTAATGTCATTTAACCACTGATTCGGAATGTAACGGAACGTAAAAGCATCGTTTAGTCAAATGCCGACGGAACGCAACGGAATGTATGTTTATTTTTGCATATGAAGAGCAAATTAAATACTTACGAAAATTACATTACGGTTCAGCAAGCGTTCTCATTGCTTTTCGTATTCTAAAAACGAATAAATGTTGCGTAGACGTTGAGCTAACCGGGACTAAAGACTAATTCCAGCTTTTGCATTACGGTTGAAAAGCGCAAACCATTAAAATATATATCGTTGGTCTCAAATTTAACACAAATTTAACACAAATACACATTGGAATCACAAAAAAATCAATTGCGAAAAAAATGTGAGTTAGGGCCTTTCTACATGAGACCAACGATATGTATGTAATAATAAAAAAGTACGAAAAGTGTAGAGGGGGTACCGTGATATTTTCGAAATGAAAAAGTATTGAAAAAAGTACTAAAGTACTGAAGTGTTCCACACTGTCTTAGATATTTAATTATTGTCATAATTTAAACGGGACTCTCATAACGAATCACGGGAATTAGTTAGAGCATTGTCAATTTTATTTTTTTGAAAAACTGGGAACAATCAATCGAGACGTACCAACAATCGAAACTGAGATAGATATACATATACATGAGGAAGCTCACGATTCACTTAAAACTCAGCTTCGTAACATATTAAACTTCAATGGTTACATTTTCTCTTAAAAAATAAAATTTGAAGATTCAATTAAAAATGTTTGATTAAAAAATAAAATTACCTAAATGTGCACGCGGTTAGAGAGGAAATCGGGAAATATGCTGAAAAGTATCTAGAGAAGCTAGAATTCACTAGCTCGTGCTATTTTGAATGATGCCGGCCATATCCGACTAAGGAGAAGATCCACTGTGGACCTAATTAGAAGACGAACGCAAATAATGTTAAATTGACTTAAGATTCTATGAAACCATGAAATATTGTACCGCGCTGGCGGGTCTTATTATTGTTATTAGCTTTAAGATTTGTTATAATAATTGTTAGTTCACTTTTATAGTGAAGATTCAATTACATAAATAAATTGACAGAAAAAAAATAATAATTGGAAATCCACAAATTACGTCACAAATCACTTGTAAGAGAGCGGCAGAAGGGGGTGCCCATGTTATAACCATTATAACGGAGTATATATACAAATATATTTATATGTATATAGAATATATATATTTTTATATGCTTAAAAGCTAATGTAAATTTAAATAAAATAATAAATAATAGTATTTTCACACCGAGTGGTTTTAACGCAAAAGTTGGTTTTAACGTTAAAACCAAAAATAAAACCTGCTTTTACCATACAAAATTATTGTGTTAAAACCAACTTTAAACCTTTTTTGAATTGGTTTTAAGTAGATTTTATGAAATACAACCTTGTTTTATGTACTAAATCAGAGCTACCAGCTCTGAAATAGCAAAAACAGCTGATAAAAATTAAATAAAAACAAAACAAATATAAAAATACAGAAAGCCGGTTGTATAAAAATGTAAAATTTCAAATAATGAATGCTACAACAATAATAAATAATAATATTTTAACAATAATATTAATAATATTAATATTATTTCTTAATTTTTCATATTTTTTGTTTTTTCTTAAACAAAAACATAAAGGTAGGAAAGTTAAAACCAGATTTAAGAAAATTTGCAGTGTGAACGCAAAATCAGCTGATTATGGTTTTAATGCTAAAATCAGGTTTTAACTTTTGGTGTGAAAACACTATAAAACTTTTTTTCATTTCTTAAACGATTTAAAAATAGTGCTTTACGGCATTACGCATTTTTCCTTACCGACGGATTTGGCATACAGCGTCGCATTTGCTCGGAACTGCGGTATGATGGACTATATCGACCTGGAAAACATGTTGGCGCTGACATTTTCATTTTATCCGTCGATGAATACATCGACATCGTCATGCAGCCGCCCACAAAATCTTCCTCCAATTTAAACGCCCTTGAGGCGTCAAAAGTCGTTGGTGAATAAATTTTGAAGAACTTTACTTTTAAATTTTCACAAAAAGCCTGCTTCAATAGCAGGACGTTCACAATGAAAAAAAATCAATAAAATATTTTTACTTTTCGCTTTTAATTTCAAACTTTTTTTTTATTACAACAGTTTTGTTGCAATTTATTTATTTTTATTTTTTTTTTTACTTTTTTAACATTTTTCTATTCATATTCATATTGCACTGAAATATATGATTAATTATTTTTCTTATAATTATTAATGCACACTTAACGGACGAAATTACTAATGTTGACACTCATGAACATGAATAACGTGCTCGAATTTGTTATACAATATGATTGCAATTAAATTTTTAAATAATTATATGATCAAAGTGATGTTGTTACATTGATCTAACGTATCGAATCAGAACGATATTGAATTATAGACACTCATACCAATTGGTAAACACAACAAAAACTTTTCAATTTCACATAAGAACCTGATGATGAATTACAAAATATTGTTATTTGATGATTAGATTAAGTTGACTAATTGACCAACTTAATAAGACATTAACTAAGTGGATGGCTGGCAGACAGTCAGGCGGCTGCCTGGTGTCATAGAATTTAGTTACGTTATCCTGACGCGTTCAGTTAAGTTCGACAGGGCACTGTTTGTTATTATAGTTATTATTTGATCATTTTTTTTGTTTGCTTTGTTTGTTTTGTTTATTTTATTATTATTATTATTATTATAATTATTATTTTTTTATCTTATCTTGAACAGTGGTTGGTTATATCGATTTCAATTGTGTAGATGCAAAAAGTATCTTTGCTATTGTTTAAACTAAACGGAACCGAAAAGATTTCACAACTAGACAACAACCGTATGATAAAGAATTCTATGATGAGTTTAACTGACTCCAGTTTATTTTGGGGAGGAAATGCTTTTAATAATGCATGAAAGGCGTGTTTAATTAAAGAAACATCCTCTAAAAATGGCCGATAAATACATCATGTGCCATGAATAACACGTCATTGGCCCATTGATATTTTACTTGGGGGGGTGGTGAATGGGTGCTGGTAAAGGTAAAGGATTTTATGTGTGCAATAATGAAAGTTTTTTTTTTTATATGTATATTTAACCTTTGAAAAGTTTGATACAGGCATAGCAAAAGCTCACGAAGTTAGAAGAGAAGAGCGTAATTGTATGCTATCAGTGCGCATGTCAAAACTGAAACATAACTTTCAGCTTAAAAATTTCGAATAAGCCTTTTAAACAGACAATATCTATTGAAACGTTTATACCTGAATACTCGTACATGTACAGTAGTTTGCTATACATTTTCTGAAGAGGCTGGGTAGTGCGATATTTTTATTTTGAATGGACTAGCAAGCAATACAATAGTAAAAATTCAGTTTTTCATTTTATGTACTATGTAGTCGTTTAAACAAGTTTTCTTGTGAATTTGTGACAAAACAAGTTATGGATGGCAATGAATAGTTAATAAATAATTTAAACCTACTTAATTAACATACGAAATCTCTCCAAGGAATGGAGTGATAACATAAATTACTAAATTTAGTGTATTCATAAATTATGGCATTATCGATTGCCTCGGAACATACATATATATGTATGTAGTACATAGCTGCCAGATAAATAAGGCATCAAACCGTCAAAGACGTTTATTGAAATCGTCAAAAAACTCGTCAGCAAAAATAAATAAATAAATTAAAAAGTTTTTAAAAACCAAAATTATTTCTATTGTAGTAAAACATATAAAGTCAATGTATTTACATTAGAGCGACTCACAAAAAAATTGTTCAATGTACCCCTTCTAAAAATAAACCTTGGACTTTTTTAAGATGACATCTAAAATATTTCGGCTGCAGCTTTGACCTCCCGTGAGCTGGGCCATTTTGAAAAAAGGGTTTATTTTTGCATTTGCACGTAATTTGCTTCCACACAACTTCAGTCGCTCTAATGTACATATCTGAGTTCAAAAATAAAACATTTAAAAAAAATTGTTAGATATTCAAAGCTAGCGTCCCTCATCTTCGTTTATTAATTACTTTTTCCAAACATGAAGAAATTTTATATCATTTTCAAATAAAAATTGTTTAAGAATTAAACAATATATCCCAGTGTTGTTTATAGACACATAAGCGCAGCAATAATCATCTTAATCTATGGGTGTGGTGTAAATATTAAGGAGTCAGAAGCTCTTGATATTCTGAGCATGAAAATTCAGTGTAATGTTGGCTGGAACTGACACATTTTTCATTTCCTTCAGTTCCTTCTTAAGATCTTATCATCTGATCTTACTATTTACATCATTTGTAACCGACCAAGAATGGAATACAACTCTCATGTATGAGTCGATTCTCAAACGTCTATTTTGACCGTGTACAGGAGAGGCCGTTGTAGTTCGTTAATGACAGTAGTGTTTCCAACTCCATTGAATCATTGGAGCATCGTTGCGATGTGGCTGATATTTCACTGTTCTATCGCTACTACAAAAGGATTTTGCACGAAATAAGGGGACTTGTTTTCGAAAATCATATATCCCTACGTAACGCTCGTCTTTCTCGGCCAGCACATCCGTATGTGGTCGATTGGCAAGTGAATCGCACTGCATTACAGTAAAAATACAATTTTTAGTCGGAGTTCTCGTATGTGGAACTGAATTCCTTCAGAAGTTTTTCCTGTTACTTATTGTATAAAAACAGACAAGCCTAGTGTCCACAGTGTTCCTTCTTCCCATAACATATTTTCATAGTTCCAAACACAATGCCATCCATCCCCTCAGTGTTGGTCGTACGAAAAAAAAAATACGGCGCTGGCCTTTGTTCTTCCGATGGTAATATTAGAAGCTATCCTCGAATTTTTAAAATTGTCTACAATGACAAGTGATAAATTATTCTCAACGACGAGGTTATTTAGGAGTCGTAATTTTTTGGCTTTTAATGGTTTAAAAAGGAATAAAATACAGAAAAATCTTCACAGGTATTCGAAAGTAACTTACAAATATAACACTTTACTACTTGTTATTACTCACCTAAATTTTCTATAGCAACAATTGCAAAGTAAATACAAAGCTTAAAATGGATTTTAATGCACTTAGTGCATTAGTAAAGAATATGATGTACATTTTTAATTTCTAAATATTGTCAAAATAAGAGCATAAATCGTCAAATCCGGCAGCTATGTATGTAGTACATAGAAATATTTCATTTAAAAAAATTAAATAAAAAGGAAAAAAATTGTAATAAGTTCTGTTTAGCTTGAAGAATTATGTATCAAAATTTATTGATTACAAATAGGGAAAGCTTCATAAAAAGCATCTCAAAATAATTTCCTTTGCAACAATTAGGATGTCTCTGTAAACGAAATATCGATTCACAATACACTCGGGTCTCGTTTTATGCGGATTTTTTTTTGTATGCGAATTCGAATTTATGCGATTTTAAATGAATTTTTTTAGATTTTTTATAGATTTTAAAACAATATGATACTTTTTAAACTTTTGTATCATTTTTAAATTAAACCACATTACATGAAGTTGGGAAAAAAATTTACAATTATGGATTGTATTATTCTGGCAGCATCAGCAATCTCTAAACTAAATGGTGATTTTTTAAGAGTTATAGGAAAATTAAAAAAAAAAACACATAAAATTCAGAAAAATTCATGAAATCTTTATTTGAATCGATACTACGGTCCATATAATTTAATGTTTGAAGATTATTTCATGCAAATGTTGACCGCGACTGCGCCTCAAATGGTCCATCCCCTTAGTCCAATTTTGGCATACTCTTTCCAACATTTCGGCCGGTATCTCACGAATAAATGCTTCAATGTTGTCTTCCAATACGTCAATTAAAGCGGGCTTGTCTGTATAGACATGAGCTTTAACATAGCCCCACAAAAAATAGTCTAAAGGCGTTAAATCGCACGATCTAGGCGGCCAATTGACCGGTCCCGAACGTGAAATAAAATGTTCACCGAACTCGCCTCTCAACAAGTCCATTGTTACGCGTGCTGTGTGGCATGTGGCACCATCTTGTTGAAACGAAATGTCATGTAAGTCAAGCTCTTGCATTTTGGGCAAAAAAAAGTTGGATGTCATCTCACGGTAGCGCTCACCATTCACAGTTACGTTACGATTCGCAGCATCTTTGAAGAAGTACGGTCCAATGATGCCACCAGCCCATAAACCGCACCAAACTGTGACTTTTTCTGGATGCATTGGTAGCTTTTGCAATGCTTCTGGCTGATCTTCACTCCAAAATCGACAATTCTGCTTATTTACGTATCCCGAATAGCCGCTTCAGTGGGTCGATTAAACTGACCATAAAATGGAAGAAGCGCGCGATGAACTTTCGTAACAGAGCACGCATTTTGATAATAAAATTCAATGATTTGCAAGACGATTCATGGTTAAATTATAGACCAAACTGAAGATGTTTGACAGTGAAACAAAACACGAAACGTGCGTGAGCTGTTTAAACCAGTTTTGCCAAAAATATAATAGCTAAAAAATCACCCGTTCAACAAAGTTAATGATTTACAAAATCTTATTCTTAGTATGGACCCAGATATCGAAAGAGCACTGAAGATTCAAGGCGGATTGACTGATCTGTTGTCCGGATATCATGAGTTGCACAGGCAACTTAAAAACTCAAAGTCACAAAGCTTAGCAAGTGATATGTAGTCGCTGCAATAAAAGAGACAATTAAACTTTCTAAAAATTCGTTGATCTAGTCCCCTACATATGTATGCACTACCTGATAGGTATATAATGATAAAAGTGACGTCGAATCAATTCCAAAACAATGCAGAATGATTAATCGTATATTCATTATTATAGACTTCAGTTTATTATTTATTTATTATTTTTTGGATCATTTTGTTTTTTTTTTTTTTTGTAAATAATGAATTAATATTTTATTTTTGTCGCCGTAGTCTAGTAGGTAGAGTGTTCGCTTATTAGACAAAAAGCCCGGCTTCGAGCCCCAGGCCAGACACCAAAACGAAATATGAAAAAAATATTTCTTCGGCGACTTCCTTTCAGAAAACCTGTGGTTTGACAGGAGACCTGTGGTCTTCTCCCAATAAATTGTAAACGATATTGCCAGAAATAGATGCCCTCACGTATTTCGTCTAAATTTCACCCTTTTACTATTAAACAATTTGTGACCGATCTCATAACATTTAAAACATTTTGATTGTGTGTTGGGGCAGTTTCGAATTATGTGGCCTTTTTCTCCGGACTACAAGATGAAACTTTAGGTTATTCTTTCTTATATCTTCCAGATCAATCATGACCTGTATAAAGATTGACTGCTCATTCTATTCAAATTAGCTATATTTGTAGCTTGGTATAAAATACGTTTGTTAAGTTTGCTGTCTGTTATACCTTCGATGAAATATTCAATAACACTCTTCTCATCTAGTGCAATTGACGAAAAAATTTTATCAGCCTATACATATAGATATTCTTGAAAACTTCCCTTTGACCGTTTCTTTCTGTATTTCAGCATACGATGGATTTCGATTGCAAAGGCCTTTAAAGATTCCCAGTCTCAAATTGTGTTGTCTCCCCGGCAGTATATTCTAGCTGCATCCGTAGGTAGTTGTTGATTGTAGATGTAAAGGGTGATTTTTTAGCTATTATCTTTTTGGCAACACTCGTTTAAACAGCTCACGCACGTTTCGTGTTTTGTTTCACTGTCAAACATCTTCAGTTTGGTCTATAATTTAACCATGAATCGTCTTGCAAATCATTGAATTTTATTATCAAAATGCGTGCTCTGTTAAGAAAGTTCATCGCGCGCTTCTTCCATTTTATGGTCAGTTTAATCGACCCACTGAAGCGGCTATTCGGGATACGTAAATAAGCAGAATTGTCGATTTTGGAGTGAAGATCAGCCAGAAGCATTGCAAAAGCTACCAATGCATCCAGAAAAAGTCACAGTTTGGTGCGGTTTATGGGCTGGTGGCATCATTGCACCGTACTTCTTCAAAGGTGCTGCGAATCGTAACGTAACTGTGAATGGTGAGCGCTACCGTGAGATGATATCCAACTTTTTTTTGTCCAAAATGCAAGTGCTTGACTTGCATGACATGTTGTTCCAACAAGACGGTGCCACATGCCACACAGCACGCGTAACAATGGACTTATTGAGAGGCAGGTTCGGTGACCATTTTATTTCACGTTCGGGACCGGTCAATTGGCCGCCAAGATCGTGCGATTTAACGCCTGTAGACTATTTTTTGTGAGGCTATGTTAAAGCTCATGTCTATACAGACAAGCCCGCTTCAATTGACGCATTGGAAGACAACATTGAAGCATTTATTCGTGAGATACCGGACGAAATGTTGGAAAGAGTATGCCAAAATTGGACTAAGCGGATGGACCATTTGAGGCCCAGTTGCGGTCAACGTTTGCATGAAATAATTTTCAAACATTAAATTATATCGACCGTACTATCGATTCAAATAAAGATTTCATTAATTTTTCTGAATTTTATGTGTTTTTTTTTAATTTTCCTATAGCTCTTAAAAAATTACCCCTTATTTCTCAAAATCGTTCATCCAACTGGTAGTATCTGGTTAACTTTTGCCGGAGAATTTAGACAAAGTGTCCTCTATATCTTTTAAGGCAAAAGTGGTGTGCATAGAATGTTCTGCCACCACCGGTTGCTTAACAACTGACGTCGCTTCGTCGTATGCAGAGCCTTTATCTTCTTTTTGTTGTCCATAGCCAAAATGTCTTATTGGTCTTTCCTGAAAAACAGTCTTAGTTCCATCCACGGCAAATTCATATAAGGTAGCCGCAACTCTACAACAAGTACAACAATGCAAAAACAACAGGCATTTTGTTTTTGTAAAACACTCCTTCGGCTGTCAAAATAGGAAGAAAAAAAATTGAAAAGAAAAAAAAGTTAACAACAAAACACACACGCACAACAAACACACACAAATTTTGACACTTGGAATAGTATCAGCTGTTTAGTCAATCCCACCTATTACATGAATTCGCCTAGGTTCCATCAACATCTAAAATGACCTCCTTGAATTTAAATCATGTCCTCAACAGTGCTGGTCAAATATTACAAAATTTAAATACAATGGATGATAATAACAAAAATTATAAATATTACAAATTAAAGAAAATTAATTTAATGAAATGTTAACTTATGGTTCTTGTAAGAATATATAAAATTCTCGTGTCACGGTGTTAGTGGTAAAACTCTTCCGAAATAGATCGACTAATTTTCATGAAATTTTGTGTGCATATCGGGTAGGTCTGAGAATCGGACAACATCTATTTTTCATATCCCTAAATGTTAAGAGGGCGTGGCAGATCGTTAAAATTGACTATTTAGGAACATATTGATCGTAGACGAATGCAATTTGGTGGGTAAGTTCGTAGAGTCGATATCGACAAACTCACCAAATATGGGCGTGGCAACTCTTCTCTTTAAGAGATACCTATAAGACGACTAATTCAACGGTTATAACTAATGTACATATATAACGTCAGCGCTATTACAATAAATTATTACAATAAATATATATTATATATATTATTACAAATAATATATATACTTTGACCTGTTTTGTTCAATAAAAAAATCAATTTTGGGCGGGACGAAATTCGCCGGGTCAGCTAGTTTTCTATAATTATTAGCAGCTTTTCTTTTCTCATATCAAATATTAGGTACGGAATGCTTTAATTTATTTTTATTTTATCTCTTTACCCATGTCTCATGATAATTCCCCCAAATTCAAAATCTCAATTTATTTTTCAACATATTCTTGAATTTCACTTTCCCGTCAATACAAAATGGCATCTTCTTCGCGGCAGAGGATTTGAAATACTTCCTTTTTTAATGTTGCTCTAATAACTTTTCTTTTCTCTTCCTTATTACTTTCCAATATATCTGTTCTGAATTCCGGGCGAGACCTCAAATTGGAGGATTTGATAATCCAATAGTTGATAAACAAACAAACGAATGGTTTAATTACAATTTGTATTTACATTAAATTTATTTATTTTAAAATTAATAATTATTTTCGTTTATAGGTTGGCTGCTAAATTTTATCGAATCTTCAATTCAATTCTTTTAGGGCCATTATTACAACTTGCCTTTAACTAAAGGGAGAATTTTAAAGGGCAGATAAATTGTCCTTCAGTATTATAAGTGGACAATAAGGTAGAAGTGAGCGTTAAGCTAAAGTGAGGATCATTCTACCTTTAACTTTTAAAGTTAAGTTTATGTTTAAATTTGCCATATTATATATTATTATTTTCAATATGGCAACTTCAAATATAAATAAAATGAAGAAACACAACAACAACAAAATAACTTGTTAAATTCAGCAGTTTTATCCACATTGCTCCGGCACTGCCATATTTTTGGAAACAGTTAACTTTATTTTATCTGTAAGTTGTAATAACGTAAATAAGTTAAAAGTAACTTTACAGTTCCCTTTAGCTAAAGGTACCTTTAAGTAAACTCAAGTTTAACGGCAAGTTGTAATAATGGCTCTTAATTGTGTTTTCCCAGCCTTCTTTATTCTGTCGCCAGCTTCGACGTTGTCCCATGCGTGGCACCATTACATACATATTTTTATACTTTATACACACATGTATATGTATATATAAAAAAAAATTATTTTTATATTAATGTATTTTAATAAAAAACACAAAAACAATTGTTTAGCACATAAAATTGACTAAATTAATACAAACATTTTAAAATTTAAAACCTACAGAAATAAGTAAACGTAGTCCTATTTCCTGCAATGCTATTACAATATATACAAATGCAATTAAAAAATTTAGTCGGTATAAGTTATCTTCGCAATAAACAACACACAAACAGGCACAGATGTACAAAATAACTGCAACAACGTGATTAGTAGATCTGTAAAACATAACATACATATATATTTAAGAAAATATATACACATACATATGTAAGTACATGCATGCATTGTCGGACAATATAAACCACCTGAAATTATTCTATTTTCATTAATTAGATTGAATATACAATTACAATTTTAACAAAATTAGAAGGTAAACGGAATTTCTCTTCCGGTTATGCGTTGGCTATGCTTTCTTATAAAGCTTATGATAAGTATTAAGAGAAGTTCATAAACGTATTTGGTCGTTCCGTCAATGTACTACATCCAATTCCCCATTCCTTCTTTTTTTAATACTTCTGGATGAAATCCAATTGAATGGGTTTTGCATACCTCCTCTTACGGCTCTAATTTTGAATAAAATTTTTTATGCAAAAAAGGAACCAGCATTAAATACACCTACAGCATCCAAATCGTAATCTGATTGGTAATCAATACTACTAGACATCTTTTGTTTTCTTATTTTTTTTTTTTTTTTTTTGTCTACTTTCTAATTGCTGAAGGTTTGGAAAATTGGAGGAAGACGTAGTTTAAAAACTGGTTCCTTGTCTTTTAATATATACTGAAACAAAATTAGTACTAATAAAGGCACCCTTACACGATATTTCTTATGTCTCTCAAAATTAGTTGATTTATAGAAGGTTTTCATAGCGGCTAATCTGGCTTTATTTTTCAGCTTTTTGTTTTTCACTATTTTAATACATTTCTTTCAAAAAAGACTTTTTTATCGCGTCGCTAAGATGCTGGCCGTACAACCATTTCTTAAGTTTTTTTGTCTACATTACAAGTTGTCAAATTCGTATTATTGTATAATAAGAAGACTATATAACAAAAATTAATTTGTTACTTTAATTTAAATATTTTTATCGCCGGCTAATGAGTATACACATAATCCGGCGCCAATGAATGTTTGTACATGGCAGAGACATTTATATAATTGTATCGTATATGTTGTATTGAATACACTTTTTGTTTGTGAACGCTAAATGCTCGGCCGTATTCCGAAAGTCAAAAAACGATAAGAAGAAAAAGACTAGTATTCATAATGAAAATTAAAATATTACGGAAAAAAGTAAATTAATTAATTATCTGTGCGAACAATTATAATTTTTAAATGTTAATTGTTGACTCAAGTTACATAGAAAATATTTTGTATTTTTATTCTTCTTCTTGATTACTGGCATTTACATAAACTGATATGTAAATGACGTAGTCCAGTAGGTAGTGTGTTCGCTTATTAGACGGGTCCGAGCCCCAGGCCATACATCAAAACGAAATATGAAAAAAAAATATTTCTTCGGCGACTTCCTCTCAGCAGATTTCTAGCAAAAACTCTGGCAGTAAATAAACCTGCCATGAAAAAGTTTCTCAAAAAAAAATCTGTCGTTCGGAGTGGACGTTAAACTGTAGGTCCCGCCACTCAAGTATAAAATTAAGGCACACAACATGAGTGGTGCGAGAAGCTAGGCCGTAATCCTGACTGAAGGATTGTAATGGCCACATATGTACGTACATAGATATGTATGACAGCAAGAAACCAATACAACTTCCAAAAATATATAAAAAGAATGTGTATAAGTGTATCGGATTTTATATGAAAATTATCAACAACAAGCATATACTGCTGTATATTCGTCCAACAATACAATGAATACAACAATACAAGGGCTTGTGTGAATTGCCCAAATATGTTTGTACATAAGAATTCAAATCCGAAATTTTGTAATAAGACTTTTCGTATGTTTTTACATAAGTAATGTTTAGAAGGACATTAGCAATATAATGCTAATTCACATTTACAGTGTGAAATACATTTTGTGACACCTTTAGCTTCAACGTTATTTGACTGTTCGTTAAAGAGATACTTTTGTTTTTAATACTACTGTTATTTTTGATTTTTTTATTGGAGGAATATATAATGTAAACTGAACTGTATTTTAATTGCTTTTTGTGTTTGGTTTTTGTACAACCTTTAATGTTTTTTATTATTACTAACCCGTATATGCCCAACATTTTTTCTCGCAGATAACATGGCCTTTTTGTATTTATTGGAATCTATATGGTACACCACACAGCTGATCAACATCTTACCGTTTTAAAAATGGGGCGATAAAGGCATATGGGTTAATTAGATTTAAACTTGCACGTTTATATAGATATAAAGGCAATTAATTGCCATATTTCAATATATAACATTATAAATAAAATAAACTTTAAGAAAATGAAAGATAATTTACAGCAGCATCAATTGTCCGACAATGAATATTTATATAATAAATCTAAAAGTATGTGAATATATTTTTACTTACGATTTATGCGGAGCATTTAATTGCAACAAAATACTTAAACAGCATAATACAAGTATTGTGGGTAATAAGAATGGATCGGAAAGTATTTCTCCTACATGCCCAAAACTAGTACACGAAGTTGAAATAATTAGCTGCACAATATATGCCTTTCATTTATAACATTTAAAATACTTACTAGTGCGACTTTATCCAAGCAATAGACACACCAAAATTTAAGCATGACATTATCATAAGTAGTAATAACATTGATATATGAAATGAAAAGATTTCCCGGCCTTGTAGATAGTTTTTGGATTCCTCCGTTTTATCAGCATCAGCATCCGAAACAAGGCTTTTAGTGGAATCTGTTTCATTACTTTTATTTAATTTTGAATGCAATTTGCTAAAAAGTCCAGTAGCTTTGCTCAAAGCCCAATTCTCCAAATAATCCTTATATGCATTTGATATCTGAATTATATGTATACTGTTGTTAGAAAATGTCAACTCAAATGTAATTCAATTTTCAATACCATCATGAAATAGAACACTGATGCCAAAACGAGAGCTATGCCACTGCAAGTGGCAAATGCAATTGATATGAAAAGTACTCCGAATGTTAAAGGCAATGTTGAGATTAATAACATTAAAACATTCGATGAAGCCGATGATATTGTTGTTAGTCTATAATAATTGCAATATAATGTATTAAACTTTTCAGTTTCTTCGTTAACAATTTAATGAGAAAATTTTACGATACATTACAACATTGAAGAGACAAATGTCAAACCAAAAAAATATGATAAGCAAATTATAAATTCAATAAATTAAATATTTTAATACAATAAATACTACATAAGTACTATACATCTCACCTGTTTGCTATTTTGTGCAAAATGTCACCATAGAATATCAAAATTGTCCACATTGTAAAAACAAAAATTATTGATAATACAATGGCAGTACTGTGTATTATTATAGATACGTAGAATGCATAATCGACTGTGCTAATTTCAGGTAAAAATTTAATTTGTTGCAATAATTTCTTCAAGAGACGACAACCTTTAAAAATGTAATCAAAATTTTTTTTTTATTAAAATAAGGTAAATGTAGAGTAACGTTTAAAATTTAATAATAAATATATAAATTTTATGGAAAATAGAAGATTCATTTTCCCCATAATTAATTAGATATTCTTTTAATTAAATATTACAGGAAATACATTTTATAATTATTTATTTTATTTATTTATTAAATTACAATACAATTACAAATTATATTCTAATTATATACGAGCGGAGTAACTTGACCATATGCTCGGTGTACTGTCACAGACCAGAGTCTCCGGTGGGAATCGAACCCACGACCCTCACACTAATAGTCTAGCACACTACCCACTAGACTACCAGGGCACCCCATTTTATAATTAAATTTCATCGGACAACAAAAATTTTTAGCAACGTGTATTATGTTTTCTCTATAGATATTCGGTTTATCACATCTTTATTTTATGCTTAAAAATTATCGTATTATTGGAGATCTAATCTGTCATGCTTTTAAGCCGGGAATTTGTTATAGTTTTAGGTAGGTAGGTATAAGTGGCCGTCCCTACAAATGAATTGGATGGGCGCACTTAGGGGCCCATTGTGATACCACAGTTCGCGTTAACTATCCCCTAGTTCTGGAACCACCTAGAGCTTCCAATGAAGCGACTCAAACTGCCGACGTCAATTTTTGACAAATCACTCAGATCATCGATGTAATAAGCACCAAGATGTCTCTTCCTCCTTTCACATAATGCCGGGCATGTTCCCAGTAGATGAAGAACTTTCTCTTCTTTCACCTCGTCCCTGCAGATTCTACAGAAATCGTGCGCTAGGTGTCCCATAATGCAGTGACTCCAATAACCGCACTAAGCACGCCCCTTTGGAGTTTTAGCAGCCTTGCAGTGCGCCTTCTATCCAGCCTCGGTCAGATCATGCGCGCCACTCTGCCCTTATCCGAAGCTGCCCACCTGCGGTTGACAGAGTTCGTGATTTCGTTATCAATAATTCGCCTGCAGGTCCTTAAAGGGACCTCAAGAATTCGTCGGAGAGTTCGATCGTCGTGCCGCGTCTGGCCAGTTTATCCGCTCTGCAGTTGCCCGGGATATTATTGTGTCCCGGAACCCAAATGATATGTACATTGTACCTCTTCGCTACCCTATTCAGGTATTTCCGACAGCCGTAGATCGTCCTGGAGTTCATCACATTGGAGCCCAGAGCCTTGATAGCTGCCTGGCTATCGGAGGGTATGGTGATGTTATCATTGGGGATATTCGAATCAAAAATATCCCAATACCTCCGCCTTGGAAAACACTGCAGTAATCCTTGTTTGGTATATTGTTACAAAACCTAGAACGTTCTACTAAATCGCAGGCATTTGTTCGTTAAAACTGCAGTATCAGTAGTATATTGTTGGACATCGTCATCTTTTCCAAGTAGTGTCTGTTTAACTGCCTTTTTGAAGTTGTGTAATATAAGTTGTGCAATATATATGTACATCATCCGCAAAGTCAGGGACTTTCTATATTTTTGAAAGATCCAGAATAAACAATAACGGGTAGCACTTTTTCCCACCGGCATTTGTGGTGTGACGTGAAATTGTAATAAATTGCATTAAATATAAAAATCATGTTCATTGCTTTTCCGTAATCAAACGCTATTTTTAAATCGTTAAAAAATGAAATAGGGAGGAGTGCAGTATTCTATTCCAGTCTTTAATTTACAATTTTTGTGACACTTTTATATAACATTTAGAGGGCGATGCTCCCCACTGATTTCTTTTTTTTTTTGATTCGTTATTGTAATTATATTAAATTTGTCTACATGTACTTACTTGCTATTATATATATTGATTTACACTGAAAGTATCCAGCATAAGGTTGAATAAATGAAGAACTCTCTATTTTCTGAAATTTCACAATTTGATTTCGTAACACAACAAACAAAACTGCTGCTAAATGTGCTGGAATCCAATGGTAGAATTCTTGCACAATTTTTGAAGTTGTACCAGCAATTGAAAACTTATAACTGTATAAAATGAAATGATATAATTCCATTAAACATAGAATGTAATTAAATAAACCAAATTTAAAATCACCTTATTTTATATCGACAAACCGGATCTAAAATTAATTCTAACGACAGTGGATTGCTTGTGGTGTTATAATGAGAAGGCGCCGATATCGGTACATTTACATAAACACTTTTATCTGCGGTGTTTTGGCTGCATAAAGAAAAAATAACTAATGTAGCAATGATGAAAGCAATTATTAACTTAAATCAAGTTATGCTTTATAACTTACGTTATATGTTTACTTCTCTCGAAACCACGAGCCCAAGGTATGCAAATTTTCGTAACCACATCGTAGTCCTTAGCATTGCAACCAATTGGTTCTATTTTAAACTCTAATGTTGGAAATGGTTCGACTATATCTGCAAATAAACTCGTAATTTAAATTTATTACTATTTTTACTTAAAAATACTTAAAACTGTATTAAGGTACCTTCAATGAATATTTCATAGTAAACTGTACCATATACAGTTTCATTTATTAAAATTTTTTCATTGAATGAAAACCAACGTGGAGCCTTAATATTAAGAGTTCTTTCTTTATTTTTGAATGCGTCCGTTTTCAAAATTACCTGAAGAATTAAAATTTTTTAAAAAATGTTACTTTTAAATATTCTCCAAGTATTCAATACTCACCGGTTTATTCGTAGGTGGTATACGAATCAAAATATGAGTCCAAAGTGAATAAAACTTTCTTATATGTTGTAAATCAATTAACACCATATTTCGAATATTATCCTGAGAGGAAATACTTTGAATATGATGAGAAAGTGATGACCCCTTGTTGCTTTATGAGAAGAAACAATTATAAAAAAATACATACAAATTTTAAAACACCACGTCGTAATTGCATCCAGTCTTTTGTAAGCAAAAATATTAATAACACAGTGCGGCAGTCAAAATACACCCAACTAATGACATAGTGCAGGTTGTGAGTTGTGTTTTCAAACCTAATCTAGCCTCATATGACGGAAATCCATTGGCATAATCCCATCCTAAGCCACGTAAAGAGAATAATAAAAACTGTAGTACTCAAAAATATTTTTTTATACTTCTCGAACCCTCCAAACTTGTTTTATTTGACAAATCCAGTATTTCTGATCTTTTCACACAAAATTATTGATTAGCCAAATATTTTTTAACCTATTTTCAAAATCCATAGTTGATGAGATTGAGATTGACACTTCGTTTGATCAAAAATTACCGTAGTTGTTATTTAATTAGTAGAACAGTCGCGTTATATTTTTTATATATGTCGTCTTATCAAATGAACTTTCACTTCAAAAATGTTCAATAGTTTTGATGGATCTTGATTGTTTATCACAAAATGTATCAATTTCACGTTTGTACGACTACCAGAAGTCGGCTAATATTTGTGTTTTTTGCTCAAATATTGTTCAACTTCTGATGGTCGCTCAAACATGAAATTGACATATTTTGCGATAAACAATAAAGATCCATCAAAAATTCTGAACATTTTTGAACTGAAAGTTCATTTGATAAGATATAAATAAAATGTATAACTCGACTGTTAGACTCTTTATATAATATAAATTATAATTTTTGTCCGATTTGATCAAACGAAGTGTCAATCTCTTCACAAGATAATGCACTTTTAGAATGTCATCACTTTTTTTATATTTTTTAATTAAAGTTTGCTACTATGAACGGACAAACTTGAAAAACTTGAAAAATATGAAATAGTTTATTTGAATTAAGACTCTAATTACATCCTTCGCTCAAATATTTTTATATTTTTATTAAATACAGAAAGTATTATAATTGATCCAAAATTAAACTTCTTGACTTCCTATAAACATATTTATGTCCATCGGAATCAGGAGCTTAATTGTGTGTTGATCTATTCTGAAGCTTTTACAAATGTTAGACTGAGAGCTGAAATTCCACTGAAATTGCTAAATTCGATATATTTACAACCGATTTAAACGAAATATTCATAATTGAATCTTAAAAGCACTTTTATGAGGTTTGGACATGTAAAACGTTAAAAGATTCTTTCAAAGTAGTTGTGAACAAAAACCACGATATCCAAAGAATTAAAAAAGTGAATTTAGTTTCTTGTGCAAAAATCAAAAACAGTCTTAAGTTATTAATTTTTGTAATATTTTTAGGTAAAACTCAATTTGTTTTATTTTTTGGATTTAAAAAAATTTAAAACTAATTCCCCATTTTTAAAATTATAGCCGTCATTTACAAATAATTCCAAATCAAACTTACCAATTAACATCACTGTTGGAATTATTAACATTCGCTGTGCAACCGTAAATCCATTCATTGATTTCCTCATAGCTGTCAATTTCTACATAGAGTTTCTAGAATTTGTATAGAAATTCATTAAAACATCAACAGAGTGTTGTATTACATTTGCTTTACCTTATATGGCAGATATTTTGAAATTGGCAACATATGATTATAACCTCTATGTAAACCATCCTTAAATACTCTCTTATAGGTGATTTTTGTGACTTCGTTCCATGTGGAATAATCATTTAGTTTAGAAAAAACGACTTCATTTGATTTATATTTGCGTTTTGGTTTCTGCAATTAAAAGTTTGGTAAATCGTATTGCGAATTTATTACGCGACAAAGCTTACAACAAAAAAATTGATTGCACTTTGAGTACGTTGTGTCTTATCGTTAACAAAAAACACATTTTTGTTTGCATCAATTTGTGTAATTTCAAATAAGAAACGATTTATAACCATTACTAATTGTAGGCACCATACCACAGACAAATGATCACAGCTTAACCAAACTCTTGGTATTGATGAAGTCTTTTGGAGTAAAAAAATTTGTATTAAATTAAATATTATTAGACATTAAATATAATGAAAATACCATTGCATGAATATCACTATACTTTGATATTGTTAAGCCATCACGAACCAGTAAATCACGATTTCCTCCTCCTATCGATATCATTAACGTATTATCTAAAGTTCTTGATTCGTTGCCTTGTAAAGGTACTCGATGCTGGTAGTTGGTACACACGTTTGTCGCATTATCTGGTACGTAGGAATTTTTTCTACTCGACAAGTACGTATTACTCCATGTATAAAATTGATTCATTTCAATATCAAAATTCACAACGGGATAGTCAATCGGTGTAGAAATGAAAATTATGCTGTTTATAAAAGCGGATATTTCAGGATTTTCGAGCGCTGCCTCAGCAACTTTACCTCCCATTGAATGCCCAATAAGTATCAAACTTTTTTCAATATTGGTAAATTTTTTATATAAATCTCTTACCGCCATTATCGATAGAACAAGAAACTCTTTCTGATTTTCCAAATAGCCACCATATAGTCCAGAAAGTTGCTCTTTATAGTTAACTTAAAATTTAAAAGATCTTTAAATTATAAACTTCAAAATAAAGAAATAAATTAGTTGGCCTAGCTAATGCCCATCTTCTGTCCTCGAAGTTTGTAAACTCAATCCATTTGTATTGCGGTCCATGAAGTATTTTAGAGTTCGTTCTGTTTACAACACCAACATATTGTGAAAAATATAGAAAATAAATTATCTTACAGTGAAACCGAATAACTCCAACAGTTACTATTGTATGTTTTTGTTCAATAGCAAAGAGAAAGGTAATAGTTCGGTAAGTAAAAATTGTACGAGTGAATTATTAGTGAATAATGCATTAGCAAAAGTGAATACGGTTTTACGGTTTTACTGCATAAAATAATTAAATTTTTATTTTAAGTGTTTAATGTTTAAGAAAACCTTTAACATCCCTAAAGTTAACTAATATCTCTTCGAGGACAGAAAATTCGTGAAAAATATTGTATAAGAAATTTGCTTACTTGTAAAATAATCCAAATGAATGCCTTGTTCGTTATCCATGCTCTTCCTTAAAGCAACTGAAGCCAAAGAACGAACCTAATAAATAAATTATTGTAACTGTTAAATTTGCTTAAAAAAACAAACAAAAATTGAACAGAATTTTAAATTCTGTTTCGTATTGTATAATGTAATTAATAAGAATCGATAGGCAATTCGTCCTCATCAATTCGTTCCTAATTTGATGAAATTTTATTTTCAATAGACAATTACACTATGCGACAAAATAAAAAAAAATTAAATACACCCAGCTAATTAACGCACACAACATAATTTTTGTTAGAAACTACTTAGATAGTAATCCTTACTAAAGGGTTGTAATCACCAATTATGTATGTACTATGAATGAACAAACTTAAATAATATGAAAAAAATTCGTATTTGCCAAGTTTGCCTCATCAAACCTCATTCTCGAATAAGGTATAAATGTATATCGTTTTAAAGGCCCCTTTAAAAAAGGGTTAAATTTTAGAAGTCGGTGTGAAAAAAGTTTCTGTAATCAATAAATTTGAAAGTCACCGCAGTCTAGTAGGTAGTGTGTTCGCTTATTAGACGAAAAGCCCGGTC
This sequence comes from Sarcophaga rosellei, assembly GCA_930367235.1. Classification (NCBI taxonomy): domain Eukaryota; kingdom Metazoa; phylum Arthropoda; class Insecta; order Diptera; family Sarcophagidae; genus Sarcophaga; species Sarcophaga rosellei. The sequence goes on along the minus strand of OV884018.1, from coordinate 52,784,188 downwards.
AGACATCAAAACGAAATATGAAAAAAAAATATTTCTTCGGCGACTTCCTCTCAGCAGATTTCTGGCAATAACTCTGAGAGTAAATAAAATTGCCATGAAAAAAAAAAGTTTCTCAAAATCTGTCTTTCAGAGTCGACTTTAAACTGTAGCTCCCGCCACTCATGTATAAAATTAACGCACACAACATGAGTGGTGTGAGAAGCTAGGCCGTAGTCCTAACTGAAGGGTTGTAATGGCCAATTATGTATTTATGTATATACAAAATAAAGACTATTTTGCTTCAAATTTTTTTGTGGAACTTTCGATCATATATTATTCCCTTAAACAGTCATACATTGCACTCAGCCTATTTATTCAAATATTTGTGTTTCAGACGTTATTTGATAGTATGAAATACATAAGATTTTTATGCTTCACAACTAGCTTTATAAACTAACTTTAACATTACAAGCTGCCACTCTAAGGCATAATATTAATTTTTTTAATAATATTATATATTAATAATATTTGTTGATTAGCTGTTTTGTAAATAGTTTTATCGGAAGGTAATAAATAGTTAGGTTTGTTTGTTTCTTACTTGTTTATACGAACCGGCATTTCCAGGTATAAAAATTACAGGCGCACCATTTAAGATTAAATTATTGACATTCTTCTCCAACCTCCCTTCGTAGTAATAGTAGAGTTCATAATTTGGAAATTTTCCATTCCCAACAAAATTCACTTTCTGTATCAACAATATTCGATTAAAATCTTTCTGATCAAAAAATATAAATTGTCAAATACCGAAAATTGTGGAACACCAAACATATAAGTCATCCGGCATGCATTCTCTTCAACTTCTATGAACAAGTGTCGTATTCCATACAAAAAGGCAGCAAACGAAAGTATTATAACAGTAATAAAGAAATTTGCAAACATAATTCTTTATTACATATATGTTTTCTATTGCCAGGATATATTCTAATATGAACTTTTTTGATTCAAATAAACAAAAACAAACATATGTTTAATTATCGATATTGCCAGATGGTTTCAAACTTGTAAAATGTTCTTTCTTGTCTTATGTATAACACCCAATTTACATCAAATTTTAAATTTGCTTAGTTTGCTCTAGACTTATCAAAGTACTTTGCAAAGTACTTTATAAAATTTTCTCATTTGTCCAGTTTTTAAGTATGGGAGTGCTTTTCGGTAATATTAGGATCACCCGATTTAGAGAAAAGAAACAGACCTATTGTAATATTTTTTGTACGATCCGTGATTAATATTAAATTTAACTCATTTTATTAGTTTAATCATTTAATAATATTTAAAATTAAAAAAGTAGTAAATGAATTTAAAATGAGCGAACCATTTCGCAGCACCTCCTCCGTGAATTCTACAAAGTTTTCATCAGTCTGCGACACACACCTGTCCTTTTTATGAAAGAAAAGCAAAATGTGATAGTTATGTTTCGAATTTTCATTAATTTTTAATTTTTCATAGAATAATGTTTTTTAACAAAGAGAAGTCTAAAATAACATCTTTCAAACTTAATTGAAGCAATTATAAAAAGTCGCTATAGAGTTCTCGAGAAGGCGGAACCACGAATGTTCGAATTCAAGAACCTTCATCAGACTGTTTGCGTGCTGTTCTAACTACTTCAATATTTTTTTAATTACAAATGATAATAGTACAATTTAATAGTAAGTAATAGTAATGTGTTTTTTAATACTGTTCCTGGGCATTTGTTTCCTGTGCTTTAACTATAATCGTTCTTGTTGTGTAAAAATTATAATAAAATAAAATAATTAAAACATAAAAATATATAAACATACATAGATATTTCACATTATCAATATATCCCCACAAAGTTTTTTTTTGAGGTTGGCATCCCTATTGATCAATAACTAAAGTCCGGTCTACCGAAAATAGAAGATCGCGAATAGAAAAAAAGATGAAATGTCGCAGTATCTCATCTAGTGTTTGATCATTAGTATAAATAACAAAAGTTAGAGTTGTTAAAAAAATATTGCTCGCGAAAAGCTATTAAAATTATTATTTTACATTGAATTGCACTCCGTGCCTCATAATGCTTTAATTTTGTGTGTGTTAAATTTTCCGTCCTTTTTGTTTTGTTTCGTGCTGTTTCTTTTATTGTTTTCACTACTTATTATTACTTAGTTATTTGTTCATATATTGGACTTCATTGGATCATTGGCAATATGGAGGTTTTGAAGAGTTTAACAATAGGTGCATTTTTATTATTTGGATTTGTATTTTTCTACAGCTTCGTGGAATCTTGCAATGAAGTTGTTTGTGCATCAATCGTGTCAAAATGCATGTTGACGCAAAGCTGTAAATGTGAATTAAAAAACTGTTCCTGCTGCAAGGAATGTCTTAAGTGTCTTGGCAAGAAATATTACGAGGAATGCTGTAGTTGTGTTGGTAAGTCAGTTACAATCATTCTCATAATCAACTAATATAAAACACAAAGTGATATATTGGTGAACAGAGCGCTAAGCAATCAATCGACTTATTGAAAAACATGTTTCGCACACGAAATTATAGATTGCTAATAAACAAAGTTTTTTAATCTACTACAATATACATATAATGAAGACTTTCACGCATGCATCAGCAATCCCAGTTCTAAATACTAATTTATTATAATTAAGTCTCTAAACTACTGGACTGACGGAAAATTTTGCTACATATTACAGAAATAATGTTAATTAAAATTCTGGTACGCTTCGTATTCAGCTTTTGCTAGTATTTGTCACATAAATAAACATTTAGCGTTGGCATAGCTGCCAGATTTGACGATTTATTGTCATTTTGACGATTTTGAGCTGCCCTTATTTTGACGATTTTTAGAAATTAAAAATGTACATCATATTCTTTACTTTAGTACATTAAAAGCCACTTTAAGCTTTGTATTTACTTTACAATTGTTACTATTGAAAATTTAGGTCAGTAATAACAAGAAGTAAAGTAATATATTTTTAAGTTACCTTCGAATACCTGTGATGACTTTTCTGTATGTTATTCCATTTTAACCCCTTAAAATCCAGATTACAACTTCTGAATGACCTCGTAGTTGAGAATAATTTATCACTTGTCGTTGCAGACAATTTTAAAAATTCGAGTATAGCTTCTAATATTACCATCAGAAGAACAAAGGCAAGCGTCTTTTTTTTCGTACGACCAACACTCAGGGGAGGGATATGTTATGGGAAGAAGGAAAGAGGGAACAGTTCTTATGGACACCAGGCTTGTATATTTATACACCATAAGTAACAGGAAAGACCTCTGCAGGAATTGAATTCCACATACGAATAGTCCGACTAAAAACGTATTTTTTCTGTAATGCAGTGTGCGATCCACTGGTCAATCGACCACATACGGATGTGCTGGTGTGATGAGCGTTAAGTAGGAATATATGATTTTCGGGAACAAGTCGCCTTTTTTCGTTTGAGTTTGTAGTAGCGATAGAACAGTCAAACACACCTCATTGCAACGATGCTCCAATGATTCAATGGAGTTGGATACACTACCGTCATTAACGAGCTGCTATGGCCTCTCCTGTACATGGTCGAGAAACCTCAAAATAGACGTTGAGGCACCTACCCATACATGAGAGTTGTATTCCATTCTCGGTCGGTTATAAATGGTGTAAATAGTAAGATCAGATGAGTAGATCTTAAGACTGACGGAACTGAACAATTTTTCGGTTCCAGCCAACATTACACTGGATTTTCATGCTCAGAATGTCAAGAGCTTCTGACTTAATATTTACACCACCCATAGATTAACATGATGAAATATTATTGTTTATTATTGGAATAGATTGCTTAAACCTTAAATAATTTTTTTCCTGAAAATGATATAAAATTTCTCCATTTTTGGAAGAAATTAGTTAATGAAGATGAGGGACGCAAGCTTTTAATTTCTAACAATTTTCTTTTTTTCAAATGCTTTATTTTTGAACTCAGATATGTACATACATTGACTTCATATGTTTTACTACAATAGAAATAATTTTGGTTTTTAAAAACTTTTAATTTATTTATTTATTCTGACGATTTTTTGACGATTTCACTACACGTCTTTGACGATTTTGAAGATTTTTTCTCATATATTTGACGATTTGGTGGCTCCTTTATCTGGCAGCTATGAGCGTTGGTACATTATATAGTAGAATTTTAAAAAATAAGTATAAAACTTTATGAGCTTTATTTCTACGATGATTTTCTTGATACTTTCAAATAAAGATTCTTGTAGTATGATAAATACTTATTAGGTTTTTTTTTATATTTTTTATCTAATAAAATAAAAATAATAATTAGTATCGATTTCATGAAATTATTGCAACTGTTTTGCCTGTAATTACTTAATCTCATCCAATACCATAATATGTACTTATTGTCAATCTTATAGCATATTTTCAATAAATATTCGTGGATTTGGGCAATAACTATGCTTGATGAATAACATTTTTAAATTTCACAATTAAAAATAGTATGCTATCAAAAGTTTGATATATTGTTTTTATTTAAGAGAAATTACAAGGTTGAAAACGGTACCAACAAATAATATAATTAAAATAAATTAATGCATTTTTATTATGTACAATGTTTTTTTTTTCAGAATTATGTCCTAAACCAAATGACACCAGAAATTCATTATCCAAGAAGTCTCATGTTGAAGATTTTGAGGGTGTGCCGGAGTTGTTTAACGTTTTAGTTTCATCACCAACGGATGACCTTGACTATAATTGGAACATTTTCACATTCCAACTGGATTTTGATACTGTACTATCAGGTCCAAAATTGGAGAAGGACTTCAATTACTTTAGTAAGCTTTCTAAATTATAACTACCGAATTTTGATCCTTTTATTACATTTTGTTGTAGAAACTAATGACAAAAACTTGGACGAAGTTTTAAAAGAACGAGATAATTTGATAACAGTTAATTGCACAGTTATATATCTAGATCAATGTACGTCATGGAACAAATGTAGGCAAAGCTGTCAGAGTACTGGTGCTAGTAGCTATAGGTAAATGAATATATCATTCGCTAAAATATTATTAGCATAAAAAATTACATTGTTAATTTTTGTAGATGGTTCCACGATGGTTGCTGCGAATGTGTAGGATCTACATGCATAAATTATGGTGTTAACGAAAGTCGTTGCAGAAATTGTCCTGAATCAAAAGATTTAGGAGAAGAATTCGATGATGCTTTGGATGAAGATATGCAAGATTATGGCGACAATATGGGCCCCTTTGACGGCTCTGTAAATAGTAATTATTAATTTCATGTATAAACTTCTTAGAGTTTCGTCGTTTATTAGCCATTTACATATGTACATAGATTTTATGTATGTTCGTTAATTTAGAATTAACTTAGAACTATTAGAATTGAATAAATATGTATTTTTTAACTTGAAAATTGTTTATAGGACAGTTAAACTCAGCTGAACTTTTAGTACGCAGGTAGGTAGGTATATGAAGCCGTCCCCCAAGGAATCGGATGGACGCACTTAGGCATGGGACCCATTGTGATAAGACAGTTCATGTCTAATTATCCTCTAATCCTGGAATCACTTAGAGCTTCCAATGAAACGCCTCAAACTGCCGACTTCAATGTTCGACACCTAGATCATAGATGTAGTATACACCAAGATGTCTCTTTCTCCTTTGAAATAGTGCCGGACATGTTCCCAATAGATGAAGAACAGGGGGGTTACGAAGTTAAGTTTCTGTAGTACGGATAGTGTCGAAAGTGTGACCAATGTTTTTTTTCTTTTCGTACGAACAAAAGAAGAAAAAAAAACAACTCTGTATTACGAAAACGAGCATAAAAAGCGTAGAAAATATTCAAAAATTCTTCGTTAGCAATTGTATTGGTGACAACTAATAATAAATTTAAAATGTAAGTAAATTAATAAAGATACATCGCAAAATAAAAATAAAATAATATTTTTTAAACAATCTCAAAGGAGTGAGTCAAAAAGAATTTTATAAGCAACCAAAAACAATACGAAACTATTGTGGACTTTATGGGTCCCACAAATCGGTCATCTATAGCCTTTATATACATTTCATGATCACATATCAAAAAAAAAAAACAAATTAACACTTATAGTACACTCTACATGACTTATTTACCGCCGTAGCATTTATGCTCTGCTTGAGTTTCCTATTAAAATATAAATGCTCGCTTTTGATTGGTCTCATTATTTGTATGTGGTTACTATCAACAGTTCCGATGATGCCAGGGATTCCACTTTTGTTATAAAAATATTTTCTAGCCTCTCTTTGATTTTCATCAGAAGATTCAAAAATTATGTGTTTAGGACATACAATTCTTTCGATGACTTCACATACTTCTGTCAAACACCTAGACACTGACTGCTGAGAGAGCTCTAGGTAACGGTCTTGGCCTATTTGGTGCTGATATCCACTTTGTGCTGGGGTTTTTAAGGCGACGGATAACTTTAAGAATGGACATATAACGGTAGATCTTTTTCTAGGCTTAAGGTCGCCTTTAATACTTTCTAAGACATATAAAAAAGCTTCTTTGCTTAGAGAAACATTTTTAATAAATCTAAAAATGAAAATATTTGTGAATTTTTCAGATCAAATTTTTTTCTTGGTAAAACTGGTAATCACCATGTACTGCCAAGTTTATTTTTGGTTTTTCCCTTTATATTTTTATTGCAACCTAGGCGAACTCATGTAATAGGTGGGATTGACTAAACAGCTGATACTATTCCAAGTGTCAAAATTTGTGTGTGTTTGTTGTGCGTGTGTGTTTTGTTGTTAACTTTTTTTTCTCTTCAATTTTTTTTCTTCCTATTTTGACAGCCGAAGGAGTGTTTTACAAAAACAAAATGCCTGTTGTTTTTGCATTGTTGTACTTGTTGTAGAGTTGCGGCTACCTTATATGAATTTGCCGTGATTGCAACCATGAAAATTTTCGAACGATTTACAGAGTAGGCTTTTATTTACTTATCGAAAACACCTTTCGAATACTTTTACTTTCCGAATCGAGTTACGGAGTAACCCCACCATTCTCTTCCTCCTCCTCATCTCTGCAGCTTATACAGAAATCAGACCAATGCGCCTCGCGTGGACATCCATAATGCAATGCCCTGTCACGACCCCAATGACCGTACTGAGCATGCTTCTTTGGAGTTTAAGCAGCCTTGCGGTGCGTCCTCCATCCAGCCTCAGCTAGATTATGCGCGTTTACTTATTTCGTTGTCAATCATGAGCTTGCAGGTTCCCAAAGGGACTCCAATATTCGAAGACTCATCGGAGAGTCCGATGGTCGTGCCGTGTCTGGCCAGTTCATCCGCTCTGCAGTTGCCCGGGATATCATTGTGTCCCGATGTATACTTTATACCTGTGTCATCGTGTTTAGGTGTTTTCGACAGCCGTAGACCATTCTGGAGTTCATCACATTGGAGCCCAGAGCCCTGATCGCCGCTTGGCTATCGGAGAGTATGGTGATGTTTTCATTGGAGTCATTGTCATTCCAAATAATCGTAACCGCAGCCTGTATTGCCAACACTTACGCCTGCAAAACGCTGCAGTAATCCGGTAGATATAGTAAATTCCGATACCGATGGCTCCTCCCAGCTTGGATCAGTCAGTGAAGATTTGGACGGAATCCTTGATGAGGTGCACAGCATCATTTCTCCAAACCTTTTTATCCGGGATGGTCGTGAAGAATTTCATTGAGAAGTCATATCGCGGTATCATATAGTCAATTACTCCGACAGCCTTAAATTTCTCCAGGATACTCGAATGACCAGTATCTGATCCACGCAATTGTCGCCCAGAGACGCTTGCCAATTCCAGCCGCCACGCCCTTACTATATAGATCAAGCGATGGGAGGCCCAAAATTATCTCCAGTGCCACCGTAAGAGTACGCAAGGCACCACTAATTATCACGCAGGCAGATCGTTGCAGCCGCCCACCTAGATTTAAGTTTGTATCCCTACAGGTCGGACCACTGCTGTATAAGTTTTACCGGGATTGACTCCCAAGCCGCGACAAGATGCCCACTCGCCAACCTCCTTTAGAGCCAGTTGCATCCTATCTCCGCAAATCTGCCCAATATTGTAAGAACACGTCATCGGCATAAGCAAGAGCCCCACAACCAACATGTTGTAACATCACTAGCAGTTCGTTCACCACAAGATTCCATAGGAGAGGGAAGCACTCCACCTTGTGGAGTTTACCTTCCTATCATTCTAGCGATGTGCGAGTCCCCTAGCGCTGGGTAGATTGTTCTTCCCCTCAGTAGTTTCGATGTCCATTCCACCATTGTGCCCTGTATACGCAATCTTGTCAGTGCGCTAGTAATAGCGCTTAGCTCCACATTATTGAAGGCCCCTTCGATGTCCAGGAAGGCAGCCAGAGTGTATTCCTTTCTTGCAAGAGACTTATCGTGCATGCTAGGCTATGTAGGGCAGTTTCAACAGACTTCCCCTTACTGTACGTATGTTGTCCATTGGATAAGAGATTTCAATCCAGGGTCTGCCGTAGATTTATGTCTATGAACCTCTCCAAGGTCTTCAATAAGATCGATGAGAGACTTATGGGTCTATAATCTTTAATAATCTTTATTTGACTGCCAGTCCACTTCTCGGACCCCGTACTCCACCTCCCGAGACCTGTCCCGCCGGAAAGTGGGTGTCAACAAGGAGTTCCAGAGTTTCCTTCTCAGAGCTAGTCCATGAGAAGGACTAGCCGTTCCTTTGCAACACCGACGGTACAAAGGTTGTAGTTGCCAGAATTCTCCTAAGCCTTGAAGTTTCGTTGATGGTTTCTATGTTGCCACAGAAATGTTTCCATTAGTTACTCTTGGCCCGTCTAAGAATTATCTTGTATTCCCTGAGGGAGGCTTTGTAGCGTTTCTAATGTTCCGCATTTCCGGACTTGCTTCTCATATTGAAGAGTCCACAGGACTCCTTTCTGAGCCTGTCCAGATTCTTCGTCCCCCTTTTAACACGTTGTGATAGCTGTGATAGCTTCAAGTTCCAGAACACTATCAGTTCTACTATACGCAACTGGGCTCATGCCCAGATCAACTAGACTCCCATACAGGTCTCAATTCGTTTTCCCAGGATTTCTAAAGGTCCTTTTGACATTATTCCCCCTAGAGAGAACTCAATAAATCTATGATTAAAAAAAGAGTACTCCTCGGATACTCTCCAGTCTCTGATGTATTCATAAATATTCCTCCAGGCAAGGGTTATATAAAATATCTCTTTTCTGTTTCCAGTAACAAATGTGGGCATGTTGCCCACATTACATGCCACAAGATTGTTAGAAATAATAAATTCAAAGATTGACTCACTCCGTTCATTTACGTCTGTGGTTCCCCATATATTAAGATGAGAGGTGGCATCGCTACCTATCAGTAGGTCAACGCTTGCTTTTTTTGCCTCAGCCACCAATCTTCTCACAGGATCCCGTGGAGGGTGACCGGCAAGATCGTGTGCCATTTATCTCGAGGAGATCCAGTACTGCCTACTGTCGATCTCCGTTGTCACCGTTGTTAGATCTCCATTACTAAAAGAGGAAATCAAATATCCCATTAAGCTATTTTTAATAAGTATACAGTATCTGGGCTTATCTACGTATTTTGAATGAACCAGCCTCTAGTTTTGTAGCCTAATCGACAAACCTTGTTGGCCATAGACTATGGTTCTTGAATTAGGGCGATGTCTTCTTCCCTGTTTGTCAGGCGAAGAAGTAGTCCAGCCGATGCTGCTTTAGAGAGGTGGAGGTTTATCTGGATTATTCGGACCATGGTCCGTTTTATCCACCTTCCTCTCCACCATTGTGACGTCTAGGCCATCACCCTCCTGATCAGCCTCATGTAGGAGTTCCAACTCCCCTAACAGCATCCCAAAGACAGAAGCCATATCCGATCCAGTGGAAGATAAGGAACTAGCCCTGGATCGGGTATGGCTCTGTATTGAGGTTGCTGAAAGGTCGTCTTCATCTCTTGCGTCCTCGTCTATGTCACCCATGTGTTCGTCCAGTGACGTTTCCCCCGAGGGGGCATTATCGCCGGACTCCGTGAGGCGGCTATCTTTTTATACACTTTCAGTATGACGTGCCCAAATCCAAAAGCCACCACACCATTGGAATTCTCCAGGGATTCCTGATTGACAATTATTGCCGCACAGCGAGATCCGTGGCGCTCCTCTAATTTGGCAATTTTCTAATTGTGTGTCGGCAACTTTGGATTGCACATCTTTCTCATTTCTATCACTTTTTCCGGCTCCTTTGGATTTAGAGGAATCCACGAGCGTGTGTGTGACCTGCTTAGGTTTACATCTTTTGGTACTATCCAGTTTCGCGCCTGTCCAGGTTTCTCCCAGTCTCGATATGGCGATGGAGAAGAGATCCAGGTCTCTTATTGGCACACGTTACTAATTTAATGTGCCTCTGGTGCCAGCCACGCATTTGGTAAACTGGTACCGGTCTCGGATTCTCCTCCATCACGTCAAGGAACACGTCGGCTAGGGCGTATTCTACCAATCTCCAGTTGGCCGGCGTAATGCTGCTATCTGGATTTGATCGGTCCACCACAGCCATCTCGATGCTATCTTTTAGTACCTCACTCTGCTTCTTTGCTCCTGTTGCATCACTCTCCGTAGACCGCTACCTTTTGACGGCTGAGTCCATGGCTTAAATTTTTTCTATTTCAGCAAGCTTATTTTTGGCCCATGTCAGCGGTTCGCAGCGTTCGGCTCTCTGTTGGGATTTTTGAGATGCTTTCCAGAACTCGCTTTGCGCTCAATTGCAGCTTAAACTCTTGTAAATGCTTCGACGCCGCGTCAACCCTTGCACTTTCAGGACCGCTTTTGCTGGACAAAGGTCCGGCTTTTTCAGCAACCCCATCCTGGTCATGGATGCTTCACACTACTTACTAGACTACGGCGACTTCAGACATCAAAACGAAATATGAAAAAATATTTTTTCGGCGACTTCCTCTCAGCAGATTTCTGGCAAAAGCTCTGAGAGTAAATAAACCTGCCATGAAAATATTTCTCCAAAATCTGTCGTTCGAAGTCGATGTTAAACTGTAGGTCCCACCACTCACGTATAAAATTAACGCACACAGCATGAGTGGTGTGAGAAGCTAGGCCGTAATCCTGACTGAAGGGTTGTAATGGACAATTATGTATGTATGTTTGATGTCTGACCTGGTATACGAACCCGGGCTTTTATGTCTAATAAGCCAACACACTACCTACTAGACTACGGCGACTCCAATGCTCCAATATTATAGAAATCCGACGTCGATCAAGTCTATTATTCTCGATATCGAACGCTAAGATACCGGTGATTAGATCCTTGATGTTAAAATTTAATGACGTAGAAAAAATTGTGACGTAGACTGCATAAAATTTTAAATCATTTTTGTATAAATTTTCTTTTTCGAGATGTATTCGTCAAGAAAACAAGAACAAATTACAGCAATAGTATTTTTTAGAACATCAGTTTACATTAATTAGTACTCAGTGTATTAAGAGCAATATCGGTTGTCAATTTCGTTTCAATTTTTGAAGTTGCGAGTGTATTAGTAAAAAAAACAGTGAGTGCGTTGAATATCGAAAGCCAAACATTGATTAAGAAACCCCTCTGTATCTACATATGTATATAGTTTTCTATTCCCAAAAACGCAATTTCAAAAGGGAATTTTCACCGTTTCCTTTTCAACGTTATCTTGACAGAGGTCATATGAGATACCAGCTGTTATGCTAGCATTAGTAATTTCATAATAAATAAGAGAGATTGAATATTTCAATAATGTGGAAAATTTTACAGAAAATAACCGTCTTAAATGGCACTCCACCGAAAATAAATATAAATCAATTTAAATTAAAACATTACTCAACATTGTTAAATAGAAAACAAGTAAATATATACACGTACAAGAATTTGTAAGTTTATTTGCAGAAAATATTAAAAAAAATTGTGTTTTATAGTTGAAGCAATTCCAAAATGAGTATAAAGCGGTAGTTAGATTATTGTCCAGAACGCTGGGCGTAAGCCCTAATACGATTCGTCAAGTGCACTTAAATCTATACTCTAATTCATCTAAACATGATAATGAAAGCAATAAAGCGGAAAAACCTGTAAAAGATTCGGCTGGCAGTAGTGATCCTAACTCCGGATCGACAGGTGGGCCAAATGGCAAAAAAAGTGATAATGATGATAAAATCAAGTCTTTGTTAACGAAAACAATCATGTGGATGTTTACCATTTACATGTTTGTCGCATTCATTTCATTGATTATGACTCCCCGCAGTGAACGTCCAGAGGTAAGAAAGTTCAAAATTAAGTATGTTTAATATCAAAGCAAAGTTTTTTTAGGGATCAACACGGTATGTTTCATGGAATGAATTTGTGCATCACATGCTAGCCACAGGAGAAGTTAAAGAACTCATAATTCGCCCGGATATGGAAATGATTACTATTATTTTACATGAAGGTGCTATTATTAAGGGAAGGAAAGTTTCATCAACCATATTTCATATGGCGGTGGCGGATGTTTCTAAATTTGAAGAAAAACTTCGTGACGTTGAAAAACGACTTGGCATCAGTGACGGTAATATAATAAGGAAATAATAATAATTTTCTCTAAATGATACCCTTTTTATTCTTGTATTTTTATATGTATTTTTTATAAAGGTATTCCTGTTACTTATGATCGACAAAGTGATGTTACTGGTCGCATTTTATTACTATTGCTGTTTGCTGCTCTTTTAATGGCGTTTTCATCTCGCATGAAAGGCGTTAAAAGTCCCCTTAGCATGGACTCATTTGTGAGTAAAATAGTAATACCGTTGTGTTGTTTGCTCTTACAAATATATTTCGTATATTAAGACCCAAATGGGCCGAGCCAAATTTACTTTAGTTGATCCGTATGAAGGAGGACGGGGTGTACTCTTCAAAGATGTTGCCGGGTTACAAGAAGCAAAACAAGAAGTTAAAGAATTTGTTGACTATTTAAAAAATCCCGAGAAATACCAAAGACTGGGTGCAAAGGTTCCTAAAGGCGCACTGCTTTTAGGGCCTCCAGGTTGTGGAAAAACTTTGTTAGCTAAAGCGGTTGCTACTGAAGCCCAAGTACCTTTTTTGAGTATGAACGGATCTGAGTTCATAGAAATGATAGGAGGTTTGGGAGCAGCCCGCGTGCGTGATCTTTTTAAAGAGGGCAAAAAACGTGCCCCATGTATTATTTATATCGACGAAATTGATGCCATTGGACGCCAAAGATCAGGAACAGAAAGTTTTAACCAAGGAAGCTCTGGGGAGTCTGAACAGACTCTAAATCAACTTTTAGTAGAAATGGATGGTATGGCATCAAAAGAGGGTGTGCTTATGTTAGCTAGTACAAATCGCGCTGACGTTTTGGATAAGGTGAGCAAAACAAAAGTGTTAAAAATTTATAAAACTTAGTCCATGATACATATTTACATTAATTAAACCATAAAGTAAAAAGCTCAAAGTTCCTATGATTAAATAGGAAATGGGCAGTAACCAGCAAATAAATTTATATATATAAAAAGGCTTAAGTAAATCAGAGTTAAATTTAGTTAATTAATTTTTACATCCCTCGAAAACGTTAGACAGATTTCGAAGCCAACGAAATTCAACATTTTTCATTGTTATATAAACATTATTTATGTTATTCGTATAAAAATTCAGTCTTGATTTGTTTTGATTTATTTAAAAATCGTATGAAAAATAGCTGCTTTTGGTGTGAAGTAAACTTATATACTTTCGGATCGTTAAGGGTTAAGCCCAGCGTTTTTTTATGTTGACGTTATTAGTTCCTAATTACCTGATATATAGTAGCATTAGCCCAATTGTTATTAATAATGTAAAAATAAGAAATAAATCTAATTTTGCAGGCACTTCTACGACCTGGCCGTTTCGATCGACACATACTGATAGATTTACCAAATCTTGAAGAGCGAAAGCACATATTTGAAAAACATCTATCCTCTATACAACTAGATGCTGAACCTAGTAAATATTCACATCGTTTGGCTCGCTTAACTCCTGGATTCTCGGGTGCTGACATTGCAAATGTGTGCAATGAGGCTGCTCTTCATGCTGCTCGGAACAGTCAAAAAAAGGTTGATTCCAAGAATCTAGAATATGCGGTCGAACGCTTGGTTGGTGGCACAGAGAAACGTTCTCATGCTTTATCACCAGTTGAACGCAAAATAATTGCCTATCATGAATCCGGCCATGCTCTTGTGGGGTGGTTGCTACCCAATAGCGATGTGCTATTAAAAGTAACTATAGTTCCGCGTACAAGTTTAGCTTTAGGTTTCGCTCAGTATACACCAAGTGAACAACAACTTTATACAAAAGATGAGTTATTTGATAAAATGTGTATGGCTTTAGGAGGACGCGCAGCAGAAAGTCTAGTTTTCAATAGCATTACTTCTGGTGCACAAAATGATTTGGAAAAAGTAACAAAAATTGCATATTCACAGGTAAAAACAAATAGTTGCTGCTTGTGATTATTTAATTTATTTGATTTTTAATTTAGATAAAAAAATTTGGAATGAACGAAAAAATTGGTCCAATATATATCAGTGACCCGGAAGAGACAGGTGGTCTAGACAAGCCATACTCTAAAGCTTTAGATAAAATGATCGATTTTGAAGCAAGAAATCTTGTTGCGGATGCCTATAATAAAGCTCAAAAAATACTTAAGGATAATCGTGACAAGCTAGAGAAGGTACACTACATATTTTCAAATTATTTACAGATTATCATATATTTTTATTTCTTTAGCTTGCTGAAGCTCTGTTGGAAAAAGAAACTCTCAACTACGAAGAAGTTGTTAATCTTATTGGCCCACCGTCTTTCGATGTCTCAAAGCGAACAGTTGAGCCAGTCGAATTTGAACAGACTCTTAAAAATTTAAGCAACGATACAAAATAAACATAACTTTACATTTCGCAAATATTGGCATTACAAAGTAGTGTAATATTATATGTAAAGATGATTTTCTTGTGGATAAAATAATATAATTCCTATGTTCTCTAAATCAAAATCAAGGAAATTTAAAAATACAGTTGAGCTTAATAAGAAATAATTGTCTGACGAATAAATATTATGAATGAGGAAAATTCAATTTTTTTTTTCAAATTACAAAATAGGTATTTTCTTATTGATGTTATACTTATTACGATTTATAAAGATTTTTTTTTATCAGTTAGCCTACGGCAAATTCATATAAGGTAGCCGGAACTCTACAACAAGTACAACAATGCAAAAACAACAGGCATTTTGTTTTTGTAAAACACTCCGGCTGTCAAAATAGGAAGAAAAAAAAAATGGAAAAGAAAAAAAATTAACAACAAAACACACACGCACAACAAACACACACAAATTTTGACAGTCGTAGTAGTATCAGCTGTTTAGATAATCCCACCGGTTACATGAATTCGCCTTGAGTTAGCCGATGTTTTAAAGAAATGTTAAAAAATTATTAAAATATCATCTCATTTTTTAGTTCTATTTTCATTAATTTTTTGATAAAAGTTTTGTACAAATTTCGTTTAAAGGTATTTTGAAAGCCTTTCTCCAGAATGGAAACTGTCTCGAGCTTACATAGTGCCCATTCAGTGCTATCAGAACAGCGTAAAACTCTACATAAATTACTACTCTACCACTTCAGGCAATCCGTTCACAAATCAGCGCCGTTGTTCTAGCGATCGTTAAGACCTCAGACGTGAATACCATGCACACGTGATGTAGTTTCGAGTTACTTTCGATAAAAATGTATCTCCGCGTCATCCCCTTTTTCCATTTTCGATCCGTTAGTGAGTGTCCGCGCATCAAACTGCTGATATCACGATATTGCTCCTTATCCGAAAATACCACCGAATGCAACTTATTGAAATCCCATATCCTTACCATGTAGTACACTAAACCTGAAGTGGCGGTTGTACGCGACCTGACCTGTCTTAGCGTTTTTCAGTTCTTCATCGGTATCAAGCTCTCTTATACAGCATCGACTATGGGGTTAAGTCGAAGGACGAAATTCTCCAATTTATACCTAAGTATTCGCTTAGTGAGACTCACGTCTAAACATATATATACATACATACATAATTGGCCATTACAACCATTCAGTCAGGATTACGGCCTAGCTTCTCAACACCACTCATGTTGTGTGTGTTAATTTTATACTTGAGTGGCGGAACCTACAGTTTAAAGTCGACTCCGAACGACAGATTTTTTGAGAAGCTTTTCATGGCAATTTTATTTACTCTCAGAGTTTTTGACAGAAATCTGCTGAGAGGAAGCCCCCGAAGAAATATTTTTTCACATGTCGTTTGATGTCTGACCGGAAATTTGGACCGTGGTTTTTCGTCTAATAAGCCAACACACTACCTACTAGACTACGGCGACTTCGAAAAAGTAATACACAGTGTTCATATTGAGAAATCTTATTTGAAAGAACACAACAATAATATAAGGACTATATTTTCATATTCACCGATGCAACTAAAAACAGCGCAACAAAAGCCAAAAAAAAACACCGGAATATACTACTATGTTATCTGTAGAGACAATTGCAATAAACGAAGCTATCGACACAATTATGCAATACAACGGTTTCTTCGCAATTTGCACTGATTCTCATCTTCAAAAGCCATTCGCAATCTTTCAAACGATAATTTGAATGCCACGTTCATGAGAAACATTCTAATTAATAATTATAGGAGAATAATTCTGATTTGGACACCAGGGCATTGTGGAATAAATGGAAATGAATAGGCGGACAAAATAGTCAAAGAAGCAGCATACGATCCACTCGTTTCCACCTACACCTATAATATTGCTGACACCTACAAACCCCTAACTCACCTCCTACCTTAGCAAATTCATTTTTTTAAATACAACGTCAGAGTAGTATAAAAATATTAATCCAAGAAAAACGACTATATCCGACTTTGGGGAAGAAGGTGATGTTAATAGATTAGACCTAATTAAAATTTTAAGGATCTAAGGATCACGTGGCTATTGATCGGCCATGTAATTGCAACATCCGCCCAATTAAGCTCCTAGAGCACATCTTCCAGTCCTGTTTTAAACCCCTAAAACTTGCTTAGATACTTTCAAAAATGCAATGAACCTGTTATCCCTCCTAGCCTTTAAGAACCAATATACAATCTCAATATATTTTATTAAAAAAGCGAAAACTTATCCATTAATACAGACCAATGCATTGAACCTAAGACCTATTTGTTATAGCCTTTAATTTATACATTAGTTAATAATTTGCTTTGTTTCCGCCTCATACAACCTTCTAACCGACCTGCGCCGCCTTGAAGTTGACTTCGCTTATATCCAGGAAGTTTAGATCCTTAGGGATAAGGATTCTGGGTTCAAAGCGATCCTGATTATAGGTTACTTGTTTCCAATATAAGCGATAAGGCTTGTATAATTTGTTAATCACTCCTTCCTTTTGTACAGGTAACGTAACAACTGTGGAGTACAGAAATGACATTGGGATCGAACTGATGCTGTCATTTGTGTATATGCCGTATGAGGCTGTCAATGTCCATCACACCCAATGGGGAAGTGCGGACATAAATATTAGGGGTGAATCGATTTATATATGTTTATATCTAACGTCGGCAATACGCCGACTTTTAGAAATCGTGTTAGGGAAGCTATAATTTATATTACACTCTCTAACATGGATAGGTGTATGATTAGGCACCGGAGGGTTTCAGATGAGTGTTCCTTCTCGGGTCTTTAATAAGGCCAACTGGCTGAGTTTCTGCCAAAGTATTTAGGGTGTTGACGATGTGGCTCTTTTCCGTAGGATATTGTCTAAGAACCCCAAAATCTTAGGCTTCGTCCAAAAGAACGAAGGTGCGTGGACTGCCTCGAGAAAAGAAACCCTAGAGCTTCTACTGAACACTCATACTTGATCCTGTAATGCTTGACGCCTGACTTGCAAGAAATCATTACCAGGCATGGCGTCAAATGGGCTATAAGTTGGTTAAGCCTTTTAAGTCGCCTAGCCCGGATGGTATCCTTCTGGCTCTACTTTAGCATGCTACTGATATATTATATGAACAACTGGTGAGCGTATATAGAGATTGTCTCGGTGTAATGTACTTGATTCTTGGAAAAATGTGCTTGTGGTATTTATACCAAAAGCCGGGAAAGCCAACCATTTCGGCCATAAGGATTATAGACCGATATCGCTTTCATTCTTTCCTTTGAAAGCTTTAGAGAGACTTATCGGTCCCTGTTCAGTACGTCGCAACATGCTTACGTTAGGGGTAAGTCGATTGAGAGTGCTCTTCATGATGCGGCAGGCTTTGTTGAGGCAAATTTGGCTAGGGGTGAGTACACTTTGTCAACCATCTTAGGTATTAAAAGGTTTTTAAGAATATTACTACCACTGGATGTACTATCGTTAAGTGTGCAACCAGGGGTACTCCACATGGCTGGTACGTGGCATATCGCTGGGGGAACTGATGAAATCTGCACTTGGGATTTTATCCTCTTGCGCTGCAAACTGTGGTCCGGATATAAGTCCCTTGTTTTGTTCTTGCGTAAGTACAAAATTGAAATCTTCAGATTACTGAGATTAGGTGGTAGGGAGCTTCCGTTGTCTTCTGAAGTTAAGTATCTCGGTACTGTTCTAGATAGCAAGCTGAAGTGGAAAAGGAACACCGACGAAAGAATGAAGAAGAAACTGAATGTTTTTTATCGCTGTAGGAACTCCATAGGTAAGAGCTGAGGTCTTCCACTTAGGGCCATTCACTGGATACATCTGGCGATTGTTAGACCGGTTATTACTTATGATTGTGTGGTTTGGTGAAGTGCCTTGGATAAGACTTGCCAACGGAAAATCTTGGATAAGGCTCAGCGGTATGCCTTCTTGAGTATCACTGGAGTGAGGAAGAGTTGTTCTCAGACTGTTCTTGATAATATGCTCTGCTTGACTCCACTTGACTTGTATGTCAAATAGTGTGCACACGTCTGAGGGAGTCGGGCTGCTGGAAACTGAGCTCGATAGGACACTATGGAATTCTGAACATTGTCTTTCCTGAGGTAAGGTACGAACCTTTGAAAGAATCCACCGCCGACTATATTATGCCTGAGGCTATGTTCCTGCCTGGTTTAAGGGTACTCATAAAGGATAGGGCACTATTGAATGGAGGGGTATTCCAGGGACAGAAAGGTATATCCATCTTCACAGATGTATCGAAGTTAGATGGAGGCACAGGTGCTGGGGTTTCCTGTAAGGATCTCGGTCTTGAACCTCCCTTTAGGTTAAAGGATGACTGTAGCGTTTTTCAGGCAGAGAATGCAAAGAGTCCATACGGACCTTTGGACCAGCTCGAATCCGTCTATGCTGGGTTCCGGGACATAGCGATATACTTGGCCAGTGAGCCGGCGGATGCTCTCGTTGGATTAGGTTCCCTTTCCGAGGGTGATTTGATAGTTGGCATTGATCCCCCAATCTGCCACTTCTACGGCCTCATCACTGGATGGGAAAGAGCAAAGGCATTTGGGGAATGGATCGGGATGTTATGTGTCTGGGTGTCTATGGCCTGCTATAGACAGTGATAGCATAGGTTTACTGCTGGGCTTAGATAAGGCCAGTCTGAAGCTAGTTATTGGTTTCATTACAGGACACTGCGAGATAAGTTCCCTGATAATGATCTGGAATAGATCACAGCCGGACTATTACTGGTTATGTTGCAGAAAAGGTGTTCGATTGTTTCGAAACGAAATATTAAAGAAATGTTCGATAGTTTCGAACACCTCTTCTGCAACTGTCCAGCCCTTAATGGGTTGAGGACCCTGGGCAGGGGTTTCTTCGAAAAAAAAAACTTTTTCATGGCAATTTTATTTACCTTCAGAAACTTTGCCAAAAATCTGATGCAAGAAATATTTTTTAATATTTCGTTTTGTTGGAGATGTCTAAGCTGAGATTTGAAGCGTGGCCTCACTTTTAATAAGCCAACGCACTACCTACTGGACTACGGCTACTACCGTTTTTTATCGTTTATTTAATTTAATAAACAATAGAAAACAATTGCTAGTAAAAGAAGTTATAATATAAAATTTCTTAAACTGTAAATTTCCGTTAATTATATTATTTATTTCGTCGTTATTATATTATTGTACTATTCGATGGCGAATTGTACCAAAATGGTATAATTTCTCATCGCTGTCACAAGTATAGAGTAAATTTTGTACTTAATTTATTTATATGTGAACCGCCCTGTCAGCATTTTTTCTTTCTTTCCAAACAATGTCAGTTGCAGAACCCTATCATCATTTATTATGGTGTTCGCGCCTTTTTCTTTGTGACATTTGTTTTCTTTAGGGGAGGTGAAATAATAGTTTTATGTGTGATATTTAGAAGAAACAAAATAGTTTGGGACCGAAATTGGTCATGTAATTGTGAAATAATAGACGAAATTAAAGGGATCTTAAAATATTAAATGTGTTGGAAAACAATTGTTTAGATTTTCAATGAATTAACAACTATTTGAATTGACAAAATATTAAAAATATTGGTAAGGATTGTAACCAGATACAGTTTACAATGACACAGTCGCGGGAAGATGGCAGCGAAGCCATACGTACTAAGTTTGAAGATTTATGTAGGGAGCTTAACATGGATCGGGAAACTGAGGAATTGGCATGGAAGAAATTTATTGAAATTTCAAAAAAATGTTCTCTGGAGGTATGTGTTGGAGTTATTATTATTAAAAGTATTCCTAATATTAAAGTATGAATAGGGTGATCAATTGCATTGGTTTTGCTGCGCACTCTATGCAGCATGCAGAGGTTCCTATACTCCGACCGTAGGTGGTGGCACAAATGACGTGGTTTTAGGCAATTGTATTTCGGTCATAAAGCTATTACGTAGTTGTAATATGAGGTAAGTGGGCATTGAGTTCCATTGCAATTAACTTTGTAGAATGAATTTTCTTTTGTAGTATCCATGAATTTACAACTAAAATGAGGAATTGGCATGAAATGGCCAAATTACCAGAATCGTTTCTGAAACAAATCAATAAAATGGAACGCAGCTACAGCATCACTTCAAATGTATTTATGCGGTACAGTGATATATTCGAGCAACTTTTCACTCCTTCACCTAATGAGAAAAAGAATTGTAAATTCAGGTAAACAGTGGTATAGCGTTTTCATATAGATTGTTAATGTTTTACATTAAAATTGCATTTAGATCGGCTAAGTGTCCACATGGAAAATTATTTGAAATTTGCTGGTGTTTATACCTTTGTGCTAAAAATGAAAACCCAGTCAGTCAAGTAACTGATATTGTAATGTCTTTTAATCTTCTAATATGCTGTATCAATTTGATTTATAAAAATGTCTTGGCTGAAAATCCTGATCTCATAAGTACCAAATTTGTGGGCATTCCTCCGAAGTGGGGTAAGCCAGACTTTGATGCCAGAATAATAAAGGACTATTGCATAATAGAACCTCTGTGCAGTATGACAAACGCTTCGCCACATGACGCTAAAAATATGAAGGAAACGTTTAAGCGTATTATTAAAAAGTTTTTCGAAACAAATGTAAGTTGAATTATTCCAATATTTTTTAATAGATATCGAGCATCTCTTAATTATTATATTTTTTTGTTCAATAAGACTCTTTATGGTAGTGAGGACAATATAGTATCAACAAAAAATTTTGAACGTAATTTAAGATCTCTCAAAGGCGCCTATGAACAATACGTATTAAATATGGCTGAATTGGACGAAAGAATACTCTTAGATTATCGAAAAATCCATAATAATAGTTCATGTAAGTTTTTCTTATAACTACTCACAATCAAAAATCATAATAATAGGAGGATTGACACTGTCTGCAAATATAGAAAAATAATTAAGCAAACAATATTTATGGCAAGCATATTTACTTACTTAACAAGTGAAATACTTGATTGAATTAGTTCAGTAATTACATTTTAACTGAAACTACGTCAGTATTTGAATAAGAAATATACGTTATGCAAAGTCTAACTTTGTTGCACTACTGCGTCGCACTGTGTTCTGATTTCACATAACGGTTGGCCAAAAATAGAGCAGTTTACAGACATGAAATTAAGCACACTTACTTGAATTGATAAAACATAGTCGAATCCAAGGTTTTAAAAAATTCCGAGCTAGGATTCATGTCCTTCCCTGACATAAACATTAAAAAAACTTGGATCATATTTAACATTTTGACCAAATTTGAATCTATTCGGAGTAAGGACACTGCAGGATTCAAAACGTCCGTTTTCAAAAATTATGAGAATTTTACAAAAACTTAAATTTTCGTGATGTAGTTTCGTAAATGAAACACATAACATTCCCAATAGGTTAATTAAATTTTGTTACGAATGGGAGCAAAAAAGTACTTATTTACTTCAATCGCTTATCATTCACATAAAATAAGGTTGGATTTTTACTTTATAAATTTAATTATATTTATTTAATTAAAAAAAATGTCTTAATATCAAAATTTGTTAAAAGTTTATTGCATCAGTATAATTTTACATTAGAAAGTTAGTTAATCTGGTCAATTTCGCATGTCAGCTTCAAATCTGCTTCTTGTACGCAAGAGTTTGTTCCAATTATTGTTGAATTTTAATGTAAAAAACTTATTTTGCTCCTCAGAATAGAATAATACCCTTTGCAAACGATTTTCTATATATTGTTTAATTTTATTCATCACAGTACTTTAGTTTTTATCTCCATTCAGAGGTTGAAATTTTCAGGAATCTGAAGGGATGTTATTATGTTGGCATTAAAAAATGTTATCCTAAAAAAAATTGGAGCAAATAGGAGCAAAAGGTACCAAATTGAAATTTTGAAATGGTACTGAACTATAACAAAAAGTACTTTTTGCATCAAATGGTACTTTTATATAAAAAAGTATTTATTTATACTTAATACATGTACGGAATAGAATAGAAAAACTAACGACTAAAAATGTTTCTAATATACAAAACAAAAACAGTTGGTTCGGAACTGAATTTTTCAACACTGATGTAATATCGTCATCGACAATCCAAAAGTACGTAATATCACTTTTTCTAATTTTACAGGAGAAGCAAAAAACGTTATAAAAAACGTTGCACATGTCGGTACGTTATTCTGAATTATTGAAATAAAAACGTTATTTTTGGTCGCAAAAATCTAAAAATTGGTAGAAATATGTTAGATAACCCTTACGAGTCATAATCAATCAAAAATTCGATTATAATTTTTTTTGATTATATGTACTCTTGGATTTTCGACGATGATATATCACTATGAAGTAAATTTATTCAAAGTTTTTGTTTTCTTTTTTCTGTACTTTAGATGAATTATCTGGCTTAAAAATTGATCTTCATCCGGTAAGTTACATTTATATTATATATAAATTGTTATATGTATATACAGTCAGAGAGGTGTAAAGCTAAAGCTTTTTTGGGAATTCCTGCTATGCAGTTTTATTAATTTCCATTGATATGGAAATATTATATTAAAAATACAATTAAATTAAGTTTGTTGACCGACCGCTATTCTGTATAATAGCTTGTAGGCAACAATGCATTGACAGTATTAAATTTGCCATGTCAGAACTTATTTCTGAGCCTAAATTTTTAAGGGCATGTTTAGTACTTTCTTGCTAGTAAGTTTTCTCTTGTCAAAATGTTTAAATATTTTAGACAGAGTTCTTTTACTTTGCCTAAAGCATCTGCTATATAACTTCCAACTTATTAATAAAAATGCAACTAATAACAAATTTTTGATGGTAAACAACAAGTTATGAAGACTAATAAAATTGCTGCATAGCTGGAATTTGTAAAAAAAAAGCTCAAGTTTACCTTAAATCATAAGAAGTATATCTTATATACATACATATATATTTTTTAATTATCATTGTTATCCATTGTTTAAGGATATTAAATCTCTAATGCCAAATACTCCATATACACGAAAGGAGAGTTTGCCGAGCAAAGAAGGCATTTTCGATCCGGTATCAAATGCCACTAATAACGTAAAAAAATTAAGAGAAATATCCGGTATTACGGAACCTTCCGAATTTATAAGGTAATATATTGATAAAAAGCATTATGACATTGATTATTGCATGAATTTATATACTTTTTTTATTAACTAAAATAGGAAAGCCACTGGTGATGAGGTTATAAAAAAAATTGTGGAGAAATTAGATTTCATGTCCAAAGTGTTTTATAACAAATTTCCAAATAAAGAGGAAGCAGTGAATAAATTTCATTTGGCAAGATCGTTATATTACTATTTATTGGATAAGATTCTAAATTTTGAAGCAAGAATTAAACCCATAGATCTCAAAAGCTTATTTCAAAAGGACAGTTTTAACATAACATTAATAGCATGCAGTGTTGAGATTGTGCTTGATGCCTACGACTCTCCTTTAAAGTTTCCATGGATATTGGACTGCTTCAGTATTAACGCCTTTGAGTTTTATAAACTAATTGAAATCATAGTGCGCAGTCACGATGGAGTCCTTAATAGAGAGCTCATAAAATGTTTGAATCGAAAAGAAGAGACATGTTTAGAATCCTTGGCTTGGCAGAAAAGTTCACCGCTTTGGGAGTTGATTAAAAAAGAGCCTACACCTTTGCCCACATGGTCGGAAGTGAAAGTGGGACATATCAACAGTAGTGAACCACAGTGTGAGTTATTCCAATGAAATTAAGTTATTGTTATTAATTGTGTATATTTTAGTACAATCGCCCATGAATTCAGCATACGATACATTTAGTACTTCAACAACAACTATTAATGAATCTGTGCGTCGGGATCTTTTTAATACTTCAAAAGGTAATGAAGAAAAATATTTTATACATTAATGTATTAGAAGCAATAGTGAGTTAACATTTTTAATTTAAGAATCTATGCAAATAATAGAAAAGTCTAAAAGTGATAATCCTAAACCATATTATCCTACTAAACGGTCAATACCATTAAAACTTTTCTTGAGAAAGGTAATGTAATAATCAAAATTACTTTTGTAATTGAATTATAATTAATAATATTATATAATAATTACAGTTTTACAAACTTTCTTGGGTACGTATTGAAGAATTATGTAAAGAACTTGAATTGAACGAAGACATGATTTCCAAAATATGGACTCTATTTGAATATTCCATAACTCAAAGAACTGAACTCATGCAAGACAGGCATCTTGATCAAATTTTTATGTGTGCAATATATCTTTACATTAAAGTATGTGTA
This sequence comes from Sarcophaga rosellei, assembly GCA_930367235.1. Lineage (NCBI taxonomy): Eukaryota > Metazoa > Arthropoda > Insecta > Diptera > Sarcophagidae > Sarcophaga > Sarcophaga rosellei. Next base: position 52,758,871 of record OV884018.1, on the reverse strand, counting down.
CTTTGTCATTGAAAAATGTACCTAACTTCAGAGTAGTAAAACTTATTTAATTTGTAGGTTGGTGAAGTTAATGGAAAATTTTTCAAAGACATTATGAAATTTTATAGGAAACAGCCACAGGCCACAAGTAGTATTTATAGAAAAGTCTTTATAAAAACTGATGAAACCGGAGCGAAAAGTAAGTAAGGAATGTACGCAATTTAATACTTTAATAACATAAACGTATTCTCATTTGTTTAGAAGACGGAGACATTATACAATTTTATAACGAAATTTATATGCAAAAAATGACACCATATGCATGGAATTTTAGCCGAAAACAAGATAGAACAGTAAGTTGAATGAATATATTCAATTAATGTTCAATATTTTTATTATTATTATTTATATATTAAAAAAAATAATAATTTTAGGAACATGATCTTTTGTTGTCACCTCATCCGACTGAAAAACAAACTATTCCGAGACAGATATCGAACAATCATTCTTTGTTTGTTCATTCTATTGAAAAAAATGAAATCGACAAATACACAGCATCTCCTAATCAACTGACATTTCAATTTAGCCGCAGTCCAGGAAAGGTAATTAATTGTTTGTGTAGCTACTACATATATGCAAGTGTATAAAAATTTGTATATACATAAATATTGAATTTCTTTAAGGAACTTGAGAAAATGAGTGCAATAACAAGTAAAGGAAAACGTGCATTTATTGAATTGTCAGATTTGGACAGAAAGAGACCAAGGGTATCTGGAAATCATGCACTTTTAAAAATAATGAAAGACCGCCAAGATGAACGTAATTAAGTATATATATATATATATTATATATAAATGCGCATCAATTATCCATTGAATAGTTTTAAATTTCATGAGTTCTGATTTTCAATGACATTTGAAGCGAATGATATTGAATTCATGTTTGTATATATTTAGAGAATGCTTAATTAGCATGTTAATATACATACGTATACATAAGTATATCATATTTTAATATTAATCTAAGATTTTCTTTTAATTTATATTGTCATTAGAAATTGTTGGCACTCATATACTGATTTTTTTTAATTATTTTGTTATTATAAGAAGTAAAAGTCTACTCATTATTTTATTATATGTCATAACCCATATACTTGAATTCACAATCGTTATTTTTACAAAGATTTCTTAGAATGAATTAATAAATTTATATATGCACATACATATATTTATTTTATAAAGTAAATATTTTTCTTTTTAATGGCTTATAATACCATGCATTTAAATAATTAAGATATATTGGAAAAAGTATCAAGAGATATACAATAACTGACTCATATCAGTGTTCTTTACAGAGCAACATTGGGTGTATCTTATTCTAAGTTCTTTTTTATCTTTTTTTTTTTCTTGTTCTTCATTGTAGTCCAATGAACCAATAAGTTTAAAAGTCTTAAGTCTAAAACTAAAGATATATATTAAATTTATCGGACAAGTGTTAAATTAGGTAAACAAATACGATAGTTGATGTCTTTAGATCATGTTCATCAATTTATTATGGTCAGGATGATTCAATATACCATTAACTATCGTTTACGCATGGCTTAAGATTTCCATATTAATGGTAAACTTAAACCTTTAGGAATTTGTAATATACCAGGGTGCATCTTTGATTATGCGATTTCCACGTTAAACTACAATTGAGGTGAAACCCCAAGTATTCAACATGGGCGTTTTATGCTATTGATTTAATTTTGTGGTTTTATATGAACTTTTAAAAATGCAGAGTCGTCAGCGAACGTGGAAGTGTGAATTTTTACTCTTATTGGCCTGTCAGAAATATATATAAAATATTAAACAGGGCCAAGAATGCTACTCTGAAGAACGACGGAGTTAATTTAATGAAGGGAACTTAAAACGTTTCCTTCTTAAAGTATAAACTTTCTGTTACTTGGGAAAACATTTATAAAGATTTTTTCTTCAAAAGATCCTCTAAGCGTAATATAAGTTATGAATTTGTTGCGCCGATTTCTTATTCCTAAGCCTAAATTGATGATTTGAGATATATCCACATTAATTTAATAAAGGTTTTAGCATAATTTCGAGTTAGGTAGAAGACTAATTGGTCTAGTATATGAATAACCCTTGGTATGGTCCTTACATGTCTTCGATCACCCGGAGATATAACGACCAATATCCATTTTGAAATTGTGTTAGAAAGTATTTACACCTTGGGTAAAATAAGTCGAGGACCCTAATAAGAGTGCTTTGGCTACATAATTGGCCATTACAACCCTTCAGTCAGGATTACGGCTTAGCTTCTCAATATTGTATATATTGATGAAATTGCAATGTTTTGTTGGAAATCTTCAAGGCAAATACTTGTAGCTTAAAGATAATTTTCACATTAATCATTCATTTGACAGAAATTTTAACATTTCCTGCATCATACTGCTAAAAGTGTTTGTAAAGTTATTTGCCAATTGTACGAGCGTCTGAATTGTGATCTCTGAGACGGTTTCGATTGGGGTAAGGTTAATTGATGGCTGTGAATTTTGTGCTGAATAAAATTTTACAACTCCAACACTATAATAATTTTATATGTTTTAAATTAAAAACAGAAAATTCAAAATGGTAACTCAAAAAATTGGTGGTTGAATAACGAACATTAAAATTTATTTACTCGAAATTTATTTTTAATTACCGGTTTGATGTCTTTTGGTGGCAGGAATTTCTAAATGTTTTTTAATAGAAAAGACTAACTTTTTGGTAATTTCTGTTCCAATGATCCAACCATCTGTAACAACGATATCTTTGGACATTTTCTTAATAGTTATTACTGTGATTTTTTTTTTAATATACCAAAGTTCGAAGTACTCATATTCATTCGTAACAACATATACGATGTTGATTTCGACTCTCCATAACTCAACATATAGTTAGGTTATGTTAGAGGACGTGTACTTGTCAATTGAGGCAAGTACAGTACCCGGAGGTCGATTAACGTTCCGAAGAAGGATAGGAAAAAGGAGAATAAGAAGGAAGGGAGAATGAGAAGCGAAGGAATTACACAGACCAAACAAAAAGGGGAGAACGCGGCTACACTGATGAAGCCCTAGCACTTTTCAAAAACCTCAAGTTACTAATAAATCTGTGGAGAGCCTTGATGTTGGCTCTCGACACAATTCAAACCCTCAAAGAAGACCCCGCCAAGGGTCCTCAACCTACCAAGGGCTGGGCAGTTACAGAGGAGGTGCTCGACAGTCTTCAACTTCTCATCGCAACATACTCTGCAGTAGTCCAGCTGGAATCTGTTCCAGATCTCCGTCAGCGAACTAATGTCTCAGTGCCCTGTGATAAACCCGATAATCAACCTTAAACTGGCCTTATCCAATCCCAGGCCATAGACATCGAGAAGCATAACAACCCGATCCGTTCCCCAAACGCCTCTGCTCTTCCCCCTGACCCATCCATCGATGAGTTGGTAGAGGTGGCAGATTGGGGGGTCAGGATCAACTATTAAATCGCTCTCAGAAAGTGAACCTAACCTAGCGAGAGCATCCGCCGTCTCATTGCTTAGTACTCCGCTATGATCTGGAACCCAGCATAGACGTCCTTAACGACTCCTTGCATTCGCGAACGAGCCGTGATTTGCACCAGACCTACGCAATGGCCCTTAGGGCAGCCTGACTGTCAACAAAGATCATGTAAGATTCCGAATTCAAAGCGCGGGCAACAACTGTGGTCTCAACAGCCTTCAAGATTGCGAAAATCTCCGCCTGAAACACGCTGCAGTCATCATTTAACCTGAAGTGAAGTTCAAAACCGAGTTCCTTACAGAAAACCCCAGCACCTGTACTTCCCCTAACTTCGACACATCTGTGAAGATGGTTATATCTCTCTGCCCCTGTAGTACCCCACCATTCCATTGTGCCCTTTCCGGTATAAGTATTCTTAAACCAGGCAGGAACATAGCCTCAGGCACAATATAATCAGGTGACTTTTTCCGAAGGTCCATACCTCCCATCGGGAAAGACGACATTCAGAACTCTGGAGTGACCTATCGAGCGCTGTTTCCTGCAGCCCGCTTTCCTCAGACGTATGAAACTTCGCGCCGCACAACGCTTGACATATAAATCAGGCGGAGTCAGGCAGATCACAGTGTCGAGAGCAGCCTGAGGACAAATCTTCCTCACTCTAGTGATACTCAAGGAGGCAATCCGCTGAACCTTATCTAAGATTTTCCGTTGAAAACTCTTATTTAAGGCACACCATCAAACAACGCAACCATAAGTAAGAACCGGTCTAACAATCGCCAGATATATCCAGCGAATGGCCGTTGGCGAATGACCCCAGCTCTTACCTACGGAGTTTCTATACTGGTAGAGAGCATTCAGTCCATTCCTCATTCTTTCCTCGGTGTTTCGTTTCAAGTTCAGCTTGCTGTCCAGGACAACACCCAAGTACTTGACCGCAGTAGACAACAGAAGCTCCCTACCACTTAACCTCGGCAACCTGAAAGTTCCAATTTTGTACCTACGCGAGAACAAAACTGGGTCCGTCTTATTTGGATTTATACCCAGACCACATTTCGTAGCCCATGAGGATAAAACTCCAAGAGCAGACTCCATCAGTTCCCCCAGCGTCGGCAAAAATTTTCCACCTACCAGAATAATCACATCATCAGTGTATGCCACAACCTTAAAGTCCTATATTCCAGAAGCCTCAAACCAACATTAGCAACCAAGAACCACAAAAAAGGGGATAGCACTCCTCTATGGCGTACCCCTGGTTGCACGGTTGATGATATAACATCCACCCAGATTCGATCGGATTAGTCTATTACCCAACATGTGGGTGATAAACCGCACCAGAAAATCTGGGGCATGTCATCATCATGTCACATCATGAAGAACGCTCTTAACCGACTTACTCTTAATGTAAGCATGTTGCGACCTACTCAACAGAGACCGGTTCATGTTTGACCTCAAATATAGATCGATTAGTCTCTCCAAAGCTTTAAAAAGGGAAGGATGAGAGCGATATCGGTTTTTAATCCTTATGGCCTATGTGACTGGGTTTATCAGCTTTTGGTATAAACACCACAAGCACATCTTTCCAACGGTCATTATATTACATATTATTAAGTCGGGCATCATGCTAGCATTACAGAAGGGATCAGCTACGCCCAACGGGTAGCTATCTCGGAAAATAAGTGTTCAACAGAACCTCTAGGATTTCTTTTCTCGAAGTTGTCCACGTGCCATCGTTCTTTTGGATGAAGCCTAGGATTTTTGTGGTCCTTAGACAGCATCCTACCGAAACGAGCCTTTTCGGCAACATCCTCGATACTCTTGCAGAAACTCATCCAGGTGGTTCTCTTTGAGCGCTTTATTTCCCTCTTATAATCATTAAAACTGGATCTATATGCAGACCAGTCAACATCACTGCCCGATCTCTTAGCCTTATTAAAGAGTCTCCTATTACAACAGCGGGTCTTCGGAGTTCCGCGTTCTACCAGGCTGGCTGGCTCCTCTTACCCGGGTAAGTAAGAGGAGAAGAATCTCTATAAGAAGACAACAAAATATCCGTCAAAGATCTAACTCGATCATTGATGCCAGGAGTGGAATGACCCCTGAGAGCCCTAAGTTCCTTCTCCACAGCCTTCTCTTATTTGATCCAGTCGGTTCTTCTTGGATTCCTAAAAGGCTTATGAAGGCCACTAGATAGATTATACTGAAGGATATCAGTTGGTGATCAGAGAAGGAATATTCATCTGAAACCCTCCAGTCCTTAATCATAGACCTATCCATGTTAGAGAGCGTAATGTCAATTACCGCCTCCCTAATACTATTTCTAAACGTCGGAATGTTACGAACGTTACACGTGTTAAGCTTATTAAGAATAAAATTCATAATCGACTCACTCCTAGTATTTATATTAGCACTGCCCCATTGGGTCTTTTCCTCTTCGCATGCTACACCAGTAGTCCAATTAAGTCATCAGGAGGAGATGCGGCCTCATACGGTAAATACATATATGGCAGCATCAGATCGATCCCAAGGTCATCTCTGTACGCCACAGTTATTACGTCACCTGTACAAAAGAAAGGAGTGATTAACAAGTCTAATTCACCCCTAGTTAAAATACAGGTTCTTACCTTCTCATTTGTTTTAGGAACAAGTAACCTATAATCAGGATCACTCAAACCCAGAATCCTGTCCCTAAGGATCCAAGGTTCCCGGATAAGAGGGATATCAACTTCAAGGCGGCGCAGGGTGGTCAGCAGGTTGTGTGAGGCGTCTTCGCAATGACGCAGATTAATCTGCACCACTTTTAGCCTCCTCCGGATTCCTGGCACCACTTATGTCCGGATGACGGAATTTAAGGTGCGCTAACCCACACAACACTACGCCTCCCCTTGCTCCTAGCCATTGAAGCGAAATCTGATCAATTGCGATTCGAAGATCGCAGCCTTTCTTACCGTCACCAGTGAGAGTTCACAACTACCCACGAACTGGCGTTCAATCCATCATTCTGCTTTACAACAAGTTTATGTATACTGTTCACCAGCCTAAAAGTAGGCGGGACCCATACCGTCACTATTGGACGCAGAGGGAGGTCGGATTGAGGGATCACCTCCAATGGAGCACCAGGCCAGAGTTCACCAAGGCGCTTTACTGCTTACACAAGGGACTTTACAGTTCCCCGTTTTCACAGTCCACTACCTTGATGCCTGTGGACTAACCGATGGAGGATATGCGGGTATTACTGCCGTTGCAACTTTCCTCCAACATCCTATCTTTCAGGAGAGATTTTGCCATCTAAATCTGACCTATCAATGAAAGCCAACTGAAGGAAAGGATTAGTTCCCAGGCTCCCCTGTTTCTTAAGACGCTTGGAGCCGGAGAGAGGCACCTCGTCAGATCTGTTCCTCTTTATGCGATCTCCCTTGCGGGAAACCTGGATGGAAGACCTATACGTAGAAGCGCCCCCCTTCGTCTCCTTCGCCTCCTACCTTACATCCTTCCGGGATAAAAGATTAGCGGTAGTTTCTACCACCTTTCCCCATCCATTGAAGAAGGAACACCAACACCCTTACTCTTCACTGGAGGTTTGAAGACCATAGAGGTCTCATTTGCTGGCAAGGGTACAGAACCTTCATACCATTGCTTGCGGCTTGAGAAGTAGAAGCAGCACTCGTCCGCACTCAAGGGTCCGTTCTTCTAGCCAGAGTAAGCGCCCCGAGAGAAGACACTGCAGGGTATTTGGTCTCATACTGCGAAACACTGCCTCTGTGTCGAGCCAGCATCTTCTGCTCCTTAACAGAGAGGGAATACACATCACAGTTTGCAAATCTCCTCTAGACATTGCAAGCACTGCGATACGAATTTCTCTCCTTATACAAAGCGGAACGTTTCCCCACAGTTTTACCCCCCTTGTCAGACGAGATACTTTTTCCCACGCAGTCAGAATCAGTAGCTGATTGCACTATTGGGTTCGAGGCATCCTGTCTAGCAAGTGGGTTCCGTAAAGGGGAAGTAAGCACCTCACTGGTTCCAGTAGAAATCTAGATACGAGTGAAGGGGACTCTTTCGATGATCGTATTGTTACCGTCTTCATCCAATAGTGGGGAGACAGAGTCTGACTCCACGCACATATCTTCCGTCGAAGTGGGGATCGCCAAAACAGTCGCCTAAAGGACTCCCCCACTGTCGAAAGCCTGAATTCGCCCAATGAGATGGGACGCATCTAGTCCAGTTGATCATCATCGTTTGTCATGTTAAATTTCTTGTTCGGTTTGTCGTCCATATAAGTCCCACGAGTGAGGGGTAAAGGAGGTCTATAATGACATAGACCCCGCTAGCATGACAAGCACTTAGAAGAAAACCTAATACTCACTGAAGGCGCCCAGGTATCAGTGAGGCTCCATTATAATACAGTAGGATTAGACCCCCACTACAAACCATCCGATAAGCACGGGTCGCTTAACGATCGGGGTTAAAGGTATATAAGACTACATGTGTTCGGGCGAGTCGAAGAGATCACACAAGAGACATCAATTCGAAGACAGTCCTCTCACGATATTAGGGTAACCTTTAGTCATGCACCACATCCCCATCAGGGTGGGGATAGGTACACTTCAGCCCCCACATCGTGACAAGATTGTTACCCAGGTGGGGGAAGAATATCTTTGGGACATAAAAAATATATTTAATAACTAATTTTATTTTTTTTCTAATTTAATTTTGGAAATTATATGAAAATATTATAAATTGTGAATAACATAACCTTAAGTACAGCTGAAAAAGTATTTTGAGGGTTTAAAATGAAAAAATTATTAAACTAGTTTGACGGCTTTTACATGTTGAAAGTACTTTGAAAAGTCTTGGGTTTGTACGAGAGAAAGGACAAACGAGCGGAGGTTAGTTCACACTTTGATGTACTCTCAAAGTTACTTCGTCGTCTAACTATGATTGTATACACAACAAGAAAATATCAAGAGTTTGTAAAAATAAACTTTGAACATACAAAAGCGAAACAAAGTTTAAAAGAATGTGTAAAGAGCTTGTTAAAATTTTGCTTTTAGAATATTTTTTTCCGTGTAGTTTGTATGAAGAATATCGATAACTTTAATAAATTTGACTGCACTATTACAGTATAGTTTTAAGAATGGACAAATTGCAATTGGCTACAGAAAAAATTTTATTCCGTCTGCGTTCTACACCTATAAACAAAACAGCATATTCAGATATTTTTCATCTTCTAGAACAATTGGAAGAGCATGGATTTGAAAAAGAAAACCAGACAATACTTGAAGAGATACTTCGAATATTTAGCAGTATTTCGATTAATACATCTCCGGAAGATAATGGTTTAGTGGTTGGGTGTGTCATCTGGTTAACAGATTTGCAGAACCGAAAGAAATTGCCTCTATTGAATGAAACTCAATTTGATATACTATTTCAATGGCTTATGGAGCAAAATCTATGTTGCGGTGCAGATAATTTCTGTATCAATTTAATTGCTATAGAGTGGCTTTTTGCTTCACATCCAGAGAACAGAAATAAATATTTTGTTACGGTAGTTAAATACATTTTGAAACACATTACACGTCAAATATCAATTGACCTGTTAATCAATTTAATACAATGCCTCGAGAATATTATTTATCCTTTAAGGAATGTAAAATTATCTGACGAGCAAATTGAAGTTTGTAATGCAGCAGGTAATAGTGTATTAAATATCTTTTATGAAGAGTGGAAAATCGATGTGGAGAATATGAATGCTTTGAATCTGGTGCTGCAATCTTTGCAAATATTGAATGAAATTATTATTTCGAATTCAAGTTTTGCTAAAATTAAGGTTGCAGAATTATTGGGTCTTGCCAAGTCATATATGCATTTTGGTGTAGACGATAAAAACTGTTTTTTTGCAAAGCCACAAAAGTTGAGTGTTTCTCAGCAGGCACTTTATGATTCCGCTGAAGAAATCGAAGTTGGTATTAATTCAGAGAATGCAAGAATTAGCGGCGGCAAAACACCGAAGACGCGTAAACCCCGCACAGTTGTCAAAGAAACACGGATTAACGGTTATGGTAATGATATCAATCGAAATCAAAGTAGTAAAGAAAGAAGTCTACTTTTTGATATGAAAGTAAGCGATTCTGATGTATCAGATTCGGAAAATATCACGAATCGTATATTATTTGAAAGAAACAGGAAAGCGAAAATTCGTTTGGCAGCAATTAATTTAGTCGGCAATATTGCGCGTTTATTGGAGCGGAAGATTGTCTTTGGATATTGGCACGCGTTATTTCCAAATGGAACAGGTAAGTCACCATTAGAAAGCTTTTAGTGTTTGTTTATAATCCCAAATCAAAAATGCAAATGTCGATTACATTGCAACTAATATTATAATTTCATATACAATAAAAAGAAATATCTTTTATTACCTTTGGGTAGTCGTGCTTTTGATGTGTAGCCCTTGCGCTGACCAACTTCTTCCTCCTCCCTGATTTTGGTGGAACTTGGTCAGTACAGGGACTGTGTTCACCGGTAGCGTCACAACGGGCCTCTATGCGTGCTCAAGTGAGCTTTGTGAGCTACCACTCCGACCTAACCTAACCTATTACCTTTATAGCTTTTCTGATAGAACTTAACACGTTGACTGCCTACTACGAGACAACTTGTAGATTGCGTTCCCTTCTAGGGTACTGATAACTGATAGATAACTTGTAGATTGCGTTCCCTTCTAGGGTACCAACTACGAGTTATCTCGTACTCACTAAACTGTCATTTTTGTGTAGCTACGAATAAAATCGTATTATATCAGTATCGATAGATGGCTTCTGGGAAAAGAACAAAAAGTCAATGTTGGCGTGCGTGGCCAGTTTTCTGAAAATTGCCGTGGCAGTCAACGCGTTAATTAGTAGAATGTGGGACACACAGGCACGCTTAAAAAGTTTCAATGGAAGACTTCTCGAAAGCGAATTGAATATTAGTGAAATACTCGAGAGTGAGTTGTTGCAATTATGGCTCTCAGCTTATTGCAACTAAATTCTTGCGGTTACCAATCGTCGCTTAGTACAATGTGAACTGCATTCTCAGCATGTCCTAGATTAAATTGGTCATAATGACTGCATTCCATGCACCAATTTTTCAATTGTACCTTTAAGGCAATAAAAATTCTGCCGAGAGATTTCAGTTAAGGGTTTCTTCGCTCACAGTGGTTTACGGTTTGGAACAGAATTATTCTTCACAGCATCAGCATAAAATACGTAACTGAAGGTTGTTTGATTTATTTGGGTAAAAATACCAATAATAATAACTGAAGGTTGTTTGATTTATTTGGGTAAAAATACTAATAATAATAGTAGAAGCTAGTGGAGATAATTAACCGGGTTCATCTTAGCAGTGTGATTAGGATCAAGTCTTGGTTTCCGTACCATGGATCATTTGTCGAATGAGTACACTGAACAACTTCTGTAATTGGATGTTTAATTTCCACAAATGCATTTTTCTATTACTGCATTTTTAATAAAATATGTCGCCTTTAGGTTTGTCACATTTTTGGTTCCTTGGGAGTCACCGTGACTCCTAACATTTAAGGCATTAAACTTGTCTTATTCTTTTATTATTATTCTTTATTTTATTATTATATTATTTTTATATTATCACATTTAAAACATTTTTAATATTGAACCTCAGGTTTACTAAACCCTTTACCTCCTTTGATAGATGTAAATTGTTTTTTTTTTTAACTTAGGAACAATAATTCGGTATTATTTTCCGATGTTTAATTGTATTTTAGTTTCGTCAACATTACCACTTTTTTTTTGCTGTAACATAAGCGAATTCTTTTCAATAGCAGAATTTTATTTTTTGTTGGTTATTTTTTCTCTGAGTAATTTACCTCAGAAGGCTTTTCTCAATTTTGTCGATGTGGTGGGTTCATCAATTTTATCTGCGAGTATCAAGGAGCAAGTCGCCGTGGTCTAGTAGGTAGTGTGTTGGCTTATTAGACGAAAGGCCCGAGTTCGAATCCCAGGTCAGACATCAAAACGAAAATATGAAAATATTTCTTCGGCGACATCCTCTCAGCAGATTTCTGGCAAAAACTCTGAGAGTAAAAATTGCCATGAAAAGCTTCTCAAAAAATCTGTCGTTCGGATTCGACTTTAAACTGTAGGTCCCGCCACTCATGTATAAAATTAACGCACACAACATGAGAGGCTACTTTTGAAGACTTAAACGTCTTTCCCATTTTAGCACTGTTATATATCTAATTTACGCGTCTCAGGGTTTGTATTACTTTTTTCTTTAAGAATTTTATAACTTGCCTTTGGACTTGTTGTAGTCTTGTTAGTAGTTGTCACACTCACTGCACTGGACAACGATGATCAGGATGATAATATCTGACGCCATGGTGAACTTAACACAGTGCATGTATTTTGGCTATTAGTTCCACTTCCACTGTTAGGAGATTTGTGCGAACTCATTAATCAAAACTCGACACTAACAACACTGTTCCATTGTTTTTTACTATTATTTACAAATATAAAAATCTTCAAAACCCAGTTTGATTTTATATTTTGTCGTCCCTGTATCCTGTCCAATCCTGAATGTTTCTAAACCCGTATATCTCTCTTCTGCCTCTGCTTCAGCGTCCTTCAATTATACTTTTTATTATGGATTGTATAAATTTGTATTTTTCATTCCTCATCAGATGACCCAAATATGCGATTTTCCTTCTTTTGACCGTTTTCAGTAGTTGTCTGTCGATATTCATTCGTCTAAGAACTTCCTGGTTTGTAATGTGGGAAGTACACACAAAGTTTTTGCTAATGATTTTTGTATCGGCACTCATGCAACTAATACGACAGAATTTAAAAGATGTACTCATTTTGATGCAGTTGTAAGAAAGTGACAAAGAATATAATTGACTCAGAGATTAATATAGACTTGTATAAAACTGTAAGGTGCGATTCGCATAGCAGATATACTGGTGGTGTAATCATATATGTCCATGAAATGATTGAATTTAAAAAAGTATATGTGAAAGCTATTCCAAATAACCTATGGTGTTTAATTATAAAAACAAAAAAACTGACTAAAAATTGGAATTTTGGTGTTGTTTATAGATCACCTAGCGGAAGTTGTGCGGAATTTATAGATAATTTGAACCTTATTGTTGATCAGAACATTAGTCTGCGTGAAAATAATATTTTGGTTGGTGATTTCAATATTGATATGAATAAAAACAATTTGTATTCAAATAGACTAAATGAAGTTTTTTTAAATGTGGACATGACACAATGTGTAAAGTTTGACACAAGAATAACTGAACATAGTTCTACTAAAATTAATTTAAAATAAACTGTGATAAACTTGAAAAATATCAGATAAGTGATCATGAGACCATTGCATTTGATGTACCTGCTAGTGACGACTTAAACATGAGAATGACAAAACACCTAACAATATGGAGTAATTATAGCTGTGATATTTTATTACATCATTTAAGGCAATATAGTTTTAATTTTGGTAATGACTGTGATATAGATTATAAGTTAAAATATATAGATGATATAATAATGGAAATAATGTCTACAATAACTGTGAAACGAACTGTGATATTAAAAATAAGAAATAAATGGTACGATAGAGAACTTTGTGAGATGAATAAACGAAAGTTTGAATTATATAAAATATCAATGCAAACTGGTAAATGGGACGGCTATAATGAAATTAAACAGCAATATAAAAAGTTAATAAAATTAAAGAAGATTAAGTATATTGAACAGAAAATAGACATGAATGTAAAAAATAGTCGAAATATGTGGAAGTATTTAAAAGAAGTCTCGAATTTAAAAGAACAGACAAATGAAATAAAGACTATTAAAATAAACGATATTGTTTATAATAATCAAAATGAAATGACAGAAAACCTTAATAAATTTTTCGTAAATAGTGTAAGGGAAATAAACGACTCGATTGAACAGTATGACTATGTAGACTTAACATCAAATTCAAATGAACAATTAGAATTATTTAAATTTAAAATGGTAACGACAAGCGATTTGTGTAACATATCCAAGAAATTGAAATACAAAATTGGTGGTGAAAATTTATTCGCAGAAGGTGTTTTGAAAGACTCATTGAAATACAATGCATACTTCTACGCAAATATATTAAATGAAAGTTTTACAACAGGTGTAGTTCCAGACAAATGGAAGTTGACAACTATTTTCCCAATAAAAAAAAGTTGCAAATACAATGATTGCTGAGGAACTAAGACCAATAAATACTATTACTAGTGACACCAAACTTATGGAATTAATAGTGAAGAAACAACTGGATAATCACCTGAGCAGGAATCGTATTTTAATTGATGAACAGTCGGGTTTTAGAAGTAATCATTCATGTGAAACAGCATTGAATATGGTATTGTTTGATTGGAAAAATGATCTGAACCAAAGGTCAAACATAGTTGCAACATTTCTCGATCTAAAAAGAGCTTTTGAAACGGTTGACAGAAATATATTGTTGGCGAAATTGCGAGGCATAGGTATTGTTGGTATGGAGAACAAATGGATGGCCAGCTATCTGACTGATCGAAAGCAACGAGTAGTTATGTGTGATGCAATGTCGAGTAAGATAAATATAAACATAGGACTACCACAAGGAACTATATTGGCACCATTGCTTTTTATTTTATATATAAACGACATTAAGTCTTGTTTAAAATATTGTAAGATAAGGCTATTTGCTGACGATGCACTATTGATGGTTTCAGATGGAAACATAAATAATGCAATGAGAATGATGCAGGAGGATATGGACAATTTATATGTATGGTTATGCCAGAATAAGTTAAAATTGAATATAACTAAAACAAAATTTATGATATTGACTAGAAACCATGTAAATGTTGATAATTGTGTATTGAAAATAAAAAATGATAATATTGAGAGGGTTACTGTAATTAAATATTTAGGTGTAATGATAGACGATAAATTGAAATTTGATGAACATTTAAATTATATTCGAATTAAAATTGCTAAAAAGATTGGAATTATGTCTAGATCAACTAGACTATTACATAAGAATTATAAAATTAAAGTGTACAATAGTATAATTTTACCACACTTTCTTTATTGTCCCTCAATACTATTTCTATTAAGCACGTCCCAGATGGACACATTACAGAAACTGCAAAATAGAGCAATGCGTTTTATTCTACATAAAGATTATTGTACTAGCATAAGAAGCATGTTGAATGAATTAAACTGGCTTAGTGTTGGACAGACTATAATGTTACATACAATGAAGTTTATACATAAAATAAAGTTTGGACTTTGTCCTACATATTTGCATGAAAAATTGCAATATAATAATAATATCCATAATTATAATACAAGGAGAAGAGAGGATTACAGACTACCATATATGAGAACTTGTAGAGATATGAATTGCTTAGAATATAAGGGTTTGAGAAAATATAATGAGTTACCCGAGTAATATAAAAAATTGTGAAAATATGACTTTATTTAATAAACTTCTTAGAGATTTTTGCAAGAAAAATCGTTAATAAAGTATTATATGTATATATTTAAGTATCTAGATTGTAAAATCGTAATAATAAATAAATAAAATAAAATAAAGATATTAGCAGCCGGCAAAAAAACTTCCGAACATATGATATATGATTACTGATTGCCGTATCAATTTTAATTTGGAGATTTGATAAATAATATATTAGAAAAATTTACAGAGACAAGGCATTACTGTATATGTATTCGGTAAATTCCCCTACTACAAAAGTAGAGTGAGTAAATGTGTTAATAAATTAAGTCGTCAAAGTCTAGTAGGTAGTGTGTTGATTCATTAAACGAGAGTCCGTTATTAAATCCCCGCCTCAGACATATCGAACAAAACGAAATATAAAAATTACTTTTTCAACGGCTTCTTATCAGCAGTCTTCTAGCAAAAAGTCTGAGAGTAGAATGAAGTTGTCATGATGTTTTTCGGTTTATTGTTCGGAACTCATGTGTAATGAGAAGCTAGATTGTAATCCTGACTAAAGAGTAGTTAAAATTTAAAAAATCAGAGATTTGGAAAATTACTGTTGAGGTAACAAAATCAGACTTGAAGACTTGGAACAGAGTCATTCTTAATTTACGAAAGTGTATTAAATGTATATTCGCCGTAGTCTTGAAGGTAGTGTGTTGGATCCAATTAGACGTGAGACCTCGGTTCAAACCCAAGGTAAAACATTTCCCACGAACGAAATATGAATATATACCTCTCAGCAGATTTCTGGTAAAAATGAAATGCCATAAAAAAGTTTCTCAAAAATATGTCGTTGGTAGACGTTTTCACGTTAACACGGACTAAGTTAAAAGTGTAATTCATACTAAAGACTAGACTACAAAATCTTGTTATATAATTTCCTTTTAACTTCAACACAGTTACAAGACGTTCTGACAGCTTCATAGAGAAAATTAAGACGATACAAAAAATTTTATGGATAAATACAGTTGATACAACAGAAAATCGAATATACATACATACGTATGTAAAGATCTTGGTGAGCCAACAGACACAACAGAAATAGGAAAATGTAGATGGAGATAAGTCAACCAATATCAGAGTATATCAAAATTCTTTATCACGTAATATTTTAGACTTCCGCGTTCACATTCGTTTAAAAACTGAGGATAGTTGCGCTCTCTTCCCTACTCAAAATATTTACTCTTTGAAATGCAATACGAAAGCTTTTTCTGCAATAATACAGGCAGTGTATACACAGATTATGACGAGTACTTAGTATGTAAATAATAAAAATTTATTAAGAATAAAGATGTTTAAAATATAATAAAAAAATTTCCCTTAAAAATTTATACTTTATTTATTTACAGCCGAATGTAATAGCAACTTGTTGTACGTCGGTCAGAATGATCCAAATTTGCGATGCCGCAGTGCAGCTTTACAAGTTTGTACCCAAATTCTATATGGCTCAAAGGGTTTTCTTCATCAAGCTGAAATGAGTACTAAACGATGTCCCTCAACATTTATACCATTTTCGGTTAGCTTAGGATACACCGTACGAGACATTTACAAATCACTTTCAACAATACTATCTTCAGAATCATCTTTACCCGTTTTGACACACGCCTTGAAATGTTTAGCAGTTTTAGTGCAAGCATCACCATTTCAACAGTTTGAAAAAGGCTTCGTACAAAATTTCGTGAAAGACGTTAAGCCATTAGTATATCATCGCGATCCGGCAGTTCAAGTATCAGCTTTAATGGTAATGGAGTTTTTAGTAGCTTTGTTTGAAACATCAAGCGACATTGCGGACGCTATTGGACTACCCACAGAAATATCGCAAAAGCAGAGTTTAAAATCGATACATTTGGATAAGGAGATTAATATTTATGGTACTGATGAATTTATTGACTCAGAAGATGAAAATGCTACAATCGATGCGACAATTGAAAAAGAGACGAAAATAAATGCTGGTAGTACTGAGCAAAGATTGAACACATCATGGCTTCTTTTGAGAGTATTAAACAACTTATCAGATCAAGGCAATAAAATGATGGCCACTTCTGTAAGAATTGAAAGTTTACAAGTCCTTATTGTAATGAGTTCACATTTTGCAATGGTTAAATCACATTTGCGTAAAGTAGCTGAAATTTTGATTTACAGTTTAAATGATTCTTCATCCGACATACGCCTGTATGCTGCCAGATGCATAGATGCGTTTGCTTATCAAATTAACCGTTATTTAAACGAGAATCCTTCAATGCATTCTCCTCTAGAGATACAGGAATGTGAACAGTTTTGGCTGAATATGATGCCAATAATTGTGAGTCACATTCGACGAGATTTCGAAGAAATATCGACGGTAAGAATTGCCTTGTGTGATTCTTTATCAAATATAGGCACCTTGATGTTTGAGAATATGCCACACACTAGTCAAATAAGTCTACTGAGCTTTTTGTCTGGAGTAAGTAGTGATAGTACGGAAGAGATATTAGTTAGGGCAGCGGCAGTTAGAGCTTTAGCCGTGTTTGCACTATATCCGTCTCTGCTTGGAGACTTGGTATTCATTGAAAATACAGCAGAATTAACTCTCGACTTAATAAAGAGTACTAATCTAATAGTGCGAATAAAAAGTTTCTGGTCGCTTGGTAATATAAGCGATGCCCTCATTGAGAAAGAAACAAAAGTATCTCAAAGCAAATCGGAATATATATCAGATGACCTACTATTTCGTCTTATAAATGCTTCTACCATAGCATGCAATGACAATGATAAGGTACGTTGTAATGCGGTGCGAACATTAGGAAATTTATTGCGATTAATAACTGACGCTCACTTTCATGACAACAATAAGAAATTAAATTGGCTTAAAATGTTTGAATTGGCAGTTTGCAAGCTGGCAGATTGCATTCGTTCGTCTGGTAATGCTAAGGTAAAATGGAACACATGTTACGCCATCAGCAATCTAATGCGAAATCGAGCTATATTTCAAATCACCGATCTTAATTGGCAAGAAACTCTTTATTCGGCTCTTAACTATGTAATTGTTCATCATTCTAATTTTAAAGTACGCATAAATGCCGCAACTGCAATAACAAACATTACCGATAGATCACATTTCGGTGTTCATTATGAAAGGTTTTGGATATCTGTGCTTGAAGCTATTGAGCAATCGCATAATTTAGAGAATTTCCATGAATATAATCATCGGGATAACCTTCAGGATCAACTATGTTTAGCTCTATCACATATTGTTGGACTGGCAA
This sequence comes from Sarcophaga rosellei, assembly GCA_930367235.1. Lineage (NCBI taxonomy): Eukaryota > Metazoa > Arthropoda > Insecta > Diptera > Sarcophagidae > Sarcophaga > Sarcophaga rosellei. The sequence goes on along the minus strand of OV884018.1, from coordinate 52,740,577 downwards.
CAGACGACGATTTGCTAATACTAAAGAAATATCTTTTGCTGCATATAGAAGTTATACACAATACCTGGAAACGTGTTTTAAACCGCATGGTACCTGAAAAAGCAGATCCACTTCTCTCTTGTACAGTTATATTGTTGGAGCGCCGAAGGCACAAGGAAGCATTGTCTTTAGAGCAGAGAAATGCTATTGAATTTTTGATAAAAACCTTAACAGTAGAATAAAATTTTAAATCATTTTATAAGTTTACAATATTAATTTATTTAAACGTTTTTGCAATATAACATATTTGTTTATATTTTTTCTAAAACTAGAATTTACTAATATTTTACTTAAATCTATTCGTTTCCATTAAAATTTAAAAACTTTATGTTTTTATATCTTTCTATTGAACACTTAAAATGTCTTTAATTTGGAAAATTGTAGGTGGTTATTTTATTTATTGGAGGTAAATATTGAAGAAATCACTTATTTTACATAGTATGAGTAACTTGTAACATTTAATATAAAAATATATTCGATTCCGGTATACTTATAGGCGACTAATAGATGCTCAGATAAACTCTAGAAGAATATAACTTTCAATGGAAGATACATAATAGATATTATACTGGGTTACATTAATAGAAATGATGAGGAATATTTACAAAATAAATAAAAATACTTTAAATATTTAAACGAGGTAAAAAAATGTCAAGAAATTGCAACAAAAATATAAAATAACATAAATTCGGTTTAAAAAAAAAAAACTTTTTAAAAAATATTCTAATAATGCATATTTTTTGTTTGTTAAACTAACTAAACAAATAATGTAACTACAATATTTCACTAATATTTATAACTACAACATTTCACTGTGCGTAGCAACGGAAGCGTCTAGTGGCGGATATAAATTAACTAGAATAGCGTAATAATGAAAGCCCGATGCTAGCACAACGAATAAATGCCAAATGGCATGTGCCATGGGAATAACTCCATCAGATTTAAAAAAACATATACCCAGTATATAAAAAATTCCTCCTAGTTTTAACTCAGTCATACCCCGAAATTCATGGCCCGTACAGAAAACCACCAAAGCTGGACCGAGTCCCATTAAAATATAGAAACATGTCTCCAAACATTTAAAACGCTCATGAAATATCTGTAAAAAAACAACATTTATATTATATTTTTTTTTTGTCATTATTACGACTAAAGAGAACCTGTTGATAAGCAATACCGCTTGCTGCCATTAACCAGATAATCCATTCCATGCATCTTAACACAATAGAGTTATCTGAATTTTCCAATAAAAGCCAGGGAAAATATGATGCAGCTATGAAAATATAAATCATTGCACGGTCACAACGATGTAAAGCATTCTTGATTCCACTAAAAATACATATTAATTATAGTATTAGTTCAATGCCTAGAGAAGCGACAGTAATGATATAAATTTGTTAACGATAATAGTTTATAATTTTATATTGATGATTGTATTGTTTGTTCGTACTGTTGCATTATGTTTTAATACAAAATTAAAGTAAAACTCTTCATGTAAACGTTCATACAGAGCTTTTATATGTGCTTTAAAGTGAAGATGTAACTTAAGTTTTGTTAAGAAAAAAAAAAATGTTTACTTTACTTACTCATGTTTCATACAATAACATGAACAATGAAAGCATGATGATACAGTAAATAACAGAGTTAGAGCACTACCGTATATCCAGGACACTAAATATTGACCAGATGTTTTTGAACGTTCAAAAAGTTTGTATTGACATAGTATTGCCGGTATTATCCAGATGCCATGTGTTATAACATTGGCTAATTGCTCAATCTATGAATTAAATTGCAAATAAAGTACAGATGTTCTAATTTAGTACACATATGTAAATATCACATCACTTACATCCGTTGGCCTGTAGGCATATCCCGGTTTAGCCTTCTCATTTTTCCATTTTATATTTTTTATTTGTAATTTAACTGTTAAATTAGATTTTGTCCACGATTTCCAAAAGTTTGTCAATAAATTATCTAAAAATGAGTATTTATTTTGTACTTCTTGAATTACACTTTTCATGGTGTTCTCTCTTTCTTTTCGTACAACGTCATGCGAGTGTTATTCTCCTGTAAAATACACACAATATATGTAAATTAATAAAATTAAGTAATATATACAATAACAATTGTCATATCAATAACAATAGGAAATATTGTACCACACATTTAAGCGTTACAAGTGACATTACACGAATGAATAAGCATATAAAATTATTTGCAATGGCAGCGCATCATATCAAATAAGGCATGCATACATACGTATACTATGTACATAGTAATTGATAATACTTTTGATGTTTAGATATCTAAATCTCATAATCTGTGCTAATAAAGTACACATTCTAACTACTATGAAGAAACTAAGCAACAACAGCAACAATAGTTAATTTGACATTATAAGTTTTAATAACTGTCATAAATTATTTTAATCAGTCTTTTATTTTTTGCAATTTATTATATTAAGCATGAATGACATTCTGGATTGCACGACTGACAGAAATCTTCCCACGATAATGAATTCCCTGAAGATTCATGATATCCACAACGTTTAGTTTAACACCGATGTTCATTATTTTAATTTAACATAAATGTCAATATGTAACTATTTATCTTTTTAAATATTTTTCACCTCTTATTTTTTGTAAATATTTTATATATACTTTTTCTTTCTCCTTTTTATTTTTATTCTTTGACTTTACATAGATAACTTGTTATATGTATGTATATTTTTCATTTCTTTTTTACCCTTTTTATATTTTTTCGAGCGCATATGGTCTCGCTACCCGGCGCCTTTTTATTATATTTTATAAATTTATTTTATAAAATATAAAGTGAATAAATAAATAAAATAAATAAATATTATATTAAGCAAAATTTGGTAAATGAAAATGAAATTAGGAGGGATGGAATGCATGCAAACAAGGTAAAGTTTCTGACCGTGTGGTCAACGTGACGACCACCAGGACGATCCTTGTCTTGCTGTATTTAGGTTGACACGCAGCCTCCTCGTGGCCCCTCCTGTATGGCATTCTAGCACCCGCTAGATGTTAACTAATGCGTGCAGCGAAGTCCAATACGCTGGACGTTAAATCTGGGTTGTGCGTAGGGCTTGGAACCCACCAGCTGACCGATCTGCTCATGAAATGTAGGACGGACATCACTGCCATTCAGGAAATGCGATGGATAGGACAAGGATGAAAAAGGCTGGCATCTTGCGATGTATATTACAGCTGCCAGGTTAATAAGCACGAATTCGGATTCGGATTTGTGGTTAATAAGAGACTTCGCCACCTTGTCTCTGGGTTCACGCCTGTGAACGAAAGAACAGCCACAATACACATCAGGGCAAAATTCTATAACATCAGCCTTATTTGTGCTCATGCCCCGACGGAAGAAAAGGACGAAGTGGTTAAAGATGCCTTCTATGCTAAACACGAGGACGTATACGATAAGTGCCCAGCCCATGACGCCAAAATCGTCCTCGGACCTGTTGGACAGTTCAGCCTCCACGCGAACACTACCTACAATGGTATGAGGCTGATCGATTTCGCCGCAGCGCGTAGCATGGTAGTATGTAGCACCAAGTTTCAACATCTTGACATTCACAAGGCCACTTGGATGTCCCCCGATCGATCAACGTCCAATCAGATTGATCATATTGTGATAGACGGAAGGCACGTATCCAGTGTACTAGATGTGCGCACGTTCAGAGGTCCAAACATCGACTCGGACCACTACCTTGTCGCAGCCAAGATTCTATTGCGCATTAGCGCCTCGAGGTCTGCGCGCTCTCGTGCATTGCGAAAGCTGAACGTCAAGAAGCTGCGATGACAAAGGACAGCTGAGGCGTTCTCCGCTCAACTCTCTGATAAGCTCCGTCATCGTTCCTCTAATCTCAACGACTTTGAAGGACTGTGGGCCAACATCTACCACCCCTTGCGCACTGCTGTGGAAACAGTCCTTGGTTTCGAGCACCCACCCCAACGAAATCAATGGTACGATGAGGAGTGTCGGGAGGCAGCTGCAGCGAAAAACGCCGCATTCAGGAAAACTGCAGTCTGCCGCTACGCGAGTCATTGTTGAGAACTATAGAGAGAGGTCAATGGATGAGAGACGCATTTTCAGACGCAAGAAGAGGGAGCAGGAAAGGTTTGAACGTGAGGAAGTCGAGATGTATAGATGGCGCTCGAAAATTCTATCAAAAGGTTAAGCGTCTAACCGAGGGTTGGTAACGGATACACAGGGGGTGCTGAGGTTGGGGAGGAAACACTTCTCTACTCTGCTGCAAGGCGATGACATCAATTCCGCCTTTAGAGATGATGTTCCGAACCCAATCGATGATGACGACGTGGAGATTCCGCCGCCTAGCCATGAAGACGTCGAAGTCGCGATTATGCGTCTTAAAAACAATAAAGCGGCAAGTCCTGATGGCCTTCTCGCTGAATTGTTTAGGACCGGATGTAATGACTTGGTAGGGCGCATGCACCAGCTTATTTACAAAATATGGCTAGATGAAAGTATGGCTAGCGATTGTTATATGTTATAAGTTTTGTTAAGAAATATTAAATATTAAGCAAAGTTGACTATATCGAGGTTTTATATACCGCTGTGCTTTTTTAATTATTAGATCTTGTTTTTGTGTCTTTGAATTTTCTAATATATGAAGCAGTGTGTGTTGCACAATAGACGTTTACAATGCAACTTCAGGCATGAATTTCTACTATTTATTCAATATATATTCCAAAGATTTCCAATCTCCAAGTCATCTATCAAACCGAATGCCAATATATTTTATGAACGAGTTCTGATACAGTACTTAATTGTATATTCGGTTAGAGATATAATTGGCAGCTGTAGTATAAACATTTTGTTACTATCTATACCGGAGACTTTCGTCGGATTGAGGTCTGCAATAGTATATCAATCTAATGGAACATAAAACTTAGTAATGGAGATGCGATAGAGTGAAGACGGTTTTTCAGTGTTCAGGAAATAATTGACTTTACTCAATACCATTTTATTACCTGCCACGAATGAAATTTCTTATCAAGTATTATAAGAATCCTTGTCGCACGCAGCAATGAATAGTTTGACCGTGTAGTAGTAACATGGGTAGTTTTAAGAGAAACCATTCTATGCGATTTCATAATTTCCCTACGCCTTTTTGTCGACAAGTCTGCAAATATATTTGGCCACTTTAAAATATATAACACCTGGAAGTTTCTGCGAATATGAGGGCGAATAAGCTGACAGCCCTTCAAATCTGAAAATTCGACATTAAGATGTAACAAGTTGGGATATACAGGATTAACGTTCGACATTAATTGTTGTCGATTGACAAAAAACGTAGTCCCAAAAATTTGTAGAAACTTTGATTATAGAAAATTAGGAAGTGAGTGATATGCGTAGTCCTTCAATTCCACACAATACCAGCGGAAAGGAGCACTTTTAAATTCCAATATCTCACATAGTAAATTACCCTTCATCACCAATTACTAAATAATCACCGCCGAAATCCAATTGAGATTCATTCATTTCTTTTATATACTGTTTGTCGATCGTTTTTTTTAAATAGTTGGTCTTTCAACAGTCCGTAGAATATAAGGGTGGCTACAACTTCTGGGTAACCATTAGGGGGTCGACGATAACGACAGAAGTGATCTTAACCTAGAAAAGTTATAGACAATCTTTTTATTTGATACCAACATATATTACTAGCTTCAGCTGGTCCAAAAGAGAAGGAGCCAGAGGATTTTTATTGCATAGGTACCTTCTCATTATTCGCGTAAGGGGAAATGAACGTGCTCATACAGCAGCCTAGAGAGAACAAGATTTGCCTAATGTTACAGAAGCCCCTTGAATTCGAGAGCATCACAAAGACGACTTCATCCTTATCTTTTAAGCTCTTAGTGGGATATCAGCACGACTGGGACTGATGGTGATATGCTAAGTCGACTTGAGTTTCAGTTTTACGTGAGCACCGCCTTGTAGGCATATCTCACGGTGTTTGAAACACAATGGATATAATGTGTCAACCAACGCCCCCACATACAATGATGCAACGACCCAACTTTACGCATCATTATATGTAGGTAGCAATTCGAAGCCATGATATTTGGATATGACTTCCCTCTTGTTTAGGGGTCGGAGACCATCTAAACTCCTTTAATGCGTTAAGAGTGTAACGCCACACCGTACTCGCGCACTCCCCGCGATTTAGGTTCAAGCCACAGTCACCACTTTGCTCCCACAAGGGGACCTCATCAATTGCACGGCAGAGACAAGTCTCTGGGGCAGATTAAGACCTCTGGTCAGGCTTCGCAGCCAAGCAAGACCAGACTGCTACCAGTAGAACCCCAAATAGTTACTGACTGGCGACAGTTATTATACATACATTTGTGTTGCGAATGTCTTAATTCAAATTCTTCTCAAAGAAAAGAGCAATTAACTTACATGACGAATCAAATAAGTACAACTATAATGTATGCTTTGGCAATGTATGAGAATGTAATATGGTCCTTACATTCCCAGTACATACATCACAATGATTTAATTTTATACATGCAAAGTACATATGTTGCAATGCCCATTATTTTGCAACTATAATTGCATGTTTTTGCAACGTACACATGAGAACTGAACATAATACACTATCCAACATAATAAATAATGTTGAATTCCTAGTACATCACTAACACCTTTAGTCGCCTCTTACGACAAGCATGGTGACCACTGTGGCAGTATTCTTTTGTTACCCGCTACCACACGGGTATGCTAAGTCGACTTCGAGTAGGCAAAACCAAATTCAATACTAAACACTACTACAATAACATAATCATATTTTATTAAGTTGTTGGAAAGAGTCCAAGTCATTGATAGATTTGTTTGAGTAGAATATTAATTTAACTTTTACCTTCTAAAATGAGCGCATAGGGTCCAGTTATCTTGCGCCATTATACATATTTTGTAAATTAATTTATAAAATAAATGATGGAATTGAATGCTTAAGTATATGAAAGTGATAAGATATTTTATAGCATAACTGTATATTGGTTTCAATTTACCTGTTATAACTTAATGTATATGTATACTTTATCCGTATATACCAATATTATCAAGGTCCAATCAATGTATAGCATTAGCTTGATCAGGTGCTATTATTTCCTTTAGATGCAACATTCTTTCATCAATACTTAGTTGCGTTTCATTAATTCTTTGTTAGATATTTAATTATCTCTCTGATTAAAATATGACAGAAAAATGCAGCACCTTATGGTCAAAAGTTCAATTTTTATGGTACACGCAAAAATTTTGTCAAATATTAAGTAAATACAAATATCGTCACATATGTTATTAAAATTAATCGCTAATAATAACAGTTTAAACAAAAATGTATTCACATCTCAGAAATATTTCCCCGCCCGTATGCAAATTTTTTTTATAACACAAAACGATTAATGAACAAAAATATCGGTTCTATTTGACAAATAAATATAAGAAGTTGCCATACTTATTCATACTTAGTATTTTACTTTTTTACACTTCACGAAATTGGGTTATAAAGCGTCATCAGTTTCAAAACGGAACATTTACATTCAATAATTCTTTAAAATATTTATTTGTTACAATTATAGTACTATTATTAAAAGCGGAGTAACAAAAACGATATGCTAGATGTTGTACAACCGACCCAAGGCTCCCACGTTAATAGACTGCAAAACAGACCATCACGGCACTCATTCTTTCAAATTATAATTTGTTTTATTTATGTTATCAATCAGATACTGTTGCAAGCATATAACTTTATTTTAATATCAGTATAATGTAAAATATTTCCTAACGCTGATTGAATACAATTTTTTTTTTGTTATTATAAAACACGCTTACTGATTCAGCACTGTTTTTTCTTTTCAAGTTTTTCTTCCCACTCTTACCCTGCCTTTACACGTGAAAGTACGTGCATACAAGTAGCAAGTATGTATATTTTTTTTTGTCTTGTGCCGGAGGTGGGAATCTTCTAAAAACACTTTTGTTCCAACAAAAGAGTGCACGATTCACCAACACAGGTGCCTACGTACTAAACCCACTCCCTACACACTTCAACCACTCTCCCCCCGCGGGACTGCAGTAAGGTATTACTTCGCGGAGGGCTGGTTAGCTCGAAAGCTTCATCACGTTAAGTCAAATTTCGCCTCCGTTTCTCTAGTCTACGGAGTTCTAGCATAACTTCAGCCATTCTCTGACTATATTGGCTCCATAGGTTCCTACAGTTCATCAGCTCTTCCATTAGCCGGTTTGGTCCTAAACTCGTTTCTCCGGGCCATCTAAATCTGGGGCAGCATGTTAGAATATGCTCCGCATCTTCCTCCTCCTCTACACAGTTTGGGCGTATAGGGGAAGTATCATGACCAAATCTGTGCAGGTACTTCCTGAAGCACCCATGACCACTTAGGAACTGGGTCACGTAGTAGTTCAGCCCGCTATGTTTGCCCTTCATCCAAAGGGATACATCAGGGACAAGGCGAAATGTCCATCTTCCCTTTATACTGCTCTCCCATCGCGACTGCCATTTGTGCATAAAAATCCTTCGTTCCTCCGCTTTTATATCTGATATTCGTCCTGGATACTCGAGACGGCGAAAGTATATCCTCCTCATTTCATCCGCTAATATGTCTATCGGTATTGACTTTGCCAATACCAATACCGCTTCATCAGACACCGTTCTGAAACCACTTATCCGTCTAATCGCGCTTAGACGATACACCGAGGACAGTATTCTCCTCGTCGTGCCCACGGAGAGTGCCTCCGACCATATTGGGCATGCATATAGCATTATCGACGTTACAACCGCCGAAATTATTCTCCTTTTGAATGGACCTGGTCCTCCAATATTTGGCATCATCCTCGCCAGTGCTCCCTGTGTTACAGATGCCTTTTCGCCGATGTATTTCACGTGCTCCTTGAAATTCAACCTGTCGTCGATAATCACTCTCAGGTATTTTATCGCTCTCTTTGATTCGATCCTAGTGCCTCCAACGGTCATTTCCATTTTCTCCACTATCTTCCGGCCGCTTATCAAGACGGCCTCCGTTTTATGTGCAGCAAGTGTCAAACCTGCCTCATCCAGCCATGCTCCAACATTTCGAATCGCTGTGTTCGTTTTCTCCTCTATTTCCGTTACCGTCTTAGCCACCGAGACTATGTCATCTGCAAAGCCCACAATTGTAGTCCCGTTTGGCAATCTCAGTCGAAGTACACCATCGTACATGATGTTCCACAGTAATGGCCCAAGTACAGAGCCCTGCGGGACACCCGCCGTCACTACGTATTTCTTCTCTCCTTCATCCGTTAGGTATATTACTTTCCTGTCCTGAAAGTAATTGTTCAGAATCTTCATTAAGTATGGCGGCGTAGCCATGTTAAAGAGGGCTCTCATAATCCGTTCCTAACGTCAAGTGTGACGACCGCGCAGTATTCCTTGTTGCCAAATCTCCATCTTTCGCCTTCTATTATGTCTTTTACAATGTCGACCACCCTCCTTATGGCGTCAACAGTGGACCGTCCCTTCCTAAATTCGTATTGCAGGTCCGAGAGAGCTCCTCTTGCCTCGGCACATGTCAGTAGTCGATTGTATATTATCCTCTACAGTATTTTTCCCATCGTGTCAAGTAGGCAGATGGGACGATACGATGATGGTTCCCCTGGTGGTTTGCCAGGTTTTGGAATGAGAACCAATTTCTGCTCCTTCCATCTACGTGGAAAAACACCCTCGACGAAGCACATGTGGAACACCTTGGCGAACATATTCGGTCTAATCCGGATAGCCGCCTGAAGTGCCCTGTTTGGGATTCCGTCTGGCCCCGGTGTTTTTCTATCTCCTATTCCAATGCAAAACTGAAGGTCGTACACATAGAGCGACTGGCAAAATTTGGGAAAAGAGATAATGAGCCTATTCGGGACGAACAGGCTTAAGTGGGCGGCAGTGTTACGAAACGACCTAAAATCGTTTAACATTAACGATAAATAAAATGCTAACAAACACACTAACAATACAATGAACATGTTGATTAACTATAGCTACACTAACAAATACAACGAACATGTTACAAGCAATGCATCAACATCGGTATGAAACAAAACGGGATAGACAAATAAGCGAGGATGCAGCAACAAGCAATATGAACCAAATATGCAAACAACAATGCAGTCGCTATAGAATCCTCGAGAATACGAGGCCGCGAACGTTCTTCTTCAAGAATGTTCAACAGACTAAATTTGCGGACATATATAAAAGGCCAGACAAAGCGGCAAACGAGTCAGTAATAATTCAGTCAGCCTTGTGTGAAGTTGCGTGTAAACAAAAATTCGTGGTTTGAAGAGTTGTTAGTGTTGGCGCGGACATAAGTGTAAAATAGAATAGTAAACAAGCATTCATTTTGGTTTGCAATTATCGAACCCATAATCCAAACGTTTTTAAAAAGGTAAAAACGTAACAATATTATAGAAAACACTGTTTTGTTGCTTATCTTTCAGGGTAATGAAACGATTGTAGTGGCTCAACTTAAAAAAAACATATGAAAATTAGTAAATAAGTTTTAGAGAAGAAAAATATGACTTATTGTCTTCCGTGTTTTTAAAGAAATCCATTTTATTTTATTTCTAATATCACTTTAAATATGTTATTTTTTTAAATATTTGTTCAACCTTAAAATATTTTTTCTATGTGAATGCCGTTTTTCTGTACAAATTATATCATTTAAATAAATGGTTTTGCTGCAATTCAGCAAGAATCCGCTAAAGGATAAAATGTGTGTTGAATGACTTAAAAACTATGATGGCAACTTTTACAGAGCGGGCAGATATTGGCGAGATGGATCTGGTACATTGAATGTTTTACTGCAAAAAAACAAAGACAATTTAATTTAGTTCCAATGAACTCTTATATCAATAGCTTTTGATCTTACGTGGGAGGAGAATAATCGTAACCATTGCCATGATTTCTGTTACCACTTTGGGAATAACTGTAGTCATCACCACTTTGACCACTGCCTCTTACTGGCGACTGGTTTAAATCCAAATTTAAATCTTGTTTAAGAAACTGAAATCTGTTTCTCTTATCATCAATGCCAAATTTGTTACTTGCTGCTCCTAAGCCACCGCTAGTACCAACACCTGCACCGAGTGGTTGAGGTCTAATAATTATAAAGAACATCGATTAAAAATGAATTAAATAGCATACATACATACGTTTAACTTACTCTGGTATATCTAAGTCCAGTTCAGTGATGGGATGGTAACCCAATTCGTCGGCGGTGTATCTGGTTTTATAACGTTTTCCGTCAGCGCCTGTAAACGAATATGAACCGCTGACAACGAAAGTTTTATCATCTTTCAGTTTTCCGACGCTCGAAACCTCAATACCATTTTGAGTCTTTAAGCTAATGGGAAAATTATAAAATAATTAGATTTATTAAAAAATATGTTGTATATTCATAAAATTAATCTTATAAATAAAAATATATATTCGATATCCCGTAAGTTGTTATTTTTTGTTTTCTAAAACTCTTAAAATTAATTCACTTAAAAATCATTGTTTCTTTTAAAATACTTCACAGTTTTTAAATTATGATGAAGAACAAAAATTAAATACATAAAGTTCAGATGTAAATGCCAGCCTTGCTCTTGTTGCTTTACAAACATATACTATATAATTTTATACATGCTCCTACATTTTGTCTTCAAATAATAATTTTTTTATAAAGTGATGTGGGGAAGAGCATAGTCGTTGTATTATATCGTAGAGTAGACAAAATGGTGTCAACAGAGAATGTAGTCGTAATAGTCGAAGCTCAAATTCAAAACATGAGTTTTTGACTATATTATTAATATTAGATAAATGTTAAAAATGCAAAAACTTACTCTAATTTAAATTTGTTTTTTCCGCTAAAACTTTGCAATTTTTCAACTTTAGCCTTCATGACATCGCCATTGTATACTGTGGCTGGTTTGTCGTCATCGATGTCTTCTGGTAAAGTGTAAACATCGCCGGGATTATATTTAAATAGATCAATATTTCGATCTGTGAGATGTTTAACGTCAGCAGCTACACACACCACAACACATAATAAAACGATCTATTTTAATTACGAAAAAAAAACAATTAATTAGTACTAAACACAGTATTTCAAAACAAATATTTCATAATTTGTGTAAAGAAATTTTAACATTGAATTGACAATAATTGATCAAATCTTATATATATAAAAAAATACATTGATTTCTGTGTTAATCAAGAATTAACATATCGAGCCATAACCGCAAAAAAAGCTCAAGCGACAAATTTTTCATATATCGTTTTTTATAATAAATAAATTCATTGGCATCATTTGCATCATCTATAAAAATTTCAGAGTCACTCTGTGTACCGTTATGAATTTATAACAAAAACAATTTTAATTTAAGTGCACTTTTGTTTGTTCGCTAACATAATTTGATAATAATAATAAGAATAATAAGAAGATAATAAGAAATAAATAATAAAAACCTCCAGTAAAATATAATTTTTGTCGCTTGAGTTTTTTTTTGCGGTTTTGGCTTGATATTTACATAAGACAGTGATTCTTATTTAAGGTATTTATTATAATTGAAACCTTAAGAAATCGAATTTATATTTAAGCTGCAAAGGCTTGAAGTTATAGAAGTAGTTATAACTTAAGCAAATAGTAGTCCAACTGTGTATAATTTATGGGATTGTATAATGATTTGAATATATAGTTTCGAGTTCAAAGCAAAAATATAGTTTTTGTATTTAAAATTTGATTCGTCGTTATATATGCAATATCAATTTATACAACTTTCTCTTTATTTGGAAAATGGTTATTTCTGTTATGGTTTAAAAACACGTGTTTTGTAAGTTACTATAAAAAATTAATACAACTTTCACCTTTGTTACTTGTCTAATTTAAACTCATAAAATATATTAAAATTTTGGAAACGGTATTAAGTGACAAGTCCTGTTTAATAAAGATATTCCATTGGAAACTTTTTTCCTTATTAACGCATGCTAGGTTTTAATGTGTATTGCAAGTAATTTAAAATACACATTTTTTATAGTTTCAAGCGTGTTTTTCTATTTGAATACAACTGCGTTTTAATATATAGAATCATTCTTGTTTTGTTGGTATTATTTTTCTGCAGTATTTATGCAACGTTTAATTTCATTTTAATTTTGAGTATAATTGAGTAAGTTTATAATCACTTCACTAATATGTATATATATTACAACTTATTGAAAGTTTTTTCTTAAATTGTTTAAAATCTAAGTATGTATTATTATTTTTTCAATTTGCATATGAAATCACGAATAATTATATTGTACATTTTTATATGTAAGCGTTATCCTTTCACTGAACATTAAATTTGTTTATTCGTTTAATATAGTTTCCTTTTAATGGAAAGATTTTAATATACAACTTACTAATCGTGTCATTTTGATCCGTATCTATTTGGCACGTATTAATCGAACGAATTCTTACTTTCAAATACAGAGCAAAGGTGCTTCTTGTTTCCTTATATATTGCCATTTGCATACAATCAAAATAAAATATATAAAAAACATTGTTAAAAAAAATAGAAAAAAAAAATGCCAAAAACAAGATTTGTTCCAAAACTTAAATATCGTATATTACCGTATTGAGATGAACACGGATTGAAAGATAAAGTTGCTTTATGATATAAACACATAATACTCGTATGTCAGGTTAGTGCGTGATTTTTTTATATAAAATAGAATAGAAAATACATATGTATATACATAGAATATTTATTATCAATATCAAAATTAACTTTGTGGTGATCATCATTTTACAATCATTTCGTTTGTTTTGTTAACTGTTCTCTCCTGATATATTTAGAATTAATGCGCGTGTGTTTATGTGTACATTTATAACAATCGCTTAACTATATCAACATAATATGTATTATAACATTGTATACTAATATGAAAACAAACAAAACATCAGAATATTTAACGAAATCAAAAACTAATGTAGTTGTATTCACCAGAAGCGAATTATTTTTCTTTTCCTCTTTTTATAATATTTTTACATAATTAGTAGCATTAATAACATTAAATTTATTGTATGAGTTCATATCATTTACAATTTGTATAAAAAATTATATGTAGTAAGTTTTAAAGAAAAATATTTATCAATAATAGAATAAAATATTGTGTCTAATTAATTTATTTTGTTAATTCATTTTATTTGTGGTGATATTATAATCTGAAATAAACTTATATATACAGTGTATCACTAAAGTGAGTATGCAGCATGAAAATAATTAAATATCCCAATTTTTTTTTCCAAAAATATGCAGAAAAATATATATTTTTTTACACTTACAATAATATATAATAATGCCTTACACAAAAACACAAACATACCTCAAAATAATTATCTCTTTATCATATCTCGTTATCATTTCTTAAAAAATAGAAAAAATCACATCACAAAAGTAAGTATGCACTTTTTAAAGTTTTGAGCTGCACTTAAACTAAACGCATTTTAATCGCGGAAAAAGTGAATAATTGTTATTATAAATAAATATAAATAGATAAATAAATATAAAAAGATTAAATAAATAGATTAAATACCGAAATTTTTTCTCAACTTTTATTATGGCCCCTCATGGAAAAGAACTTTCACAAGATTTAAAAGATGTAATTATTAAACTTTATAAAGAGCAGAAAAGCCAACGTGAAATTGCAAAAAAATATTAATAAAAGTAGCTCCACAGTGCAAAAAATAATAGAAAAGTATAATAAGAAGGGAAATACAAATAACAAGTCCCGACCTGGGCGTCCAAAAATCTTCAATGACAGGGAGAAACGAATTATCACCAGAAAAATAGAAGTAAATCCCAAGATGAGCGCTCCAAAAACTATGTCAGAAATACAAAAATAGACTGGAAAAACATGTAACCCACAAACCATTCGTCGAGAAAGCCATTTGTGAACAGCACCAATAGAAGAAAACGGTTGGACTTCGTAAAGGAGTACGAAACCAAGGATGAAAATTTCTGGAAATCAGTTATATTTTCTGATGAGAGTAAATATAATATTTCTGGCTCAGATGGATGTCAAAAAGTGTGGAGAAAAGTGAACACTGAGCTCGATCCAAAAAATATGGCTGCATTTGAACATTTTAAAAAACAACTTGCATCAAAGTGCAGCTAAATTGGGACTAACAGGATCATTTGTATTCCACCAGGACAATGACCCTAAACATACAGCCCATATCGTTGGTGATTATCTTTTGTGTAATACGCCAAAACAACTAAAAACTCCTTCCCAATCACCCGACCTTAATCCAATAGAACATCTGTGGGATTATCTCGAAAAAAAAATCAGAAGTCATGTCATTACAAGTAAAGACACCCTTAAAACTGCACTACTTGTGGAGTGAAATAAAATTCCACATTCGGTTACCCAAAATCTTATAACATCTATGCCATCGAGATTGAAGTCAGTCCAAAAGGCAAAGGGCTATCCAACAAAATATTAAATATCAGCCTGACTTCAAAAATTTAATCATAGTGTAAATTTTTGTGAACTGCATACTCACTTATGTGACCTGAATTCTAACCATTTTGTTAATTATATTGTTATCAACCAGTAATGAATTAGAAACATTTTTGTTCCTTATTACTTTTCTTAAGTTTATATGTAAAATAAATGAAAAAATATAATATTTGTGTTTTTATTTCAAATCTTAAGCAATTTTTCCAATAATTTCAAATATATATATCGCTGCATACTCACTTTAGTGATACACTGTATATATACACATATAAATTAAACTCACACAAATTATATTTTAAAAAAAATTAATTTTTTATGTTGAGTGTCTTGTTGGAGACAACTCAACTTATTTATTTAAAAGTAAAATCAACAGTATAAATTTCTTATCTTTCTACTCTAACATTATACCTGCAGTTTTGTATGATCACGCCACTTATGGCGGCTCATGTTGTAATTTTGGAAAGTGTACTCAATGCGACACCCGGACATGTTGTCGGCATACTTGGTGGGCAATGAATTTTTATTTAGTGTTTAAACATATTTTGTGTTAACTCCTCTCTCCTTAAATACGATTGTTCGAAATACATGAGGATTGTAGATGCTTGATTGTTTTTCATGTTTGGTCCTGCATCAGACGTTTCATTTATTTCTGGATGGACTTCTTTTTCTTTCTTTGGGTGATAAAATTTTTGCAAATGCCAAAATTATTGTCATAATATTGTTTTTTGTTCCCAATAAATTTAATCGTTCAATATTTCCAATGTTCATTTTCTGCGACCGTTCTAATGAAAGTATTTCCTCTATCTTGGCAATAATCCCTTTTGGTTGTGGAAAGTCTGGATGGGGCTTATCACCGCTTTCTTCGAGTGAAAAGTAATCTTGTTCATCAATTTTTATTGTTGTATTAAAGTATTTTGCCAAATATGTTCCATTTAGTTATATTTCTTTATCGTTTGTTGTGATCTTGCCGTTGTATTGATTTACTAATATAAGTTCGGTTCCGATTTATTTTACAGTGGCTACGTTATCATTGTTCATCTGAGTGCAGTTACCTACTGTATTCTCTTAATTCCACTATATCATTTTTATTACACATGGTTATGTCATTATAATGTTTAAATTTTTCTTTAATAGCAAATAGAACATTCTGACACTTCAGTATTTTATCAATTTCAAAATTTCTTTGTTATTCGTTACAATTTTTACATATTAAAAAATGAGTAATTCATCTACATTAAATATTGGTATAGTAGTATAATTTGTTAATACATTATTCAAAATCTCGATTTCTGTTTTAGATAAGATAAAAGAATTTACAATATTAACCTTTGACCATTGTATAGTATTTTCAATGTTTTGTAATTCTTTTTCAATTAAGTTTAATTTACGTTCTAAGCTAATTGTTAGTTCAGTGTTCAGATCTTCCTTTCCAACCTTCAATATTTCATTAGTAATATTGGATATTTCTTGGATTCTATCAAGAGTAAATTTCTTTATTACCATCTGTCTTTTTATTATTATCCAAGAGATTGTTAATTTTTTGTGTTAAAATTTCAAAATCATGACTCGGGTGTGCTTGCAATCCACTTTCATGCAGTACCAAAGCATCTATTGCCCTTTTTATTTTATTCGGGCTCAGACGATTGAGAAGTCCCCTTATTCCAAGGGTTTGATGTTTTAAGAACGGACGGATCAGATGACCATATGCAATATCATTATTTAATACAGATTCCAGATTCCATTTTGCTTTCTTGCTATCCCAGTATGGATTGCTACGAGTCGAGTGTTAGAGTAGTCGAGAATGCTAAGGTCTGCCGAAACAGTTGCCAAAAATAGTCTGAAAAAAAATTCTTAAAGAAAATGATTCCTTTTTTTTAAATTCCTTATATGATTCTTATGAATGACCTGCCCTCTTCCAGTGACCACGGTTGTACCGCGGTTCTCTTTTACTATTTCTTCTTTAAACCTACTACTTTATTTTTATACCCAATCTCTTGTTGGTCTTTACATAAATTAATTGTCCCGGTACGTTTTCTTTAGCTGACTTTTGTTTTTATTGTAATAAACGAGGTGCTTTTCTTGTTTGCGCTTAAGTCATTCAGCATTTGAAAGCCTTGTTGTCTCATAATCCTGTGGCGAAAAGTCAATCGTTCGTCCAAAGAATAGATCTACAGGTTTCCTATTTGTGGTAGTATGAATAGACTGATTATATTCATTCACGGATCTTTCCAATAACTCGTCAATGTCTCTGGAAGTGCCTTCTTCCTTATGGCATCTCATTACTTCCGCCAAAGTGGAATGGAAACGTTCTATTTGTCCATTTGATTCACTTCTATAGGAGGGGGTAGTAAAAATATTAATTTTTAAGTCATCCTTCATCATAAATAGAATAGAGGATGAATTCAAAGAAGGTTCATTATCCATTACTACATTCTTTGGTACCCCATAGAAAAACAAAAGTTCCCTAAGTGGTCTTCTAAAGGCCTCAATTGATCGGCCGCTTAGTTGTAGTATTACTAGTCAGATTTACCTTTTTATCTGTTGCAAATATGGCTATGTGAATTGTTTGTCCAGGATATGTTGGTATAGGTGATTTACCAAGTTCCGGTGTATTTGGATGTCTTGCATATTTATTCTTTTTCCAAATTGAACACAATTTTATTATTCTTTTTATTTTTCGAAAATAACATTTTCCCATAATCTGTGTACTATTTTCTTTTTCATTACGATGAGCCCTTAAATGGTCCTCCACAATTATATTTTCCTGATCATTTTCATCTATTATGTCTTCAACAACCATTTGTGTAAATCTACATTTATAATTTGAGAAAAGCTCTGAATTTTTCCCATTATTGATTCTGGAGTTTTAATGCCATTTATTCTTAAGGATAGTCATAATCATAATTTGTTTCAATTATAAGGTGTAGATGATACCCTGGAAAAATTATTTTAAACTGATATGAAGGTACTTCTATACTTATAAACAATTGGCTTTTAAACACGTTAGCTAGAGTTTCAACACTTGGTATACGATTTTCGCTTGAACTTTCAGCACTATGTTGAGTCATAATAGAAGGAATAGTTTGGTCTTCAAGGATAACGCATCGGCCACTACATTAGTCCTACCTGGTTGATATCTTAGTTCGTAATTATATTCCTCCAACATACATTTCAATATTATCATTTTCAAATTACTATTGTTAATACTTAGAGCATAAGTAAGTGGTTGATGGTCCGTATAAATTATAACCTTTTTCGAACCATAGAGATAGTTTCTTAGCGAAGTCAGAGGCCATATAATCGCAAGCATTTCTTTTTCGATAGCTGCGTAACTCTCTTCGATCTCTAAAATCATCTGTGATGTGGATACTGCTCAACAAAATTATTTTTTATTGCGACTTGTAGATCGCGTAAACATTCTCCAATTTATCTTAGAGAATAGAATTCGAACACTTTAATAATAAGAAATTAATTTCGGCATTAGTGGAAATGCATTTGACATCACTTCAATTAACCTTGAAAATAATATAATTACGAATTTGAAAAAAGCAATTTCGGCTTCTGTACTTACCAGCTGATTTATAAAACATCTACAAACCATTGTTAAAGGCACAGAATTTGACATAGACTCAGTAGAGGTAAAAACTGGCCTTCTTGGCTAGGGCTTTAAAATTAACAGCGTTCCTTATATAAGGAAGCGTAAAGGAGCTCAATTTAAACTTAGTGGCATCAAACAAAAAGAGATCAAAGCTAAACCATTAAGGAGTACGCCAAGCTTTCAACTGGAAACTATAACTGAAGGAATTCCGACAACTTATTTATTATATAGTAAGGCACGGTATGTCGCTGATGTGAAATCTAGTTATATTGCAAACGAACAGCAAAGCCGTGAACGAAACTTGATAAACAGTGAAAGGGTACTGTTATATGACCAAATTTCTGCTTCCGGTTTCTCTACCCATGATCTTCTTTTCGTAAATTATAATATGTAACTTGTGCTGTAGGCAGATATATCACTTATCGTGATTTTAAGAATATGGATTACTTTAAATACTGAATTAGATAACATATATTGTGACCAGGTCTATACACTGGGTAAGGCAATTATCGTTTATTCAGGAAAACGTGCGTCAACTTTATGACAGAGGCGTTCCTGTCAAAACCAAGCTCATCAAACCCAAACAACAACCGTGGTTTACTACTGAAATAAAAGCACTAATTGAGAAGAGGGATAATGCCTACAAGCGCTGGAAGAGGTTCAGGACTGATGACTAGAAAACTCTTCATAAACCTGCACGGTCTGAGGTTACAAAGCACATAAAAATTGTGAAAACATTGTATTATTGTTATCATGTATCACTGTTAGTCAGTCGGGTTTCATAAAAGGTATGAGTTGTACTACCGCTCTATTAAATGTAGTTGAGGATCTTAGGTTGCAGCTAGAAAATAGTGTAGCGTGTTTAGTTGTACATGAAGTCGCCGTGGTCTAGTAGGTAGTGTGTTGGCTTATTAGACGAAAGGCCCGAGTTCAAATCCCAGGTCAGACATCAAAACGAAAATATGAAAATATTTCTTCGGCGACTTCCTCACAGCAGATTTCTGGCAAAAAGTCAAAGTAAAAATTGCCATGAAAAGCTTCTCAAAAATCTGTCGTTCGGAGTCGACGTTAAACTGTAGGTCCCGCCATTCATGTATAAAAATTAACACACACAACATGAGTGGTGTGAGAAGCTAGGCCGTAATCCTAACTGAAGGGTTGTAATGGCCAATTATGTATGTATGTTTAGTTATACATTGGCCTCTGTTGTTCTGTATGTATATAAATGATCTACCATATGTTTTGGTTGATTGTCAGGTTCATATGTATGCTGATAATGTGCAGCTTTATACCAGTACTCGTAAGGAGAATAATGATTCTTGTTTAAACTCTATTACCCGTTATTTGTAGAGAATTGACAGTTGGGCCTCGGCAAATGGAGCCGAGCTTTCGAAAACCAATGGTTCGTTTGTCATTCCTGAATTGAGTATCAGGGGAAATGGAATTGACTTTGTCAAATCTGCAACCAATCTGGGCATTGTCTTTAATCACAGATTATCGTGGTCTAGCCACGTGTGTTGCTGTTGGTAGAATTTACAGCATGCTTCGAAATTTATGGGCTGTTATAGATTCAACTCATTTTGCCATTCGTATGGAACTTGCTAAAACGTATTTAATTCCTGTGCTTCGCAAACTGCGATAGTAATGACAACCGGAAACTCAACTTGGCATACAACACTATAGCAAGATATGTCTTTCTTAAAGGTCGCCGGGATCACATTTCTCATTTAGCCTAGCAGATATTTAGTGTGAAATTTGATAATCTTTTGAAAATTAAATGCCTCATATTCTATTCCATAAAATTATTAACACGAAACAGCCAGAATATTTATTAAGCCGAATTAAGTTTGCTACATCATTCCGGGGCATGAACGTTATTAAACAACGGTATAGGACTCTTCTATCACAGCGACAGTGTTTTATACACACCACAAGTCTTTGGAATTCCCTACCAAACTACATCCAAGTGTTAGGCAATGTAAATGCGTTCAAAAGGAGTTTTATATAAATTATTCTCTTAATAATAAGTTTTTACGTTATTAGCTCGGGTATTATATTGGTTGAATACACAGGCCTTCGGAATTTTACTTTTATTTTCCCCTTCCAAGAGTTATGTTATTTTATTTATATTTAATTAATAATTAATAACATACCTAGTTACATTTAAATGTAACTTTGTTTTTTTTTTCTAGCGCATCGAATTTTTTATTGATTACAAGCGTGTTTAGAATTTTTTTAAAGATTTTCATGAAAGTTAAAGGATTTAAAATAAAAGTTTTACTTAAAAAATGAACAGTATTAGTTAAAAATAATGCCAAACATTCTAAATAAATCAAAATTATTTATGGTATTTTATTCTGCATTCCTCAAAACTCCTCTTCAATATCTTTCTATTATGATTTCTATCCGATTCATCTCTTTTCCACATCTGCCATCATGTTTGCGTTCCACCTTCCTTGGTATCTGCTCTCCATAACCAGAATATCTTAGTGGAAATGCTCACCTTGTTCTTCACATACGGCTCCAAAATTCTCAAGAAAGAAGTCAATATGAGAATGCAAATAATGCAACTTTATACTCATATTGCAACCCAGTTTATGGAATGTTGTGCTCTATTTCTACTATCCCATTCACAAAGGAAGCAGGGATATTTTGCATACCCTCCTTGTTGACACAGAAGCATATTGAGAAGCTAGGCCGTAATCCTGACTGAAGGGTTGTAATGGCCAATTATGTATGTACATATGTATGTAATACGGGGTAATAATAGGAAAAATTAAAAACGTAATTTTCTCAGAAATTTTACGTTACGGATCTTTTTTAGTATTTTTTCGAAGCTTAGTTAGATACTAAGCGTATCCAATACGTATAAGCGTATACTAATACGTATCCAAATTGCTAATCAGTTTTTTAATGGGAAATCCTTCGCAGGCCTGTGATATTTATTATTACTTTTTAGATCGATTTTTGTAAATGTCTTTTTTATATTTTTATAATTCTTTTTTTAACTTTTTTTATTTTTTACTTCTATAGTATTGTAAGGTTTTTAATTGCTCGTTGTTATATCGAGCCATAACCGCAAAAATATCTCAAGCGACATATTTTTCAAATATCGTTTTTTGTAATAAATAAATTCATTGGCATCATTTGCATCATCTATAAAAATTTCAGGGTCCCACTCTGTACCGTTATGAATTTATAACAGGAAAAAGTTTCATTTTCTAACCTAATTTGCTTAAGAAATAAATAATAAAAACCTTCCCCTGTAAAATTTTGTTTTTGTCGCTTGAGATATTTTTGCGGTTATGGCTCGATATTTTTATTTATATTTAAAATTAATATTTATATTAATTTTTAATTAATTTCCTACATTTAATTAATGTCGGTTTTATATTTTGTATCTTATTGCTCTTAAGCACCACACTATCACTTATAAGATTAATGTCTTGTTGTCTTATGTTAATTATAATAAATCAATAAAAAATAAAAAAATAAACGACAATACTTGAATTTATTCCCATTGTGTTGATCAGGCATACATAAAGATCCCTGGCTTAAAGATTTGATTATTTACTGTAATTTAAAATTTTAATTAGAAGACTCAATTAGTAATTAGGGCCATTAATTGACCATTACAGCCCTTCAGTCAGGATTACGGCCCAACTTCTCAGCTAATTAGGGAATAGTTTAAAAGTGTTCTTAAATGGTTATCTTTGTTAAATCCCCAAAATATTATGCAGAATGCTTAACTCTTGTCAATCAGCGTTAGAAAAGCAGTGTAAATTATATTACTTACTGACTTACTTAATTGGTCACTTTAACACTTTAGTCAGGATTACGATCTCACCGAGAAGCAACTCATACCGCCCATGTTGTGGATGCGTTGACTATATCCACAAGTGGAGCGACTTACAGTTGAAAGTCGACTCCAAACGACAGATTTTATAAATTAAAAAGTTTGTAAATGAATGTCTTTAATTACAAAATTATTACTTTATATGCTAATGAACCAATTTAAGTTTTTTATAAGAATTGAATGGATATGATTGATGCTATTATGTTATTTTTTTTTTGTTGGATTTTTTTTTGGTAGGAAGTAAAATAACAAAAACACTATTAAAAAAACATGCAAATTATATTTACCTATACGTATATTAGTCATAGAAACGTGCCTGTGGTTTACACTCTGACCATTAATTAACTATTTTCAAATATATTTCTGTAAGTCGCTAGTTTACGTGGGTAATACAATACAAATATTATTCACTTAAATAAAACGTTACTAGTATAATATAATAATATTGTATTAATTTTTAATTTGTTATTTATAATTCGATATTCTATGTTTGAGTGTGGCTTTTATTTATTATTAAATCTAAACGGAGATGAAAAGAAAGATAACAAAGTTTTACCCGTGCGTATTAATATATTGAATTTAACGAAAACTTTTTCAGAAACTTGTCAACCAGGTTTACATATAAAAAATCTATTAACATATTCTATATACATACATATATATGTATATGTACATGTACTTATGTATATAGAATATTTAAATTTTCAGATTGTCAGGGAATTATCTAAATGTGTAAAACTTTTAATACGTAAGTTTTATATATACATATACATAAATACGAATGTGTGTATAAAAACAAATACATATAATAACCAGCATTTTTAAACTGAATTTTATCGATTAAAAAAAATTTTAAACTGAAATAAAACGCGTATGTTAATTTGGTGGTCTCATCATTGATTTCTTGACTTTTTCCTTAGAAACCAGATTTCTTTTTGTTTTCGTTTCTTTTAATGAAGTTCTACAATAAATTAATAATAGATATTCCAGTATATAATACATGTGTATGTGTCAAAAAAAACTCTGTATTTAAATTTAGAATACATTTTAAGAATATGTAAATAAACAGTGAATGAAAAAATTAATCACTATCAATAATTATTAATGAGTCAAGCTTGTTTTGTAATTTTGATATATGTATGTATACATATTTAAGTAACTGTAAACTAAGTCGATTCGATTATTGCATAAAGCATAGTTTACATTCATAAAGTAAGCCCGAAGCACATATATAATATACAATTCTGAGTTGTAAGAAAATGGATTTGTGTGTAAAAGTTTATTTTCTGATATTAAATGATGAAAAAATGTAGGAAATTGGTTGAAAAAGATCGATTTTAAATTTTAATTCCGTATGCGTACCATTCTCAAGATCAGTACTTTCTCACGCCCAAAGTAAGCAACGTCCGCAACGAATTACGGTGTAATGCGGCCCGTGTGCCAATGATAAGCCTGGTTACAAACCTCCTTCAAAAATAATCTAGTTTGAGATTCATTCGTGAGATTCAAGTGGATTCAAACACAACTAAAATAATAAATTTCTGGAGACAAAAAGCCTATCTCTGAGAAGGACCTCAAAAGAGCTTCAATATCGGAAAGTGGTGCTGCCAAATGTGGCATCTTCTATGTGTGTGCTATGTGAACAGAGGAGAAAGTCGTTTTAATAGCAAAAGCTGGGAGACTATCGACATCAACATCTCTCTACTAGGGACAGGTCCTCTACGGCTGTACCCTTGTCATATAAACATTACACACTTGTAACTTTCATTTCGCCTTTAACAATGTCCATTCAGAATTTCATGATAAACGCAATGCACATGTTATGGTCTTTGTTACGGCACAACAAGCAATATCGTTACTGCCTCCATTGATGAGGTACATATGGTAAGTAGAGGCCCCTTACTGGCAAGTTTCATTAACTGAGGGTGCCTTAAGCAATGTCCATTCCAATGTGATCTGGTCATTATGCTATCAAATTTTGATCCTCACACTATCTCTTTGAGATGTAATCAGATATTAAAGCTTACAACCAAATGGTGCTAATCATGTGGTTTAAGTGTCAAACCTCCCAAAATGCCTGTTAGCAGGATCTAATTTGGCAACCCTTAATGGAAGGATAAAGTATCTAGTATTCTTTTTAACAAAGTGTTTGTGGTTTTAGACCAACCATCACATACTGGCTCTATCGAGCCGTAGAGCACATATTTGGTGGACGCTGCGACTGCTAGATAGAGTATGCAGATTGTGATTATCAGTGCACTCTGCTCCACTCCAACCAAGGCATTATTTGCTATACTCAATTGGTTCTCAACTGGCCTTTTATTAAAGCAGAGGGCTGAGATGGTGTACTATACCTCTTTTTAAAGGTTTTGATGTTAACCTTTCTTATAGGTTGCCCGACGACTGCAGAGTTTACCTGGAGGAGATCATGACCATTTTGAAAGGGGTCTAATGCTTGTTGGATGGCTGGACTTTGCCTGAAAATTTGTAGATTTACTCGGACAACCACGCCGCAGATCCAAAAAGAAGGTAATTTCAACGCCCATCCTTGTCCACGAATGCACTCTTATATGGGTTCTGGTACATAGGGATGTCGCTGGAAATTCCATTGGTGATAAATTGGACAAGATTGCAATTGCGAAATTTTACAGGACAAAGGTCTTAATTAACTTGGATATTATCGATTCATTTTTGAGGGCTCAAACTTATTTTCAGCAAAATGGTACGTGTAATATTCCTAGTCTCTGCCGGACAGATATGGATCCTTAAATCGCATGGCCATCCAACCTATGTTGCGATTCTCATGGGCCACTATCCTTTTGGTAGTCATACCGAAAGACTTGTGGGTCTGACGAGGAGGAAGGGAATTCTTTGTGTATGTTCTTTGATTTTTATTATTTTTTTTTTATATACCTACAAATATGTATATGCGTACATATGTTTTTTTTCTCCTATATTGTAAAAACTTTTTGTTTGGACAAAATTATTTTTTAAGGGGAGTTTTCTGTATCACTCATTCAAAAAAAATTTGTTTGGAAAATCAAAGGTGCAACACGACACTTGCAAAGCAAATTCAGATTATACATAATTTATATAGGCAGTTCAATTCAGCGTCGTATGAAAAATTACCTATTGGCAGTTCCGTTCAAGTTTGTCCGAACAAAATATGAAATTAAACCAAATGGATCGTAAACTAAATTTTCTCTCTCAAAAAAGAGCTGCCAAACTACATATCCATACATATATATTTTGTTCGAACAACATGAATCCAGCTTTAGCTTTAAGTTATTGTTAAATTATTATTTGTGTATAAGTGTATCGGACTTTTTACGGAACATAAGCAGCTTCGGTTAAATTCTTACTCGTATTTGTCTTGCACACATTCTCTTCTCTTCACTGCTTGCGCTGTTAGAGAGAGAGTAAGTACTCTATTTATCCGACAGCGAGTTGCACATATGAAGTTATTCGTTGCAGACCTTTAATAATTATATTATACACATATTATTAAACTTACTGAAGTTTAATACCAAATATAATCACCCTTATCGTGAAAAAAATGTGAACATTTTTTTCGCCCGGATTTCTTTTATCACCCGAACAAGAATTTTCTATCGTGAATGTCACGTGAATTATTTTTCCCTTCGAATCATATGTGTTTGTTCGAAATAAAACTGACTTTAAAAAAATAAATAAATTTGTCAAAACTACAATTAAATTTTTAAAACTAACAAAAATGTTTACAATTGGTGCAGTTTTGGTATTAGACTGGAAGAAGAAAATGAAAGAAAATTAAAAGAAAGAAGTATAAGTATAAGTAGTAAATAAACCTGCCATGAAAAAACTTCTCAAAAATCTGTCGTTCGGAGTCGACGTTAAACTGTAGGTCCCGCCACTCACGTATAAAATTAACGCACACAACATGAGAGGTGTGAGAAGCTAGGCCGTAATCCTGACTGAAGGGTTGTAATGGCCAATTATGTATGTATGTATAAGTAGAACATTAGGGGATGCTTCAAATTTTTTGGAATTGCCCCGTGTACAGTTTGTGGTAGTGTAATTCTCGGGTCCATTTTTTTTTAAGCATTATAGGGTCAACAAAGATGCGTTTAGTTATCTTTTGAAAACTCTAACAAATGCTCTACCGGTTCCAAAGAAAAGTACAGCTGTACCTCCAGTTATTAAACTTTGTTCGTGTTTGCGGTTTTTCGCTGAAGGTGGACACCAAAAAGTTGTAGGGAGCGACTATCATCCCGCGATAACACAATCAACATTCACCGAGGTATTTACAGAATTTCTGGATGTCATGGAAATGCAAATATGTCAAACATGTTTTTGTGTGCATAGATGGCACACATGTTAACACAATAGCTCCAAAGCAAGCAAAACATCTCTACTATAATTGAAAGGGACAATTTAGTCTAAACGCTACACCTTCTTTTGATTCTTTGTTGTAACCACCAACTATGGAAGGATTTTCCCGCATTTTTTGCAACCAAATCTCAATTTGTTTTTTATTAGTTGAATTGCTCCTGAAAATTTAAATTTGTACTTAATTATTATTAAAACCAAAGATTTCCGATACAACTTACATTTTCCTTTTTTACTATTCGCCTCTAAAAATCAAAGTGAACAAATATTGAGAAAATGTCGAACAAATTCACGTGAAAAATTATTCACGATAGGAGGAATTTTTTTCGAAGTTACTATATGTTCGGGTGAAGAAAATTCATGATAAAAATTTTGTAAACAGTGAACAAAATTCGGGCGAAATTTTTTTCACGATAAGGGTGAATGTTTATCGGCAATTTAATTATTAAATTTACTTAATAATATAACATAGAATGGAATGAAAAAGAATCTATAAGTCATTTCGAACCTACAAAATTAAACATTTCTGATTTGTGCAAAAGATTAAATGTCTCATATAACAGTAACTTGAGATATTCTTCGTGGATATTTTATTCGTTTATTGATCATTTAAGGCATTTGCAAGAAATCAAAAATAACGTAACGTAGACAAAATGATGAAAGGAGAAAATTCGCCAATTTTGTTGTCAATAATTTAAAAAGATTCTCTTAATTATATAAATCATTTAATATTATAGTTTTTGTAGTAAGTTTGTGTATATGTTTGGGACAATTTATGTATACTGTTTAAAAGATAGATTTTCAAATAAGGGTATTTTTGTTCCAAGTTTATGTTTGAATTTTATTTAAGGAGTTTGCTTCTTTAGTTCTATTTCATACATACCTAAAATTTTATAATATAAATACTATAATATTATAAATATAATATAAATAAAATTTTAAATTTACAATATTGAATTTGTTGTTACATATTTTTTAATATAGATTTTATTTGCTGATTTGTTATATCATTTTATTTATTTTACTTGCTTGCTGCTTGACGGCTTGTGCTAGTAATACACATTTACATACATACAATACAATACAATACATCATTTAGATATTTGTATATTTCTATTTTTTTCCATTTATAAGTGTTTTTATTTTACAATACATATACTTTTTTATCACTTAAACAAATTAAAAATATTTGATTTTTATGTACGGTCGGTTGATTCCTATATTTTTGCATGTACGCACGCGGATGTGTATGTCGGTGCCATTACTGTTTAAATGCGACTTTTTGTTTGTTCATGTATTTAATAAAATTTTTTTTGTAAATAACAATTAGGAACAGGGAATGGAGAAAAGTGGGAAAACTAAAAAGTTAATAATTAACAGTACTAATGTGTTGTTTTACATACATACGTCCATTAAAAGAAAAATTAATTCTGTTGACTTCAAATTAATACACATGTAGACAAAAATAATATTTTAAAATTAAAAAAAAATAAAAAATAAAAATAAAATATACACATATAAGTAATAAAAAAAATTCATTTGTTAGATCAAAAAAAAAAAAGAAAGCTGCAGTGTAATTGTGTTTTGTATCTATTTAGAAAAACTAAATATATATATAATATAAATATATAAGTTAAATTTTTTTGTTTTTGTTTTTATATATTTGCTCTTTCTTTAAGTTACTATTATTGCAATTTTTAGTTTCGCACAAATTATAGTCGCAAAATAGTATACATATAAATAATAAATATACTTAGTAAAAAATATATATTATGATAAATATAGTTTTGTTTGTTTTACGTAAACAAATAGGCATGCCAAGGAGGAGGAATAATCTGCGTATTCATTTTTTATTTTACGCCTCTTCGTTTTTCTTATTTCATCAGAAACATCGTTCGAAACAATATATACGTAAATATTATCTCCTTCATCATTAACATTTCTATAACTGCTTCAAATAAAATATCATATTTATAGATTAGTTTCGTTCCTTCATTGGACAACACAACATCCCTTTTTTTTGTTTTTCTTTTCATCTATAACAACATGACTAGCCGACGTAGGTCCAGGTACGACTTGTTTTGAGACTTGAGCCGAAGATGTAACACCGTTACTTTCTGATGTTTTTGCAGCTCCACCAACAGAAGCTCCCGCCGGCGACGACACCCGATGAGTACCATTTTGTGCAGACAGATTTTGCGATACCTATGGGAGAATAACAATTATGTATGTTAACGATATATTCTCAATTATTTTCGTAAACAATAGATTTACAACTATCAAAATTCATGTTCGAAATTTATCCCATCCCCTTTTTATTGACAACTACATACACTCCCCGAAATATTTATAAGACCAAACGTATTTCTCGAAAAACTTAAAATCTTTTAGACCAATCCGTACCATTTTTGGGTTAAATATAGCTTACTATAATATAAATCTTTTTATGTAAAAAAAATATTTTTTTCTTTGTTTAATAAAAGGATAACACAAAATGAATTTCATTTTCAAACGAAAAAATTATAAGACCAAAATTAAATAATATTCACCTAAAGCTAAAATAACAATGATAAAAAACAACTACTGAGTAATTTTTGTATTTATTAGTAACTAGTGTGTCCACCGTGATTAATAATGACTTCCTGAAGTCGACGGGGCATAGAATTTATTAAATTTTCAATGCAATTTTGACCAATCCTACTCCATTCTCTTATGATGGCACTTTTTAAGCATTTCACATCCTTATACTGAGTGTTATTATTGAAAACTTGGTCCGATAGTATTGCCCATAAATTTTTTATCGGATTTAGATCTGGACTACATGCCGGCCAATTCAAAACTGGTATGTTTCTGGAGGACAGAAATGATTTTGTTGCTTTTGATTTATGGATTGCGGCGTTATCCTGCTGAAATATCCAATTGTTGCCTAACGAATCATCCCCAAAATTAATTAAAACGTCATTTAATAATTCAATATACTTCTCGCTATTCATTTTAGTTGATACAAAACAAATAGGAGTCCTTCCCGTAGTCGAAATCCCAGCCCAAAACATTGCGGTGCCTCCACCGAAATTTCGGGACATTCTTTGATTTTTTTTTTTACGTGAATCCATCCAATATTTTTGGGAACCATCTGGACCATCTAAATCAACTTTTTTTCATCAGAAAAAATAACTGATAACGTTGAATAACTTCAACGAATGTCGCGAAATTTCGGTGGAGGCACCACAATGTTTTGGGCTGGGATTTCGACTACGGGAAGGACTCCTATTTGTTTTATATCAACTAAAATGAATAGCGAGAATTATATTGAATTATTAAATGACGTTTTAATTAATTTTGGGGATGATTCGTTAGGCAACAATTGGATATTTCAGCAGTATCCTAAGTTTGAAGTACTCATCGTACTCATATTTAACAATACGCATGATGTTGTTGATTTCGACTCTCATTTACTCAGAATTTACAAGAATCACAAAATAAGTATGATTCGCTTACGAACACTACAATACTCATTAGAAGGTTGTATGTTTGCTTTGCTTGCTGTCTTTGTCTTTTTCTTCCTTCTTTTTTTGTAAATGAAACAACAACAACTAAGACTGTAAATTTTCGTGAATGATTCGAACCACTCGAATCATTTATAAGTATTAAAAGTATTTTTCTAAATTTATGAACCTGAATGAGTAGGCGTATGAATCAAACATATTTCGAATGTTATGAGTTTGATGTCAACGTTGTACTCATACTCATTGCAAACTGTACTTATAAATCAACATTGTAGTGAGTACGATTGAATTAGAGTAGTTGAATTTTAATACTGTTGACTCACTCATACTTAAAATTTCATGAGTACTTATGAGTAGCGAAAAAACGATTCATTGTTGATCTCTGGTAGAATTTAAAAATATAGTGCTAATTATCAAGAAATGAAACATCCAAAATTACTGTAAAATATCAAAAAAACTATCCTTAATTAGCACATAATGTGGAAAACTTTAAACGAAATTGTATATACATACATAGTGGATTACGGCCTAGCTTCTCACACCACTCATGTTGTGTGCCTTAATTTTATACTTGAGTAACGGGACGTATAGTTTAACGTCGACTCCGAACGACAGATTTTGAGACACTTTTTCATGGCAGGTTTATTTACTCTCAGAGGTTTTGCCAGAAATCTGCTGAGAGGAAGTCGACGAAGAAATGTTTTTTTTTCATATTTCGTTTTGATGTCTGACCTGGGGTTTGAACTCGGACCTTACGTCTAATAAGCTAACACACTACCTACTAGACCACGGCGACTTGGAATATATACAAAATTTAAAACAGTTGCAGTTTGTAAGTTCAAATGTCTTGAAAGGAGTGCACCTAGGATTCGGAAAGATTATCCGCAAATACCGTTAAAAATAGATTGCGTGTAAAATAGTGTTTTGGCGTTTGAAAAGCATAAACCACACGTTTCAGAAAAAAATAGAAAGACTGGTCTTAATTTTGTCAGAGAGTATTTAAATAACTACGTAATTTTTGGAATAATGTACTTTTTACAGATAAATCTGAATTTAATTGCTTGGCTCCAATGGTATACTCTCGTTCACAGAAACCATAACCAGGATTTCGATCCAAGACATACGGACAAAACGATTAAACATGGAAGTGGTAGTATAATCGTTTGGTGAGGATTCTCGTGGCAGAACCAATTATAGGAATAAAGGGTACAATGAATCAAGAAGTTTACAAGGAAAATATATTAAGCAAAATGCTACCTTTCGCAGGAAAAGAAATACCTCTAAAACTAATTACAATTAACTTGACTAGCATAACGATCTAAAACATACAGTCGTCTGTAAAGAGATTTTTAGAAGAAAAAAAATTGATGTGATATCATGGCCGGCACAATCGCCGAACTTGAATCCCACGGAAAACTTGTGACACGGTGTTGATAATCAAATAAATCGAGCAAACACTTCAAATGGCATGGAACTCAATTTCAATAAAAAAAACCGTTGCACCCTAATATCTTCTATGAAGAGAAAATTAACAGCTACTATAAACAATAAGAGGTTCCCAACAAAGTATTGAATTTGTATTTTTTATGTTATTAATTAAACATGAATTAAGAAATTTATAAGGACAATTTAGCCGATGCTTAAAAAGGCTATTTAAATTGTCGCCACTTTATAGTATAAAAAAAGAATTAATAATAGGGCCATTATTACAATTTGCCGTTAACTAAAGGGAGAATTTTAACGGGCAGATAAATTGTTTTTCATTATTATAAGTGGACAATAAGGTAGAAGTGAGTGTTAAGCTAAAGGGAAGATTATCCTACCTTTAACTTTTAAAGTTAAGTTTATGATAGAACTTGCCATTTTATATATTATTTTCAATATTACAACTTGGAAACACAACAACAAAAAAGAGGCCCACTGCCACTGCGTTTAAACAAACTTGTTTAATTGAACAGTTTTATCGACAATGCTCCGGCACTGCCATATTTTTGAAAAAGTTAAATTTATTTTATCTGTAAATTGTAATAATGAAAATAAGTTAAAGGTAACTTTAGGTAAAGGGAAATGTAAATATAACTAAACCTAAGTTTAACGGAAAGTTGTCATAATGGCCCTTTGATTTATATACAAAAATTAAAGGTAGCAATACTGCTGAACATCAGTGCAGACAAATCAAATACGTCGGTGAACAGCATTGCAATGCTCGATATTTAATAAACAACTTCAATTATTCAAAACAGTAAGAGATGATGCTAGAGCAGAACAAAATTATATTGTATTTAAAAGAAAAATATGTGATTTTTTTAAAAAATTATTGTACATAATTAAAATGTTTACACAAATTTGTAAATTATATAAACGAAAATTAGAATTTTTAAAGTATATAAATATTATTAATAATACACTGCGTTCCACTTGAATAGGTGCAGTGCTTTAGCAATCAATTTAAGCTTGCTGCTCTCAAGATAATTTATGGAGAAAATTTTGATGTACTTTTTATTAAAGATCTGACGATTGAGAAAAAGAGTGTGAAGAAAGAAAACTCGAAAAAGTTCCGTTAGATTTTATCTGTGCTTGTTTTTGTAATTTGTAAAAAAAGTGACGTCACTTGAATAGGTGTAATGAATAAAATGCCAATGTACGGTCGTTTTTGTCAACTCTAACTAGAAAATTGTTAATCCTTTTTTTAAAATTGAGAACAAAAGTGATTTTCTATAAGTTTAAACTGAAAATGGGCCGCGGTAGATCCTTAACAGCGGAAGAAAAGGCTAAAATAAACGCCTATAACGATCAAGGTCTGTATGGCCGTGGAATTTCTAAGAAAAAAGTAAGAAAAGTGCTGAAGTTGTGTGGAATTACCTAAGAGACAAACAAAATTATGGCAATAACATGAAAGGAAGGCGAACAATTGCCACAAAAAACAACAACGGAATGGCGATACATTTTAAGAATAGCCTCCAATTCAAATGCTCTGCTGCAAAAATTACAGCAAAAAGGGGATCCAGTGCTAGTGTTTCC
Source organism: Sarcophaga rosellei (assembly GCA_930367235.1). NCBI lineage: Eukaryota > Metazoa > Arthropoda > Insecta > Diptera > Sarcophagidae > Sarcophaga > Sarcophaga rosellei. The sequence goes on along the minus strand of OV884018.1, from coordinate 52,706,609 downwards.
ACCGTTAGAAGAATAATAAATTTAGCGGAACACCTAAAAAGACTCAAATTGCAGAAAAAACCACAATTAAACCAGCAACGCAAGGAATTGCGGTTAAATTTTTGCAAAGAGGGTATGACTTGGAAGACTGCAAGGCCTAAAGTAGTATTTAATGACGAAAAAAGTTCAGTGTTGATGGACCAGGCGGCTTCAACCACTATTTCCATGATTTGAGAAAGGAAGAACGTTGTTTAGTCCGAAATCATAGTCGAGTAGGTGGTATCATGATCTGTGAAGTAATATCATAGTATGGCGTCACAGACTTGGAATTTCAAATGATGAAAATGACGGCAAATTCTTATAAATCAATTCTGCAAACGGCGTTTCGGAAATTTCAAGACCAGTTTGGACCCATCCCATAGATTTTCCAACAGAATAATGCTCTTATCCACACGGCAAGGATTGTTAAAACGTGGATTAGCGAGCAAAATGTTGAATTTTTGCTATGGCCATCATACTCGCCGGACTTAAATATAATGGAAAACGTGTACTGATGGTTGTAACGGAAAGTGTAAGAATCTGGACGACAATTTGATGACCGAGAATCATTAATTGCTTCAATAAAAGAAGCGTGGTCGGAAATTTAATTGCAATATTTATCGCAACTTTATAACTCCCTTCCAAATAGAATTTACAAGGTAATTTTGACGAAAGGCGGAAGTACACATTATTAAAAAAAATGAACTAGTGAAGAAATCTTCAATGTTTTCGTGTTTTATTTAATTTTTTTAACGGTTTATTCTTGTTTTTTAATATGCACCTATTCAAGTGACATACATACATACATAATTGGCCATTACAACCCTTCGTCAGGATTACGGACTAGCTTCTCAACACCACTCATGTTGTGTGCGTTAATTTTATACATGAGTGGCGGGACCTACAGTTTAAAGTCGACTCCGAACGACAGATTTTTTGAGAAGCTTTTCATAGCAATTTTTACTCTCAGAGTTTTTGCCAGAAATCTGCTGAGAGGAAGTCGTCGAAGAAATACTTTTTGTATTTTGTTTTTGATACCTGGCCTGGGATTCGAACTCGGGCCTTTCGTCTAATAAGCCAACACACTACCTACTAGACCACGGCGACTATTCAAGTGAAGCAAAATTAAATCCTGCTTTTCTTTACAAATTACAAAAATTGGATTTAACCAAGCTGAACATTTTAAAACTTTCTTTGCGTACATTATTTCTCTTTGCCAGAAATCTCCTTTTTTACAAATCACTAATAAAATCTAACGGAACTTTTTCGAGTTTTCTTTCTTCACACTCTTTTTCCCAATCGTCAGACCTTTGATAAAAAGTACATCAAAATTGTCTCAATAAATTATCTTGAGAGTAGAAAGCTTAAATTTATTGCTAAAGCACTGCACCTATTCAGTGTACAGTGTACTTGTCGTCAGAAAAAAATAATAAAAACTTTAAGACTTGTCTGATACGATTTAAATTTGTTATGACAGTGTACAACAAAGGGTACTACTACACTAACATAAAAATACCCTACTTGTATAACATTACGCTCGAATTATTCAAAATTGCTTTAATATTATATAGTATAAATTTGAATTGTGAAACATACATTCGATTTCGTTATATTTTCCGCTACAAGTGTGCCATTAATGGTGGTACCATTAGTTTGCGACTTTCCGTTTGCTGTCGCATGTTCTTCTGTCGGAGTTATTGGTTTGCCACCTAATTAAAAAATTAAAAAGGCATTAAAAACACGTACATAATAATTTATTTGAATATATACTTATATATGTACGTATATATATTAATTTTCAAACTATTTTACTAACCACTTATCATTTTTACAATTTCGTCAGCCTCCCTAGATAAATCGCCGCCAGGGCGAAAAGGATTATCCCAACCAGAGTCGGTGCTGTAATAAATGGAACATTTATTAATATTCTTATTATTATTTGCAATTGATATTAAATTACCTCTGTTGTCTATCATAACCAGAAACTGGTGATACTGTCGTCATAATATCTTCTAAGTTACAGTTATAATTACTTAATGAATTGTCTAAATTATCTTCAAATTTCATAAAATATTCAGGAGGGCAAATTTGTTGTGGTTGACTACTTTGGTAAATTGATACGCGTACTATAGAACGTTCCGATCTAAAAATATTCAGAAAAAATATTTTTAATAAAAGGTTTAATTATTATAAATAAAATATAATTATTATGAATAAAATATACTAAAAATACTTGACGTATGAATTATATTGATAGTAACATTAAACAAACAAAATAGCTAAAATATATAATTCGACAATAAAGTGGATCTAAAGATTTTTAAAGTTGAAAATATATCAAAACGGCATTCTAATGTAAAACATATAAGGGCCATTATTACAACTTGTCGTTAACTAAAGGCAAGATTTAAACGGGCAAATAAATTGTTTTTCATTATTAAGAGTAGAGATGAGCGATCCAGTGATTTTTGAAGAACGTTGTTCTCAGTAAACGTGATTTGTTAATCACTGTTCTTTAAAACAGTGATTGTGATCACAGTATTCCAAAAGAAAACAATAATGACAATAACGTATTTTATTAAGTCGTAAGAAAGAGACAACTAGATACATACTACGAAAAGACTACTAAACAAAATCAAAGTGGTGTCATCAATGTTATTATTTTTTTTGTAATTTTTTTTTTATAGGAAGTTTGACAATTAAGTTTCACAGAAAGTTCATGTATAAAAGACAAAAGTAAGTAATCAGAATCATCTAATAGTAAGTCTGCCTCTCTCAAAATAACATGAAATAAATTTGAGTATGTAACAATTTTGAAAGAACGACATTATTAGTAACTGTTATTTGGCAATTTCAATCACTGTAGTTACCAGTGAATTATCAATCACCGTGATTAAATCACAGTTTTGAAAATATCGCTCATCTCTAATTAAGAGTACCCAATAAGACAGATAGCGTTAAGCTAGGAGGATCATCGTACCTTTAACTTTTAAAGTTAAGTTTATGTTAGAACTTGCCATATTATATATTATTTTCAATATGGCAACTTCAAATTTAAACAAAATGAGCATATACACCCAAACCTTTTTTTACACGGTAGATGCGTTCCAGTGGATACCGTGTAAAAAAAAGCGCGTAAAAAAAGACAAATATTATGTATGTATGTAAGTGTATAAACAAACTGAAAAGATATACATAGGATTGATGCAGCAGCCTACATATGCCTATAAAATTGAATAACTTTATAAAAACGCAAGCGCACTCTCTTTTGCTGGGTTGTCTCAATATCAGTCTCGTCAATAGGAATACTTATTACTTCTACATCTTCAGAAGCTGCTTCTGGCGCTGGTTTATTTCTTTTAACAGCAAATTCTGTTATAGTGCGTTGTGATCTAAATTTGGAAAGCTCTTTATAGAGCTCTCTGTATCTAGTCATACATGTTTGCAGGTCTGATTGAAATTTCACAGCTCTTTCAATTATGTTATCACATGTCAAAAAAAAAACCGTGTTATTTCAAATTCGCGTAAAAAAACCCGTGTAAAAACCGTAAAAAAACAGGTTTGGGTGTACAGCAAAGAAAACGAAGCTGTCGACATTTCTCCGGCACTGCCATATTTTTGAGAACAGTCAACTTTATTTTATCCGTAAGTTGTAATAACGAAAATAAGTTAAAGGTAACTTTACAGTTCCCTTTAGCTAAAGGTACCTGCAATTAACGGCAAGTTGTAATAATAGCCCTAAACCTTTAAAACATTTGTCAAATAAATTGTTATATATGCAAGTCGATGTACAATGGACGATTTTACTATTAGCAAAAACTCCGGAACTTATTGCTTTATAAATTATCACACAATTACACTCATATTTATATTTTTAATTATTCAATTACACTTTTATTTATGAGCTATAAGATCACTGAGTAACTTTGTTCAATATATTGGACAAAATCTGGCATCCATGTGAGACGACAAGCATATAATAACTTGACTTCAGCTTCTAAATCATCAGCCTCAAATTTACTCAGTAAAATTTGAAGAATTTTATCTCAGACAACAGTTGAAAAGGAAAAGTACCTGTCACATGCGACAAGTACACGGAGGTCGATTTGACCCTTTGTACATAAAGACCATAAGAAGAAAGGATACAAGAGGGGATAAAAAAAAAGGAGAGGAAGTAGGAAGGGAGAATGGGAAGCGAAGGACTCACATAAACCAAACAAAACAAAAAGGGGAGAATGCGGCTACACTGATAAAGCCCTAGCACTTCTCAACCAGCTCAAATTACTAATGAATCTGTGGAGAGCCCTGATGTCGGCTCCCGACACAGAATTCAAACCCTCAAAGAAGCCCCTGCCAAGGGTCCTCAACAAACCAAGGGCTGGGCAGTTACAGAGGAGGTGCTCGACAGCCTCTAACTCCTCCTCATCGCAACATACCCTGCAGTAGTCCGGCTGCGATCTGTTCCAGATCCCCGTCAAGGACCTAATCTCGCAGTGCCCTGTGATAAACCCTATAATCAACCTTAAACTGGCCTTATCCAAGCCCAGCAACCATGGGTTGTTTTAGGTTTTAAGATTTTTTGAAAAGTTCAAAAGGCGGCTATAGTTAAAAAATTTCAATTTGGAGTATTGTTTTTGTTATGATATTGGATATTATATGCAACCGTGCTTACAACACTAATATTTTTCCCTTTATTATAAGGTTTATTCATTTTCCTTTTTAATGTCCTTTTCTACTTTTGTCTTTTGAATGTAACAGTTATTTTTGTTCTTTTAGCATTGTAAACCAATTTGTTCTTTAGTCGTAATAAATTATCATACGTGAAACATCGTCTTTTAATTCTCCTGAATAAAAACCAACAGGTTATGGGTCCAGGAGGGCTCAGTGAATATTATAATATTTTGTATAATAAAAAGTGATAAGAGCTTATAGTGTTTTCACACCGAGTGATTTTAACGCAAAAGTTGGTTTTAACGTTAAAATCAAAAATAAAAGCTGCTTTTACCATACAAAATTATTGTGTTAAAATCAACTTAAAACCTTTTTCGAATTGGTTTTAAGTTGATTTTATGAAATACAACCTTGTTTTATGTACTAAATCAGAGCTACCAGCTCTGAAATGGTAAAAACAGCTGATAAAAATTAAATAAAAACAAAACAAATGTAAAAATATAGAAAGCCGGTTGTATAAAAATGTAAAATTTCAAATAATGAATGCTACAACAATAATAAATAATAATATTTTAACAATAATATTAATAATATTAATATAATTTCTTAATTTTTCATATTTTTTGTTTTTTCTTAAACAAAAACATTTCTGTTCCGTCATGAATGTATGAAAGTTAAAACCTGATTTAAGAAAATTTGCAGTGTGAACGCAAAATCAGCTGATTATGGTTTTAATGCTAAAATCAGGTTTTAACTTTTGGTGTGAAAACACTATTAAGTAAGCAGAATAAGTGTCTCAATGTACAACAGTGAGAAGTTAGATGAGACAAATTACCACTCATGGAGCCTACAAATTAAAGCTGTTTTAATTCATCAAGATTTGTGGTCAACCATTAGTGATGATAAACCATTGGCAGCAGATCAAATTGCAGCATGGACGAAAAGGGATGAAAAGGCCACATCTACAATTATTTTGAGCATTACGCCTATACAAATTTCATATATCAAAAATTGTCAATTCGCGAGTGCAGCATGGAACGCATTGCGTGAGGTACATAAACCTAAAGGACTGGTATGAAAAATTACACTTTTTAAACAACTTCTTAATATGAGAATAGGTGAAGCAGATTGTGTCTAACAATACGTTTGTAATTTTTCGTCAACTGTGGAGAAGCTAGCCGAAACTGGAATAGAGCTTCAATATGAGTTATTTGCCACAATGCTTTTGGCAAGTTTACCTACATCGTATGAGAACTTTGTCATTGCCTTGGAGACGAGAGATGAGTTACCAAAACTCAGTGCATTGAAATTGACAGAAGAGAGTGAAAGAAGAAAGGCCGATGAATACATTACAGAACTTAAAGGAGGTGCACAAGGGTTCATATCACCGTTAAACAACAAGAAAAACAACAATAACGTAAGTAGCAACAGTATGATCGCTATTACCAACAAGAACGGAAAAAACAGTCGTCAATCTAGCAAGCAAAAACAAAATTTCAATTGTTTTAAATGTGGTCGCCGAGGCCATTAGCAAAACAATGCAGAAACAGCAAAACAGAAACAAGCAACAGAACAGTACAACAAGAAAGGAGGGACACACACGCATACTCAATATTTTCAGCAACCAACAACAATGACCTTGTACGACCATAAACATATCTAGCAATATTGTTATAAGTGATTTTGAGTTTGTTCCTACTTACTGAGTCACAACTGGAAAATAGTTCACACCCGCACAATAAAGTGGGGATGAGATATGTGTTTGCGAGCAGCATACGAATACTAAATGGATTAAAATATTGCAACATGGCAACCGTTTTACCGCAAATAGCATTTACATGGCTGGACCAGTTAAGGGTATTGTTAAAGATAAAGATTCCTAACGTTTTTACTGTCTCAATAGTAGTACTATTAATCCGTAATGGTGTAAGCTGTGCTATAAACTTTACCTTGCCTACTGTCAAAGCTTTCGATTTCCTCGGATTGAGGCAAAGATCATTAATCGACGCCCATTGAAACACATTGTGCAGATCACAATTTATTTTTTCTATACAATTTGTAATATCAAACGGCAAGCAACTAATGTTTAGCTGAACAACATCTGCATTTATTATTTTGTTTAAAAAAGTGGCTATGAAAATTGCATCGCCATTTTGTTATTCTTTGAGATTTCAAAATATCCTACTTCGGGCTATAGCCAGTAATATACTTTATAAGAATCCATTTGAATTTTCTCTTACTAACACCTTAAATGATGGTCGCCAGCTGCTATCCACAGCCGGACTTGGCCGTAATTGAAAAATATATGCGTACCAAGTAAATTTCAACAAAAAATATTATAATTGTTATTCAATATAATCGTAAAATGAATAAACATTTCTTAAAACTTTAATACATATATCCATATATGTATGCTTTGCTTCCATTCTGTTCATAAATTGAGGCCTTTATTACCTTCTATTCAATAAATTAAATTATAAAAAAGGTTGTCGTTTTTAATAAGTCTGTTAATAACAAGTTGAAAATAAATACTTAAACATGCACCACAACGTCTACAGCATGAAACAATTTAATGGGTTAGGGGTCGATTCAAGAGCTGAAATTTCTATCGCTTAAGTAAAAAAATTACCAAATCACCCACAAAGGGGATGTTACTGCAAATACTAGTGCCTAGGGCGCAGAAAATAATAATAAAAAAAATTCACACACTGATCTACTTAAACAGCACAATACCAACGACTACAAAACTATTATAGGAAACATTAAGAGAGGAATAGAAAAGAAAAACAACAATACAAATCGAAAGTTACGAACGTAATAAAGGGGGAAAATGCATAACGACTGACTGAGTTCCATTTAATAAAAGTATATCAGCATTTCACCACCCACAACAAATTCTCAATAAATGTACATAAACATTTTTAAATTTCTTCAAATTGAAACCAATATTGATCTAACAGGTTATTACACAAAAAGTGGCATTGGAAAGTTTAGATTTTGACAGCTTTGTGATAACTTGACTTAACTAGGCAGTATTTCTGAATTAAATTAAAACATCGTGCTAGTAAAATTAATTTAATTTAAAAAGCAATATAAAATTTAAATATTTCAATATTACAATTCATTCAATTCAATATTAAAATGAATTCAATTTTAACGAACAGAATATATCATATAAGAATTATTGATTGCAAATATTTTGCCCGCTTTAGGTGATGTAGTAGCAGTAGTGTAGTCCCATAATTATACACATTTGTGAAAATTCGAAAATCAATGTCAATTTTCATAAAAGAAATATCACAGACTTTCCATTTTAAAAAATCAGCTGTTTATGTGTAAATATAAATAGTAGATTCAGCCATAGTGATGTGTGGCCAAAGTACTTTTCTATAATTTTGTTGTAGAGCGTTTTATATATAGGTTTTATGTGACTACTTACACACAAATTTTATTTCTGTTTCATATCATATAAAATGCAACACTTTCTTGGCACAGAAATAGAAAGTTTTAATATTTTTGTTTATTTTTGTATGGCACACTGTGTTTTTTATTTGATACGTTAGGAGTTCTTATTATACACAATGACTAATGTCCTATCTAACAAATATTTTTTAACTCTCTTTTTCTCTTAACATTTTCTCGTTCTTACCCACATTCATATCATTTTTGGAGTGTGTTCACAGCACCCAAAAATAAGTCTGTGTTCACACGATGAGAATCTTATTTTTAAAATTTTGGCTTATTCTCCTCCTTTGAACCATTTTCGGCGTTCACATGATACTATTGTTATTTTTAATGTCATATTTGTTACTTATACTTGTTTGTATGCATTTGTGCATTACGAATGAGAAACGAAATCAAAAGTAAAGTATAGAGCGTACGCGTTTCTTTGCTCCTCGCCTCTTTCGCCTATAAACTGCGTCAATTTAAATTCGATTTAAAGTATGCTATAAACACATACATACGATGCGCCACACGCCGCGCAGCGTCCTATTAAAAATAGAATATCTGTGTGTATATGAAAACGATTATTTTAAAAACATCGCGTCAACAAGCGTCGGTAATGCTGGTGCGCTCTTATGCTAATTTCTATTTTTGTTAGCGTCAATGAACAGTATAGTTCTGTCGATACAATAAGATCCATGAAATAGTAGTTTCAAAATTCAGAAAATACAATATAACCACTAATAAAAAAAATGTTTGTGGTGGCGCCAGATAGAATTAGCCTTTACGTTCTGTTCCGAACCAGCCGTTTTAGTTTTGTATATGAGAAACATATATAAGACGTTAGTTTTTCTGTTCCGTTCCGTTCTGTACGCGCATTAAATAGAGCGTAGACTAATCGTGAAATTATCCACGTTTTCGTGGATATTTGTTTTCATCATATGTAAAGCAATGACAACGACTACCGAATTTTGATAAGAATTTACATTGGTTTTCATACGCTAAAAATTAACGTACATTCCGTAAACGTTTGGCTAATTTTGCCTTAATAAACTGTTCACTTTTTTGTTTCACTTATACTTTGAATAACATGGTTACGTATTTTTAATGTGCATTTGTGTGGGTGTAAATATACTTTGTGTTAAAAAAGGCGAAAAATAAATTAGTGTTTGGGCGACTTTTAAAAAATTGTGGTAAATATCAAGAGTTGTGAAAACATTTCTGATATTAAGAATGAAATGAAATAAATGGCTTTTAGGGAAAAAACCCTCCAAGAAAGATCACTACCAATGAAGATCAAAGAATAATTCTTTATGCGCAGAAGAATCCCTCCATAATAAGATTGAAGGTATTGGAACATGTTATAAGGAACATTACACATCAAATTCACAAAAACCATTCGCCGCATACTAAATGAAAACCACTTAATTGGGTATGTAGCGTAACTAAAGCTTATAACATAAAAAAAAACTTCCGGCTCAACTCGAATTCGGTAAAATGAATAGGAATAATTCAAAGTCAAAGAGTTTGGAATAAATTATTAAATTAATTATACCATCAAACTTCATTTATAATTTTGTGAAAAAGATTCCTACATCGCAGTTAGTAAAGATCAAACATGTTTTGATATTCTTCACTCTTCTCGATCTATAACAGTGGTCGGCACCAATAGCCCCCTGCGGTGGCTGAATATCTTCAGTTATTTACACACATAGTATACGAACATCAACAATGTTGGTAAAAAAAAAAAAGCATTCAGTTGCTTGTTAGGTTCTATTATTTTTTATTATTATTTTTTCAAAATAATATTACGGAAGGGTCCACTAATAACAATGAGAAATAAACTCGATTTTTTGAAGAATATTTGTCAAGTTAAATACGCTGTCTTTAGGGATTTAGCGCTGTACGCTTGAAAATATTACTAACAATTTTCCTCTGGTTTATACACATGCCTCTCACAACTACAGTCACATTTTAATAATGTACACACGCGGGAGTATTTTTTTACCCCACATTTACGAATATGTTAGAGATTGATCAGTTAAAAACAAACATAATAATGTACCACTCAAATTCAAATTACTTTCTCTGAAGCTATTTCACGGTAATACATTCCGCTGACCGCAACCACTAAAATAGTCTTATATATGCATATGTATACTTTATATTGCGAAAATATGAAACATATGATAGAATTTAATACATAAAAGTAAAAGCCGCGTTCTGCCTAAAATCTTCTAAAGTAATTTAATTAAATTTAAATTCATACAAAAGTTTGTGAATGTCAATTAAGTCTAGTGCGTGTGTTCAAATATTTCATACTGTACTGTTATTTCTAACACTCTTTTTTGTTATTGGAAACTTTCACAATCATACTCATACTCATTTATTTGAATTTTATACTACCACAAACAGGCATAAGAGTGAAAAAGACTGTTTAATAGAGCTCTCATTCTGGTATTTTTATTATATATGTACATATATTTTTTGCGATGAACTCAGCGCTCACAATTATTATTTTATTAGTTAATACTTTTAATTTTTGTTTGTTTACTTATTATATATTAGAAAATTTGGGCGTATTATTCAATAGTATAGTTAAAACAATGGAAATATTTACTTTATTTGTCTATTAATTGTATTATATTATTTAATAATATATCAGAAAAAACAATTAAACCTATATATACTCATACAATTTATATATACATATATATATATCTTTTATACATATATATGTACATAAATCTTACAGAGATACTTTTTGCGCCTTCGAAAGAAAAACTTGGATTTACTTTAATATTTCTGATTTTTATGTCATTCTTTCGCTGTCCTTGTTTACTCAATTTTACAACAGTTGACGAAGGTTATTTTTATTTCTATTTAATTTGATAGAAAATTAATTTTTTGGTACCACCACTGTTAGATTTATAAATATAAAAGAATATTAATTGAACAGAATACGAGGCATCTCGATTTTTCACTTTTTATTCAGTTTGTTTTAGAAAAAAAAGGCTTACTAATATTGCGATGTTGATAAGTATGACGACGCGATTTAAATATGTCAGAAACAATCAATTAATTTATTTCATTTTATTTGAACTTCAGTTTAATTGAACAAGTTGTGACCCGTTTACAATGTATATGTTTGTCCATCCACTGTGAGAAAAATACTAAAAGATTGTTTCTCACAACAGTTCAGTATTTCTTATTTATCTTACTCTCTGGATGTGTACTGGATTCTCTTATTTTAACAAAATTATTTTAATAAAGTACTCAATGTTGCCAGACCGTCTCTATCAAACTAAACAGAAAACAAAATTACAAAAAAAAAAAAGAATACAAATCTAGACTGAAATATAAATAGTGTGAAATTACAATTTAATAATTTTGTTGATGTTATTACTTCTACTTAAGTTGTTTTTATAGAATGCAACAGGGTGGCAACATATAGCATGACATCATTCTTTTTACCACAATAATACACAAATTTTTAATATCATATACATATATGTACACAGAGAAAGAGATTGCGTACTCTATACGCAGAACCAAAAAAATAAGAGATAAAACCAAGAGCAAATCAGCGAAACTATTATACAAAATGTTATATGTACACAGCGCTGCCAGTAATTTTTGGTAAAGAACTTTTTATTTCTGGGAAAAAAACTTGTTTTCTACAAAAGTTCCAAAATGTTAAAAAAAAAACCGGTACCCTCTGTTGGTGTTTGTTTGCTATTTTTACATTTAAAAATGTAAATATTTCGTGTTATTATTATTATTAAATTTATTGAAAACAATTTAAAATGGAATTTTGTCGACAAAACTTGTTTTGTTAGAAAACAAATTTAATGAAAGCTTTTCGCATCCCAAAAAAACTTGGAAAAAAGGGAAAACTTGGCAAATGGCAACGCTATGTATACATTTCAAAACATAACTAATATACGCAGCAGTGACCCTAATCACACGAGAACAATTTTTAGTCACATAATTTTTGTTAATTCCAAATCAAATTCAAAAACTTCTGGCTGAGTCCCGTAAAGATAGTGAGTAAAGGATGGAAAAAATGCAAGCAGCTATTATGGAAAAAAATGGAGCAAACAGAACAAAAATTTTTGTTAAAAATTGAAAAGAAACTGGAAGCGACAACAGAGAAGCTACAGAAAATATGTGAGTAATTCAGCAAAAGAATTACCAGTGTCGAGGAAAAGGTGTCAGAATTAGAAAAGACCGTTGACGAAAAACTAGTTATAATGGAGGAGAACATCAACAATATCCAGAGCCAGCGGCCGGAACCAGTTTAAATTGTATCGAAAGGTACCGGCAGGATAAAAACACCTTGCTTTGATGTGGTAGCTCACCTATATCCATATTCAAATTCCAATTCGAGACAGTAGCTAGCAGAAACGATGGAGAAAAGGCTTTGAAACTAATTTTGGCGTTAAAGTGTCGCAGCCGAGATTCTAGAAACCATGCCAGCTAGAAATAACTACAACGACTTAATGGTGGCTTTACAGCGTAAATTCGGCGAGGAGCACAAATGAGAACTATACCGCATGGAGTTAAGGTGCCGTGCTCAAAAGGCCAATGAGTCACTTAAAGCCTTTGCAATGGAGGTCGAGAGATTAGTGCAGCTTACATGCCCAGGATAGATACACAAGTGATATTAAAACCGAGGCGTTTGTTAATGGTACTACAAGATCGTGGCCTTCGCACTAGCCCAAGAGTCCGCTCGCACGATTTCTAGACCACAAGTAAGCAAAAAGCGAAAAATGGAAGCCGTGGAGGAAGATGAATGCCTTCAAATAAATTTAAAGAAATGATAAAGCAAGTTTTGGAACAAACCGGACAAAAGACAAAACTGAAATGATTTAACTGATTTAAAGGACTTCCGTCTCGCCAACAAGGAATAATAAACGGGCGAGCTACCAGCCATCTACACAAGAGTAGCCGTTAAACTAACACGAGTTAGCACTGAGAGGCATGTGCTGGCTCCCACAAGCTAGGGCCGCACATAAATGGCGGGTACATAAATGGCAGATAATAAATGGACGATGTTATCATTAATGCCGATGTTATGATAGCTCATCTCATCAATTTTAATATGGGGCAACAGATAATGAGCTGGCGAAATGTTGAGATATCTCTTGACGTGAGATACAACAAGCATCAAGCACACGCCAGAAAGTTAGTTGCTGTCAAAGAACTAAAATTACCACCTCAGAGTGAATCATTGATATGGGCGCGTTTTGAGGGAGATTGTGAGGAAAACCGCTTGTGGGTTGTTGGACCAGCAGAAATTCAGACGGATTTGTTATCAGCAAAATCCCTGGTCGAATCCACTGAGAATAGTCCCGGTGACAGCTAACTCTACCAGGCCATGAAAAAGTCATCTTTATAAACTCCAAGACGGGTGAATGTGATTCGGTATAGGCGGTAATAAACAGCGAATAATCGCCGGAACCTGCCGAAATGTCAACCAACGACCAACAGGAATTTGGTGTAAGTGTGGAGGAATGGGTAGCAGGTTTTGCACCTCCAGAGAGAAATAAAGCCAAAAATCTGCTAAAGAGGTATGCTTGCGCTTTCGCCAATAAAAGACAAGGCAGAATAGGCATGGTCAAACATAAAATTGATACTGGCGAAGCGAGACCGATACAAGCACTCAGAAGCATACCCCTAGCGAAGCGTAATGAGGGTAAGGAGTTAGTCGACAAAATGGGGAGGAGCGGTGTAATAGGACCATCACTGGGTCCGTTGAGCTCACCTGTAGCCTTTGTCAAGAAGATGGCAGTACAAGATTCTGGGCATATGGAACATGTACTAAAGAGACTGCATCTGAATAATAGTGATAGGCAGAACTTTCGACGAACACCTCAAGAACCTGGGAGAAGTTCTGCGACGAATATCAATGGCTGGACTAAAATTAAGCTTAAAGAAATGTGCTTTCTTCCAAAAACAATTGAAATATTTGGGGCATCTTGTTACAGCAGATGGCATCCACGGATGAAGATAAAATACGAGCAGTAAAGGACTGGCGTCGTCCCCAGAATCTTCATGAATTACTCAGCTTTTTGGGACTATGCACATACTACAGACGTTTTGTGCCTAACTTTGCTAGCGTGGCTGCAAGCTTGCGAGAGCTCACCAAGAAAAATTTATCAATGGGGTGAGTCACAAGAAAAGGCGTTCCAGACACTAAAAGTCCTATTGTGTTCATTTTAACAGTGACGCTAGCGGATATGGTATTGGTGGCGTACTTTCCCAAGTGGTCAATGGTATGGAGAAAGTCGTAGGTCCCTATAGTCGCACGCTGTCAAAGCCAGAACGGAACTATTGTGTGACCTGACATGAGCTACTTGCAGTGTTGGAGTGCATAAAACATTACCATAAGTACCTGTGTGGCCAACATTTTCTGCTAAGGACTGATCATTCCCCATTGAGATGGCTCCTGCAATTCAAGAACCCTGAAGGACAGCTAGCACGTTGGATTGAGCGCCTGCAGACTTACGACTTCAGCATTGAACACCGAAGAGACATAAAACATGGGAATGCTGATGCTCTCACGCCGACCCTGTAATTTGGTGTGTAAACATTGCGTGACAGCTGAGAAGAAGGAATCCATCGTTGATATCCGGCTAACGCAGATCGAAGCCAACTATGACCGAAACACAAAGTGAACAAATATTGGCGAAGAATACAAACGGCCTACCAGAATTGAGGTATCCGCAGAAGGTCCTCTTACAAAAGCATATTGGGCACAATGGCAGAGTTTAAAATTGATAAACGGGTGCTTATATCGACATTGGGAAAGCGCTGATGGCAAGACCTCATCCAACCTAACAGTGGTGCGTTCTTCCAAAGTGAAGGAAGTCTTAAAGGAGTTTCATAACGGAGCTAGCGGAGGAAATCTTGGAGTGACAAAGACGCTGGAAAGGCTAAAACATCGTTTTTATTTGGTTGGATGTCAGCAAGCAGTGGCAGATTGGATAGCAAAGTGTATCCAGCGTATAGCAGCTAAAGGTCCAGTAAGAAGTCGAGGCCCTACCCAATCAAGAGGCGAACACAATAATAAATGTTTTTGTGAACTGAGTATGCCACTGTGGGGTTCCAATAGAGCTACATACCGATCAAGGCAGAAATTTCGAGTCAGCTGTATTGAAGGATATGTGTAAGGTATACTTTACTAAGAGGAATCGAACGACGCCGCTCTTCACCCACAGTCTAACGGAATGGTAGAACGGTTTAATCGAACCCTGGAGGAATACTTGCGAAAAGTAGTGAGCGAGAACAGAAGGACTGGGACGAACAGATTCCGAGGTTTATACTGGCTTACCGATCTGCGGTGCATGATTTAACATCTAGATTACCCACCAAGGTTATTTTTGGGACTGAGATAAAACTGCCCGTGACTTAAGAGTTTGATGTTAAGCCCGCCACAGAGAGGGATGCCATATACACTGGAAAAGAAGAAAGCCTAAATGAACTTCATGAATTTGTGCGAACACGTATAACAATGGTCAGTGTTAGAATGAAAGCCAGGTATGGTAGTGCAGCAAACACGGAGGGCTTCCATGAAGGACAACTGGTTCTACTATACAACCCAAAGAGGAAAAAGGGACTCCCCCCAGCTACATACCAGTTGGAATGGACCGTAGAAAATAATTAAAAGGTTAAACGATGTCGTTTACAGGATACAGATAGCTAACATCCCTCGGGCAAAAATGGAGCTCGTACACATAGAGCGACTGGCAAAATATGGGAGAAGAGATAATCAGCCTATTCGGGACGAACAGGCTTAAGTGGGCGGCAGTGTTACGAAAATGGAAAGGGCGTAACATCGATAAACAAAAGCTACACAAACAAATACTAACAACATCAGTATGATAGAAAAGGGGATAGACAAGTAAGCGAGAACGCAACAACAACCAATGTGAACAAAATACACAAACAACAATGAAATCGCGATAGAGTTATCGAGAAGGCGAAGCCACGAAAACAATAAATTTATATTACTTGGGAGCCCGATTATGATACATTATATACAGAAATTGTTATTGTGAAATAGTCTTTATAGTACATACATACATAATTGGCCATTACAACTCTTCAGTCAGGATTACCGCCTAGCTTCTCACGCCACTCATGTTGTGTGACTTAATTTTCTACTTGAGTGGCGGGACCTACAGTTTAACGTCGACTCCGAACGACAGATTTTGAGAAACTTTTTCATGGCAGGTTTATTTACTCTCAGAGTGTTTGCCAAAAATCTGCTAAGAGGTAGTCGCCGAAGAAATATTTTTCTTTTTCATATTTCGTTTTGATGTCTGGCCTGGGGCTCGAACCCGGGTTTTTCGTCTAATAAGCGAACACACTACCTACTAGACTACGGCGACTACACAAAAAAGTGTATATAATACTTTAAGTATAAATTCTGTAAATTAATAAACAAGTAAAAAAAAGATGAGCTACCAGAAACGGTAGAACTGAGGCTAAAAGTGAGAAGAGTGGAACCAATACACCATGAATTTATGGAGAATCAAATGTGCACAATTTTACAAGACGGCAGTAATAAGTCAAAAACAAAAGAAATTTTTAAAAACATATAGAAAAGCTTTAATCGATGTCGTAAAAGAAAAAAAGGAGGTAGAACATCTTTAGCACAAGGAAAAGATAGTTGAGATTAAAAGAAGCAATTATGAATATATAATATTTGTATTTCCCATATAGTTTTTTTAATATCGCTAAAATGTATTTATTCATTTTTATTTTAAATTAATTGAAAGGCCTTATAATTTTATCCATATTTAATAAATATATAGATAGGAGCACTATTGTGTACGAGGAGTGGTAGAAATCACCAATTGGAGGACGTAATCAGAAAGGTTACTCGATTCTTGGTAGATAGTTTGAGCTCGCTTGTCCACTTCTTTATCCAGCTGGGCGAAACAGCCGAAATAGTGAAAAGGTCGACTGTTAGAAGATTGTTGAATTGGGACAAGCAATTGTGTAGGGAATCGGAGTGGAATAGCTATAGGAAGAGTTTTAATAAGTTTAAAGGGGATGTAAAGAAAGATATAATGGGTACAATACAGCGAATTTATAGAAGAAGACGACCCTGTAGTACAGAGATATGTATGTTAAACAGGCTGATGGCTGCTGGACGGAGTTGGGCCGGATCGAGATTTTCCGCCCATGTTACACTTACTGAGCGATATTTTCAGAATATGTTTACTTAAAAGTTGCATACCTCAGAGGTAGAGAGAGGTTAGGGTTGTATTCATTCCGAAAGCGGAAAAAACCAACCACTCAAAACTGAAGGATTTCCAGCCAATCAGCCTTTAGTCTTTTCCATAGGAGACATTAAAGAAACTGATCGCCATCTCTATATGTTCGAAAAATTATAACCAATGTAAGTTTCAAATGTTAAATTTTAAACTAAAAACAAACAGTAAAATACAACAACCAAAACAGCTGTGCCATACGAATCGCTAATTACGAAGAACAAAATACTCAAACAAAAAATAAATAATATTTTGTATTTAAATTGTTTTAAAGAAAAATTTTCTTTTTAAATTGAATGGATAGAAAACATTAAATTGTAAGCATTTTTTTTCACATTAAAGATAAAATAAGTAATAAAGCTTGGAACTAGAAAAATTAAAATATTTCCAATTTCCAGAGATTCTCGATTGGATACATGGGAGTGTGTTTTAAAATATAGGAACAATCTGAGACAGAAATAAAGTATGTCAATAGTTCAGTATCTTATAAAGAAAATGTTAAATAAATTAATTTATTGCTATTAAATAAATACCTTATAAAAAATCCATTTATATCTGATTAAAAAGAAAAACTTACTCTTCATGAACCTCTATTCCACTATCATCAAGATTTCCTCTGTAGTCTGCCTCAGATCCAAATCCAAAAGCTGGCTCCACATGTTCTGACAACGGTGTTGGAGTTTCAAATACTAGTGTTTCAACCATGGAGCCTTTGGAGGAACCAAATGATACCCTATGAAAAAAATTAGAAATCAGAAGAAGTGTTAATGGAAAAGCTTTTATTGTCGATATATACTAAGATTAAGATCATTGCTATTATTGGCTTTATTATTCTTATTCTGGGATGGGATGGGATGCATGTAAACAAGGTAAAGTTTCTGATTGTGGTCAACGTGGCGTCCTCCAAGACAATCCTTCTTTTGCTGTATACAAGTTGACACGCAGCCGCCACGTGGCCCCTCCTGGGCGGCATACTAGCACCCGCTAGATGTTAACTAATACGTGCAGCGAAGTCCAATCCACTGGACTTAAAATCTGAATTGTGCGTAGGGCTTGGAACCCACCACGTAAAAATATCCAATAAAAACCAACACACAAGCCTCTATAAAGATCCCCTCAAAAGTTGACAACCACGGCAAACGTTTAAAGGACTATGATTTACGAATAGGCACATGGAACGTCCACACCCTTCACAGGGTAGGCGCTTTCGCCTGAAATGTAGGACTGACATCACTGCTATACAGGAAAGGCTTGCATCTTGCAATGTATATTACAGCTGCCATGCGGATAAGCTTGAATTCGGAAAATAAATTAGAGACTGCTATCTTGTCTCTGGGTTCACTCCTGTGAACGAAAGAATAGCCACAATCCGCATCATGGCAAAATTTTATGACATCAGCCTTATTTATGCTCACGCCCCGACGGAAGAAAAGGACGATGTGGTTAAAGATGAATTCTATGCTAAGCTTGAGGATATACATAAATGATAAGTGCCCGGCCCATGTGGCTCCAAAATCGTCATCGGAGATTTTAATGCGATGGTCGGGCGAGAAGGTATCTTTGGCCCCACTGGCGGACAGTTCAGCCTTCACGCGATCACTACCTATAATGACACGAGGCTGCTCGATTTCGCAGTGTCGCGTAACATGGTAGTATGTAGCACCAAGTTTCAGCACCTCGACATTCATAAGGCCACCTGGATGTCCCCCGATCGATCAACATTAAACCAGATTGATCACATTGTGACTGACGAAGACACGCTCCAGTGTACAAGATGTGCGCACATTCCGAGGTCCAAACATCTACTCGGACAACTACCTTGTCGCAGCCAAGTTTCAACTGCGCATTAGCGCCTTGAGGTCTACATTACATACATTGCGAAAGCTGGACGTTAACAAGCTGCGAACAGCTGAGGCATTATCCGTTCAACTCCCGGATAAGCTCCGTCGTTCTCCATCTAATCTCAGCGACATTGATGGACAATGGGTCAACATCTCCCACTCCTTGCGCACTACTGCGGAAACATCCGCAAGGCAGCTGCAGCGAAAAGCGCCGCATACAAGAAAACGTTGCAGTCAGCCACTAAGAGAGCCATTGTCGAGAACTGTAAAGAGAGGAGAAGGGATGAGAGGCGCCTTTTCAGACGCCAGAAGAGGGAGCAGGAAAGGCGAGGGAGTGAGGAAGTCGAGATGCATAGATGGAGGAATGACTCTCGGAAATTCTATCAAATGGTTAAGCGTCTAACCGATGGTTTTAAGCCCTGAGCGTATTCCCGCAAAGATGATAATGGAAACTTGGTAACAGATTCGCAGGGTGTACTGAGGTTGTGGAGGAAACACTTCTCTACTCTGCTACAAGGCGACGACGACACCAATGCCGTCTTTAGAGCTGATGTACCGATCTCGATCGATGATAACGGTGTGGAGATTCCGCCGACTAGCCATGAAGAGGTCAAAGTCGTTATTATGCGCCTTAAAAATAATAAAGCTGTAGGTCCTGACGACCTCCCCGCTGAATTGTTTAAGACCGAAAGTAATGCGTTGGTACGGCGCCTGCACTAGCTTATTTACAAAATATGGCTAGAAGAAAGTATGCTGAACGTTCGAAACCTCAGTGTCCTCTGTCCTTTCCTAAGAAAGGTAGATGCTACGATATACGGAAACTACAGCGGTATAAGCCATAGACCCTGGGGCCTGTTATACTACACCGAGCATAAGGTGTAAGTTACTAAGTTCCATATATGTATGTAATTTGGAATTCTAATTAATAAATAATTAAATAAAAATAAAGAACTATAATTTTAGTCTCAGTTTTATATAATATATATAATATGTTACTATATAACATCGATGATGATTTAATCTCATGTGTGATAAATTTTTTTGGAACATTGCATGTTATATTTTAATTTTTGATGACAATTTCAATTTCGATAATTCTAAAAGAAGTTAAGAAATATTGCACATGTGCAATTTCAAGCCTCAAATCTGTAACCACGTTTATTTTATTTGTCTGTTTTGACTTTGTAAC
The DNA here is from genome assembly GCA_930367235.1 of Sarcophaga rosellei. Taxonomy (NCBI): domain Eukaryota; kingdom Metazoa; phylum Arthropoda; class Insecta; order Diptera; family Sarcophagidae; genus Sarcophaga; species Sarcophaga rosellei. The sequence goes on along the minus strand of OV884018.1, from coordinate 52,686,162 downwards.
CTCCTACAAAAGAACCCAATAAATCAACCCCATCCATGATATTTTAAATTGCGGAATAATGCTAGGACAAGTAGTATTTACTTTCCTTTTCAGCTTTTCATTAAATCTTTCACCTGCTGATTTAGGGGTTTTTCCACAGTAAATTGGCTTTAAGTAGATAATTTTTTTATTTCCCCATGAAACAACAAAAATATCACAGTTATCAAGCATAGCAAAGCTTAAAATTCTGTACCAGTAAATAAATTCTGCGTCTAACAAATGTTTGCATTAATGGCAAAAATGTAAAGGATCTGTCGACAAAGATTACCGAATTTTGAAAATTGATAATGGGGCAACAGATAATGAGTTGGCGAAATGTTGAGATACCTCTTGACGTGGGCTATAAGCATCAAGTGCACACCAGAAGGATAGTTGCTGCCGAACAACTAAGATTACCACCTCAGAGTGAATCATTGATATGGGCGTGTGTGGAGGGAGATTTTGATGAAAACAGCTTGTGGGTTGTGGAACCAGCAGAAATACAGACGGATTTGATATCAGCAAAGGCCCTCGTTAAATCCACCGAACAGAGTATACTCCCGGTAAGAGTGCTGAATCTATCAGGCTATGAAAAAGTTCTCTGTAAAAACTCAAAGGTGGGTCAATGTGCTCCAGTAGAGGCGGTAATAAACAGCGAACAATTGCCAAAACCTGCCGAAATATCAGCCAAGGACCAAAAGAAATTTTGTGAATGTGTGGAGAAATGGATAACAGGTTTAGCAACTCCAGAGAGAAATAAAGCCAAAAAGCTGCCAAAGAGATATGCTTTCACTTTCACCTGGCGCACCGATCTGCGGTCCATTGTTCAACGTCCAGATCAACCACCAAGGTTATTTTTGGGACTGAGATAAAACTCCCCGGTGACTTAGAGTTTGGTGTTAAGCTCGCCACAGAGGGGGATGCTACATCCACTGGAAAAGAAGAAAGCGTAAATGAACTTCATGAATTTGTGCGCACCCGTATAAAAATGGTCAGTGATAGAATGAAAGCCAGCTATGGTCGTGCAACAAACTCGGAGGTCTTCCATGAGGGACAACTGGTTCTACTCTACAACCCAAAGCGGAAGAAGGGATTATTCCCCAAGCTACAAACCAGCTGGGATGGGACGCATAAAATAATTAAAAGGTTAAACGATGTCGTGTACAGCATACAGAAAGCTAGCAGTCCCCGAACAAACATTAAGGTCATACACATAGAGCGACTGGCAAAATATGGGAGAAGAGATAATGAGCGGCAGGTGGCAGTGTTACGAAAATGGAAGCATCGTTTAACATTAACATGAGAAACAAAAGCTACGCTAACACATACAACGAAAGAGGAAGGAAAGGAGACAGAAAAGTAAGAAAGAAAGCAACAACAAACATCGTAAGCAAAGTACACAAACAACAATTAAGTCACAATAGAGTTCTCGAGAAAGCGAAACCCTGAACGTTCTACTTCGAGAGTCTTCATCGGACTGTTTGTGTGAGCGTATAATTAAGCAATGAACGAGCAGGAAGAACGCAGTCAGTCTTGTGTGAAGACGCATTGGTGTTGTGTTGTAAGCAAAGAATAATAGCGAACAAGCAAGTTGTTGTTGTATCGTGAAGTTATATACGGTGGCGCACAAAAGTAGTACGAACAATAGAGAGTTTAATTGAAACTAAACACATATTTGTTTTTATTTTGGTTGCAATCAACGAACTCATATTCCAAACGTTTTTAAACAGGTAAAAACGTAACAATATATAGTTGTTACATACACATACATGTACAAAAATATTTTTCCTTAACTGCCTGTTATAACAAATTCAGAGACGCTAAAAATTCATCCAACACTATATCAGACTAAAAAAGATCATCTCTGGTTTGATTATGTTTAAAATATGATAAATTATTCTCAGTTTACGGTCTAAAAGAGGATTTAATTCAAAAGGAATATACAATTAATAGAAGTTTTAAATTATAGAAATTAAAATGAAATATGTAAGATGAGAACATTAAAGAGCATCTTTCATATAAGTTTAAAATTCTCCGAGAATAATTTTTTTTTTCTTATGGTTGTGCATGCATGCAAGTTATATTGAACTTTTAAACAATTTCTCTGCCATCAGAAAAAGAAAACATAAACCATAATATGTTATTGTGTAAATGGGTAAAAATGAAGATAAAATTAAATAACGACAAATGAAAAAATTACATAGTAAAAGGAAATGGAAAATGTACAGTACTATAGGCAGAAGACAATAAAAATAAATTATTTCTTATGTTTCGTTTGTTTTTAAAGAAATTTTTATTACTACATGTATGTATGTCAGTGCGTACATATTTTAATGTCATTAAATAAAAAAGACAAAATTAACTGAAACCAAAGCACAACAAAGCGAAGACGAATCCGAAAACTACACATACATATGTATATATCTATGTACAGAATGCAAAGGTACCTAGTAAATTTCTGGAATAATGCCAACGAGTTTAACGGAACACAAACTTTACACATATTTTGCCTCCATCCAATTGGATTTCTTTGTACCTATATTTTTCATCAAATGCATTGTATTTTAAATTATCAAAATAGTGACAGGTGAACCTTTAATGAGTAGTAATTAATTTTGTACATAGGTGGTGGAACAAATTCGAAAAAAAGAGTTTTTCGTGGCAATTAGATACTGTCAAAGTATTTGTCATAAGACTAATAAGAGAGGAGTCGTCGAAAGATATGCATTTTCAAACGGTTAAAACTAACGTTTCAACTTGCTGCTTTCCTTTAGTAATTAGGGATATTTTGCTCAAATTGAGAAACTTCTAAATTGTTCATCATAAAAATTGTACAGGAACATGTATTTTGACACTGTCCATTGTAATTAATTAAGAAGTAGGGTTTAAATTTATTTTTAGGACTTTATTGAAATAATATGACAAAAAGAAGGTGCTATTAAATTGCAGCATACATACGTATTTGCCATTGCTCTAAACTATTGCTGTTTTTATGAACGATATTGCATCCCTATTAGTAATACAACAAACTACGCACGAGACTACGATGACCAGAGGAAAAATTAATTACTTGTTAAAATAAACATTTTGACACATTTTTCTTGTAGAATGTGCAATGGGTCAAATCGACCTCCGTGTACTGTACTTATCTCAGGTGAGTGGTACACGTCCTCTAACCTTTCTTGTAGAATCATTATCTTTTAGTCTTGTGAGAAAACTTAAATTCTTTTTAGAACAAGATGTTGCATTTATTGAAAATTCGGGTGCTCTGGTAGTCTAGTAGGTAGTGTGCTAGACTATTAGCGTGAGGGTCGTGGGTTCGATTCCCACCAGAGACTCTGGTCTGCGACACTACACCGAGCATATGGTCAAGTTACTACGCTCGTATATAATTAGAATATAATTTGTAATTGTATTGTAATTAATAAATAAATAAATAAATATTGAAAATTCGCCATAATTTGGCTGGAGCTGATATACAGTAGCGAGCATAAAAAATGCAACGCTAAGCCGATTGATCTTTATGTGCGCCTCTTTCAAAAAAAAAGTACGGAATTTAAAAACTTTTTTTTTATTTTTATGCTCCACAAACTTAGTTAACAAATGCAGGTTACAATATCAAAATTTTTCTATCCACTTATTTTTATTTTAACATTTAAGAAAAAAAGTGCCAAATTTCAGCGAGCAAAAAAAATGCAACGCTATGTTATTCATAACTTTTTTTAAATTAAATGTAAATTCTTACAAAATGTTGGTTAAAAATATACTTAAAACTAATAATTGGTTGCGTAGCCTTTATTTTCTATTACCGCTTGCAGTCTGGAGGGCATAGAATCCACTAGGGACACGATGGTGGGTAGGGGTATTTTTTCCCATTCTGACTTCAAAATTTTTTCTAATTCCGCCAAATTTGAAGGATTTTTCTTCTTAGCTTCCCGATCTAAAGTCTCCCACAGGTTTTCTAAGGGGAGATGGTGACGGCTAATCCAAAATTTGCACATCATGGTCGCTTAGGTGGTTACGAACCAAGCGACTAGAGTGCTTCAGGTCATTGTCTTGTTGGAATATGCTGTTTGGGGGCATTTTTTCCAGAAGATGTGGGGGCATATTTTCTTCTAGGATCTCACAGTATTTAGTGGCATTCAAAATACCATCGATTTTCACCAACGGATCAACTCAGTCATGAGAAAACGAACCTACCAATAAATTCCATAAAATAAAGAATTTCGGTGAAAAACAAATGTAACTTACCCCACACCATTAGTAGTGAAAGTAAATTTAATCTTTCTGGTTCTGATGGGATAAAATATATTAGAAGACCACCTAAGCAGAGATATTCTCCCAGATATCAGCTACCAACAGTAAATCATGGCTAATGGTGTGGGGTAAGTTACTTTTGTTTTTCACCGAAATTCTTTATTTTATGGAATTTATTGGTAGGTTCGTTTTCTCATGACTGAGTTGATCGGTTGGTGAAAATCGATGGTATTTTGAATGCCACTAAATACTGTGAGATCCTAGAAGAAAATATGCCCCCACATCTTCTGGAAAAAATGCCCCCAAACAGCATATTCCAACAAGACAATGACCTGAAGCACTCTAGTCGCTTGGTTCGTAACCACCTAAGCGACCATGATGTGCAAATTTTGGATTAGCCGTCACCATCTCCCCTTAGAAAACCTGTGGGAGACTTTAGATCGGGAAGCTAAGAAGAAAAATCCTTCAAATTTGGCGGAATTAGAAAAAATTTTGAAGTCAGAATGGGAAAAAATACCCCTACCCACCATCGTGTCCCTAGTGGATTCTATGCCCTCCAGACTGCAAGCGGTAATAGAAAATAAAGGCTACGCAACCAATTATTAGTTTTAAGTATATTTTTAACCAACATTTTGTAAGAATTTACATTTAATTTAAAAAAAGTTATGAATAACATAGCGTTGCATTTTTTTTGCTCGCTGAAATTTGGCACTTTTTTTCTTAAATGTTAAAATAAAAATAAGTGGATAGAAAAATTTTGATATTGTAACCTGCATTTGTTAACTAAGTTTGTGGAGCATAAAAATAAAAAAAAGTTTTTAAATTCCGTACTTTTTTTTTTGAAAGAGGCGCACATAAAGATCAATCGGCTTAGCGTTGCATTTTTTATGCTCGCTACTGTATATACATATATACACTAAGTATACCCTACACTCTGCGATGGCAATAAATTGTCCTTTAGATAATTTTCAATTGAGTTGGCTTGCTTTCAAACTAGTAAATAAATAAATATAAAGTATAGAGTAACATAATGTAATGGTGAAATAATGTAACATTAAGGAATTGAATCGTGTATTTTAAACTTATTATTTAAATACAACTTATTGATAATTTATTTAAATACAAAGAAACAAACAAACGTATTTAAACTTGTAGTTAAAGTAGGGTAAATCAATTATAAAGTGTAGTCAATCAAATTAGCTTTGTAGAAATATCATAAATTATTAACACTAGCTCTGAATGTGATCATACCAACGATCTTGAGTATATAGAATACGATAATTTTGTAATTTCTTTTTCTTAAATCTCTTAAATTTATTTACAAACCTTTTTAATCCGACTGTTTTATTTGAACCTAATTTGCTCAGTTTTTGTTTTTTAGTTGGGCGGGGACAATTGGAAACATTTTGGTGCAATGACTGCCTATCACTTATGTCGGAATCTAAAACAGTTGCTGACATTTCGTTTACGGTAATAGCATCGTCAGATATTGTAGTTGTTGTATCTTCATTTTCTTTTTCTCTGCTTACGTTCACGTTTATAACGTCATCGGGCCCGTCCACCGCATTACAACTTTTGTAATTACTACAGCTGGCGTTGTTATTCAAGCTGAACGAATTGTTGTTATTGCTGCAGTTACTGTTTTGACGTTTAATATGGAGTGGCTGTGTATCCATACCTTCATCTTTCAGCAATAAATGTGTGCGTTCATCACAGGATTCAGTTACATTTGCCAATAGTGCATCAACCGCATTTGGTTGCTGTTGGAGATGTGTTTGCAGGTGCTGAGAATCAATCTCATCTCCGTTGACGACATAAGAATTAAGGCGTAAACTTAGATTCCTCGGTGGGGAAGGCACTTGTAGAGCTGCTGCGTTATCACTCATTGGATGACCATCTGAAGACGTTGTTTCCTGGTCAGGTATAACGTATGAAAACATTAAATATAATTGTTTTCTTTATTTTTCCAAGGACGCTTATCTAGAATGGGATTTTCGTTCTGCACCTCCAAATAACTTTAACATCGACCCGAAAATAACAAATTGAATATCGCTTCCGCAGCAACTAAACAACTTTTTTGTTTTTCTTTAAATTACTTTGCCTTCTTCATTGAAAAAAGGGCAGAATAATGATAATACTCATATTCATAACAATCAAAATACTCTTCATTCAGTCTATTTTATTTTGTAGTTAATGTTAATACTATTTATATTGTTTTCCATTCCACTAATTGTGCAATTCGAATAACTAATATATTATAATTATGTTCTGTTACTTATATTGCTTTAATAACATTCCACCGCTATTTCGCATACACTTTGTTTTTTATTTGTTTTTCTTCTGGCTTGTTTTGTGTATAATAAAATGCCCTTCTTCAGTTCAGGCGCAAACGATTTTTAATATTATATTTCTTAGAATTACCAATTGTTGTTAATACATACTACATTTCACAAAAACTTGCAAATTTGTTTACAACGTTAAATAAACACGAAACTGATAAACTTATTGCCATTACCGCACAACAAATAGTCGTTTGATTTATCTTTTGAGAAATTAATTAAATATAATCGTTGCCAACCTTTTAAAACTTGGAAGTAAAATATTTCAGTGTTGCTCAAATGTAATGTTACCATTATTTCAGACAATCTTGAAATGTGACACCTTTTGCACGTTCAAAGTACTTTAAAAACTAGTTTGACAAACTCTTAAACCTTGTTTTGCGTTTGCACGTAAAAAATACTTTGACAAATTTTGTTTTCTTTTATCGTGTCGTTCTGCTATTTTTTACAGTTGTTACTTTATTATTCTTTTGGCATTCATGCGAACCGTTTCATAGTTTTTTTTTATCACTTATTAATTTAAAAGTTTGAACTGTGGAAACAATTCAATTCAAGTTTATTTAGTAGTATTTGAAATACTTTAATAACCGCTCTTTCCACATTTAAGTTAAGCCTTTTTCCCGGTTTCTGACAAAACTTGTTTCATCATTTCTTTAAATTTGCCTAAAAAGCATTCTTCTTCCTCCACGACTTCCATTTTTCTCACTTTGCTTACTTATAGTCTAGAAGTCGTGCGAGCGGTCTCCAGGGCTGGTGCAAAGCCACGATATCTGCAAAGATTGTCGTCTGTGTGGAACATACCGCTAGTTTGATGTCTGGGTCGCGTATACCTTTAACAAACGCCTCGGTTTTAAAGTTGTCTATCAACGGGTGGTTTTTCCTAGGTATGTAAGCTGTACTCATCCCTGGGCGTCAATCGCAAAGGCTTGAAGTGACTCATTAGCCTTTTGCGCACGGCACCTTAACTCCATACGGCACAGTTCTCGTTTGTGTTCATCGCCGAATTTACGCTGTAACACCACCACTAAGTCGTTGGGCTGCAACATCTTGTAACGCCAAAATTAACTCTTTTCTCATTCTTTTACAATATTGGCATAAAATATTGTAGTCACACACAGTGGCCGTTGCACCCCGAACCACCATTAAGGCATGCAGGGTCTTCGCTGCGTTATACAAATCGTCTGCCATCTGATTAGTATATATAACAATTTACCAGAAGTTATCTGACTTATAACGTATCTATTTATCCATTGAGTTCATAAAATGTCAGTTAAGTTATTATTTCAATATGTTTTTATTTGAATTGTAACTATTTTCTAAAATTTAAAATTATTTTTTCAAATTCAAAAAATACTAATAAAAATCATATAAATTTAAAAATAATCGCGTTTTAAATTGAAAAAGTAGAATTGTTGAAAGCAGCATTTAATCGTATTAATACTTTTCAGTTGCAACTCTGTTAATATCTACAACTTATTATTGCAACTCTAACCAATTGAGTATAAAAATTTAATTAATTGCTTTGAAGAATCAAAAGCATTTGGGAGTGTTTTTCGAGTGGGAAATAAATAATAAAATATAAGTTTAAATAATATAAATTTACATATTCTCTTATAAGTGTGTAATAACAGACAGAAACAGTGTAAGTACAGCCATTTTTATTATTGATTTCAATAAAATATAAATTACGTTAAAATTTATTGCATTGGCTGAGTGTGGAGGTCAGTCTTTTTTCAGTCCTAATTGTAATTCCTTGTAAAGACAATGAATCATCCGAAAATTTTTAGGATTGTAATTGTAAATGGCCTACGTCTATTAGATCCAATCCAGGTTTAAATATGGTGTTATTCCAATTCGGCATTTGAATTTTTGTATTGATTTGCACTATGTATATATTAACATACTAATTACTCTATTGTAGCGTTTTCCCATTAGCAAAAAGTTCATTTAACATTAAGCGTAAGTTTATGCCTTTTATGGTATTAAAAGTATACTTTTTACGTTTATCGTTGATTTTGCAAAATCAAAGAAAAATATATATTTAACACATATGTATTTAAAAACAATGAACAATATTGCTTTGTACAAAATACACCTATACATTGAACACGTACAACATACAGTTCAACAATACTGCAACGAATTAAAGTTATGAGTCATTTGCTAAACACTTCGTTCAAAAGTTGTTGACACAATTCTGATGATAAGTTGCCTTTAATGGTTTTAATCATTTTGGTAAAAATAAACAACAGAAATTAGTGTATGTATTTTTGTTTTCAATGAAAACATGTTCGCAATTGATTAACGAGTCAAGGATAGGTGTTCATAAATCTTTACCCTTACGGATTCTCAATTTAGAACATTAATGAATTTTTCATTTCACATGTGGTGAATCTGCTTATTAGTGCAGATGATTAAGAGGCTATAATTCATATATAGTAAAAATATATATATAATTACAGACATCCGAATTCTGAAATGTATCAATAACGAATAAAAAAAAAAACTTCTACACTTTGCGCCTCTAAAAGAGTTTTTGACCAAAAGTTATCTATAGAAAGAAAGAAGTAGAAGAAACGCGATAGGTCACTCCAGAGTTCTGAATATCGTCTTTCCTGACGGGAGGTATGGACTTTCGGAAAAGGGCACAATGGAATGGTGGGGTACTCCAGGGACAGAGAGGTATACCCATCTTCACAGATGGGTCTAAGTTAGGTGGATGTAAAGGTGCTGGGGTTTTCTGTAGGGAACTCGGTCTTGAACTCCACTTCAAGTTGAATGATGACTGCAGCGTTTTTCAGGCAGAGATTTTCGCAATCTTGAAGGCTATTGAGGCCATAGCTGGTGGCCCAGCTTCGGATTCGGAATCTTACGTGATCTTCGTTGACAGTCAGGCTGAACCTTAGGGCCATTGCGTCGGTCTGGTGCAAATCACGGAGTGCAAGGAGTCGTTGAGGGCTTTTGGACTATACCGTATCCGTCTATGCTGGTTTCCGGGTCATAGCGAAATACTGGGCAATGGTTAGGTTCGCTTTCTAAGGGCGATTTAATAGTTGGTCCTGACCCCCAGTCTGCCACCTCTACGGCCTCATCAATGCATGGGTCGGGGAGGAAGAGCAGAGACGTTGGGGGAACGGAACAGGTTGTTTTGTTTCTAGATATCTATGGCCTGCTGTAGACAGTAAGCGAACAGGTTGCCTGCTAGGCTTGGATAAGGCCAGCTTGTGGTTGGCTGTCGGTTTTATCACGGGGCACTGCGAGATTAGATCGCTGACGATGATCTTGAACAGATCCCAGCCGGATTATTGCAGGGCATGTTGCGATGAGGAGGAGTTGAAGACTATCGAACACCTCCTCTGTAACTGCCCAGCCCTTGGTAGGTTGAGGATCCTTGGCAGGACCTCTTTTGAGAGTTTGAACTCTGTGTCGAGAGCCGACATCAAGGCTCTCCACAGATTCATTACTGGCTTAGGCTGATTGAGATGTGGTAGGGCTTCATCAGTGTAGTTGAGCTCTCCCTTTTTGTTGTGTCTGGTCTGCGTAATTCCTCCGCTTCCCATTCTCCCCTTTCCTACATCCTCGCCTTTTATCCTATTCCCTCTTTAAGGACGTTGTACAATGGGTCAATTCGACCTCCGGGTACTGTACTTGTCTTAATTGATAAGTACACGTCCTCTAACCTAACCTAAGAAGTTTATTGTTATTTATATAAGGCTTGAAATCTGTGATTGTCAACGAAAAAAGTCTTAAAAACTAAAGAATAACAATATTCCTAGGTAAAGAAAAAAACTTGTGTAGAAGCGAAATTGTTGTGATACCTACATTTATACGATAATATTTATTTTAAATTGCAACTAGTTTTTGTTATCTATGCGAGTATAGATTCTCATATGCCCACCGGAGTGTTTTTCAATGCCGTTAAATTAATACTGTAGTAATTTAGTTTTCACATAAGTTCACAAATGTTATATTGGATTTAAGACTCGAATGAGAGGAAGCCATTCTTTGACTACAGTGGACGAATGCTTTGGAGTTTTGTATTGAATAAACGCAAAGCCATCTCTGAAACCCAAATTTATAATTTTATCTTCTACAAATGAATAATTATAGAAATAATGCTCTTATTTTCTTATATGTAGAACAAAAATGTCCTCCCGCAAAACAGCCGGTCGTCGTGCCACAACAAAAAAACGCGCCCAACGCGCAACGTCGAATGTTTTTGCTATGTTCGATCAAGCACAAATTGCCGAGTTTAAGGAAGCATTCAATATGATTGATCAAAATCGCGATGGTTTTGTAGAGAAAGAGGATTTACATGATATGTTAGCGTCATTAGGCAAAAATCCAACTGATGAATATTTGGAAGCAATGATGAATGAAGCGCCAGGCCCAATCAATTTTACAATGTTCCTAACACTTTTTGGTGAACGCCTTCAAGGGACAGACCCTGAGGATGTAATAAAGAATGCTTTTGGCTGCTTCGATGAAGAAAACAATGGAGTAATTCCTGAAGATCGTCTGCGAGAACTACTTACCACAATGGGGGATCGCTTTACAGACGAAGATGTAAGCTTTTGTGTATTATTTATTTACCTGTGTGTTTTCTATTTACAAATAAATTTATTTTGTTTTTAGGTCGACGAAATGTATCGCGAAGCACCCATAAAAGGTGGTTTATTTGACTATATTGAATTTACAAGAATTCTCAAGCATGGTGCTAAGGATAAAGATGAACAATAAACTCATATTTTTTATGCCAACATTCCCCCCTTTGGATTTTATGTATTTCATTATTATATTTCTGTACAGTTTTTAAAAGGCAACTTTTTTTCGTTTCACTCCTAATAACATGAAGGTAATATTTATGTGACAGTATCCAAATTCTTTAAAAACCATACGCTATAATATTTATGGATAAGGAATGTAATACAGATTTGCATTACATTTCGTTTCATATTCTTTTTATTTTTTGCCATGTTTTAATCCGCGATTTTATAAAGTACATGTGTGAATTAAGTTAAGATTTCATAGCGTTAAAACAACATAAAATTAAATTTTATGCCGTTTTGAACTGCATTTAATAATATCACACATATTAGTATTAATATGTAAATCATGTATTTCTTAATATTAAATAAAATTTTATACACTATCCTTATACATTAAAATAATCCTTTTATTCTCATTTTTGTTAAAGATTTTGATTTAAAAATAGTTACTAATAAAGGTTAATAAACGAAACTAAACGAAAAGAAAATTAAACTCACGAGAATTAATGTGGACATTAAGGAACATTTTAATAATACAATGGTCAAAAAGAAAATAATAGAAAATATTTGGTTTTCTTAATAGATAAATATTGAAAATTAAAAAGCCCACTGCGTTTAGTACGATTCGTCAGGACTAATTTAGGCCCCGATTATGGTTCACAACAGTTGTAAATTTAGTGTTGTAGTTTTAAAATTGCGATTATGGTTCACAACATCTATCGCTAGTGTTGTACTTTATGTTGTGTGTGTTCACATAGCCCGATTATGATTTACAACAGTTGTTTTTAAGTGTTGTCAGAACTGTCAAAAACTTACAACAGCTCATTAGGTGTTGTCTTGTTGCCGCATTCAGTTTAAAAAAGAAAATGTATAAAAATTTATAAGTATATGTAAAAATCAGTGCATATAATTTTTTGTGGAAATTTTAAAAATTATAAATAACTGAAAATATTTCATAGTAAAATAATCACTAACAAGCAGAAGGAAAAGCTGGTCGAGTTCATGACAGCAAATCCTGACATTGGCAAGTTATCATTTGGAGCAAATAAGACTCAGCACAAAGGGACGTGGGAGAATTTTTCATTGGAGCTAAATGACTTGGGTCCACCCATTAGAGTTTCAAAAGAATGGCAAAGGGTTAGTAGATGAATTGTAACATTTTTAAGGCATGGACTCATTATAAAGCCAATTTGAAAAGAAAACTCTCTGCCAATAGAAAAAACTTTCAAGTTACTGGTCCGTCATACAAAAAATAAGGTGGGGGATGAGCGTCTAAAAACCTTAAAAAGGCAAGGAAAGAACCAACAGGAGATATTGCTTATGTTAAAACGTCTTGAGAAGGGCTCATATAAAAATTATCAAATAAATAAAAAATGCTAGAAATAAATAGGGAAAAAGCTGAATTACAAAATGAATTATTAAAAGCAAAACTCCTTTTAACCTAAAAAACTTGAAATGTAAACTATTTACGAATTTGTATTTTAGCTTCAAGTAACTATGTGATCTAAATAAATTTTAATGTGATAAAAAGGTTTTTTATATTTATATATTTTAATTTGAAGTACTTTTGAAATGAATTTATTGCAATACATACATAAAATATAAACGCTAATAAAACTAGCCTTTATTTTTAATTGTCATGTTTTAGCAAGAGTTAAAATTTGTGTTTTATGTAGTCTTTTTCTTTTTTTAACGTAATAATTTTTGTTTTCAATTGTCAGTTTTATACACTCAGGGTTGTATTTTGAAGGAAAAGTATACTAACATTGAAGAGCAACACTGTGACATACACAACATCTAGATGTTGTAAACCATAATCAGGAAAGTAATAAATGTTGTGTTGTCTCTGTTACAACACAACATTTATGTGTTGTGAACCATAATCGGGGCCTTAATTTAACAGACGAATATGAGCTGCTCCAATAGAGATCGATGTCTGCTATTAAAAATATCAATATCTAAGAAAAGTGGGACCACTTTCAACATTTAAAAAGGTTCCTGGTACATTGCTCGATATACCGAATACAATATAAATTAGAAAAATTTTTGTGTCTCAATTCTCAAAATTCCGTCAATCATTTTTATTTTAAAATATATTTTTGAAAAAAGTCGTAATTTCTGACAGTTTTATAGCAGGCTGTCACAGAATAATTAAAATGAGGTAATCTGTTACACTATATTCGTTTACAAGACTGTCGCAAAATATTCAAGATACCATCAAATTTTAAAGAAGGCTGTAAACGACAAACGTCTAAATACGCCTACGCTAAGAAGAATCAGCTGACACAAAATTTAGAGATGTGTACTGCCCGTTAATGGTAAACCGACAACTTCATCCTAAAACTGTTACAGAATACCATTTCTGTAATTTAAATCTTTAAATAGCAGTTGATGGTGCCGTCGCCAAATAGAATAAGAATGATGATCGGTTTTGTCCTACACTTATTGCATTATTGAAAATACTGAAGAGATTGGAATAAGCATCTAAAGGCCATTATTACAACTTGCCGTTAAAGTTGGGTGTCGTAAAAGGCAACTTTAGCTAAAGTGAACTTTAGTCACCATTAACTTTTTTTCGTTATTACAGCTTGATAAAATAAAGTTAACATTTTCAACAATATGGCAGTGCCGGAACAAAGTCGATAATATAGCTCAATTAAACGCAGTGGCAACGACGGGCTTCGTTTTTTTTTTTATATGCTCATTTTGTTTAAATTTGAAGTTGCCATATTGAAAATAATATATAACATATATAAAGTGACCTTTAAGTGTTAAAGGGAGGATGATCCTCCCTTTAGCTTAACGCTCACTTCTATCTTATTTGGTACTCATAATAATGAAAAACAAGTTATCTGCCCGTTAAAATCCTTCCTTTAGTTAACGGCAAGTTGTAATAATGGCCCTAAATCTATTTACTTTTTTGCCAAAGCGTGTTATTTAATGGCAACAACACGTATCCCAAACTTGCGAACAATACATGACAGAAACTAAAGTCGTAAACTATTGTAAGTCGATTGCCTTCCCGAAAATTTTGTAATAATTAATCTTTGACATGACAATTAAGAATCTTTAAAGAAAATACTGCGAAAAAACTTTTTGGAAAAACAAAATGTATGACTATAGGTTGTAGTCTAGTATGTAGTGTGTTCGCTTATTAGACAAAAAGCCCGGGTTCGAGCCCCAGGCCAGACACTTAAACGAAATATAAAAAAAAATAATATTTCTCCGACGACTTCCTCTCAGCAGATTTATGTCAAAAACTCGGAGAGTAAATAAATCTGCTATGAAAGTTTCTCAAAATCTGTCGTTCAGAATCGACGTTAAACTGTAGGTCCCGCCACTCAAGTATAAAATTAAGGCACACAACATGAGTGCTGTGAGAAGCTACGCCGTAATCCTGACTGAAGGGTTGTAATGGCCAATTATGTATGTATGTATGACTATAGGTTCCGTCATGTACCTCAAACATTCCAAATATAAGTAAGGAAAACTGAATTTACTCCCGGTGATGAACAGGCATAAATAAATTTTAGATTTAATTAGTATATACTGGTTTCTATTTTAATTTGAAGGTTGAATAAATGCCAAAAAAATATCTTGAATAATCACTAATGGCTCTACGATGAACAGTAACTGAACTTAAGTTCAACTACAAATTTTTAGTTACCAGCTGGTAATGCGAATAGAGCTCGGGGTTGTTATCCATAAACGAGCCATAGATTATTTTAACAGTTGCCCGTTGCATTTTTGGCACCTGACATTGCAATCGAGACGGGGTTGCCATCAAGACTGTAGAAAATTACCAAAAATGGCAATATATATAGGCTAAATATTGAAAACGAAACACATAGTACCTTTTTTTTTTTATCAAAATCTTATTTTTCTGCGATATATATAAATATTTATGTATGAAAATTATAAATGCTTTTACAAAGTAAAGTATGTCTTCTTTCAGTAATATTAGATATTAGGAATGAATAAAAAATGCATGAACCAGTAATTTTCTGAATGTATCCGGCTGTTGAGAATTGTCACCGCACAGGTTGTGGCATCTTTTTTTTTGTTTTGGTTTTGATGTTTAAGTATTGTTGTTTTTTTAGACTTTTGTTTTATAATTACGTTGTTTATAATTTAAAATGTAGATAAGAAAGGCTTTAACCTCTCTTCTCCTCTTCGATCACCTCCTTGGTTGGCAAAGGATTTTTCTCACATGTCTCAGTATGCTTTAGTTTTGTTGAATCAAAGTTTTCGATGCCAGCAATGAAGTTATTTACCTCTTTCTCCTTTTCGATAGCTAAAAGTAAAACAATTAGATATATATAATATAACATTTTTAACAAAAATGTATCAGTGTTTAATTACAACTAAAACCAAAAAAGCTGATAAAGTATATGTCTATATTAGGCATTCAAACAACATCTAATTCGTGTATAAAATAACAAAACTGTAAGCCATATTAGGAATATCGATTTACAGCAAATCTCAGATGCATTCTAAATATGGTAAGACCGCTTTAACAATTTTAGCAAATTTAGTCACATTATCAGAGTTCTGAATTTTTTATATGTTGTATTACTGCAACAAATTAGATGGAATATATTTAAAATATACATGTACGAGTATGTAGTACGTACATGTAATTTATAGAAATTTTATTATTATATTCTAGGTCAACAATATACGTATAATGTAAAATTTATAACAATATAGAAGATACAAATTATTAATCTTATCAAATCAAATTACCTTCTTTATCTGGCAATGGATTCTTCTCTTGAGTTTCAGTGTGTTTTAAATTGGATGGATTAAAGCCTTCGATGCCAGCGAAAAGGGATTTTTGGGTTTTTTCCGCGGCGACATCTGTGAACAAATATTTTTGTTTTTAAATTTTAGATTTTTAATGCTGTACTATTTTTAATCAGCTTACCTTCGGCAGTTGGTAAAACGATTTTTTCCTGAGTATTTGCATTTTTCAAATTATCAGGATTGAATGTCTCCAGTTGGCTTTTAAGAGTCTCAGCGACTTTAGGAAGATCTTTAAGTGCAGGTGATGCCATTTCTAAAACTAAAGACAATTAAAGCGGAATTTTATTTACAAATGTTTGTTTAATTAAAATATGTACTTATTGCACTACTAAGAATTGGTATTACATATTTATCTGCTTATATCGAATATAATGAAACTGTTTTTGTTCCAATTTATACAAGGTATAACAAAATTCAATGAACATATTGCTTTATATGTATATTAGTATAAAAAAAAATTAAGTAGAAATCCGTGTATTCAATGACTACACACGGGAAATGAAAATACTTAAATTTACTCCACTGCTAATCAACAAATTTCAGAGAAAATACATATGTATATAAATTTATGGATTGTAAAGAGGATATTAACTAAACGACACAAAAAAGACAGTAAGGGGTAATATAACATATACATACATATGCATACATATGCATGCATATGAGCAATATAAACTGTGAATGTTTCATACTTTCTTATTCATCGCTTATTACCATTTAGCCACCGATATCAACAAAGGCAAGACACAGACATGTATGATTCATGACATTTACTTGTATATATATAAATAGAATGTGAAAACAAACGGCTTTGTTTCTTTTAATTTCAGACTGCTAAACTTATTGAAAATAAAAAAATAATAAAGTACATATATACATAAAAATATATGTTTTCGTGTTGAATATGAATTTCTTGATAATTTCTAATAAGACTAAGATCTCAGGAACAACAGTCAAATGAACGCCGAGTTGACCGAGTATACAAGCAGTTCTTATAAACTTTTCTGTGCCAAAGAAAAAGAACTAAATAAAATATTCGGAAAACCTATTCATTTTGAAATTTAAATAAACAAAAAAAAATTTTTTTTTAAGTATTCGTTATCTAAAATTAATATTTTTTCTAAAATTTAAAGCGCTCTGGACACCCCTAATCTGAAGTACATACACATATGCATATTTACATATAGTATGCCGGTAGAAACGTATGCATTCAATGCTATTTTATGCTGTAGCTTTTGTAGTTTTAAATCATTTTATTCTACTGATATCGCAATACAGTCATCACCAACGCTAAATAAACTACGCGCTATAAAAAAGAGGAGAGTAAAAAAAAAAACAGTTAAAAATAAATATTGTGGACATGAAATGAATTTTTAAACAATTCGTGTAATAAAAACACACTGTAAAATGTGTGTATACAGAATAGCGTTTATACATATAATGAACACAAAGCCTCAAACAGAGGGTGCAATATAACTTTAAATAAAGAATTTTTAAGTATAAGTAATATATATACATTTTTATATATGCATACTTGCACAATATATGTATATTAATTTGTTTTAAAGAAGATTTTTGCAAAAATAACAATAGATGAACATTAAAATTTATATTATTTTGTTGTTTAACTACTTTCTTAAATCACAATAGATCTTGTTTCGAAATCTTTTTTAATTAGACACTATTTAAAATTTCTTTGCCTTTGTCAGGCAAGAAGAACGCTTTTGAAAATGATGTTTCAATTGTTATGTTAAAACTCAAAAGTAATAAAATAGAAATAATAAAATGTAGATTAACCCACTTCTAGTGAAAAATTTAATGCCGATCCTATTAAAACTTTAATTTTATTTACAGAATTGATAAATTATAAAAAAAAAATTAAAACTACTAAACTAATATAACAAAATACATTCTCAAGTTAAATATTTAATAACAACTACGTCGACACTCTTATGTAAAATATAAATACAAACAATACAAGATATTTCAAATTTACAGTAACAGTGAAATTGAATATTGGATTATCTAACTGTGCTATCTGTGGTTCGTTTTTAAAGGTATTGTTTAAACCAAACTATATTATTATTAGTCTGCTTTTGAAAAGTAACCGCAAAAATACGATATTGCACAAGTGTAAGCATATTAAGTTATTTTTCTTTAAATGGGCATATTTAAAAATCGAAATAATTTATTACTTAAACGATAATTTTTATACTATCACAATAAAAAGAGAAAAGCCTGAATAATACTTTTTTGGTCCATATGACATTTATATTTATTTATTTGTGATGATTCATTCAAGCTGATATGTGAAATCCTTTAAGTCAATTATTTCGGGTGAAATAAACAATAGCTTAGAAAAAAAAAAAGCCGCGCCCATTTTTAAATGAACATAAATTTCTTGAAATTATAAAACGCCCTCTTCCCATCATTTCGTGACCATGTCTGTCAGTAAAAATTTACATGTCTACCGAAATATCAAATGATTTCAAACAACTGCACAACCCACATCCATTTAACTGTACTGTCTACTGTCTATAAATTTTCAAATCTGTATGTATATACTCATAGCCGCTTCTTTGAAACTTTCAAGTGCAAATTGCATTTTGTAGAATAAATGTAGTGATCAAGAAATTCCATTTTGGTTTAAAGCAAACAGCAAAATTTGAAGAAAAAGCAAACAAAGAAAGTAAAACGATTTAACATTAAAATTAACAAAAGCTTTCTTTGGCTTTCGCATATACATAATTAACCATTAATATTTTTCTACAGTATCATGATCAGTCAACATTTTCCAATTCTTTAGAATTAATTATTTTAATAAAAAATTTTCTGCTAAACAAAACGAGAATGGAAAAGAAAGTAACTAATAAACCGGTACGAAAGAATTTTAAAATTGGCTACGTTTTATCTACACAAAAAGTTTGCGTATGTGTCTGTTTTTGCATTACTTTTTTTCCTATAGATATTAATACGATAAAAAAAATAAGCCGGCATTATGAATCACGACAAATTTTAAAGCTTTTGTACATTTGCAAATAATGTTTTCAAATCTAAAACTTTATATTTTAAATTAAGAAAAAAAAGTTAAAATATTCCAACTGGACTTACCTCTTTAAAAAAATATGTGTATCGCAAAATGCAGATAAAAAATATATACCGTTTCTTTATATTTTAGCGCAAATGATGACCACTCCTATTGGAAGGATTACTCACAACTTAATAACACAACTTTAAAATTTACTCTAACGCTAGAGTAGCAAAACTAAACAAAAGTTGACTCCCTGCTTGAGCTTGAGTGCTGCCATACTAATAAAATAAAAATATCATAGAACTGCCAATCTGAAATGAATATACTTAGTGTTGTATTTAAAACACCAATCAGAGAGCTTTACACTAGCAAAAATTTAAGTTCTATAGTGTTTATCGAGAGCTTTAGGGTTATAAAATTACTGCTTATGTTGAGCGTTTCTTAAAAAAAGAATGCTTATTGGTTCAATAATTATTGGTAGTAGTTTTTCCGTTGGTATACAATGGAGTCAGTATGAGCTATTTTAGTTGCATTTAGAAAACGTTTGCGATTATAAAATCATCGAGACAATATTTTAGATCAGCGAAACAAAATCTATTAGGTTTTTCTCGATTATTTGATCCTTTTAAACAGTTGTGCTTAATTTGTTACCAATCCAAAATATTATTATAAAGCTTTGGATTTCAATTGAGTGAAATCGGTTGATTCCAATAAGACTTATTCACATACATACATAATTAGCCATTACAACTCTTTAGTCAGGATTACGGCCTAGCTTCTCACACCACTCATCTTGTGTGCCTTCAACTCCAAACTCCAAACGACAGATTTTGAGAAACTTTTTCATTGCAGGTTTATTTACTCTCAGAGTTTTTTCCAGAAATCTGCTGAGAGGAAGTCGCCGAAGAAATATTTCTTTTCATATTTTGTACAATACTAATTTAGTCGATATTAAATTAGATTATAATTCTAATTTCGATTAGGATGTCTTAATACGAAGACATGATTGTTGTATATACATATCAGGAATTCTGTATGTGTAGTTCTGCAGTTCCACATTACTTACACCATTTGAAATCAACTGAAATTATTTTTTGGAATATTTAGAAATAACTTTACGATAGATGAAAATTCATCTATCCTTGCTTTCCACTTTTATGGCAAAATATGCAGAGATTAATTTCATGGCCAATGGAATAAATGGCTAATAAATGTGAAAGATAGGAAATGGTTCCCAAGCATATATTTTGCTGTAAACCTAAGCTTATGGTCCAAATAATGGGGAATTCGTCTTCGTTTCTCTAATAATTTTGTGGAACACACCATGAAAAATATCTGCTACATATATTTAATTATAAATGTTAATGTTAAATGTAAATTTAATTAAAATGTTAGCTATTAACAGATTATTCTTTTCTTTTAAGGTTTGTTGCCAGGAGTGAATTATGCTAGAAACATATTAGACAATCTATTAAAATAGAACACATGGGTATACATGGTAAACAATCATAGATGTGGCTATTCACTTAAATGTCGAGACACATAGAATCAGTAATACGTAATGCAAAATTTTTCAACTGACAGCAACGCCAAAAACGCATGTATATGCCACAATGAGTACTTTGTCGGATCAGCTGTTTCGATTTTCCTTTTGCATGTAATTATAAGTAAAGAAAATACAGTTGTCAATTAATTAATCATCCAAATTTTTAATTTAATTAATCATCAACTTTTTATTATTTATTTATTTCTTTTATTTATTAATTTTTTATTTTCTCGCTTCTTAATACATTTTTGCTTTGTTGTAATTTTACAGCTTTGATATTTTTGTTTTTATTTATTTTCCCAGCAAATCGCAAAAAAATTAAAGTAAAATTATTACGAGAGAAAATAGAAATTGCGAGTATGAATTCTGAATAATTCTTTTTTTAATGTTATCATTCATTCAATTTTGTTCATTGGACAAAATTTTCATGATTAAAATTATAGAAAATGGCAAAACATTTTGAGAAAAAAGTTTTCAAAATAACGGTAATTAAATTAATCGTTCGTTGACTGTTGGACTGCACTCTAATATTGTTGCGATTAAAAATTTAAACAACTATCGAGCATTTGTGGGAACCGGTATTTTAATGCGGAAATTAGCAACTCTGTTACAGTACTCTTTCTAAATTTATGGAAAAAAGTAATCGGTTATTCAGACGAGAAGGAATTGACAGTAAAATACCGGGCATACTGTGCAGTTTTATTCGTCAGATTGTTCTGGTCTTCTGAGAGCTAAGTGTTCTTTTTTGTGACTTGGGAGTTGTTGCACGTTTTTGTCGCGTAACTTGGAAAAAGTAAAAATTAATTAATTAACAGCAATCCAAAAAACTTTCTCCTAGAATTAAAAATAGAGTTACATTTTTAAATTTGCGATATCACAAACAGAATCAGTGTAAGTAATAAATATTTGAAGTGATTACATAAGAATTATGCTAAAGGAATCTGAACATTTTGAAAGATTCTAGAAATTTCATCATGTCATAAATATTTCAATTGTAAAACATGTCGTTTGTTGCAATAAGAAATTCTTTGTTAACATATTCAAAAATTGAAATAAAATTTACTGGTAAATGAAAAAAGGAAGAAAAGAATACGATGCTAAAATTGTAGTGTTGGATACCACATGGTAATGTTGTTACATGTTTTGAGTATGTTCGGACTGAGATTTTTCTCATCATTAAAAATAATCGCTCTTACGTTAACTAAAACAATTGATATTAAATTTGTGTCTTTATATAAATTCTGATATCATACGGTTTCCATATGAAGTCCGTTGTCTTATTATGTAAATTAGAGTACATGTGTGCAAAATCAATATCGCTATTAAAATGTATATGAACTTATTATCAGTCAAATCCAAGCGTTATCTTTATATATGAAATAAATCTATTCTATGGCTTGAGCGCAACACATTTATTATTAAGGAATCTTAAAAGAGAACGTACTCGTGGTGAAATTCAAACATGGTATTTCATGAGCACTTAGGGGGCTTGGTTCGTTTTTTATTTGTATTGTGAAACTTAGGGAAATCTTAGTCGCAAATCATACTTTCTGGAGTTAATTTACTACAAAATACGGTTATCTTTGATTACCAGCCTCAACAGAAACAATAAATCTATAAGTGAGAGCGCTTGAAGTTGCGCAATTTCTTCAGCTACAAATAACAGCTAGTGACGCATATATTTTGTTGATTAAATTGGTTTCCTTATCTTTATACAACATTCGGAATAAAACCCTCAACGACATCAGAGTTGTTACAACAACAATAGTCAACAGTAACTTCTTATGTAAAATTGTTGGGAGTATTTTACTTAGTCAGGATTACTGCCTACAGTGGTTCCAACGGATTATTAGACACTACTTACCTACATAGTACCTATGTATGTGCTCCTTACTGATGAAAGTTAATTTAATCTGCCTGGATGAAAAACAGTCCGTTGGGCGTAACATAAATACTGAGCTTTTGTGTACTAACACTAGGGAATCCAATAAATGGACACATTTGTTTCTACCAGGACAGATCAGGAGCTGTTGTTTATCCACAATTTTGCAAAGATACTCCAAACACTGGTGCAGTCCCCAGATCTTAACATATTATTGACCATGTTTGAGAAGAACTTGCCCGTAAGGTCTATAAATCTACTTTCAGCGCAGTGGGGTAGTTGAAAGAAGAACTAGGGCTAGAATGGAACAATAAAATTCCGGAAATTTGCTAAAAAAAAAAAAAAATTATACATGGTTTTATAGCTTTTTTGTTTATCGACAAATCTATATCAGAAGTTTGCAAGAATATTTTTATTGTGGTGGAAAATCGGCATTTGAATAATCTCATACCTAGTGCACAATTATACGTTTGAGCCACTGTAGCTCTTTGCACACACATATTGTGTGTTAATTTTATTCATGAGTGGAGGGGACCTACAGTTTAATTTCGACTCCGATCGACAGATTTTTGAGCAACTTTTTTTTTTTTACCAGAAAGAAGACTGCTGAGAGAAAGCCGATGAAGACATATGTTTTCATAATTCTCTTTGAACCACGGCTTCGGGTTCAATAATTAACACTCTACTACTAGACTAAGGAAAATTCAATCATTCTTTCTTCCTAAATTCAGGAACACCTATGGTTTCTATGACTTTTTACTGCTTATATAACAATAATAGGTTGATGTATAAAATCATGGTCACTTCATTATTCAATAATATTACATGTATATATTTCAACGTAATTTTTAAAAATTTAATCCACAGAAGACAATACTTTGTTAAAAATAGTGTAGCCGGTGTATTTACATTTTCAACGAAGAAAATATTTAATTAAGAAAACTAGAATTTATTGTAATTATGTCTTAGAATATCGAAAATTGAGTGTATGTACGGCTGAATCTAAAAATTAGTAAGGGAATGTTGTTAGTTGAATTGATTTAAAAATTATTACTAATTGATGAGCTTTGTAAGCAAAATAATATGCCGATAAAAAAATGCAATTTGCGCAGGTTAACCCATTCAAAAATACTTTGCCTTGTACTTGACTTTCTATTATTATGAGATAATAAATTTTTGTTTGAATGCATTTTAGATGTTTCGCCTTCCTGCTACTATTGCCCGTGCATCCATTGCTCGCCAATTGGCTTTCCGTGGTTATGCAAAAGATGTCAAATTTGGTCCAGAAGTCCGCGCTATGATGTTGCAAGGTGTCGATGTTCTTGCCGACGCTGTTGCCGTAACAATGGGCCCAAAGGGTCGCAATGTCATAATTGAACAATCGTGGGGTTCTCCTAAAATCACCAAGGATGGTGTCACCGTGGCTAAA
Source organism: Sarcophaga rosellei (assembly GCA_930367235.1). Classification (NCBI taxonomy): domain Eukaryota; kingdom Metazoa; phylum Arthropoda; class Insecta; order Diptera; family Sarcophagidae; genus Sarcophaga; species Sarcophaga rosellei. The sequence continues at coordinate 52,662,085 of OV884018.1, read as the reverse complement.
TCAATTGAATTAAAAGATAAATTCCAAAATATCGGCGCAAAATTGGTACAAGACGTAGCCAACAATACAAATGAAGAAGCTGGTGATGGTACAACCACTGCCACTGTTTTGGCTCGTGCTATTGCTAAGGAAGGCTTTGAAAAGATCTCTAAAGGCGCTAACCCAATTGAAATTCGTCGTGGTGTAATGATGGCTGTTGACACTGTTAAGGATAACTTAAAAGCCATGTCCCGTCCAGTGAATACCCCAGAAGAAATTGCCCAAGTTGCTACAATTTCTGCCAACGGCGACAAGGCCATTGGGGACTTGATTAGTGAAGCCATGAAGAAGGTTGGCCGTGATGGTGTCATTACTGTCAAGGATGGAAAGACTTTAAATGATGAATTGGAAGTTATAGAAGGCATGAAGTTTGACAGAGGTTACATCTCCCCTTATTTTATTAACTCGTCCAAGGGTGCCAAGGTTGAATTCCAGGATGCTTTATTGCTTTTGTCGGAAAAGAAAATTTCATCAGTCCAAAGCATTATTCCTGCTCTTGAACTTGCTAATCAACAACGCAAACCCTTGGTTATTATTGCCGAAGATATTGATGGTGAAGCTTTGAGCACATTGGTCGTTAACCGGTTGAAGATTGGTCTCCAGGTGGCTGCTGTCAAAGCTCCAGGATTTGGTGATAACCGAAAATCAACTCTCACGGATATGGCTATTGCTTCAGGCGGTATTGTCTTCGGTGACGATGCTAATCTCGTCAAATTGGAAGATGTCAATATCAATGACCTCGGTAAAGTTGGCGAAGTTGTTATCACTAAGGACGACACCTTGTTATTAAAAGGCAAGGGAAAGAAGGAAGACATTCAACGTCGTGTTGACCAAATTAAAGACCAAATAACAGAGACAACATCTGACTACGAAAAGGAAAAACTGCAAGAACGTTTAGCCCGTTTAGCTTCCGGTGTAGCCCTGTTGCGTGTTGGTGGCTCCAGCGAAGTTGAAGTTAATGAAAAGAAAGATCGAGTACATGACGCTCTTAATGCTACCCGGGCAGCTGTTGAGGAAGGAATTGTTCCTGGTGGTGGCACTGCTCTCTTGCGTTGCATTGCCAAACTTGATGGTCTTAAAGGTCAGAACGAAGACCAAAATATGGGTATTGAAATCGTTCGTCGCGCTCTTCGTATGCCCTGCATGACTATCGCTAAAAATGCTGGCGTTGATGGTGCCATGGTTGTAGCTAAAGTTGAAACCAAAGAAGGTGATTGGGGATACGATGCTTTGAAGGGCGAATATGGTAACCTTATTGAAAAGGGAATAATTGATCCTACAAAGGTAAGTGCTCCATAACTATGTTTTACTTGTTCGAAGAAGCATTATTCTGCTGGATTTTATAATATTTACATGTATTAAAGACTCAGTTCACTTCACAATACTGTCAATCTTTACTACAGTATAGTAATAAATATAAAATTCGTAAATTAATTACACCAGTTATGCGATTTTGAACAAAACCCCTCACGATTACAAAATTTAAAACAAAAAATATGTGCTTATTTTTTACAGGTTGTTCGTACTGCTATTACCGACGCCTCTGGTGTGGCATCATTATTGACTACAGCTGAAGCTGTTGTAACTGATCTTCCAAAGGAAGATAGTCCAGCTGGTATGGGTGGTATGGGCGGTATGGGAGGAATGGGTGGTATGGGTGGCATGGGTGGCATGATGTAAATGAATGCTACAAATGCTGTATTGATCCATTCTTTTAACTTTAATTTTACTTTAAATAATTTTAATATAAAATACCAGATCGTGCATACAATTTATAATTAATTTGTACAATTTTTTTTTATTATTATTTTACATGTTATATATGTAAATTAAAATACATTTATTAAAATCCAATTATTGTTAGTTGTAAAATCAAATGATAGAAATCTATTGAATAAAAATAATTTTTGTTAAACAAAATATTGGAAACAGTTTCGTTCTAATTCTGTGCTCTCAATTCTATTTCATATAAAAAAATTTGGATAAATTTTAAATATTTACAAATATTTAAATATTTACAAATATTTAAATTTTCTAAAGACATCAGAAAAATTTTAAATAAGATATGTATGTACATCATTTCAGCAATTTTCAAATATAGCGATTGGCTACATTTGAAAAATATAAACATTAGTTTATGTTAATTTTATTGTGATTAAAGACAGAATTTTTCTGTGCATACTTCTTCTTTTCTTCGCAAAATATCACTGGAGATCTGCAACACAAAACGAGAAAATATTGATCTTTCATTGCGTCGACGACGACAACCAGAATAAGGGTGATTATGTATGGAAATATGCATATCATGTATTTTTTCAACATTCTGGGCAAATATTTGTTTGTGTCAAATATTTCTCAAGTGTGACCGTATGTCAAACTTATTTTCCCACATTTATGTTTGCCGCTATTTGATGAAACAAAAATGGGGAAATAAATGTGTGTAGTGTGAATACAAAATAAAATTTTATTTGTTTCAGTCATATTTCGAGCAAACAAGGAAGACAAAATTGGGGCAAACATTTGCCACATGTGACCGTACCTTTACACCAATCGACAGTTACGACAGCAATGGACAAACTCAGCCACAACAGGGTTTCAAATCTAAAAGTGAAAGACAGCTACCCAGGGTAACTAGAACCATCTTGGCCCAGCTAAGATCGATGATTACTACCTGGATCGCTGCCCATCATGCAACCAAGGACCACAGACTTGAGCTGAATCCAACACAAGTATCGGACTTCCTATGACTACAAATTACCTAACGACGACCACCAACGTAAACACCTCATAATATCTTCTCTCAATCCATAGCATCCTTACCAGTATCACACAGGCATACAATGAACATATAAAACTTACATTTTTCTTAATATCCAACAGGGAGACACTTCCGAAGACAGCAGCAGAGCTGTTGCAACAACAACCTCACGTATTTACTACGTAGGTTACTATATGTGTGCCGATCTCCGTGAGACTAATAAGTGTGATAAGGCAAAAAGCGACTCGCCTATGAAAAAATGCAGTAACTGTGGTGGTAATAATACCGCAAGTTACAAAACAAGGCCGGTATAGTCCCTTGTTAAACACTCTTTGATCCTAAAAATTATCACGGCATCTCCGGATAGAAATGTTAATGCAGTAAATCATCCGCTAATAGCCCCTTTCAACATTGAGAATTATCCTCAAATATCACTGAAAACATCCAGCCAGGGAAGAAACAAAGAATCTCATAGGCCTACTAGTGCCCTACCAATACTCGTAACTCATGCAAATATTAAATGCAAGATGTTTTCCAGATCATCAATATGGAGCAAGTCCACACTTGGTAAAAGTAATTAGAAGGGCATTCGAAGAGAAAAATTACTGCTCCTCGTGTTTTTATCGACGTTTCGAAAACATTTGATAACGAATGGCGCGAATGACTGATTCATATAAGATGAAACTATATTTGCCTTCAATATTGTCATGCTATTAAAAAAGAACTATTTGGTCGAAAGTTTGTCATAAAAAAGGACGACTCCTAAATTTTATTCAACAGATTGTAGTACATATTATGTATAATACCACCTTTTATTCGGTGTTGATGTAGAAGAAATACCACGAAACATTTCTGAAATTTCTGAAACATATTTTCAAGCTTACGAAATGGTTAGAGATATGGTGAGTTCAAGTGAATGAACAAAAATGGGTACACGTAACGGGAAACATACCGCCTCCATTCGCATAAAATCAAGTTGTGCCTCAATGCCCGCACATTAAATACCTTGCCATTCACAATTGTCGATGCCTGACTTGGAAATCGTATAGAAGCAAAATTAAATCAAGTTGAACTTTTATGGCGAAAAATTATATTCTATCAGTGATTTGTTTAAAATTTTTGGACAAACATTTTGCCAAGACATTACTTAGACGTAAGGTAATGACATTTAAATATCCAAGTGAATAAGAAATAGTTACAAGTAAATTATGTTACAAAAACATTCATTTATTATTTTTATTTCAAAGAAAAATCAAACAAATCTTGTAATATAATTTTTTTAGTTTAATTTACTATTTTTTTCATAGCACATTTCAAAGATACATAACAATGATAATATATACGAGTATATATAGTTACAAAGTTTTTTGACTTAATTTCTATTTTGAAAGGTTAGTGTCTCTATTTATCGAGAAACTTTGTATGTTTTAATGGTCAACGATTTGTTTTCACAATGATTCATTGGAAAAATGAATCACATCTCTCTATTCATGTACTAGATTAAATTTTCTCGTCCAAAAGAAAAATTATATTAAGATAATCTTCTTGTGTAATACAGTGCAATCATTATTTAATAGATCTAAAATTTGTATTATATACATACATAATCTTTTAAATTCTAGCGCACAGTTTGCAAAATCTTTTATACAAATTACTAAATGGAATTCGCTAGTAATTGAGCAGCGATAACTTCAGCATCATCAAGTGTTAATTTCGAAGTAACTTTCGACTTTTTGGAATTGGGAACTTCAAAATCACTTTCATCTTCACTTCTGCTGTCATCATTAGCTTTTCGTCTTTTATGACATTTAACAACGGAATCATTTTTAACATCAGTCTCTGCTTCAGTATTAGATTCGTTTCTATAAATTTCAGACGGATCTGGAAGCCATGATAAATCAACAGAACCATTTTCATCGCCACTCTCCTCAACATCATCACTACTATTTTGAGTATTCTCATCATTTACTTTACCCAAATCACGTTTTTTAAGTTTCTGTTTAAGAGCTTTATGCCTTTGCTTCACAATATCTTTAAAACGCTGCTTATCAAACTTGTCTTCCTCTTGTAACAGTTGTTTAGCCATTGCAATATCAATACCTCCTGATGGTAATTCTTTGATTTCGTACTCTTTAGCTAAATCTGATTGCAGTTGTTTGCGCGGGTCTATTATTTCATGACCTTCTTCATCGAATTTAACTTTTTCATTAAGTTGTAATTTCTTCTTCAGAACCTTTTTAGCCAACGCGGCTTTAGTTACACGTTTCTCCTTTTTTCTTAGTATGGGTTGCGGCAGATCGGTGTCATCTTCTTCAAATTCATTATCATTAGGCTGGTTTCCTGGTATTTCATGATTGATTCTTTTAATTTTAATAAAATCATCTTCGTCGGACTCTGAATTGCTAAGAGAAGCTTTAAAATTAATTTCATCTTTCTCATGTTGTGAAATTGACTTCTGTTTTGTTTGCTTATTTTCATCCTCAGAATTATAATGAAATTGATCACTGTCATCACTTTTAAGGATATTTTGTTTCTTCAAATATCTTTCTAAGAAACGCACTCGTGGTGTAACAACTAAACCCAACGATTTGGCATATGAATCCAAATTTAAAGCGTTAACGTCGAATATTTTTTTATTTCTCATAAGAAAAACGGATTTTATATATGCAACAAAGCACCGTTGTGCAGAAGCTTTTAATTCCGGATTCTGTGCCAGGTAAGCTTCTATTTTGGCTCTTGGCGAAAATAGCTTCTTCGGATCTATTTGTATTTTTTTAATGCTGAGAAATTTTCGATGTAACTCCTCTATCATACCCTCTTCTTCGGAAGGCATTAATACCAAAAGGCATTCACCTCTCGATTTGTTCCGGGCAGAGCGACCAGCGCGGTGAATGTATTGTGTTACATCTTCAGGGCAATCTAATTGCACTACCCAGTTGACTGATGGGAAATCCAAACCGCGTGATGCTATATCAGTCGCAAAGAGTACAACATTGCTCTTTTTCACAAAGTCGTTATAAATGGCTATTCTGCGATCCTGGTGGAGGGTTCCATACAGTGCTAAGAGACTAGTTCCTGGTCTCAATTTGCAAAATATTTCGTAAATATATTTCACCTGTTTGCAGCTTGATAAAAACACTATAATTTTTTGTTTCGGGTGATTTTTTATGAAAGACCATAACATTGCCATTTTATCCTCAAGTTCAACAATAACGTAATTTTGTTGCAGCAATTCGGGTACGACTAACAAATTATTTTTAACTAAATTATCGGCTTTGGGTTGTCCTATATATACGGGATCTTTAAGATTTAATCGAGCCAAATCTTTTACAGAACTTGTTTGTGTTGCGGAAAATAATAGAGTTTGCCTATCAGGTGGAAAATTCTCAATTATTGCATTCAAAGTCTGCTCAAAACCCATATCAAGGCACCTATCTGCCTCATCCAAAACCAACATTTCCATTGTAGTGGCATTAAAGAGTGGGTTTTCATCCATGTGTTGCAGCAGACGACCTGGTGTACATATTAATATATTACACTGATCCATGCGGCTCCTTTCGAATTTCAAATTCTTTCCTCCAATAATTAGGCCAGCAGAAAAGTCATGATATTTGCCAACCTTTTTTAAAGTTTCGAAAATCTGGTAAGCCAATTCTCGTGTTGGCGATATAATTATAGCAGCTACACCATCTGATCGTGACACTTTCCCTATAAAGAGGTGCTCCAATACCTAAAAAAAAAAATGAAATACTCGTTAGCCTAATACTAATTATTAAAAAAAATATTTTCTTACAGGTATTAAAAAAGCCAAAGTTTTTCCACTGCCAGTAATTGCAGCAGCCAAAACATCTTTCCCCTGTAGCGCTGGCCCAATACTTTCTCGTTGAATATCTGTTGGTTCAACAAAGTTCGCATCAGCCAGCCCCTTCAGCGTTTTGTTTGATAAAGGGAAGTCCTGGAACCGTTTTATTACATTTTTTTCACATTGTATATTTTCGTACTGAGAACGCAATTCTTTAATTTCTTCATCTAGATTTTTTTCAAAATTTGACTTCTTAAACGCACGTTTTTGCTTCATGTTGTGAAAGAAAATAAAGAAAAACAAAAAAATTACATGGTTGTAGAAAAAAGTAAATTTGCGAAAAATGCGATCGTGTAAAGTTGTCAGATCTATTTTATGGGCATGTTCCGAAAAACGCAAATTGCCTAAATTTTGCGTTTTCGTTTTAAAAACGCCAAGCGGATGTTCTGGCGAACGCAAATCGCTAAAAAAAATTTATACGATTCGAAATCGCCAAATAGTTGTGCTGCAAAATCACTAGAGAATATTGCAGTGAAATGATGAAATATGTTCAAGCAGAACATTAAAATTTGAGTTGTCAAATATCAACAGAAAATGTTCGTATAATGGCAGCGCTACATTACAGTTTTACTCAATATTAAAACAATTTGCGTATGTGTTGCGAAAGAATTAATTGAAACTTTATGTGAAATATTGTGCTCAATAAGGGCGTTTATTGCGATTTACGCAATAAAGGTGCATATCTGAACATCATATAAAAAGATATATATTGTACAAATTTTCTTACAGTATACATATAGCACGAAAAAGTAAACAAAACTTACACATACATTAATTTGATGATACAAATTCAGAATTTTTGGTAATAATGCTCTTATTATATGGATACTGATATTTATTATTCATACACACATTCAATTTTAATGTCAGTTGTTAGGCTCTATTTTCGGGGGAAATAATTATTGCACACAATCTTGTCTACACCTTACACAATATTTCGTTTTGCGCAATAAAAATCGAAAGGCTTCTGATTTTATTCAATATATCGTGCCATCTACTAATATAATATATAGACAGGCAATTTTATTGTGCAATGTCAATTATTGCATTTTACTAGAGAATTCTTTATAAGATTCAGAGCTTATGAAATATATCACACAATTCATTCCCAAAATACAGCTAGAGGGCGAAGTGCGATTATAATAAGGAAAACCACAAACATTACGAAGAAGAAATGCTACCACAGTTCGATTAACAACAAACTCACATAAACTGATGCGAGAGAGGTTGGTTTTTATTTATTTTAATTCACTACTGACCACATTCTAATTACTTCAACCGTTAGCAATCTTTTAACACTATTTAGATTTTTTAATACCTTTTTGTTTGACTTGATCACTTTCCATCCTCATTGATTTACCCTGTGTCATGGACTTCGTGGAAAGACCTATTAATTTCCAATACATGCTTATTTAACTTCTGAAATATGCATTACACTGCCACCTATATGTGAATTTAGACTTTCGTAAATGTCATAATTTCCATATTTGCCGAAGTCAGGCGGATCCATTCAAGTATAACATTTAAAGAAGACAGCACAAATCATTGCAATTTTTTAAAAAATAATGTTTTTTTTAAATAGTTATTACTACATTCGAAAATGTTACGAGCGGACTGTTTAAAAATTGTGAAGCGTCCGTTATAAGGTTTAAAACAATAGTGCTGCCATATTTTACAATTTTCAAAACAATTCTAAACTTCGATGCCGTTGTTACAGGGCATTTGTCTCTATAGCCTAAGTGGCGACGTCAGTGTAACGATTTAACGGCTTTTATGCATTGACGGCTGAAGTGATACTGTTCGTGACCTCATCCGTAGGGTGCATTTTTACAATCTTGTCAAGATTTTGCATACATTTTTTATAACAAAAAGAATAGAAAATTGATAAAATATTAAACAGTTATTGAGAAAATAAAGTGAAATGTAAAAAAATTAACGTTTAATAAAGAACTTTCTCTTATAATTATTTGTTTTTGTGCATGATATATTTTCAAGTAAAATTCTTCGGCTGAAACAGGTGGGTGCGAAATTATTAGAGCAAGTTTTTTTACACTCCACTTCTAAACCTTCTAAAAAAATTTTTGTTGTTTATGTTTATAAGACGGTTTTGGTCAGTAGCAAAAATCATAAAAAAATTTAATGTAATTTTTAATGTTGATGTCTCATAATAAATATTGTTGTTTTTACTGTGCTTTTGGATTGTTTTTATGACTAAATTAGGGGTTGCCATTGTTCTTTTAATAACATTCCTTAGAAACTCCTATTTGAAGTGTTATTAAAAGCATTATACAAATAGAACGTTCAATTCCACTATCCAAACAAAAATATATATGAAGATACATTTTGTAAAGGCTTCAATAATCCCCTAAAACAGGATTAGAGCGATAATATTTCATTATTTTTTCTTCGTTTTAGTTTATTTTTATCTCCAACAAAAAATTTTCTCACTATATAATAATTATAAAACATTTTATAACGCTTTCTATGTTACAGAGCTGTAATTCTCAATATATTGAACAATATATCAATAGTGCAAGTAAAATTACCTGTTATTTAATTGTTACTCGCAATTAGTTCAAAAAAATTTAGAAGCGTGGTGAAACTTTGTACAATAAGTTAAAAAGTGTTTTAATAAAAATAACGAAAAAAAGACAAAAAATCGGAATGATAACATTTACAAAAAATTAAAAAATTTTTAAAATTACAAAATTAAAAATTAAGAATAGGTTTTACAACCTGCATTTGAAAAGAAAAAGGACAGTTGAGTCCATTATAAAACAACGCAATAAACTACAGGCGCTTGCAAATAACTCGAGAATCATCGAACAAAATGTAAGTACCTTATAGTTTCACCCTGGCTTTTTATTCAAATAATGACAAGATTATTTATGAAATTATTATAAGCTTTATGATCGGGGGAAAAATAACAGCAAAAAGATTTGATTGTAAACTTGCTGAACACTAATTTTTCATTTAATATTATATTTTTTATTTAATAATAATTTTTCCTTTTAATAATAAAAATAATTTTTCTTTATAACACTAAAAATATATTTTCTATGAAATAATCAAATATATCAATAATTAGCCATATGTATCGATATAAATAAAGTTTAACTAGACAACTGTGATCTATATACATATTCAATTATTAATTAAAGGATTTATATGTTACAGAAAGATATAAAATCACACCTTCATGAACGTTTATACGACTTATTTATGACGGGAAAATACACATGGACATTTCTAGCTAGAGATCCACCGAGCATAAAAAAATTTAAAGTTCTTAAAAATATACACATACATACATACATAATTGGTCATTACAACCTTTCAGTCAGGATTGCGACCTAGCTTCTCACACCACTTATGTTGTGTGCGTTAATTTTATACATGTTTGGCGGGACCTACAGTTTAGATTCGACTCCGAATTTTGAGAAGTTCTTCATGGCAATTTTATTTACCCTCATAGTTTTTGCCAGAAATCTGCTGAGAGGCAGTCGCCGAAGAAATATTTTTAATATTTTCGTTTTCATGTCTGACCTGCGGTTTGAACCGTGGCCTTACGTCTAATAAGCCGACACACTACCTACTAGACTACGGCGACCATGTAAGTAACATAACATAGCTCTGTTAAACTGGGATGTGTGCTATGTTACTAACAGAGCTCTGTTAAATAAATAATTTAGGGCTTGGAAATAATAACTGGCCCAAGGACTGGATTCCTGGATCAAATTAGGTAAAACGCACACGCTGGTAAAGTAAATCCTATAGTCAATCATTGTTGCAAATGTGTAATAAGAAATACAATGAACAGATAATAATACTTTTCTGAAAGCGAATATAAATCGGTAAATAAATCAATATAGGAATAAATTAGGACAACATAGGCGAACAAAGTGAATTTTTTGAATGCATATTACGTTACTCTAACGAAATTAATTTCCTGAACTCTTAACTGAGCCATTTTTGATAGAAGATTTTGAATTTTTCCATTTGAGTCCTATCTTTTTCACTTTGTTCATCAATAATCTTTACTCAATTCTTTTTGCGTTCTAAGGTACTGATATATGTACATATGCTGATGACGTTAAAATATTTAATACTTTTAATAATGTTAATTTGAATTACTTCGTGTCGACTTTTGCAGTTGTTATAAATTATCCAAATTCAATTTGTCGGAATTGAATACTAAAAAGTGTAAATATATAACATTTTTAAACACCAAGATTGATACTTCCTATTGTATTAACAACGCTGTTTTGGATAGAGTTCAAACTATTTTGGACTTTGGTATACTGCTAGATCGCAGACTTAAGTTTCCTAATAACATATCAACGATGGTAAATAAAGCTTATGGATGCTTATATTTGGATACAGGAAACGCTGGTCTAAGGAATTTCTTAATCCTTATTTAACAAAATTGTTATTTATATCATTTGTTCGACCTATCCAGGAGTACGGTTCTATTATATGGGACCCTTGTTATGCAATTTATATAAATATGTATATTGAATCAGTGCAAAACAAATTTTTAATTTTTTGTCTACGTGGGCTTGGTTATAACTCCTATGACTTGGGTAGCTTTGATACCAAAAGTGGCGCGTTCCACCAAACTTGGGAAGAAGTTGGTCAGCGCAAGAGCTTGTCCTAAAAGTACCAACTGTGGTAATCATCTACATATCAAGAAGCTGTCCTTCCCTTAACACCCAAGTGTCTCAGGATGGCAGAGAGTATAACATCCATTTTTGGTCGTGCCCCAAGATATAGATTTTCTGACACAGGTCCCGCCTAGTTCAACTATGAGCTGGTAACTCTGCTAAAATTTGAACAAGCAGCGCCATTTAGTTTATATTTATTAACCACTGAAACCGACCTACCCAACATTGATTTGATTTAATTTATAAAAATGTGAAAAAATTAATTTATTATTGATCAGTGAATAATTACCAAGTATACTATAACTATTACGAACTGTCTTACATAGACTTTATGCTCTGTGTAGTGTAAAAGATCAGAGTCTCTGGTGGGAATCCACGCCAATAGTCTTGCGCACTGTCCACTAGACTATCAAAGCACCGGGAAAAAAGTTATTTCTTTCGTTCATTTAGTATTTATATTTGTTTTGTTTACACGGGGATAGAATAATTTTACAATTTTTTGATGAATGAATTTGATTGATTGAAACTTAAAACTTTATTATGAGAAAATTTATTTTTTTTACATTTGTTTTTAAATTATGGCTTTCAATAGTAATAATTTTTAGCGAAAACGGAAACGCAGTAAAATTAAATAGAACACTTCTATTTGCTAATGCAAAAAATTCACAAATCATTTAGTCAGTTTATTGCTTCTAGGAGTGTCCGCAATTACTAACTAGATTAGAAATCTTTTATTTAATATAAATTTTACATTTTATATTATTATAATTTTTAAAATCAAAATAAGTATTACTATAACAATGTTATATTAGTGTGGTATTTTAATGACTTCATATTCTTTACATTATTTCTGTGTCCAAGTTCTAATTCGTGTAATGACAATTTATATGAGAAATCTTGAATTATATTGGTACTTTCAATAACATATTTATATATTATTATATTGGGAACGCTTGTTAAAATTTATTAAATAGTTTCCATTTAAAATAATCTTTTCAAAATTACAATTTAGATTTATTGATTAGATTTATATTGGTGGTCCTGACATCTGTGGTGAAATGGTTGGTCTTCACATCCCTTTAATTGTGTGCCATTATTACTCATTAAGTCTTTTCATTAAAACTACAAGGTGAACGTATATAAAATATAATTTACATTTCTTGCATTTTTTTTATTATGAATGCGTCAATATCTAATTGCATAATTTCTAAATCTTTATTTGTAATTAGTTGACAATCGTTTTTATCACACAATGTTCATTTAATTTTATATCTTTCAAATATTTATTTGCTTCGAACTCATATCTTTCATTTTCATATTCAAAAGTTTTTTCTATTGGTTAATCTCTTTCATTGTTATGATCATTTCTTAGTGGACCAATAAATGTTAATTTAGCTGTAATAAATCTTCAAGACATTTTTATAGTAAAAATTAGGCATAACTTCTGAATATACTTTGGAATTTATTATAATCTATTTCTTATTTTTCGATTTCATAATAGGTTAGAATACTTGAGTGAACAACTCCATGTTTTGCAGGGATGAAATGTTATTCTTCATTTTTATTTAATTGCATGTTTTTTAATTATTGCAACGGCTTATTTTTAACATATTATTTTTATATACCTGTATTTATAAAGTTGAATTCTCCTTTTATTAGTTTTTCATCACTTTTTGAAATTATTTTTAGATGGCTTATATATAGTAACATTAAAATAATCATTAAATAAAATTTCCTCAATATCGAAAGGATGCTTTTGAATATTTCTGTCTGTCTTCGTCGTCCATCGTTCCAAATAAAAATGTTGAAACATTTCCTGTTACATTAATTAACCCGCATCTTCGTCTATTTTGCCTTGGTATTAAAATTCTTAACTCATTTCTAGCATATAACAATTCTAACGGAATCTACTGTTTATCTTCAGTCTTATTCGTTCCAAAACGTAATCTATATCCTGAAAATTTATTATATACATATAATATTATGTCATTAAAGTTGCCGCAGTCTAGTAGGTAGTGTGTTAGTAGTAGTGGCTTATTAGACATAAGGCCACGGTTCAAACCCCAGGCCAGACATCTCCATCAAAACGAAATATGAAAAAATATTTCTTCGGCGACTTCCTCTCAGCAGATTTCTGGCAAAAACTCTAAGAGTAAATAAAAATTGCCAAAAATCTATCGCTCGGAGTCGACTTTAAACTGTAGGCCCGCCTACATAAAAATATAAAATTAACACAGACAATATGGGTGGTGTGAGAAGCTAAGTCGTAATCCTGAATGAAGGGTTGTAATGGCCAAATTATGTATGTAATATTATGTTAGCATCCTTAACTATATCAAAATTTTTATGCAAACGTCCATGTAACCGATTTTCACTGTCGGTAATTTAGTAGTTATTAGTCCCGTGTTCTGTGTGTCCATATTAATATAATTAACATTGTGAACATCTGAAAATTCAAGTGTCGTTTACTATTACACGGATGTATGTATATTTGAAGTTCTAATTTTCTGTATTTTGGTTGTTCCTTATTTTGAATAGTTTTGAATCTTCCCTCTTTAATTAAGTTTATCAATTTTTTTCCTCTCACCATCATCCACATATTTTGTTTATACTTGGATGACGTCTTTCGTTATAATTTTGAACTGTTGATTTAACAGAAGTCGCCGTAGTCTAGTAGGTAGTGTGTTGGCTTATTAGACGTAAGGCCACGATCCACACTTCAGCTCAGACATAAAAACGAAAATATGAAAATAATACTTGTCTGAGAGTAAAAAGAAATGCCTTATAAAGTGTCTCAAAAGAAAACATCTGTCGTTCGGAGTCGACTTAAAACTGTAGGTCCCGCCATTCATGTATAAAATTAACATACATAACATAAGTGGTGTGAGAAGCTAGGTCGTAATCCTGACTGAAGGGTTGTAATGACCAATTATGTATGTATGTATGATTTATGATAAGTGTGTGTTGAAGACTTTCACTCACATGGTGAAGGAAATTTGTTCAACCAACATCACTTCAGTATCTATGCATTTAACGAATTTCATTTGCTTGTGATTTCAAAATATTTCTCTTAGTTTTTTCCTGAAGTATGTTCTATTTTCTTTCCGATATTTCTGAAAATGTTCCTATCTTGCCATTAACAATGTATTTTTTAAATATGTTCTCCATTATTTCGAAATCACTTTCCGAAATTAAATTTATTCTTTTACAGTGTACGTTGCTAAATTCTATTCTAAATGAAAAAGGATCTATTAAACTTTCATTTGCCGAATGCATTATCATTGATATGTCGTAAACTTACATCCTTCATTCTCCAAAATAGTTTGCTCAATTGAGATTCACCTAATTTCAATAAACTTCTTTGAAGTCAGGGAGACATATCCCTACCTCTGTATTTGGGAATGCGAATATTTTATTGGTTGGTGATCGGTGAGAATTTTGAATTTTCTATCGTAAATTAGAGCCGAAAAAATACATTTATTATTGTTATAGATCCAAAACAAACTGGGTGCTCTTCTTGAGAAAGAAGGGCATCCATTGCGTAATTTGATGCATTCGTAGTAGGGATGCCAATCGGGAAATACCGAATCCTGTAATCCCGCTATTTCCGGGAATCTTAATTCGTACATACATATATACTTTATAAAGTAAGAAAACAAAGTAGTTACAGCATCGTTTTTTATATACGATTACACTAAATAACACCCGTGTAGTTTTTCACGTGTATCTTGCAAAAATTAGGTGAACGAGACCGCAACGTCCATTGTTAAAAAGTTAAACACTGCCAACGAAAAATGCAAAGGTCGAATAAAATCTGTCAATAGAAATGATGCCTTTTATACTATGTTCAGATATGCATTTTTATTGAGTCAATATTTGGTTTATAGAGTACAATATTTTAAGTGTTCAGACATAACAATATACGCAGTTCAGCTGCTTATTCAGTATTCATTGGCAAACAAAACAGCTGGTTGTTTCAACAACTTTGTTTTTAGTTTGTTTTTTTTTTTTTGTTGACGTTTGAGTTGTCAAATATCAATAGGAAGTGTGCGGATAATTGTAATATGCGCGCTGAATATACTTATGACAGTGCTACATTTTAAGTTTTACTCAATATTATAACAATTTGCGTATTTAATTGAATTTATTTGAATTTGTAGTGGTGTACCGAAACCCAATATTTTCTTTCTCCAGAATTATTTACCTTTTTTAGTAGAACTGTTAACATACTTGCATAACGTAATCCATATTTTCCAGATCCTTAATTTGCCGTCCAACTTCTGCCTCAAAGTTATCGATATCCTCCGATAAAGTTTAAAACTTATTTGTTGCTTAGTCATTGTTTTGATTTCTATGTTCATTGCACTTGCCACCATCTTTGAAAAATAAGCACTTGAATCTGCGTACAATTTTCATAACTTTCTTATAGTCTACCGTATTCAAAAGATTTAATTGTATTCTATTCCAATCAGAATCAGATCCTTCTAAAGTGCATAATTGGAAGTTCTTATATGGATTCATTACATAATTTGTTATTTGATTTTTAAAGCAAAAACTATCCCTATAATGTCTCTAACAAGCCCATTATCCTGATAAACTTCAGGATGCTACTCGGTGTCATCATTGACAATTCCCTGCCCAGTATCCTTGCCTTCCGGGATGCAGGTTCTAAAAATGTGTTAGATACGATTTTGAGAAACGTTGGACAAAGTGTACAGAGCTCAAAATAGATTCTGTTGAAAATTAAAAAGATTTTTTATTCAAAATCCTATGTTTAATACAATATAATATAATGTACTATGTAACAAAGCACAGTTTTCTCAATCTGCTGTATTTAAAGTTACATTTACAGTCAACCTTCCTATAATGCGGTGAGTGCGTACCGCGTTGTATGGAAAATCGGATTTAACCTTACAAACCAGGCAAATTCGTAGCGCGTTCTATTGAAGCCGTCCGAGGTGTTGTATGAAAATCGCGTTATTTGGAGACCAAGACAATATAAATTATTTTTGTTCAATTAAAGAGTTCATATAAGAATTGATAAAAAATGGAACAAAAACTAAACTAAAAGATTGTTTTCCAAAAAAATATGGAAGACTTGTAAAATTATGTAATTTTTTAACATTCATCCTCACTGTCAGATATGAGTTGCAGAAAAATTTTTAGAATGTCGTAGACGGCTATGAGATAAGCTGGCCTTTTATATAAAAATGTTGTTTGTACATCTCGGCTGTGCTTTTGCGTCGAAAATAAAACTGATATTAAACTCTCTTACAATATATAGTTACTAGAGTTATTCAGATGCTGTGCGGAAGGAACTTATGGCGTGTTGTTGAACGGAAACCGGGCTGAACGAGTACCGCGTTATAGGAGGGCTGCCGCAATTTCAGCTCCGCGTTATGTGCAAACC
Organism: Sarcophaga rosellei; assembly: GCA_930367235.1. NCBI lineage: Eukaryota > Metazoa > Arthropoda > Insecta > Diptera > Sarcophagidae > Sarcophaga > Sarcophaga rosellei. The sequence continues at coordinate 52,645,352 of OV884018.1, read as the reverse complement.
GCGTTCTGAGAGTAACGCGTTATACGAGGGCTGTCGCAATTTCAGCGCCGTTTTATATGGAAACCGCGTTATAGGAGGGTTGACTGTACCAAGAAAAACGAATATCTTCACTTGTTTATTATGTTACACTTAACAAAAACGCAGGCTGTTCAGGCGCACTATGAAAGATTTTAATATTATACATTTTTTTTGATTTGAAATTACAAATTGCAATATTTTGGCAATATGTACTTTCACGTTGTTTTCTGATTTAAATTTGTTGGCAATTCGTTATTTGGTTATTTGTATATCTAAACATTCGTGGATTTTGAATCATTTATATCGGAAGGGAGAGAAAGAGAGAGAGAGAGAAAGAAAAAGAGAGAGAAAGGAAGAGAGGGAGAGAAAGAAAGGGATTGAGAGGGGGAGGGGGAGAGGGAGAGAGAGGAAGATAAAGTGAGTACTTTTGTTTGTTTAAAAAAGAAATGTATATTTATTAGGCCAAATGTGGTAAGTAGTATATTACGAACTATTTTGCATTTCAGTTTTGTATTATCCTTTTAAATCCGCAGGTGTATCAGTATGAAATACGCACATTTATAAAAAATTTAAAATACACTACTTACAAATTAATTTGTATATATTATATACGTGTTTATATGTATACACCAACTCTAAAAGAAAATAAAATCTAATTCTGAAATTTTTATTTCAATGCTTATGGCAACATTTCTCAGCTTAATTTATATTTTGTAGGTTTTCAAAGAATGTTTCTTTACCCCTAAAAATTAATAAATAATTAAAAAAAAACATTAAAAAATTAATGAACAATTTACAAAACTTTGGAATTCAACGATATCTAAGTATTACCAAATAATACTTTATTTCCTCTTTCTGAAAAATCATGTGATATAAAGAAATTTTAAAACTGGAAAATATGAAGCAAAGTTAAAAGGAAACAAAATGCAAAACATCTACATACATATACATATATTCACCACTAACTAACGGACAAACTTTTGCAGATAGTTCACGCGAAAAAGTTTTCCACATGCGCACTTCAGAGAATACCTACAGACATACTGATACATCATATAACACGTTTATATCCACATTTGTGTGAATTCAAATACCAATACAAATACTTTATTCATTTCATACCCTATATACACATTCATTTTTGTGGATCCTTACAATTTGTGAAACCACTGCACACATATTAAGATTAAAATACAAATTTTATAATAATAAAATTTCCTCTAAACAAATATAAAAAGTTACAACAAATGTAACAGTTGGAACAAATCCTTTAAGGTTTAATAAATTTTGTTACAACGTTTAGTGCGACGCAAAAGTCTTATTTTAGCGAAAAAAAGAAAATATTTCTTACCCATACGTTTTGTGTTACATATCTTAAGTGAAAAATCAATTGATACATATTTGTTTAAACAAAAGAAGTTTTTTACTATGTACTCGTACGACACTGTCTATTACCAGCTAAAAAGAAAAGTTTATTGAAATTAATTAACTAATAAAACCGAATTAATTTAAAATTGTACATACATATGCGAAAAATAAAAACCGATTGTTAAAATTTTTTTTTCTATATACATACATGTTAAAAGGAAAAATTTTAAATCTACAATTTCTTTATGGATACTAATAAAGAATACGTAATTAATCAACAATATTCGCATCATAAAGTATTAGATGTTAAAATGTGTAAGTTTGAATATAATTCGAAAAATGTAATATTTTGCAAAAGGAAAAAGGGGGGTGCAATAATTATTCAAAAAAGAAAAAAAAAAGTATCACAAAGAAAGAAAAACAAGGTGAACAAAAATTGTATTTGAGATAGATACATGATGGTATCACATTAAATAAAACATGCAAAATACAAAGCATTCAAATAACAATGGATGGAATATAAATGGCTACAATATCATCACTATTATAATCCTTATTATTTTGCATTCATTTTAAATAAAATTGCCTGCAACTTAAAACTATTTGTACCAAAGAGTCATCACTTTCATCCATCTACCTTGTTATTATCATCCTCAACCACTTTTTTAAATTCCCCATTTAACTTCCTTTTTAATGCTTCCGTTTCCCACCATTAGCAATACTTTTACGTTTCTTCCTTTCTCTTTCTATGCTTCTGTATTTTTATGTCAGTGGGTACATATTTAAAATATAGTAGAATCTATATTTTTTTTTCAATTGGTTCGAAAGTTTGTGTTATTCTTTTATATTTCTTTTTGTTTTCGATTAATAGGTGATGCTGTATATATACATTTTAAAATTTTCTTATTATGACCATTATATTCCTTAGTTAATATTGTTCAAATACACTGTTTACATCTTTACTTAACTCCTTGACTGCCTTTTCAATGTTTCGCTTTTCCACCATTAGTAATATTTTAACATTTCTTTCTCTCCCAATTTATATCTCTGAACATTTATGTGATGCTTTAAAAAAAAAAAAAAAAAATGTATGTTACAAAACACAATTACTCACTGTTGACTTTAAGTTTCAAATTATGGTCAATTTTAGTTTTTGATAGATTGTAGTTATTTGCTTCTACACATAGTCGCTTTACTAGCACCCCAGATTGTCGCAGATACATAACATACATACATACATAATTGGCCATTACAACCCTTCAGTCAGGATTACGGCCTAGCTTCTCACACTACTCATGTTGTGTGCTTTAATTTTATACATGAGTGGCGGGACCTACAATTTAAAGTCGACTCCGAACGACAGATTTTTAAGAAAATTTTCATGGCAATTGTATTTACTCTCAGAATTTTTGCCAGAAATCTGCTGAGAGAAAGTCGCCAGAGAAATTTTTTTTTGATATTTCGTTTTGATGTCTGGCCTGGGGCTCGAACCCTGGCTTTACGTCTAATAAGCGAACACACTACCTACTAGACTACGGCGACGCAGATATCTAGGAATATTTACACATTAATTAGCCGTGCTTTATAGTATTCATAATCGCTAATTGTGGAAACCAATTCCTAACAAGTAGCGATTTTGCGCAAACCACGACTTCAGATTTCGGACGGAGTTTTTACATGAATTCCTCACTGAACGCCATTTGGAAATGTTTTTCAGATATGATTTTTCCCTGTATCCAAAAAGCGAGGCTAACATCAGATGAATACGTATATTTCGGTTGAATCCTTATTGATCCGGAAAAATATAAACGATTTTTAATTGAATACAAACTATTCTCTGTTTCATCAGATAGCGAAACATTCCAATTTTATTAATGATCTTAGACTCAAAATTCTACTTTCCTGCGTATTTTATATTGTAGGATCATAGGTCATTTGCTTAATAACATGGAATCATTTTGGAATTCAAAATTGAATTACTCTTTTTATTTCCTGTTTCGATATTTTTTAAATGAATCGTATTAAAAACTTTGTTTCTGGAGCAATAATTGACTTTCGTAATTCGTTATCTGTATTTAAGGCAATCATCATTCACAGCAGGAGTAGTATAAACATCTCCACCCATTTTCGAAAAGTAAATGTAATAAAAATGCTTCAGATATTATTTAAGTTGTAATAAATTAAATAAAGACAAAAAATATATATTCTTGAGCAATGCTTGGGTGGAATGTATATACTGTGGGAATATGGGATTTGCTGCAAGCAAACATCTATGAGTATACAAATTGAAGATCAATGAGCCGTTTATAACTTTTTTAGTTGTGATCAATTTTAATGTTTTTAAATAAGAAAAAAATACATTTCTTAAAATGTTATTATTTGTTTATTTAAGCTGAAAATTTTTATTCACAAACATATACATACATTATTAACATCACAAAAAAAAAAAATTAATTAAATTACAACTATTGTGGACGAGGATTTTTTAGATCAAATATAAAATTTTGGTATATGTACTATATACTACGTAAGTATGTATGTATGAATATATTTGTAAACATAAACATTTACGCATGTGTTTTGCTATTTGTATGTTGTGCGCTTAAATTTAGCTTAATCACAAAGATCATCTACAAAACATTTCCATTAATCTCTACTATGAGCTACAGTGGAACGTTGCCGCTTTCTTTCCGTAATGTATCGTACCCAATTTTTATCTGAATTTCGAGCTCAATTCCACTGATCTTCTAGAGAATTTTCATATATTTTTGGCCAAATATAAATTTTTTTAAAATTCAAAATTTCGACTCACAAAATTATTTCAGCTATCCCACTACCACGGTTGGAAAGAGGACCCTCTGGACTACCATTTGCATATAGTCTGTATGGTGTACTATTTCTTATATGTTCTCAAATGGCCACTGATCTTCTAGAGAGTTTTCAATCAAAGTCTATATGTTTGCAAAGCCAATTTCAACAATACCGTATCACTTTCTATGTGTCTATGTTGCTGATTATTGTAAGACGCCTTGGAACACTCCTTTGAGTATGATATGGTACTCAAAGACCTAGTATATGCCCTAAAATTAGCTTCTAAACAAGTGACCTTGTTCAGATGGATACTGTTAAACAGTTAACAGTGCTCTGTTAAGTGCAAATTTTGCTCTGTTAACAGTAAATTTTCCACTGTTAATGCTAAATGTGGCGCTGCTAAAATTTATGGATTGCGTCTTGGGTTTTCAAATTCGAATTTATCTTCACACACATTGTCAAGAATGGTACTTGTGTCGTGGTGCCTCGTTTAAATCATATATAGATGCTAAACAGCATTTGTAAGCAGAATAAAATTTGCGTTAAACCTGACCGAATTCCATCTTACAAACGTCTTAGCAGTTATAACGGGACACTGACTCTGTGTGCACGTGCCCGGAGATTTGGCAATACCTCATAACGACTTCTATAGAAACTGCGAGAACGGAGAAGAAGAGGTGATTCCAAGAGACCTCTGTATTGGTCCTTGGAAGTTTATTTCGACATTTATTCAATTCCAAAAATTAATTTTATTTTCTAACGGAAAAATAAAACTCTAAAAAAGAGATAAATTTTTCTGGAGAAAAAATAAAATTCAAAATTTTATATCACGGCGGTAAATTAAAACTCTCTTTTCGAAGATTTTATTTGAATTTAAATTATTGTCGTAAAAAACTAATTGTTAAAATCCGAAGCATCCTAATACGACTCGTTTGATGTACTACCCATATGAGTCCCACGACTCTAAATCGGTGATTCTTTCCATTTAATTGATATACAGTGGACAGCAGAAGTCTAGGTACCTCAATGTATTTAATAATTTTAGTATGTTCAGCTAAATACCCTTTTGGAGTCGTTAGGCAAATCATATCTTCACATTAGTAGCAGTATGCTTAGAGTTCTTTCTTGCCAAAAAATTCTTCTAAACAATTTTTCATAGAAAAATGTTTCTTTTGTGTGATTTCTGCCCAATATTCCAGCTTTCGGTAACAATTGTATCTTAAGCCAATTGCATTATTAGTTGTTCTGTGCTGTCAAATTTTCGTTTTCACAATAATCCCATAAATCCTTCATTACGTTTAGATCTGTATACAAATCATTCTTCCAGAATCTTGATTCGTATCATTATCTTGGCTCTCACCAACACTAAAACACAACTATATTCCACGGTTAATTTTACGTTCTCTAATTGCAACGCAGTGTTTTCGCTCCACCACATAAATCGTTTACGATCTTAGTTTATTTACTCTTGTCTGTGACCTCGATTATCACAAGTTGAAAAAAATCTAGCCTGTTGCAATTACCGAAAAGTTTCAATAATTGATCATTATCTTTTATATTATTTAAAAACAACAAAACAAAAATTTAACTATAAAAAACGGCTTTCATGTTTCAATATAGACGTAGGATTGATCACTTTAATTTTCTTCCTTCATACTAAAACATGTCAAATGAGTTTTGGAATAATGTGCTTTTTTCATACGAGTCAAAATACATCATTTCTACTCGTATGGATGTACTTTAGTATGGAGGAGAAAGAAATGAAGAGCTCGATCTCAACAAACGGTTAAGCATCGTGGTAGTACTATAATTTTTGCTGTTAATTGGAGTTGTAAAGAAGAGTCGTTGCCAGTTACAGTTTCGTATGGCGACGAGCAATTAAATAATAAATTAATATTGCTTTGATATTACTTACATATCGAGCCATAACCGCAAAAAAAGCTTAAGCGACATAATTTTCATATATCGTTTTTTGTAATAAATAAATTCATTGCCCTCATTTCCATCATCTATAAAAATTTCAGGGTCACACTGTGCACCGTTATGGTTTTATAACAAAAAAAAATTTTAACTTAAGTGCAATTTGAAAATTTGTTTGTTTTTTTGTGACAGCGACTTGTCGCTTAAGATAAAATTTTCTTAATAAAAAATCTGAAAAATATATTGTTTTCAAAAATTATAATATAATAATACTGAAGTCTTATTTTAATATTCGTATGTAAATAGGTTGTATATCTAAAAAATTGATAAAATATGACAGAGGTGAATAAGGATGTGTTAAAGTTTTGTTAAAGTTTTGTGTTAAATAACATTTTTTTCTAGAAGTTTAATAAGCACTCCCTCGTTCTATACAGTGATTCAGACACATCTTCTGATGAAGAAGAAACCTGTGTGGGACAGAGAGGATTTAAAAGCCAACGAAAATTACCTCTAAGGCTGAAAGGCTGAAAAAGGCTCTAAGGCTGAAAAATGTAAAGGTTCGCAACACAAGTGTTCTGCCTAACCCGTGTAAGAACAAAAAATGTGGTAATTCGTGCGCCGAAAAGTTTTCCGAATCTGACAGGATACGAATAAGTGAACATTTTTGGGAAATCAGCAAACAGCGGCAAAAAGACTTTTTAAAAACTTATATTAAAAAAGCAATGTTAAAAGGCGAAGATCAACGAGCTGCAAAAGGCACAACAGTTTTAAATATAACATACATTTTAAAGAGAGTAATATTAAAATATGCCAACAATTTCTTCTGAAAACTTTGAATGTTTCTCAAATGCTTTTAAAGGCTGTAAGGAATGAAAATAGCTGTTCACTTAATATACACGCTAAAAAAGGAGTTATTTAAATTATTTTCAAAAATAATATTTTTTACAACACCTTAAGTTAGAGGAAGTGCATATTTATAATTTTTTTGTTTTTATTTTTTAGGTTTATGTCTATATTATATTTTTATTAAACTGATTTTCTAAATTATTACCTTTTTTATATTTTTATAATTTATTATCTTTAAACTCTTTTATATTGTAGAAATATTGTTAGTTTTTCCTTCCTATGTGTTAAAACTTTTTTTCTTTATATTTGATTTAATAGCTTTATATACACTTTGAACTTTATACTTAATTTTTTTATTTTTAATTAATGTTAATTTTTTATATACTTAACATCTTTTTGATTCTAAACATAGCACTGTCACTTATAAGATTTACGTCTTGTTGTGCTATATTAATTACAATAAATAAATTACAATTACAAAAAAATGTCAAGAAATTTACTCCTCACAATAAATCTGACGAAGCAAGTGTTTCATTGGTAAAATCCTTTATTAAAAAATTGCCAGCAATGAAAATTTCGTTCAACAATTTACGTTCTGCTATATTTGAAAAAGATAACCCGAATATGGCTATTTTGATAACTCGGAAATTAAATATTTTGATATAAATTCGATTTTACGTTTTAGACGACACTGAAATACTAGCCAAGGGACCTACAGAATTATATAAAAGTCCATTGAAAATTTCCTCTACCAAGTACAGAGATTTAAAAACACTCTGTGACAACAAAATCATACCAGAAAGATTTCACCACGAATTTTTAAATTTACAACATGATCATACCATAGAAGACTTGTTGCCTGAAACCGATCAAGAAGACAATTCCGTTTAGGTATAAAAAATAAATAATTGTTTTTTTGTAAATGTTAAGTTTTACAATGACTTTTTAGTACTTTCTTGTAACCACGTACAATGTTCATAATGATATAGAAAACATTTTTATTTTTCGTTGTTAATAAAAAAAGTTTGAATTAAACTATCTGCATGGTTTTATTTTATATATTGTAACCTTTAAAGGAAAGGTCCTAACTCTTTTTTTTTGTAAGCCCCAAAAAATCTCTACTTAAAAAACACGAGTTAGGGCTTTTCTATATTAAGGCAACGACATGTATGCCTAATAAAGAAAAAACACTTTAACACCTTTTTCCCATATTATGATAATAATTCGTACTGTTAGACATTCACTGTATTTCTAATAACAATAAAAAGCCTTTTATATATAAATACATACATACATTTATGTATAAAATGTTATAATAATGACCTAAAAAGAATTATATTAAAAAAAGTAGTTTGGTCATAAGAATATTTTATCTTAACCGACACAATTTTTTCCCAGTAGTTAATCAGAATGACAGCAAAAAAAGCCTAAGCGCCAAAAATTGCTGTTATTATGCTTATATGAGAAAGCAATTGCACTGATTTTATGCATTGGAACAAAATGTGTCTTCATACAAAATTTTGTTGCTCTAACTTGATTTGAACAAGAAATAAATAATAAAAACCTTCCCCTGTAAAATTTCGTTTTTGTCGCTTGAGCTTTTTTTGCGGTTATGGCTCGATATGTACATTTTGAAATACTCTGTTGATAACATTTGATGCTAAGTTTAAACTTACAATTAAAAGGGAATGCAATTGCAATATGTATGTCCTTCGTAATAAGAAAGGGGGAAAAATACAAACAAACTGAAAACTAAAATTTTATTCACCAATATTTGCTTTCATTTTTTAGGGGTTAATGGATTATACGTACGAATAAAAAATTAAAAGAAGATCATCAATAACATACTATCGTTAAGCTGTGGAAATTGTCTCTCTAATTTTCGATTTATACATTTTATACGCAAATATGAAAAAGTTTACATTTAAAGGAGTACTTGATGGATTTCGACAAACAGTCCAGCCCCAAGCCATTCGGCAAGAGCAAGAGATTCAAGAAACTTTAAAAACTGAACAATTTGCAATTAGAAAGGTAAATTTATGAAACATATTAAACATTGTAACTAAGTTTTGCCAAATTTTTCTGTAGAAAATGAAAGATTTGCAATAGTTAGCGTTTGTTTTATCTGGTAGAGTTAAATGTAAAACTATCATAAGACACACGCGGCTATTGCAGATTATTTATGAAACAGCAAAGTAGTAAAATATTTTTTTTTTTTTTTAAATGTTTGTAATTGTTAAGTAAAATAAAAATAGGCTAATAATAAAAAATAATAGCAATTACATTGATAATTACAAGTTTTAATTTTGAAGAAATGCATAGCAAAAATACAACTTGTTTCTTTACCTTAGAAGAAGTAAATTATGTGGATTGTGCAGTTAATTTGTTCCTTTGTTGTCAACTGATTTTTGATGAGATGCCAATAACATTAATATTTAAATATTTTTATTTTTTTTTTATTTAAAAATGATTCCCTATATTCTTTATTCTTATGCAGACTTTTAGACATGGATTTCCGTATTCTCCTACAGCGTTTGCATTTGATCCAGTTCAAAAACTGTTAGCGATTGGTGACAAAAATGGAAGTTTACGCATGTAAGTTTCGAAATTTCTTATAATAATTAATATGTTGTAAAACTATTTTCTGTTTTTATGTAATAAGATTGGGTCGCCCTGGTGTAGATTGCCATGTCAAACACGAAGGAGAGTCCGAATGTGCTGTTATTTTAGCTGAATTCGTTGTCAATGATGGAAAATTGGTAACAGTCACTGCTGATGACACAATTCATTTATGGAGTTTACGTCAAAAAGTACCACAAGTTGTACAGAGTTTAAAATTTCAACGCGAGAGGTAAATAATTAGATGATATTGCGTTGTACTTTATTACAAACTACAATTTTATCAAAATACTCTCCAAGACATTACAAAGCATAAAAATCAAATAAACGTCGAAGAACATAAAACACTTTCTGATATGATTTCGTAAATCGAATGATTAAAATGTGTTAATTCTAAATTCTCATTCTGAGTTGCAATATAAAGTGAATAGTGAGTAGTTTAACTAGTTTAAAAACTTTACGGAAAATCAAAGAAAAATATATCTATGATTTGGTATAGAATAGGTACGCGTATAAAATTTTTTTTTAGACAATGTCTTCTTGAAATATGTAATGGTCATCAATGCCCAATATCCTAACACTTTCGGTGGGATTCGTTGTTAGAATGTCTAAATAGAATCAGGGATCTCCCATCGTTTGTATATAAATTATTCACTCCTTATTTTCCAATCACCCCCATACCACTACGTAACACTACCACAGTGTTAAGCTGTTGGCTTTAGATTTTTGTAATTGAAACTTGTAATAGGCGTCACCCAAATAAGTAAACGTTTTTTTATACAGAAAATGTAGTAATTGCTTTCATCCGCAATCCAGAACTCTGTAGGCTCATTTATGCATTCTTTAGTGACAGTAATTCGTTTTTTACATCATTATTAAATTAAGAATTTATATTTTCCCTAATTTTTGATGCTGATAATATGGAGTTTTTCTGCACCGATTGCGCTTCAGCTCTACTTTCGCGTTCAGACAAGTTTTTAGTACGGCCAGAAAGAGACATTGAGACTAAAATTGTAGTGTTATTACAGGTGTCAATCACTCTCTGGATAAAGGGATGAGTCCATTCCACTACCTAACCGTATTTGCGCGGCATTTCGTCTTGTATTGCGTATTGCAATATTATTTTAGTTTCTGTTTGCCACTTCTTGCAATTTATTGTAAATTTAAGCAAAAAAAATTTCAAAAATTTAATTTTTATATGAGCTTAGAGCAAAAGCTATTGTTATGGTACTTCCACCGGCAAGAAAACATAAGTACATAACTTGTTTTACTGTAAATCAAGGGTCATCATTGTTAATTAGCGTTAGAATATCACATTAAAATATATGAAATAGTTTGTACGCAAATTTATATTACCGAGTGTACTTTAAAAATATGATAACTATCCAATTGTGCTTAATGGTTTAGTTTAACTCAGAATCACTTTAAATTGTATTTAGAGTTACATGTATACATTTACCAGTGGCTAGTAAGTGGTTGTATGTGGGAACAGAGAAGGGTAACATCCATGTGGTAAACATCGAAACTTTTGCTCTCAGCGGATACATCATTAATTGGAATAAGGCAATTGAAGTGTGAGTAAAACACTAAAATATATAAAAAGAATGATTTTTAAATATAAAAGCACATATTGATTTGTTTATTGAATTATTTCAGCGTTAGAGCTAGTCATCCGGGGGCTGTGATTGCGTTATGTGATAATCCATTAGATGCGAATAAGGTAAGTCATTTAAATTCAAATAGAATCAATAAAAATGTATACGCTAATGAAATATTTTAATTTTAAGTTACTAATTGCATTCGAATGTGGTCTAATTGTATTGTGGGACTTAAAGGGCAAGTTTGCTGAAATACGTTGGCAGGCTGCAGAGCCTGTGAAATCGTTAGCTTGGCATTATGAAGGAAAATATTTTGTATCTTCACATAAAGATGGTTCCATTTGTTCGTGGCCTACAAGACCTACGCCAAAACCTCAGTCATTAGTATTTCCTCACGGTGAGTGATGAATTCATTTTATAATACATACCTTTTGAATATACATCATACATTTCACGACTACAGCGAAAACATCGAAGGATGGTATGGAAAAATGCAATTCAATTTATAAAGTTGATTTAAAAGCTTCTCAATCTGGGTAATTTGAATTGAATATAACTTATAACAACTACATATACATATACGTTAACACACTGCACTGTTCTTTTATTATAGTGAAACATTTACAATATTTTCGGGAGGAATGCCGATGGAAAAGGGTTCAAAAACGAATTGTATTACGGTAATGGTAGGCAAGTCAACAACGGTTTTAGAAATGGAGCATACTGTAGTCGATTTTATTACTCTATGTGAAAATCCCTGGACATCTGGTAATAACGTTTTTAAAAATACTATTATGAGGTAACAAAATGATATAAGTGATATTTATTTCACAGAGACTCAAGAACCATATGCGATAGCAGTCTTACTGCAGTATGATTTAGTATTAATAGACTTACTTTCACCCGGTTTTCCATGTTTTGAATCGCCTTATCCTATGGACTTACACGAATCACCTGTTACATGCTGCACTTATTTAACTGATTGCCCTTCCGATTTAGTTCCTGCGTTTTATTCGGTAAGTATTTTCATTGTAAATATTTTAGTTTCGTCTATTTGTATTTTAATTTTAATTATTGAAATGTGTCTATTCAATAAGATATTAATTTTTTTTTTACAATATAATTTTCATAAGTTCTTTGTAATGTGAATAAGATAGCGAGGGGAAATTTTAATGATACACGTGCGATATTCCTCGAAAATTTAAATATAATTATTAAGGCAACCTAGACTGTCGTCTATTTGTGTTGCCGATAGTATATTGGTTTTTGTATAATTCGTCTTTATAAACAATTTGAATTTTGTATGTAAAGATATATGTACATATGGCATGTTCATTAAAGCAATTTTTTCTCAAATGCCACCAATTTTTACAGCCATTACATAACGCTGACTTAACATTCGCCAATAATTGACAATAGAACGCTGGCATTCTTCAGCATATTCATTTTAGATTTTGATGAATCGCTATTAGGTTACCTGGTACAGCAACTAGTTATAAAGCTGGTTGACCATATTTGTTGGCTTGTAAAACGGGATCATCTGTTTAAATGCCATCAATTCCGAATTGAACGAAGTGGAGCCTTAGTTATTTTGGTTTGACTAATATATCAAATGCATATACCCTGTCATAGATTCTCTTCGTTGCAAGCTCTACTCAAAAGTGCAGCAAAAGACTGCGGGCAAATTTTGCTCACCTCGGTAAAAAAAAATTCCGAGTGATACATATTTCGCTTAGTCGATTTTATGTTGGAATTTTTTGTAGCAGCAGTTTTGATGTTTCGAGATTCCCAATAAATTATTGGTTATTAAAAAAAGGTCTTGTTGGTTTACATGTATTATTAAGATGAAGGTAGTTGCAGAAAATTAGCCACCTTAATTCGTCGTGTGCATAGGTCCATGGTTATTAAATTTATGTTCGTCTTTTGTCAGTTCTGGTGTTTAGGGTGGAGAATATGAAGGTGGAATTAAGAATTACCTGGAGGTCATCACATAATGTGACTTCACTGTCCTCACACACCAAGACTCATATATTTTATTTTGTTAAAACATCTGCAGAATCTGATAATGATAATCACGATGAAAGTAGTTTTTCTGTATTGTTTTTTTTGTATGATTTTTTTAGCTCACTTGTACTAAGATTTAAATTTGATCTGGATCCAAGTGGAAGCTCATCTTCTATGGTCCAACAGCTATTATCATTTGAGGTGTAATCTAAATATAATTTATATATCTATGTATGTACATGTATAAAAATTAATGTTTGTATGTAACTTATAGCATCGTAAACTATGCATTTGATCATGTTATGATCTTTAGCAAAGTTGTTGCTCATGAGCCAACGAAGAAATGACTTACATAAATCATAAACTGTGCATTTGTTCATGTTATGATCTTTAGCAAAGTTGTTGCGCATGAGCCGACGAAGGTTTAAAATTCAAACAGTTGTGGGGCCCAGCTAGACCTAGTATTTATTATATAATTGGATAAGATGGGTGCTATTAAATAGTTAACAGTCCTCTGTAAAGTCAAATTTTGCTCCGTTAACTTCAAAATTTCTACAACTCCACAATTTTAGTTTTTGTCTCAGATTTCATCTTCTTTATATTTTGGATGTATCTACGGATTAACAATTACGAAAGTAGCGGAACATAAAGCGCGTAAGGTAATAAGGCACATGGCCAGGGCCATGCTCAATCTCTTGAAAACCAAACGACCCCCTCGTAGAACAAACAAAGAAGATCTTCAAAGTCTAAAAAAGGATCGCAATTACTTGTTATTGTAAAAGGAAGAAAAACGTCATATCTAGGGCACAATATGTGAGACGAGAAGTATGAACCACTTCAACTCGTTCTACAAAGCAAACTCGAAGGTAAAAGAGGAATGAAAGCAAATATTTTATCCTACCTTTAAACTGAAGGTTTGTGATTAATTCCTTCGTAACGCCTGTCGTAAGAGTGAGGATTGGTATATTACCGTGAAATGTTCACATTTCAAAAATTGAAAAAGCTGACAAAAGCTAAAATGCGGGCTTGAATGCCAATGTGAAAGTTTTTTTCCGTGTTACCAAAGAGATCGGGGTCAAGAGGGGGGTTCAGCAATTTACAGCTGATAATCGATCAAAATAGTGGGCTAAAATAGCGTAATCGCGACTAAAGAAGGTGAAGACAGTACCATCAACGGGCAAGGCCAATGAGTCTGTTTCTGGAAGCGAATAGGAAAATTTTATTGATCATTTCAAAAAGAGAATGCATTCAACAACAATTGATGTGTTAACTTATTTCAGTGTTCGTGTGATTGAATTAATGGAAGAAGGAAACTCATTTTGAAAAAGAATGTTATTTTCAAAATAATTTCTTAAAAAGAATAAAAAACAAGATCATTTTTCTTTCAATTATATGCTCTCCTTAATGAGAACTTATAATTTTTTTTTTCTAAGCCGATGACGCTGCAAAGCACGCTTCCTTTGCGCCTGTGTTCACGGAACCACGCTTTGAAAAACTCGATCTTAGATGACACATAAAAAATAAATTTAAGGAAACTACACCTAACCATTACCATTATTCTGTGATAAATCCGAACAACATTAGCCCATTATATCCAATAACAGTAGAAAAAGACAATATTAGGATCTTCTCCAGACTTAGACTTGGTCATACAGCTTTTTCCCATGAATTCCTTATAAAAAGATCAAACAACCCAACCTGCGACAGATGTAAAACCAATTTGACTATTAAACATGTTCTTGACGATTGCCCAGGATTATCCCACTTAAGACATACACATCAACCGAATTCCAGATTCACCAATCTTCTCAGCGAAGCAACTGTTCATAATATTAATACTATCTACAACTTCATTAAGCAAACCAGACTCCTTATTTAAAATCCCTAAAGCCCTAAAGGCCTTGGCAGCTAGTGCTTTTTTCCTTTTTAGTTTTAGAATTTATTCATAAAATTAAAATAAATAATAATAATAATAATATAATTTTTTTCTTATAATTGTATTATATTGTAAATTACAAAATATTTAACTTTCATTAAAAAAAAACATACTTGTAAAATTTAAAACTACTTTTGTATATACATAGGTGGGCCGTACTACGACATCTAAAAAATCTGGTTTCTCTGAAAGGGAATGGCCTATATCAGGCGGAGAATGGTCTCCGGCATCTTGTAGTTATTCCGAAATTGTTATTACTGGACATCAGGATGGCAGTTTAAAATTCTGGGATTCTGGTGCTGGTACACTACAGGTAATTTTGTTTTTACACAATATTAGTAAGTTATGTATGATTGTATATTTAAATAATCAACATTTTTAGATTTTATATAAACTTAAGACGGCAAAAATTTTTGAGAAATCAAAAAACATACAATCGGATGGAGTTAACACAGATCATCCGCTAGCAATTCAATTAATATACCTCTGCTCTGAATCTAGGCGGTTATGTGTGGCCGGTTCAATGGGTCAAGTTTTATTATTCAAATTTCGGAAAGTTGAATCAACAGCAGAAGTTTTAGTTCTAGAAATACCAATACTCTTTGAGAACTATGATGATATTTATGGCACTAGTCCTGAATGTGATTTTATTCCACACCAAGTTCAAAAAACAGAATCAAGTGAATCAGATAAGGTCTGCATGTGAAATTATATACATATATTATGTTTTTATAATATACATTTTTTTACAATTTAATATTCAAAATTGTTTGTGTCTCTTAAAAGACGGATAATTTACTGCGAGTTAAAGCTGGCGCTCAACGTAAGCCGCCAGGATTTCAGTCACAATTGGTTTGTCTAACAACTGGTCCAAACAAAAGAGTTGTTCAAGTGACATCATTGTGTATAAACTCAAACTATGGACTGTAAGTTACAATTGTGCACATTAGTTCTATAAAAGTTGTAACCATCTGTATGTTATAATGTATGTTTATTTTTAGAATGGCATATGGAACTGAATATGGGCTTGTAGTAATAGATATTATACAAAAAAATTGTTTACTGAGTGTTGCTTGTCCTGATTTATATGGTGCACATGACCCCTATTCAAGAACACCAAAAAGTCCAAAGCGCATTGAAACTAAAGAAGACCAAAGTCGCTCACCCAGTTCAGATCAGGTAAGTTAATTACATGTCGAATTAATTTTTTTTTATTTAAAATAATTGATGCTCTCTAAAAGTATAATTTAATTTATATTTTACTTTCAAAATTCTAAATTGCATTCTGTAGTTTCTTAAGGCAGTTATAAAAACGCATTTTATATATTAATTTTCAATATATACTTTGAACGAATTTCAAATTATATTTTATTTAGTTTTTGCCTGTCTTCTTTATTATTATTATTATTAAAAATTGGTAGTTACATAGTTTTTTTTACATTTTTTTATCGTTTTTAATTGGAATGTTTTTATTCATTATTCCATTGACAGCTAAGTGGAAGTACAAGAACAATATAGAAAGTGTAGAATATTTAAATGTATTCCCCATATTGCCAATATTTCTCCAAAATATTTAATTTTTATATTGTTTTTATGAGTCGTATTTATTTATTTATTAAACACTGATTTCCAATGCTTCTTATTAACAAATGTGTAGAGTGTGGCTTGAATATATAAAGTATGCAAAAAAGTGCAATAAATCATTTCCAGAATGGAATAACTTTTTCCATCAAGCATGCAAATATTTTATGTTTCCATTATTAATTTTGAGTCCTATTTTGTTACTATGTTATTTTATACTACTAGGGCAATAAGAACACTATTAAAAAACAAAGTAACCGAACGAGTTAACGACTTTATATAATGTTTCTGTTTATGAACATTATATTTCAATATTCTAATATTATTATGAAAATTTTAGTAATATGGGGAGACATTAAAAATTCGTCATATATTGTGTTATAATTTTGTCTCAACGATTGCTTATAAAGTTTGAGTCAAGAAAAAGGACTGATTTAGCCAAAATTTGATTATCGGTTTACTGGCTTTACAGTTCAAGCATCCCATCGACATATGGAAAAAATTTACAAAGTTATATTTTAATTGGATAAATAATTGCTTACATCTGCTTATGCAAATATACAATATAACAAAATAATTTTATTTAATTGAAATTGAATTGAAAGTAACAGCCATTTTCTGTCCTGGAAGTTAACTAACTCAAGTTTTTTTTAATACAATAAAAGTAGTTAATACCCCTTTGACTTCGAGAACACAATGTGTATTCCAAGTTTATCACCTATCCCCCGATTTACACTGAGTTCCTTAGAAAACCGTGTAAATCGAAAATAAACTAAAATAGGCATAACTCAGTCATTTATTTCAACGTAAAATAAAAGTAAATAGCACATATGTATGTTTATTTTGAAGAACATAAAAGTAGCTAAAAAACAAATATATAAAAGTGTACTCCTGTGTATGGATATGTTATTCATTTTACATACAGAAACCAGAATTATAAATATTTACAAAATTTGACCAAAAATTTAATTATGTACTGTTATCACTGTCATAGGATATGTATAATCTTTTCTTCCTGATTGGCATGATGTCACTTTCATATACATACATACATAATTGGCCATTACAACCCTTCAGTCAGAATTACGGCCTAGCTTCTCAACACCACTCATGTTGTGTGCGTTAATTGTATACATGAGTGGCGGGACCTACAGTTTAAAGCCGACTCCGAACGACAGATTTTTTGAGAAGCTTTTCATGGCAGTTTTTGCCAGAAATCTGCTGAGAGGAAGTTGCCGAAGAAATATTTTTGTTTTGATGTCTGACCTGGGATTCGAACTCGGGCCTTTCGTCTAATAAGCCAACACACTACCTACTAGACCACGGCGACTTCACTTTCATCACTCGATAATACGATTTTATACTGGCGAGACTTCGTAATAAAATCCGTAATTAATATTTGCCTTTGGTTTTTGTTTAAATTCTTATAGACCTCCTTATATTGAGGTAAGCATTTATTAATATCTCGCTGGAATTGGAGAGCTCGTTCAACATTCGGGTCATTTTGTAGAAAATGATTTAAAAATTTTCGCCAAAATTCAAGTCCTTCGCGGATGACTTTTGCGGTGAACGCGAAATCGTGTAAAAGCGAAATCGTGTAAAAAAGTACCGTGTAAATCGGGGGATAGGTTTATTGCCAGATACAGGCATAGAAAGTACATAAGTACTTTGTACAATTGTTTGAAAAAATATAATAACACTATACAAATTCTGATTTCAACTTAATAACATTTTGTTAATATAACATATTGTGTCAAATAAAATTTGACTGTCTATTTTGAAGACATAAATTGTATAACGTTAGTTAATTTTAACAAATAGATTGTATTCATTTATTTTTTTATTGAAAGTTATTCTAGTTTTAAAGATGCTGGTAAAGGAATATTTTTAAAAAAAATTTTTTTTCTCTTTTTTAAATCGAACAAACTAGGCCATTAGGTTGTATAATATTTTAAATATTATTTGAAATTAGAACACAGTATTACAAACGTTAGGAAAATAGTTGTAGGATATATATGTAGTTTTCTATGAAACAATACAGTTAAAACAAATATTAAAAATAAACAAATATGTTAAATTGTTAAAATCTTGTATTTTTGCATTTAATTAAAACGGCTCTAAAAGCAAAAAAGACATACATGCAGCTACATGCAACTAATTAAGGACACGAAGCTTACATGTGAGCTTGAAGCAAAAAATACAAATGGTTGTATGATATTGTCAAAATTTGTCCAAGTTTAGTTAATTAAACTCTTAGGCTTAGAAAATAACTGCTTATTGTGTCAAATAAATTCTTATTTATAAAGCTGTGAGCCATATTTTAAAGAATATTGATTTCATTCGTGCATATAATTAAGGACACACAAGGTTTTGTTGCAAAACCATTGTTGTCGATAACAGCTTGACATCTGCGAGTCATTGAGGTAACCAGATTTTTACATACACTGGTTGGAATGGTCTCCCAAGCTTTCTTTGTTTCGGCGAAGAGATCATCAAAATTGCTTATTTATACTGAGCTTAATTTGGTTTTTACAATTGGGTTGAGATCTGGACTGCATGAATGCCAGTCAAATACAGTGACCGAATTGTTTAAAAACCATTGTTTGACGTGATGAGCCGTATGCTTCGGGTTGAAATATCCATGTTACTGGCATGTTCTCGTCAGCATACTGCATCATTGTATCGCTTAGGATTCTTACATATTGGAACTTGTCCATGTTTCCGTCAATTTTGTGCACCGGCCCAACATCGCGTGACGACGTAGCATCCCAAGCATAATAGAACCTCCTCCATGCTTTAAAGTCGCCCGGGTGTATCTTGGATCAAATTCTTTTAAGTTTGGCCGGCTAACACATTTTTTCCATCGGGAGAGACTCTATTAATTTTTGTTTCGTCCGAAAACAACACTCTTTTCCATTCCACAGCGGTCCAATGGCAGTATTTTTTTTGCGAATTCTATTCGCTTCTTTCGGTTACGCTCAGACAACAATGTTTTCTTTCGGGAAATTCTTCCAAAGAGCCCAGCTTCTCGCAATCGACGTTTTACTGTGTCTACAGATGGTTTTGATCCATTTTCACCAAAGACTGCTATCCGAATTTCATTTGCTGATTTATGCGTATTTTTTTTCGACTCGCGGACAATTCTTTGTTTACCAGGCACCTTTTTAGCTGTCGAATGTTTTTTGAAATATTGCACCGCTTGGAAAACCATTGTTTTAGAAACTTTTAAGGCTGTTGCGATCTCCCGATAAGAGCTTCCATACTGATGTATTTGTACAATAATCTTTCGAGTACTGACAGGATTTATATTTACCCATGTTTATCAAGTAGTAAAGGTTTACCAAATTCTGAAAAGCGTGCTGTGTAATCAATTTATTTAAATCTCACTTTTCAAACTTACTTGAAACTTGTCCTTAATTAAGTGCATGAGTAATTTATTTCACAAATTATGAAAAATACCACACAGAAAAAATAACGATAAGGATAGTGTTTCCATTGAGAAGTTTCAATAAACAGAGTTGGATTAAGTAAACAGTGTCAAATTTTAAAGGTTTATTTAATAGTATTATTTTCAACATAATAATAATAATAATATTGAGTACTACTGTCTATAATTAGTTGCACGCAGCTGTATATTTATCGGAATCTTATTTCAAACTCTAATGTATTTTTTAAATATATTATATTTATTTAAATATATTATATTTATTTAAATATATTATATTTATTTAAATATATTACATTTATTTAAATATATTATATTTATTTAAATATATTATATTTATTTAAATATATTATATTTATTTAAATATATTATATTTATTTAAATATATTATATTTATTTAAATATATTATATTTATTTAAATATATTATATTTATTTAAATATATTATATTTATTTAAATATATTATATTTATTGAGTAATGTAACAGGACAAAAAATTCGTTTAAATGCCGAAACTATCATAACGTTTAAAGCCTAGTAGATAAATATATTCTCCTTTTTTAAGAACATTTGTCACTTCTTTACATTGTCCTTTTAATTTTCGATAGCTTCTAGACGTTTTAGATTATGTCAGACTAAACACTATGCTGTGCATATTAATTTTACATTCGAAACACTATGACGTTTAAATATGGTTTTTGTCCTCGATTTTTCATGATGCTGTGATAATTCTCTATCAAATCAAACCTTTGCAATCAGAGTTGAGTGCTTTGGTTTATTAACTTGATAGGTTTTTAAATTTTCTTACATGCACTTTACAAGTTTATGTCATCACGTCAAATATAATGATGACAATTGTATCGAAATGGATTAAAATTGTTTTTTATTTCATTTCGGGAGATGAAGCCGCATTGACGACGTACAAATTTAATCGTGCTTCAAAATAGAAAGTCCTTTGTAATATCTTTCAAATTATATTTGAGGTTTCCCTTAGTAAAAAGCTTTATATATAACTAAAGCATAACTAGCATTTTGCTTTTAAACTATTTTACCCGACTTTCAACATACCGTTATTTAAGTTTTTTCTAATGCCAATAAGAAATATTAAACATTTGCATTAATTTTATTTAACAAAAAAAAAAAAGAAATTGTTATTCACCAAAACTAATATCGTGTATAAATATTAAAGAATAAGTTAGGAGTGCGTAAAATTGAAATCGTTTTTTTAATAAAGTAAATAGTAAAAGTAATTCGATTTAACAACTTTTCAAATGTGAAACTATTATTTTGAAAACTTTGTAAAGAAGAAAAATATTAAAACAGTTTTACAAACATTTCTTAAGTAAAATTTTTAAAAGCTGTATTCAAAAACGTTTATTCCTTTTTTGATTTAAAATTTCTGATATTATAATTTTGTCAAATGCTTACATATATTTTTTAAAAATAATAATTAACAGTGTTATCCCTATCGATCCAATTCTTTGACCCTAATAGCTTGCATACCTATATTTTTTTCATTTTAATATTTTTCAAATAATTAGAATTAAAATAAATACATACTAGTTTTTCATACTACTTTTGCAATAAATAAAAAAGGCACAAATACACATTTAACATGATTTTGGTAAACATTTAAGGGCTTTATTTGTCATAATCATAGATGGGCACTTTGCAGTACCAGTAAAATTTCAGTAAAAATTGATTTTTACTGATTACTGAAAAAAATTTCAGTATTCAGTAAAATTTTACTGTTAATGCAATCTAAATTTGAATGAAATTTAAATAAAATTTAAATGAAAAAAAGTAAAATTTTACTGTTAATGCAATCTAAATTTAAATGACATTTAAATGAAATTTAAATGAAATGACATTTAAATGAAATTTAAATGAAATTTAGATTGCATTACCAGTAAAATTTTACTGAATACTGAAATTTTTTTCAGTAATCAGTAAAAATCAATTTTTACTGAAATTTTACTGGTACTGCAAAGTGCCCATCTATGGTCATAATTAATATTATGATATGATATTGTTAACCTGAAGAATATAATGTCGCTTTGAAAGGAATTTCACTGTAACTCTAATATAAAATATCCAAAAAAAACTTTGAATATTTTCAAAAAGCTTCTATTGAGACAAAAATCAATTTATTTCTTCATAACAACTATTAAACAAAGTTTTCCAAGTCTTAGTCAAGGCAATAGGGAAGTAAGCGGCTTAAAGTTTTCTGATGATTCAAATTTTATTTTACCAATAGACTTTACTTTTCATATACATACATACATACATAGTTATTATTGAAAAGAATATTTTATTACTATTGAAATTACTTCAAATGAAATAAAGTTGCTAGCCTAATTTATTGTTTTTGAATAACATTTTTTAGTAAACATTTATTACCTTTAAGATTTTTTAATACGGCCGTTTATTTATTGCTTTGTAGCAGAATAAATCCCAATATTAAAATCGGATTTGATCCGGTCCTTATTTTAAAATGTATTCATAATATAAATCAAAACTATTTTTTCTTATTAAGAACTAAGGTTGTTTTAACAACTTAAAAATAGAATGTTCTTAATAAAATATTAATTAAAAAAAAATACCTAAATTTAAATTCGATTAACTGCAATAAGTTTTTAAAATTTTTTTTTTGTTTAATAGAAATTTTGTACAAACTAAAATATCGTCACATAAAACGGAAACGGCTCTTACTAACAAGAAATTCGAAATCGACTTTTTTTAAATTGATTTTAATTGGTTTATAACACAATATTGGGAAAAGCACAATTTTAAAAAAAAGAGGTATTAAACTATTTGGTTAGAACATTTGCTAAAGTTACATTCTCACTGTTGTTGGCAATATACAAAAAAAAAAATTATTTAAAAGTTATAGAGAGATGTATGATCTTTGTTTTCACTCGTGTAATGAGAATAAAGAACATAAAATTATATCTGTATCATTTCCCGATTTTATTAAACTATTAAAAAGCTCAAATAATATCCTATTTAAATCTCGAAATGATCAGTGTGAATTATGTGAATTATAAGGCAAATAACCTTTGAAAATTATCGAAATATCGAACCCTTGAACATTTTTATTGTTTAAATCAATTCTTTTTACCTCATTTTTGCAATTTATCCTTAAAGGAATTAATTTTATTAGCTTTTGAGAATTAATTTAATATCATTCTCTTAAAAAAGAAACCAATAAAACTGTTTGATATTAATATGTATGTAGTTAAGGCCATTCGTTTCAGAAAAATATATTTTTTAAGGACCTAACAAACATCAATTCTCAAATATTATAAAATTTCACTTTAACAGTTATTAATTTATCAGTTGTTCTTTTAAGTAACATTGGTAAAAGTCTGGCTGATGAAATCAATACTTTTTATTTTAAATATGTAGTTTCTTGCCTATTCTGTAAAATTTTCAAAATGTTAGAAGGGGCCATTTGCGTTTTATGTGACAATATGCTTGAGACCTTTTGTCTTTACCTTATTCTGGTGTTTATTATATGTATTTTTTTTTCAAGGTATTATTTCGGTCAGATTAAGCAAATATTTGATGAGAAACGTACCCAGAATTATTTACTTACTGTACCTTATAATGAGAAATAATCCTTTTATGTACCGAACAAGATGATTTGTATTCAGCTGGAGACAATTACTATGTATTAATAACAGATCTCACCCAATTTTATTTTTTTGAAAGCATTAATATCGATTTACAGTGAATCTGTACTGATTTAATTAAGATCCAGTAAGATTAAGAAATGATAAAGCATGGTAAATTTCAAATATTCTAGTTTTAATAATTTAGTGCACGGAAATTATGCCTTCTTTGTGTATTTGGCCTTGATTAATGTTAGCAAATATGAGTCATCATAAAAACGATTCAAAGTTTACACCAACAACTAATATTTTAATAATACAGTGTGATTTCATTATTTATTACGACAAATAGTTACAAACTACTCAATAAACTAAATATTTTTATAAGTTTTAAAATATTTTGTGATAATTTAGTAAACAGCGCAGAACAAATTTTTTTAACTATTCATATCCTGTGAGTAGTTGTTTAAAGTTAATAATAAAAATGACTACGTTGTCTGATAATAGACTATAAATTGTAAAAAAATTAAAATAATTTTTCTTAGGGAATTTATTGTTAGTATGTACTTCATTTTAATTTGATATGAATGATTTGCAAATCGATTTAGCTAAATGACACCACAAGTCCTGACAGCCCATCAATTGAATATATACCGGAAGGCAATGAAACATTTTCACCAAATCTAAGTCAGAGTCTAGATCAATCGAACTCATCTCGTCCCGTATCGCCGGAAAATGAGTCTATGGGTGCAGTTGGAGGTATAGCAATAAAAAGTCCCATACGTGAAGAAGTATCAAATCCACCCAAGGAACTTCCCGACAGAAGAATGTCAATGTCTTGGAAAAAATTCAATTTGAAACGTCAATTATCAAAAGTCAATATGAAAATAGGCATCAATGTAAACAATGACAATGAAGTGACTCAAAAGTGCGCATCATCTGTCTTTTATACTCAAAGAGAATTCTCTCCCGAAGATAGTGACCAATCTCCGCCCAAAGACACAATTGCCGTGAGTGTTGAAGCACGAGAAAGCATGACAGAAAAAAATATGACGGAAGCACTAGATGTTCAGGCCGAATCTGGATTATCATCCGAGAAAGAACTTACAACACCAGATTATGTTTTTGAAACGGTCCAACAGTCGTCTACGCGCATAGATCAAAGACCAACAAACTTACCATTATCATCGTCTTCGTCAGCAGCCGTAGCATCATCAACTAATGAACCTATACTGCCGATCAGGCCCCCACGTCAAAAGTTTAAAGAAAAACGTGATCAACGACTACTCTCTGTACCGAATATTAAATATCAAATGCGCGATATGCGCACACGCACAAATCGTAACGATTCATCACCACCGATTAGCGGTGGTATTGTTGGTGGAACTGTAATAAAAAAAACTCGTAAGTATTGGAATTTGCTCTCTTTAAATCTTTTTCTTTCTGAACACAACAAGTACTCTATATGTGTTTGTGGTCTTCTTCCAAGCACGACTATTAACAAAACATGTGATTAATATATTCAAAACTTTATTCATTCAAATATCACAGAATATCGTTTATTGTCGTTAAAATAAGACTAAAACTATCCAATTAAAACCATTCTATTTGCTAAGGAATTATTCTTTTGAAATTAACCATTTTATTATCATAATTAAAATTATATTCTTCAAGTTAACAATCAACGGATTATTAGAGGACCTGCTGTAGCTTTGAACAGAATTCAACTATAATTCTAATGCAAAATATCAAAAAACCTTGGTTATACATTTTTAAAAATCTCCTATTAACGAAATGTAACAAAAAAAGGTCGACAGAAATTCTATTACTTCATATTCTTCTCCCGGCACAGAGTTCAAACCCTTGAAGAGAGTTTCTTCTCCTACCAAGGGGTGGACAATCTCCAACTGCTCACCATCTTCACATACCCTGTAATAATCTGGGATCTATCCCAAATCCATGACATCGAACTAACGTCATATCCCCTAATGTTCCTTGGTTTTACCAGTCTTACGCATCATCGGAGTTATTCTCCCAGCAACTCTTCAGAGAAGAACTCCTTAACCCATCTCTAAATAATCTAACAGGGATTTCAGAAAATTGTGACCAACCAATACATTCCACCACAATGTGGGATTCCAGTTTAGCAAGAGTGTCAGACATCTCCTTTCCACAATTCTTAATAATTTTAAACTTTGTTTGCTTACATAATAAATGTATAATCTATTCTAAATGTATTTTCATATACATATAAAGTGTTTAGTTTAGTATAAAATTAATGATCCGCAAAAAAGTCGAAGTTCGATATGTTAAGTTTTAATCCCAGAAACTAAAATTTAAAAATTTTCTTAAAATTTTTCTATTGTCTGGCGAAATAGCCCTGACAGACATTGGATTTCTGTACTATACTAACATGGTATAATACATGTGTGATTAAATCATCAAATCAAGGTTTAAAGTTAATTCATATGCAAGGAAAATGAACATGGTATAAGCATAGTGTGATCAAAGACTTTAAATGCATAAAGATGTTGCACGTAGTACATTTGAAATTTTAAAAATATATTTACTTTTAACAGGGAAAGCAACAATTGGCAAAGAGAGGAAGAACAAATATGGTATGTGAATTGTTTTGGGAAATTTTTAAAAAGAGTTAAAAATGATCAGAGAACAATTGTTTTCAGAAAAATATTAATTTCGTTTTTATGAATTCGTTAATTGCAAACAGAATAAAAATAAATTTGTGTTTAGTTTCAATTAAACTCTTTTTTGTTCGTACTACTTTTGTGTGCCACCGTATACAACTTGACGAATACAACACTAATTGCTTGTTCGGTATTATTCTTTGCTTTCAACGCAGATCTTTCTAACAGCGATCTTCAAACCACGACTGTTTTCTTCACACGCAACGCGTCTTCACACAAGACTGATTGCATTCTTACTACTGGTTGCCTGCTTTGTCTTGCCCTTTTATATGCTCACGTAATCATTCTGATGAAGGTTCCTGAAGTAGAACGTTCAGGGTTTCGCTTTCTCGAGAACTCTATTGCGACTTCATTGTTGTTTGTGTACTTTGCTTACGTTGTTTGTTGTTGCTTTCTTTCTTACTTGCTTGTCTCCTTTTCTTTCATACTGATGTTATTGGTATGTGCTTGTAGGTAGGCTACGTAAAGGTTGCCCTTACCAATTGTGTAATTAGAGGGAAATTTAACAAGTTTTATTGTCGGAAAAACGAAAGTATTTTAATTCACGCTGAAATTCAAATGTCTAGCAGCTGAAATACGCGTGTAATTCCATAGATATTGGTATTTTTATTTCAAGGTTCGTGATTCAAAATTTTAACTTTCTCTATGCTTAATGATTTATATTTGTCGTAATGGTAAATTTAGTATTTTAATCCTGTGTTTATAGAATCCGTTATCCTCGTCAAACCAAAAATAATGAATCGCATATTTAGTACATTTGACTAATTTTAATCTGTTTGTTGTTAAAAATACTTTTCGGAAACTTTCATAGGAATTTTACTAATGTGATAAAATAAGTCAGATGGAAATTATTAATTAATTATTCTCTGAAAATAATAAGTTAACTGAGAATAATAAGTTTTATGAGAATGAAAAACTCTCTTAATAATTAAATAATCTAACTGCCACAGGCAAATTAAACAAATACAGTACAACATCTTTGTACTTATACACCTCTGTGCTAGAATCGGTCGTAAGTTCGATTTTGTTACGAATGGTAGAATTGGTGTGCTTATATCCGTGTTGCCGTATCGTAAATTCGAAATTCATCATATCATAAGTTTTAAAAATACTTGTCGAATAAATTAAAATATGTCAGTTAGTTAGTTAAATATGTCAGGTTTTCTGAAATTGTCTCACTGAGCAGGTAAATAGTTTGGGCCCGCCAATAAAAGATGTGCCCTGTGGACTGAGCCAATCCCATATCTTAATCGTTGCCTACATCATGTTGATAATATCTTTCAGCTAGAAACCATAAAACTCCCACTAATCGACAAAGACTAGTCACTGAGGAAGATCTTATAATTGGCCTCCATAATAATAAAAACGCTTTTAAAAGCGTCTTTATTTAAGCGAAAAATTTTCGCAAATCTTTTAACATCTGAGCCATTGAGCATTAAGCACCTATGATATGAAATACACAATTAATACATTGTAGCTAAATGGACGTAATAATTCCCTCTCCATACTCATACAATCGTTGGCTGCAGCATGCTCTTCTTTCTCTGACCAAATTTTTCGCAGTCTTGAAAATTTGAGTGTCGGTTTTATAGGCATTTAAAATTCATTTATAAATTCTATGCTGTACTTTTAGATATCTTTGACATTGCGGCAATTCACATAAGCCCATGTATCGTTGTATTGATTGTATCGTTGGACGGAAATACAACAGTGTATGCTTGTTGTTGATAATTTTCCGATTAAAGCGGAATTAAAAATCCGATACGCTTATATACATTTTTTTTCATATGTTTTTAAAAGTTGTACAGGTTTCGTGCTATCATGTAAATGCCAGTAGTCAAGAAGAATAAAAATACAAAATATTTTCTATGTAACTCGAGTCAATAATTACAATTCAAAATTATATTAGTCGCATAGAAAATTAATTAATTTAAATTTTTCCGGAATATTTTTGATTTTGTTGTTTGAAAATCAAATTCTTATCGCTTTTTGACGTTTGGAATACGAAATACACAACACAGCATAACACTGAGCGTTCACAAACAAAAAGTGTATTCAATACAACATACACGATACAAAGTCGTGTAGGTTGCCCAATTAATTTTTTTTTTTATAATTTGTAAATAATTGCAGAATAGTTTTTTGAGCAAATAGAAGGACTTTAATTGGATATTGCACGAAGTAACGAAAAATTTTGTTTTGTTTTTGTATTAGTTGTTTAATTCTTAAATATGAGATATATTGTGTTATGCAGGGCGAATTCAATACGGTGATAGCAAAATGACAACAACTCAATTCGCAGTGTTTATTAACAAAAACAAAAGGTATTTGTTGCTTTTTTTCAGGGAGCTAGATTGTCAAATGAAATTCGCCGTATGACAGAAATGACAAAGGCGAATCCATATAATGACATAAAGTTGTTAGTTTGTGTCATTATATCCCTTTAGCTTCTTTTTAATTGTTTAAAAAAATTTGATTTTTAAAATTTTTTTAAAATTCGGACTGATTTGCGCTACCACTAAGGTAGTTACACTTCAAGGGGATACTATAAGATAATATATTATTCCACAGGATTTTGTTCAAGATGACTTTCTAGAGAATCCGGTCGCCGTAGTCAAAAAGTCACCACTTTTTTTGCCTAAAAATGTTGGGAGTTTCTTAGTTTCGACAATTATTTTCTTTATATGAATATTTTAATTTATAATAAAAAAAAATTGTTTTTAAGCTTTTATTTAGTCTTAAGGACAATAAATTTCCTTTTATAGATAATTTTTTGTTCAAAAATGTATTTCGAAGTAGTAAGCGTACAAGTTTTTTTTTTTTTTGCTTACTGTACGTATTCAAAACATTTGACAATCTCACGTACTTAAAAAAGCTATCACCTTGAATTCGCCTTGCTTGTATGTTTTTGAAAATTAACTGGCTTAAATATCAAGGTGAAACGATTTAAAATTGAAAAAAAAAAATTCTTTTAATGTATTTAAGCAATCTTCTGCGATATTTCATTTCTTTTTATTGTTCCATTTACTCATTCATTCATACATTTGTCCATTATTTTTAGAGTTTAAGCAGTTAGAAGTTTGATAAAATAATCATTTCTCATCTGTAAGAAATATATTGTTTTACAAAAGTTATTGTTTAAGTAAGTCTTAGTTAAGAGTGAAAACAATTTATTATGTAAATTCGAATTTGAACAGCTTTATGGGTAATCGTTTTGAACATTTAAAATATATAATATTAATTAATATCTTAATGTGGAACATATTACTTTGCGCACAATAATTTTTATTTTTATTAGTCTGATATTAAAAGCTGAACGAAAAGTTGTTAATAACAGAAATATATTTAAATAATATATTTATGCGAAATACATGTTAAATTTAAAATAACATTTATAGTAATAATAATACGAGGTGTGATCAAAAAATAACCGTTATTTTCAAATTTCGTGAGTTACGTATGTTCGATTTTCGAATTTTTTTCTGTTATGTTGGTACACATGTCCGTTATATATGTTAACAATATCAGCCATTTTGGATTGTCAGTTTGTTTTTGACAGATAAAAAGGTTAGTCGTGTTTTGGTGTGCTCTTCGACTTTTTACTATTCGAAAAAATGGATCAAAGAAACTTTATTAAGTTTTGTGTAAAAAATGAAATTAAATATGCAAAATGCAAAAATCGAACATACGTATGTAACTCACGAAATTTGAAAATAACGGTTATTTTATTACATAGTAACGCAAGTACATATATTTGAAATTAACAAAAAAAATTGGATTTTTTTGAGTAATAGAGATAGCAATAAACCATAAAGAAAGCAAAAATTAATATAATGAATGTTATTAAATAAGTGTGATTTGTCTCTGGAAAATTAAAAAAAAATTTCAATGTTCAGAGAAATTATTACTTTTGTTACTTAGCAATTTTTTCACATATGCGTACATACGTGTGTGTACTTAGATACGTATCAGAGATCAACAATGAATCGTTTTTTCGCTACTCATAAGTACTCATGAAATTTTAAGTATGAGTGAGTCAATAGTTTTGAACTTCAACTACTCTGATTCATTCGTACTCACTACAACATTGATTTATAAGTAGAGATTGCAATGATTATGAGTACAACTTTGGTTCTAATCACACGAGAACAATTGTGCTGGTGTAAAATGATAGTTTATAGGCAACAGAGGTGAAGATAATAGTTTTTCGGTGGCGTAAAGTTTCAACCAGCTACAACCCCGCATTTTGTAGTGTTCGTACGCGAATCATACTTATTTTGTGATTATTGTAAATGCTGAGTAAAGGAGAGTCGAAATCAACATCATGCGTATTGTTAAGTATGAGTACGATGAGTACTTTAAATTATATGCAAATTATTTCTTCGGCGACTTTTTCTCAGCAGATTTCTGGTAAAAACTATGGTAGTAAATAAAATTGCCATAAAGTTTCTTCAAAATCTGTCTTTCAGACATATATTGGAATTTCTTAAAAAAGGCGCTTTAATGTAAGTGCTAATCGATATCGTTTCGTTTTACAACAATAAAACACATGTTTTCCCCTAAATGGCACAATCGGTTTAATAGGTCGAAAGTAATAATTTCTTTGGAATTATTGAGAATTTATGAGAATTTAAAACTTTATTAATAATGTTGCTCTTAAAGCGGCAGAAATTGTACTGCTACAATAAAATTAAGCAATGGCAGTAAAATGTATGGCAGTGCAACATCTTCATATATTTATACTTTGGTTTAGTTGTACTCTTCGACAGCAGTAGCTAAAATTGCCTAAATGGTATCTAATAGTGCGTTTCCATTTACATGTTTTGGGCCGCAAAACAAGTTTTACTCAAAACAAATTGTTTTGCTACTGGTTTTTCCATCCATTTTTTGTGTTCGAAAAATGTTTCAAGCGTGACCGAAACTATCTGTGCAACATTGCATTACTTCTATAATTTCAAATACGACTCCAATTATTGGTTGTAAAAAATATGTATGTTCGAATGATGTAGGCACCAAAAGCCGCCGGGGGCCGAACATCTTCGGGTTTTCATCAACCAAGTACGTAAAAAAAGAGTAAAAATGCATTCAGTTGCTTGTCAGCTTCTCAAGAAGAAAGTTCATATCGTTTTTTTCAGGTTTTAATTATAGAAAGAAATACATATTACGGTAGGATTCACTAATATTCAATGAGATTTACTAATAACAATGAGAAATGATCTCGATATTTTGAAGAATATTTGTCAAGTTCAATATGCTGTCTTTAGGGATTTGGCGCTGTACATTTTTTTTTATATTTTCCACTACATACATACATATTACTAGGTTACACTTGAAAATATTACCATCAATTTTCCTCTGGGATATACACATGCTTTGCACAACTACAGTCACATTTTAATCATTGTCTCTTAGTGCCTGTGTTGTGTTCTTTATTTTACCATTACCATGACCATGTGTTGTGTGGTGAGCTTAATATATCAAAATAGTTTGTGAAAATGATGAAGTATAATCACTTTTTTTTATTGTATGTCTTTTCAATATTAAGGACTGTAAGGCATTGGAATCCAGCATTAACTGTGATATCTCTATATAATAATTTGGAAATTTTTGGGTAATTCCTTAAAGTGATTCAGGTTTTGCATTTGGAAATGTATATTCTAGAATTTAAATGTTACGTTGCTATTTTTAAACTAACTGAGAAGATACAAAGTATTATATGTAGATCGCTTAGTCCTAGTAAATATGAGTTTTGTATCGCGTTTGAAGAAATGGTGAAATAAATATGTGATAACTGCGATAATACCCTTAACATATGTGAAACTTTACTATAGGCTGGAGGAGAAACTCAACAAATTGAAATAAAATTAGTTGCATTATTAATGATAATGGTCCTAGGCAAATAATGAACGAATGCACCCATTTACAGAACATCTAGCACAATAACTGACTATGTAATAACAAACAATTTTAATGCTCCAGTTGGTAATACACAGAGAAAACTGAACCTAATAAATACATAGTAAATTAGAACAAAGTTTATAAGATTTCTCTATGGTTTTTTTTCAAGAAGAGATTCTTATTATTTTTATAAGGAAAACCTTTTTAAAAAAATCAAGAAGAAAACTTAGGGATTTTACTAGATAGTCTTCTTGATTTTTTTAAAAAGGTATTCTCCTTAATTTTATTAGGCTTTCTTTTTGTTTTTTTTCAAAAAGGTTTTCTTCTTAATTTTATAAGACTAACTCTTTGTTTTTTAAATAATACTTCTTGATTTTGCTTGATATTATTATAGATTTTTTATTGATATATATACTTAGAAACTAATTTAATATTTGTTGCTTTTGGGGAATATTCAGTCTTAAAAACATAGGATAACTTAATAATTATGTCTATACATTTCATGTAGGAAGCGCACTTCCACTTTAGGCCGTCACAAAACACGAAAAAATCAGAAATTTTGAAAAAATCAGTTCAACAGCCATTACTCTTGGCTGTAGTCTTTCTCTTTTTCCTGCATACCTTTTAACAATTTCTATGATTCTTGGTTCAATATCATTAAGAGTTGGTACTAAAGTAATGAAATCTGTTTGGGCATCGGCTATCGAGGGTTTATATTCCTTATTAAGTCGTTCAAAAATATTCGTCAAAGATTTGGCATTTTGTATATCATCAATTCTATTTTTCTTTGTTTCCCTCCAGAAAGAAAGCACCTGTTCCCATGCTGCAACCAGCACTTTTGCTCGAAATATTTATGTTTGAAAGAGAAAGATAGACGTATAAAGATCTACATATGTATATTAATTTAAGGAGTTTTAAATATTCATACCATTATGCAAACCTTTAAAAGATTCGTCCGCAGTGATAGAATCATCATCGGATTTTTGTTTTTCAACATTAGTCCAACGAGAAAATAACTTTCCTGTTGGATTTTTCTTCCCGTCTTTCCGTTTCAAAATTTTATTTGTTTTTTATAACACTTTTGTTTGTTGAAATTAAAACAATTGAATTTTTTTATTTTAACTTTGTTTACTTTGTTACTTTGTTTTTTTTAAGAAGGAATATTTTTATTACTTTTTCCACTTCTTTACTTGCCACTTGTTCACTTTCAACTAAAAATTGGATTTTAATATGGTAATTGCAAAGACGCCAAAAAAATTATATACAAAAACAAAAAGTTCATAGAAATTGCCTCTATGTTTATTTGTATGCATTCATGAAATAACAAGCCAGGTGATATAATCAAGAAGATATTCTTATTAAAACATTAATAAGATAATTTAAACCTAATGAAATCAATAAGGAATACTCCTTAAAAAAATTATTAAGTAGCCTAATGAAATCTTTAAGAAAAACCTTTTTGAAAAAATTGATTAGGTAGCCCAATGAAATTAATAAGAAATTCTTGTTTTATACAATTTAGAAGAAAACACAATAGAATCAATAAGTTTTTCTCTATGGATTGTATTTTTTGTGGCAAAAGTGACGGAATTTGAGTAAAAAAATGGTAAACAACAAGTTTTCTTCTTAAATGTATGTGTTTTACTTTTTGAAAAAATTAAAAAGATTTATCATATAAAAATAATAAGAAATCTCTACGAAAAAATCTTCGTTTCTTTCTGCTGTAATACCCCTCACTCCAGAAACGTTTCGTAGAGAAAATCTTTTTGATTTTATTAGGCAGTTTTCGCTCTGTGTAGTAAGACAAGTAAAATTTTTTTTTTTTTTTTTATTTATTTATTCATTATTAATTAGCGTATTTGGAATTAACAGTAAGGGCCTCAGCGCCATTATGGCTTTATTGAGGCTATCTGGCAACAATTTTTTACTATGATATAGTTACATTATTATAACTTAACAAAAAAGAAAAAAAAATTATAAAAATTATTAAGTATTAATTTATCATAATAGAATTTAACAGAAATTAAAAGGATATGATTATAATAGAAGCATATCAAGGTTTTCTAGCAAATATTCTTTTAATCTTTTTTTAAATATTGAGATAGATTCTGAATTTTTAATAGATATCGGCAAGTTATTATACTGTGAACTACCATTGTATTCAATTCTTTGCTTAGTGGTCTCTAGGCGGCATCTAACAGTTTGTAGATTAGACCTTTGCCTTGTGTTTATATTGTGTTCGTTACTTTGCAATCTGATCGTATGGTGTCCAATGTTGTGAAGAACCTTATATACATAAGCAAGAAGTTGCATTTTGTGTAAACCATAAACTGGCAAGACAGTTCGTGCTATATCCTTATATAGTAAAAAGGTTGAAAACAAATTTGGTAGTTTATAAACATTTTTTAGAGCTTTGTTTTGCAAAATCTGCAAAGATTTCAAATCAGCATTTCTCTTGTGTCCATAAATAAGCAACAAATAATTAATATTGCTCTGTATTAATGATTCAAATATAATCAATTTTGATTTTTCATCGAGCTTATGTCGAAGCTTATACAGAACTCCCACAACTGGAGATATTTTAGATTTTACATATTGTATATGGGACTGCCAAGCAAGATTACATTGAAGATGTACACCTAGGTATTTAACAACATTCACCTCTGCAATTTGCTTTCCATCTATTTCCACCACACAATCTCTATTCTGGCTCCACTGCGGTCTGCACCTTATAAACTTTGTTTTATTTGCATTCAAGACTAGTTTATTAATTCTTGCGAATTTTAAAATCAACTCTGCATCATGAGCAATGGATGACTGAAGTGATTCTACTTGCTTGTATGGATAAAAAATGCATAGATCATCCGCGAACATAAACATTCTACCTTGTAATCCGATATTCTTCAGATCGTTAACATAAATTTTAAATAGTAGAGATCCTAACACGCTACCTTGTGGCACCCCCCACTTTATATGTTCCATTGAACTATTTATGGAATTTACAGCGACATACTGTTTTCTGTTGGAGAGGTAGCTTTTAAAGTACGCAAGCTCACGTCCAGAAAGGCCATAAAATGACATTTTTTCTATTAGGATTGTATGTTCTACCAAATCAAACGCCTTAGTAAAGTCATGAAATGATAAGTATATCAATTGGGAAAATGAAAAGTAGTAAAAGAAAAGAAGGAAATATTGTCGATACTTTTAAATATAACAAATAAATGTTTAACGCTGAACTGATTAATAATTTAAAATAAAATGGTAATATAAGCAACGATGAAAATTTTCTTATTCGATAACCGTTTAATAGCAAGGAAATGCACATTCAGGCGAATGGTACATGAATATTATAATGTGAATAGTTCGTTCAATATGGATTTACAATCAATGAAAAGGGAAAAAATAATTAAATATCTGCAGGCTAAGGCAATGAATTCAAATGACGATTGGAAAATATAACCCGAATATAAGAATTAAAAGTAAAATATCGAAACCTACCGCGATAAATATTTATAATACGATAATTAAGTCTCATTTTATATACGTGTGACAATGTGAATCAAATGGAAAGAATTCAGAAATTGCTGAACATTGTGTGATAGCTATGCACAAATAAATAAATGATGATGAGATGATGTTCCGAACCCGATCGATGATAACGGCGTGGAGATACCGCCGCCTAGCCGTGAAGAGGTCAAAGTCTCGATTATGCGTCTTAAAAGCAATAAAGCTGCAGGTCATGATGGCCTCCCCGCTGAATTGTTTAAGACCGAATGTAATGAGATAGGGCACATACACCAGTTTATTTACAAAATATGACTAGAGGAAAGTATGCCCAACGATGGGAAACTCAATGTCCCCTGTCCTATTGTGAAAAAGAGAGGCCCTACGATATGAGCCAACTACAGGGGTATAGGCCTTCTCCCTATCGGATATAAGGTTTTTACAGGCGTATTGAACTGAAGCCACTCGGTCTGCGGCTGCAGACCTGGCAAGTACACCATCGACCAGATCTTTACACTACGTCAAATCCTGGAAAAATCCGACACATACCATCTTTTTGTCTACTATAAGGCAGCCTTCGATAAGGGGTCGTGTTTTTATCGCAATGTCTGAGCTCGGTATACCTGCGAAGCTGATAAGGCTATGCAGAATGACGTTGAGCAATTGTTGCAGCTCCGTCAAGGTAGGAATGGACCTCTCCTAACCTTTTGATACCGTGCTAGGTACAAGGGTCTTCAAATATATAATTCTTTACCGAATGATATAAAAAATGAATGTATTTTTTAAAAGATGTGTACACTTTCTTCGATTTAATATAATATATACATAACAGAAATGTATTATGTAGAAAGAGATAAAGTATTTTCGATACTAATAAATTAATTAAAATAAACAACAACTATGTGCCTTTAACCACTATTTTAACACTGTTTAACTCATAGATGTAAAAGATCTTTTTGGTTTTTTTTCGATTTCATTTGCATTGAATTATTTACTTTTATTTCTTTCATTAAATTTAAAATTCTCAATAGGTCTTGTAAATAAAAGATTTGATAGACCCTATATATCTGTCCATCCATAAATATTATATTTTAATTTTTTGAATACAGCTACCACTCTGCATAAAAATGAAATGAATAATGCAAATCATAAGTATTATATCGGATTTATGTTACTCTAGAAGTAAAACATAAATTATTACTATTTGATATACTATAGATCTTACAGTTAATATTAAACATGAGGCACATTAATCAGTATAACAGAAAGTATGAGCACCGTCAATGTATTTATGTATACACATATTTATGTGTATAATTAACGAATTGAAGACTTCAAATTTTATTATAAAGATTATATTTAGACGTTTGCTTTAGTTTATGATGTTAAAATTATGTCTGTTATTTTATTATAATTAAGTAACATTAAATTTAATTAGGCATACGTTTTTTATAAGTTAATAACCCGGTCCGACAGTTCAAGGTTGTGTGTTGTATTGAGGAGAACTCAAAAATATTTTTTTTATACTTCTCGAACCCTCCAAACTTGTTTTATTTGACAAAAACGGTATTTTTGATCTTTTCACACAAAATTATTGATTACCCAAATGGTTTTTAAACTATTTTCAAAATTCAAAGTTTTTTGAAAAGGGGAGAGATCTGCCTTTAAATTGGTATACATAAACATATGGTTCAAACTCACATGTTATGAGTTTTGATCGGGTAAACTTGGAAAATGTAACTTTTTTCTCATCTTTTAGGTTTAGCTATTCATAATTGCAAAATTTAATTAAAAAATATAAAATAAGTGATGGCATTCTGAAAGAACATTATATTGTGAAGAGATTGACACTTTGTTTGATCAAATCGGACAAAAATTACCGTAGTTATTATTTAAATAGTATAACAGTCGTGCTATATTTTTTATATATGTCATCTTATTAAACGAACTTTCAGTTCAAAAATTTTCAAAAGTTTTGATGGATCTTGATTGTTTATCGCAAAATGTGTCAATTTCACTTTTACACTACCAGAAGTCGGCTAATATTTGTGTTTTTTTCAAATATTCTTATTTCGCTTTTCACATTGTCCAACTTATGGTGGTCGCTCAAACGTGAAATTGACATATTTTGAGATAAACAATCAAGATCCATCAAAAATTCTAAAAATTTTATAAATAAAAGTTCATTTAAAAAAAAATATATATGAAAAATATAACTCGACTGTTAGACTCTTTAAATAATAACTACGGTAATTTTTCTCCG
The DNA here is from genome assembly GCA_930367235.1 of Sarcophaga rosellei. Lineage (NCBI taxonomy): Eukaryota > Metazoa > Arthropoda > Insecta > Diptera > Sarcophagidae > Sarcophaga > Sarcophaga rosellei. The sequence continues at coordinate 52,607,222 of OV884018.1, read as the reverse complement.
ATTTGATCAAACGAAGTGTCAATCTCTTCACAAGACAATGCACTTTTAGAATGTCATCACTTATTTTATATTCTTTAATTAAACGGACAAACTTGAAAAAATTAAAAAAATTCGTATTTGTCAAGTTTACCTCATCAAACCTCTTAGCATATTAAGTCAAATAATATATATATATATGTATACTTATAGTTTTAAAGGCCCATCCCTCTCCTTTCTAATAAGGTTTAAATTTTGGTCATCGGTGCAGAAATGTTTGTGTTATCAATAAATTTGTGCATAAAATCTAAAAAAACAGTTTTTGTCAAATAAAACAAGTTTGGAGGGTTCAAGAAATATGAAAAAAAAAATATTTTTGAGTTCTACTTAACAAAACTCATAACTTGCACTATGTCATTAGCTAAGTGTATTTAATTTTTTTTATTTTGTCGCATAGTGTAATTTTATGCAATCTTTTTGTTGAATACATTAATGTGTAAAGAAATATAATACGTTTGGAAGTATTTTTGCTATAGAACTATGTAAAGGGTGTTTTTATAGAGGTATAGAACTTTAAGTTGCAATAAAACAACGATGGATTATTCGATTGACATGAATTTTATTTATCCGAAAGATAATCTTGTGGCATTAATTTTAAATATGATTTCTGGCATATAACCGCCACGGCTGGCGCGGATGTAGTCCAATCTGGACGTCCAATTTTCGATGACTTTCCAACATTTGTGGCCGTATATCGGCAATAACACGGCTAATGATGTCTTCCAAATGGTCAAGCGTGTGTGGCTTTACCGCATAGACCAATGACTTTACCTAGCCCCACAGAAATTAGTCCAGCGGTGTTAAATCACAAGATTTTGGAGGCCAATTCGCAGGTCCAAAACGTGAAATTAGACGGTCACCAAACGTGTCTTTCAATAAATCTATTGTGGCACGAGCTGTGTGACATGTTGCGCCGTCTTGTTGAAACCACATCTCCTGGACATCATGGTTATTCAATTCAGGAATGAAAAAGTTAGTAATCATGGCTCTATACCGATCACAATTGACTGCAACGTTCTGGCCACCATCGTTTTTGAAAAAGTACGGACCAATGATTCCACCAGCCCATAAAGCGCACCAAACAGTCAGTTTTTCTGGATGTAATGGTGTTTCCATATACACTTGAGGATTACCTTCACTCCAAATGGGGCAGTTTTGTTTGTTGACGTAGCCATTCAACCAGGAGTGCGCTTCATCGCTAAACAAAATTCGCTTATGAAAAGAACCAATATTTTCAAAATAAATTTGCACTATTTGCAAGCGTTGTTCAGGCGTGAGTCTATTCATGATGAATTGCCAAACCAAATTGAGAATAAATCACTTGACAGCTGTTAAATCGGTCGCCATCTTGAAAAGTAATGCCAACTTAAAGTTCTATACCTCTATAAAAAACACCCTTTATAATATTCTTTTTAGTTAAAAAAAAATTAAAGAATTTAAAAGAAATTTTCTCAATCAATAGCTACTGTTCATTTTTCTTTTTAGTAGCAACTATAAAAGCTTATAATATGCACTTTAAAAGTTACCGGCAGAATGATCCTCCCTTTAGCTTAACGCTCACTTCTATCTTATTGGGTACTCATAATAATGAAAAACAATCTGCCCGTTAAAATTCTCCCTTTAGTAGTTAACGACAAGTTGTAATAATGGCCCTAAATGTGAAATTGTTATATTACAGTTATATAATACGGATTAGCATGAATTGTTATTATTTTTTAGTTCTAATTTGCAATGTGAATTAAATATTCTTACTTAATTGGTCAATACAACCCTTTAGTCAGGATCACGACCTACCTTCCGACACAACCTACAGTTGAAAGTCGAGTCCGAGTGGCAGATTTCCTTGGCAATTTTATTTTATTCCCAGATTATTTTCTATAAGACTGCTGAGAGAAAGTCGCTGAAAGAAATGTTTTTCATATTTCGGTTTGATCGCGATGTCTGAGTCAGGGATTGAACCATGGAACTCGTCTAGCAAGTCAACACACTACCTACTAATGCTTCAAATGCAAATTAAATTAAATTATATAAATGTAAAGTTGTATGTATATTTTTAAAATTTTTAGAGCAGATACATTTTTGTTCAAGCGGAATGCAAATGTCTGCTTTAAAAACGACGTAAATTAAATTATTTCAGGGAAAATGAATTACCTAAAAGCTCTGGTTTGTTGCATTTGAGTTGGGAAACTGTCTGATTTAATTTTTTTGACAACATTTTTTTATATTTGACATTAATTACATTACATTGAGACATTAAGAATTGTAAATTGCAGTCTCTCTTTGAAAAATCTGCATGTTTTTTTTTAATTTATGATTGTAAATATATAAATTTTAAAATATATGTATACTAACAAATAAAAACATTATGCGGTACAAGGAAATTAAAATCCGTTATTGGTATTACTTATTCTCTCTTTCTTACTATTTCCAATATTAATGGTTAAGTCTTTGTATATATGTTTCTATTTATTTAACCTATTCCTTTTTGGGCTTTCTAGGAATACATTTTTTTTATTTTTAATATTGAAGAGCTAATAATAAAACTATGCAGAAACTGAAATTATTAGTAACTAAAAAAATACTGTCAATATTACGCTGACTATTAGCTATACGGGATTTATTTTGTCGATTTTTTTCAAGTCTCCCCCCCCAGTTTGGTGAACATGGATAAAAAGTAATCTGTCAAATTTTCAAATCAATCGATTGTGATTAAGATTTAAAATTTAACTTTCTTCCCTCATAACTTCAAAAGTATTAATTCGACGAAAAAATGTTGTAAGAGGAAAATGTTTTCTGTAAAGTTTTAAACATTTTTCCCTTGACAACTTTTTTTTAATCCTCAACGTTGAGAAAATAAATTGGAAATAAATAAATAAACCAATCACAATCTAAGATTTTATAAACGTACGTGTTAGGTTAGGCTAGGTTAGAGGACGTGTACTTGTCAATTAAGACAAGTACAGTACCCGGAGGTCGAATTGACCCATTGTACAACGTCCTTAAAGAGGAAGGATAAGAGAGGGAATAGGATATTAAGGAGAGGAGATAGGAAAGGGAGATTGGGAAGCGGAGGGGTCACATAGACCCAACAAAGAAGGGAGAGCGCGACTACCCTGATGAAGCCCTGCGCCTCTCAACCAGCCTAAGCCACTAATGAATCTGTGGAGAGCCTTGATGTCGGCTCTCGACACAGAGTTCAAACTGTCAAAGAAGGGTTGGGCAGTTACAGAGGAGGTGTTCGTACGTGTTATTGTAATATCTTTTTAAATGCTTATGCTTTAATTTTACATGTAGAAAGTTACGATAAATTAAAAATTTAAACAGCAGTAATTAAAGCGTGTTAATTAATTCACTTTTTAGGAATACTGAAATACCGTTTGTCCATATCGCAAACGTACTGTTTCTGTCGTTCATCTTTCGTGAGAATCGAATTAAAATCTTAACTTAACAACCCCTGCTGTCTCATTTATATTTACATATATGGTCATAGATTCTAGTTAAAGTTATGCTATTAACCTCAATGATTTTAATTGCCAGCAAACCTTATTCATATAACGTAACGTAATTCATATAACGTAACTGTAAGGATTGCCCATTAGTTTTGGATGGAGTTGGAATCCATCAGAAAACTAGATCAACATTCCTTATTTTTGTGTGACAGTTGCGGCGGCTTTTCGCCAAAATGTTAGTCCCATTTTGGAATAAGGATATCTCTAGATGTTCCAAGTATATTGCTGAATCCCTTGAGCGGTAATGTAGTTAAAAAATAAATTTTTGCTTGTAGTACAACAATTATCGCCAAGTACAACGCATACTTGGTTTAGATAATGGCAATAGCAATGCAGCAACTATCTAAATTAAACTTTTTCTGCTCTAAAAATTATTTTTCGATTCCTCTGTCCACGGCATAAGGATTTGAACAAATCTCTCAATGTGTTTCTAGTTAATTGTGGCTAAGACGTTTTTTTCAATTTAATGTTCGGGTTGACATTTGAAACATAATGATAGAAATATAGTAGAAATGGTAGATCAAATATGATAAACGATTCTTAGCGAGTGTTTCCTTTTGGGATTTTCTTTCGGTGACACATTAATTCCACTGTGTGTGTTTAAAAGTCGAATCAAATTATTGAATATTTTGTTTACTGCATCCGTACGAATGTATTACTAAAAGCAGTAACAAGTTTTTAAATAACCAAATATTTATTATTAATAATTGCTATTGTTATGTTTAAGGCGAAGCTTCATATTTCGTTTGAAAGCTTTTCTGATTTGTATTCAAAAATTTCCAATTTAATTTTGAAATTTTCTTTAAGGGCCTATTTTGCCACAAGAATTACAGAAACAACTAATATTTTTGAGTTTAAGAAACCCAACAACGATAGGAACAGATTTGATAATGAGATGTTTTTAACCTATTGTATTATATAATAATCCATAATTAGCATCTACGTATGTATTCCTACAATTACTTCTTTATTTGGCGATGAATTATGTAAGAGAAAATTATATCATCTGCAAAGAAAAGATAAAATTCATTTAATTTTGTTCAATTGTTTTATATTTAAGTAATAATTTTATTTTTGTATAGTAAAAATGCAAGTTATTGTTACCGAACAATTTATACTTCATATTAGTCGTGATATTTATGTATAACCACCATTTACATTTTATGAAGAAAACATAATTTACATTTTAAAACACATTCGTCGCTCGGACTAATACGGTGTTCAGATATGCACCTTTATTGTGTAAATCGCAATAAATGCCATTTATGAACTCAATATTTCATATCAAGTTTCAATTAATTATTGCGCAATAAATACGCAAATTGTTATAATATTGAGTAAAACTTAAAATGTAGCACTGTCATAAGTATGTTCAGTGCGCATATTACAATTATCCGAACATTTTCTGTTAATATTTGACAACTTAAATGTCAACAAAGACAAAAAAACAACAAAACAAAATAAAATCAATGTTCTTGAAACAACCAGCTGTTTTGTTTACTAGCTGTCAAATGAGTATTGAATAAGCAGCTGAACTGCTTATATTGTCATGTCTAAACACTTGAAATATTGTACTCAATAAACCGAATATTGAGTCAGTACAAGTGCATATCTGAACATAGTATAATATTTCTATAAATATTGACGGTTTTATTTCCTTTTTGGCATAACGCATTTAGTAATGTATGCGTTTCTGTTGTATTAACAAAAATGCATGTTTTTTGATAACTACAGATACAGTGGCTCACAGTTTATTACGTGTGCCCATATCTCTAATAGCAATTTCGATAGCATTTTTTATGATGACTGATAAGAATAAATTTTTCGCATAAAAAAGTATGAATAAAATCATTCATGTGTCACATTCTAAAAAAAACAATCAAATTTTCCTATAGATAATTGAGTGCACGAAATAAACTGTTAGCTATTGCTTCAAAGCAGTTTTAGAATTCAAAAATGTTCAAAATTGTTGTAAACAATTCATTTTTTTTTTTTAATAATTTATAAGAATTTGTTGAGTTAATATGAAAACGATTTTCTTGCAGACTTACGATTATAATACAGTGTCACTGTTTGTTAGATATTCACATTTTCATTATACTCTTCAGGCGAGGCCTAAACAACCAATCAAAATGGCTATAGCACCGATTTCTTTTTTTTTTTTTGCAAATATTGGTAAATTCGTTTATGTTGAGTTCATTAATTAGTTTCAATTTTTTTCTTTGGCTTTTAAGCAACAAATATTTTTATTTGTTTATTTCTGTATTTCTTTTAACTAAGTTCTTTTTATTAATGTGTGTGTATGTGTACGCAAATTTATAAAAAAAAAAACTGAGAGTTTATTAATACAAAAAGAAAAGCTGTAATAAAAATAGATGTATGTATGTATATAATACCTGTTGCAAAAATTGAAAAACAAAAGAAAATAATTTTATAAATTTATTTACACATTATATACATATATAAAACATAAAATGAAATATACATATATTGATAATATTCTCATAACTGTCATATGCCCATCTGTTTGTTCTGATTCGATATTTTATCCCAGATTAATGGATCAACCATAACACCTGTAGCTAGTGCAAGCGGCAGCAGTGGTAACAAAGTAGTTGTTTCAGGTAGTCCCATCAATAATCTTCGCTCTGAGACTTATTCTTCAACAGATGATGCTGGTGCTGGCTCTAGTGGTAGTTGTGGCGGTGGTGTCAACGTTTTGAGCAGTTCTGCTACTGGAACCGGTGCTAATGTTGGAAAAGTATCATTTACGGAACAAGTATCTACATCGTCAATATCATTCGATAATGCCGGCGATACATACGCTGCTGGTATTTATATAGGTGAAACAGGTGCGAATCGAATAGCACTAATTACTTAAAAAAAATCAAATTTATCAAAATGTTTAGCAATTTCAATTACTGCCTCGTTATTAAACGTGAGTAGATTGCGTGGGTACATACAGGACCATGTACGCCTAAGCGTTATTGGCGTACCAATACACATACAATACATACATGCATACATACAACAAACAAATAGATAACAAGTTACAGTTAGCACAGAGTTTAAGACAAATTAAAACAACAAACTTCATTTCAGACTGCCAAAAGAGAGGCATTTCAGGCTTTAATAATAAACAAATAAAATACAGATTTTATTTCTCTATTTGAAGAAAACTTTAAAATTCAAAAAGTTAGTAGTTCTTATATATTAGTTATTTATTTATTTTTAATTTTCAGAAGAAATTTTTTATCATTTTATTATGGTGTATACAGTAATGTGAAAAATAGTAAAGATACAAATGTTATACGTTGTGTTTTGATGAGAAAGTCAGAAAAATTTTAAAATTGCTGATAAGTAACTGCAGTTGTTTTCAATTTATATATGTATATTGCAAAAGCAAATGTCATTACGTTTTTAAAGAAATTATTGTTTTTATTTTAAAACATACATACATACATAATTGGTCATTACAACCCTTTAGTCAGCGTTATGAACCTAGTTTCTCACACCACTTATGTTGTGTGTGTTAATTTTATGCATGAGTGGCGGGCGAGACCCACGATTTAAAGTCGACTCCGAATGACAGATTTTTGAGAACATTTCATGTCAATTTTATTTACTCAGAGTTTTTGCCAGAAATTGTGCTGAGAGGAAGTCACCGAAGAAATATTTTTTTTCATATTTTCGTTTTGATGTCTGAGCTGGGGTTTGAACCGTGGCCTTATATCTAATAAGCCAACATACTACCTAGTAGATTACAGCGAATATTAATATTAAAAAAATCCACCCTGTGGGAAAATTAAGTCTCGACCGAATTCAATATGCGAAAAACTTATCGACACTACGCCTAGACGTTGTCTAGTTGTTTTAAGCAATAATGGAACTTTTACAAAACAATAACCATTCTGGAACAGTATTAGAATTCGTATTTTAATTTTAATTTACTAACAAATAATTAACAAAAATCAATAATTTAATAAAAACACCTTTGCAGTGAGAATAACTGCAGTTACTTATTAGCAATTGTCATGCTATAAACACATTAAAAGTAAAGCAGCAAATACAGCAATCTCTCAAAAATAGAATAGATGCGTGTATATTAGACTTGTCGCTATATGGTCCATATTTCTTATTTATTTGAATGAAGAACCTCTTAAATTGTTCTCTTTATTAAAAAATGTAATCTGTGAAAATGTTTGGTATCGATATCTTAATCTTAACACGTGTCACATTAAGGTTCAATGATTATATGCATGTGTATAACATATTTTTTACATCAATATTCTTAAAGGAACTGTTTAATAAGGCCCAAAGAATAGGATAATGGACAACATACAAATTTTATCAGGAAGGGAAAAAGATAATTTTGAAATTCTTCAGCAATGTATAAAGTTTTTGACACAAATTGGCTTCGAAAGATTTTACCAACAACTCTTACAATAACATCTTATATTCATAAATTTGATGGCTTTAAAAATACGACGTATAAAATATAACACGAAAGAACGATAAAAAAATTAATGAACTGTATACTTCTTATTTGTTTTGCTTATGCTTTGCTGCTGCTGCTTTTCTTATAATTAATGCTCATGCAGCTTTCCTTAGGCTGCAACTACAAAATTGTTGTGCTTGCTGCGTTTATTGTGTTTATAGCTTAACTTTTTACTTATTTTCTTATTCAATCTCAATGTCATATTTATGCTGTTATTATTTTTTACATAATTGTATTTATTTGGTGTATTGAGAATGAAAACAAGATTTATGGATCACTTCCATATTATAAACAATATAACTTCGGCGTCTCATCTGCAGTTACAGAGGAGATGTTCGATAGTCTCCAACTCCTCCTCATCGCAACATGCCCTGCAATAGTCCGGCTGGGATCTGTTCCAGATCCCCGTCAGCGACCTAATCTCGCAGTGCCCTGTGATAAACCCGACAACTAACCTTAAGCTGGCCTTATCCAAGCCCAGCAGCCTACCTGTTCTCTTACTGTCCACAGCAGGCCATAGACATCTAGAGACAAAACAACCCGATCCGTTCCCCCAACGTCTTTGCTCTTCCTCCCCGACCCATCTATTGATGAGACCGTAGAGGTGGCAGACCGGGGGGTCAGGACCAACTATTAAATCGCTCCCAGAGAGCGAACCTAACCTAGCGAGGGCATCCGCCGTCTCATTGCCCAGTATTCCGCTATGACCCGGAACCCAGCAGAGACGGATACGGTCTAGTCCAAAGGACCTCAACGACTCCTTGCACTTGCGAACGAGCCGTGATTTGCACCAGACCGACTCAATGGCCCTAAGGGCAGCCTGACTGTCAACGAAGATCACGTAAGATTCCGAATCTGAAGCTGGGCCACCAGCTATGGCCTCAATAGCTTTCAAGATTGCGAAAATCTCCGCCTGGAAAACGCTGCAGTCATCGTTCAACCTAAAGTGGAGTTCAAGACCGAGTTCCCTACAGAAAACCCCAGCACCTGTACATCCACCTAACTTAGACCCATCTGTGAAGATGGGTATACCTCTCTGTCCCTGGAGTACCCCACCATTCCATTGTGCCCTTTCCGGTATAAGTATCCTTAAACCGGGCAGGAACATAGCCTCAGGCACAACATAATCGGTGGCTTTTTCCGAAAGTCGATATCTCCCGTCAGGAAAGATGACATTCAGAACTCTGGAGTGACCTGTCGAGCGCTGTTTCCAGCAGCCCGATTCCCTCAGACGAATGGCACAGCGCGCTGCACACCGCTTGACATATAAATCAAGCGGAGTCAGGCAGAGCATAGTGTCAAGAGCAGCCTGAGGGCAACTCTTCCTCACTCCAGTGATACTCAAGGAAACAATCCGCTGAACCTTATCCAAGATTTTCCGCTGAAAACTCTTATCTAAGGCACACCACCAAACAACGCAGCCATAGGTAATAACCGGTCTAACAATCGCCAGATATATCCAGCGAATGGCCCTAGGCGGAAGACCCCAGCTCTTACCTATGGAGTTCCTACACTGGTAGAAGGCATTCAGTCCCTTCTTCATTCTTTCCTCGGTGTTTCGTTTCCAGTTCAGCTTGCTGTCCAGGACAACACCCAAGTACTTGACCTCAGAAGACAACGGAAGCTCCCTACCAGCTAACCTCGGCAACCTGAAGGGTTCAACTTTGTACCTACGCGAGAACAGGACGAGGTCCGTCTTATCCGGATTTATACCCAGGCCACAGTTCGTAGCCCAAGAGGATAAAATTCCAAGAGCAGACTCCATCAGTTCCCCCAGCGTCGGTAGAAACTTTCCACCCACCAGAATAGCCACATCATCGGCATATGCCACAACCCTAAAGCCCCTACTCTCTAGAAGCCTCAGACCAACATTAGCAACCAGGAGCCACAAGAGAGGGGATAGGACACCCCCCTGCGGTGTACCCCTGGTCGCACGCTTTACGATAGAACATCCACCCAGATTCGATCGGATTAGTCTATTACCCAACATGTGGATGATAAACCGCACCAGAAAATCTGGGGCATGTATATCCCTCAGTGAATTCTCAATAGAAGAAGTGGTGACATTATTGAAGGCCCCCTCTATATCAAGGAAAGCCGACAGTGTGTACTCACCCCTAGCCAGATTCGTCTCAACAAAACCTGTCACATCATGAAGAGCGGTCTCAACCGACTTACCCTTAATGTAAGCATGTTGCGACCCACTCAACAGAGACCGGTCCATGTTTGACCTCAAATGTAGATCGATAAGTCTCTCCAAGGCTTTCAAAAGAAAGGATGAGAGGGATATCGGTCTATAATCCTTCGGGCCGATGTGACTGGGTTTACCAGCCTTTGGTATAAACACCACGAGCACATCTTTCCAACCATCAGGTATATCACACCGTCGGAGACAGTCTCTATACACGTCCACCAGACATTCGTGTAATATATCACCAGCACGCTGAAGCAGAGCCGGAAAGATACCATCCGGACCAGGCGACTTAAAGGGCTCAAAACTATTTATCGCCCATTTCACCTTGTCTCTGTTAATGATATCCTCCAAATCGGGCATCAAGCCAGCATCACAGAAGGGATCCGCTACCCCCGACGGATAGCTTTCTGGATCCACACAATTGGGAAAATGAGTACTCAGCAGAACCTCTAGGGTTTCTTTTCTCGAGGCTGTCCACGCGCCATCGTTCTTTTGGATGAAGCCTAGGATTTTGGGGTCCTTAGACAGCATCCTACGGAAACGAGCCACATCGGAAACATTCTCGATACTCGTGCAGAAACTCATCCAGGTGGTTCTCTTTGAGCGCTTTATTTCCCTTTTATACTCATTAAAACTGGCCTTATATGCAGACCAGTCAACTTCCCTGCCCGACTTTCTAGCCTTATTAAAGAGTTTCCTGGTACAACAGCGGAGTCTACGGAGTTCCGCATTCCACCAGACTGGCTGGTTCCTCTTACCCGGGTAAGTGAGAGGACAAGCATCTCTATAACAAGACAACAAAATATCCGTCAAAGACCCAACTCGATCATTGACGCTAGGAGTGGAACGACCCCTGAGGGTCTTAAGTTCCTCCTCCACAGCCATCTCATATCTGATCCAGTCGGTTCTTCTTGGATTTCTAAAAGGCTTGTTAAAGCCACCTGATAGATTAATACTGAAGGATATCAATTGGTGATCAGAGAAAGAACACTCATCTGAAACCCTCCAGTCCTCAATCATAGACCTGTCCATGTTAGAGAGCGTAATGTCAATTACAGTCTCCCTAACACGGTTTCTAAACGTTGGCGTGTTGCCAACGTTGCAAATGTTGAGCCTATTAAGAATAATAAAATTCAAAATCGACTCACCCCTAGTATTTATGTCAGCACTGCCCCATTGGGTGTGATGAGCATTAACTGCCCAGCCCTTGGTAGGTTGAGGCTGAGGACCTTTGGCAGGGCCTTCTTTGAGAGTTTGAACTCTGCGTCGAGAGCCGACATCAAGGCTCTCCACAGATTCATTAGTGGCTTAGGCTGGTTGAGGGGCGCTAGGGCTTCATCAGGATAGTCGCGCTCTCCCTTCTTTGTTGGGTCTATGTTACCCCTCCGCTTCCCATTCTCCCTTTCCTATCTCCTCTCCTTTATATCCTATTCCCTCTCGTATCCTTCCTCTTTAAGGACGTTGTACAATGGGTCAATTCGACCTCCGGGTACTGTACTTGTCTTAATTGACAAGTGCACGTCCTCTAACCTAACCTAACCTAACCTAACTTCGGCGTCGGCGTTTATAACTTCGGCGTCTATGTTGAACTCATATCACAATTTAGAATTCATTTTCTTTTCAGTCTTAACATTCTTAATATTTCGCACTGCTCAATACCTAGACGTTTAAAAAGCTCTTAACTAACCGATTTTACAAAACACTTGAAAACTCATAACATTTATAAGCATTTTTAAGGCTTGAAATCATTTTACATTAAGATCGTTTCAGAAATGCAAACAATACTTTTGGGTAATAATTTACATGTATTTGTTTTAATCTATAATTAATATGTACGATTATGTATACGGTGGATCATAGCTTATCTCTTGTGTTTAATTGTCTGTAGTAAATTTGACTCCAGTTGCTTATAATGAATTTATGAACGAATTTACTAAATATACATACATATATACATATTGTATATACATATACATATGTATATGTGTGTCGTGCAATGCAAATATTCTTCTTTAAAAAAAATTAACATTTTTTATTTGCTTGTAGTATATATTAGTAAAGTATATACCTTTCAAATATTTTTGTGTAAATAGGATGGCTCCAGGTTTTTTATCTGCTTATAGTATCTATTAGTAAAGTATATACATTTCAATAATTACACAGCCCAGCAAATTTGGACTTTTTTGTGCAAATAAGATCAGGTTTTCGAGAAAAAGGGGGTTGAAACCCCTAAAAATAGCGTTTTTGGCCATTTTTCATAACAATTTTCAAGTAAATCTGATTAATTTTTATAAACCTCGATCCAATATGGATCCCCCATTTTGAATTTTTTTAATCTGAATGAAGATCTGTAACCAGCGACCCCAAAAACCCCTAAGTAACAATTTTCAAGTAAATCTAATTAATTTTTAAGGACCTCCGTAATGTGTTTCTTTTTCTCTTGCACCCCTTGGCATAAACCCACCCTCTACTTTGAGGGTGCATGCAAACAATTTGGCTTTGGGCTCATTTTAAAGACCAAAGATCAATTTCTGACAATAGCGATGGTTCTAGCACGTCAGTTCTACAATTTTTCAAAAATGGCCAAAAACCTGACTTGATGGAAAGTTTTTGAACCCCGATTCGTGTTCAGCGCGCAAAATGCCTTCGGAAACTCCTGGAGCCATCTTATTTTAAAAACCCATGCAGGGCTGTGTTATTTAAATGTCAATATATTCTTAGAATTTTTTAATTTCACTTTTCATAACACGCTTCTAAATTCATATGGAATATAGAACAAATTAAATTTAAGAAGAATTAATTTGAAATGATATATTATGAAAGTAAAAATTATTTTTATATACTATACATACATATTTTTTAAGTTTTTATGTATGCCAGAAGTTAAGTTTGGAAATATTAATTAAAGGCACAAATGCTTGCAATTTTTAGGCTATACATAGCTGGTTTAAATTTTTTTTTGTTATATTGTAAATCTTACGGCAACCCTTTTTTATTAAACGGTTAAATACTTGTGGTGAATATTTCATTTTTGCCATCGGATATGACACAAAAAAAATTAAATAATAAATTACAAAACCTTTGCGAATTATAGGAAAAGCACAGTAAGAGAATATACTGTAACATGGATGCCACAAGAAAAAATAAAGACTGCTTCACGAAGTAATTGATAATTATAATTAATAACGAATAAATTCGAAATAAATAAATTAAGGCTTTTAAAGTATTGCCTGAGTAAAAAATATTATAAATGTACCAAAAAAAAAGTACCTTTAAAGTGAAAAAGTTCAGCCTGAAATGGGGAATAGCATCATTAGATTTTTATCTAATTGCCCACAAAAGTCCTACCTAAGTATGTTTATAAAGCAATTTAAATTATTGAAAACAAAACTGGATATCAGCAAATGGTGCATTTAACTGTTTAAAACGTACAAAATTTTAAATTCGTGTATTCATTAAACAATGGACCAGTTCAAAGGTTTTTAAAATAGACTGGGTGAACTACATAAAATCCTACATCCTACACTTTCACTTTGAATTCCCGAAAGCGGAAAATCGTAGCAATATTCAGTACAGCAGGCAAGTATATGCCACAAAACTTTTGTAAAAAATATCCATACATACATAAGTATGTGACATTAACAGTCGTGAGAACTGATGATATACAAGCAGATGTTTTGGAATTATTTTAGTATATGACTTCAGGTTTGAAGAAAAGGAATGGAAAAACATAACACAAATCTGACGTTCTTTAGCTTTCTTTTATTTGGCAACATATTTTAAACTGTAACCAAGTTGTTTAAAAGATTTTAGTTTGTGCAGTATTGAATAATTTCTAAATTTTCAAATAATTCACGGGGTTTGCTTAAGTCATTAAATACTGATGATTCGAGACTAAAAAGATACCTTCTTAAACATAGTTGCAAGTCGAATACAATTTTGGGAAAAAAGCGAAGAATAATAGCATAAATCACATCGATATTCTTTAAAAGGGAAAGGACAAATCGTTTATTGATTTCCATTTAGGTTTTCACATTTTATAAAAATAGATAATCACATTTTTCTGCTTTTTTTTTTATATATACATACATATATATTAATATAATTTTTACGTACTTATTGAGAATTAGTTTCTTATGTACCATTTAATGAATTGTTTATAATCGGTTTGATTTAAATTGGGTTTTATATTGTTACTGTATGATTTGTAGTGTTTCCATACAAAATATGAATTCCAGACGTTTTGCTTGAAACCATTATTGATGAATCAAAGAAGATATTGAAATGCAATACATTTTATGAACTATTAAAAATAAATTTAATATTGTTATTATTATAACATATATATGTACACACACATTTACATTTAGGTCCGTTTGCGAAAACTTACTTTTTTCATAATATTTTGTAATAAATTATTTAAAAAACGTAAGTAAATTTCTTAATTCTAATACATAATATAATATAATTACATCATATACTATATCACAAATACTACAATTACAAAAATACATACATATATTTAAATATTTTCAAATACACATGCATACGTATTTAAGCTAAATATGTACCAACAAAAACATATGAAAAAATGTGATTCATTAAAAATTTAAGACTTTAGTATGTCATATTAACGTATAACAAATTCATTCGATGTGTGTCCTACATCAATCAATCAGTTAGTTATGAAAGCTAAGTTTGTCGCATTTCACAAAGTTCAGCCAAAACTATTAAAAATTGGTGGCCTTACAATAAAGGAATATGTACATTTTTTGACAACCTAGTTAATGCATGGTTTCGTTAAATGATGGGAGTTTTTTAAAACAGTATTTAATTATTATTAAAAGAGTTAAGAAAAATTATTTAATTTGATCACACGTTTCTGATAGCCAAGGTGCATAGTCGTCTCCTATTTTTGTACGTTTTGTACTAAGATTCAATGTCCTTTTACATCTATTAAGTTTTTGGCGATGTATAATATAATACATAAGAAATATTCAAAAATTACAGTGGCCAAGCAAAAATGCCAAAATAACGCAACTTCGAAAAGCTAACAACGCACAGTGAAAATTAGTACCAATTGAGCTGCGACGCAACTTCGAAAAAACGCAAAACGAAACGACGCAAAGCGAGGAGCTCTGTGAAACTATTAAGGCATTCTTAAGGTTTGATTTCTTTTTTTTTCAAAACCATCCCTTCCACCGCCAAATGCAAGTCTTAGAATTAGCTGCCTGTTAGTTCTTTATTTGTCTTTAATTGGGAAATAAGGGGTGATTTTTTAAGAGCTTTAGGAAAATTTGAAAAAAAAACACATAAAATTCAGAAAAATGCATGAAATCTTTATTTGAATCGATAGTACGGTCCATATAATTTAATGTTTGAAGATTACTTCATGCAAATGTTGACCGCGACTGCGCCTCAAATGGTCCAATTTTGGCAAACTCTTTCCAACATTTCGGCCGATATCACACGAATAAATGCTTCAATGTTGTCTTCCAATGCGTCAATTATAGCGAGCTTGTCTGTATAGACATGAGCTTTAACATAGCCCCACAAAAAATAGTCTAAAGGCGTTAAATCGCACGATCTAGGCGGCCAATTGACCGGTCCCGAACGTGAAATAAAATGTTCACCGAACTCGCCTCTCAAAAGTCCATTGTTACGCGTGCTGTGTGGCATGTGGCACCGTCTTGTTGAAACCACATGTCTGCAAGTCAAGTTCTTGCATTTTGGGCAAAAAAAAGTTGGATATCATCTCACGGTAGCGCTCACCATTCACAGTTACGTTACGATTCGCAGCATCTTTGAAGAAGTACGGTCCAATGATGCCACCAGCCCATAAACCGCACCAAACTGTGACTTTTTCTGGATGCATTGGTAGCTTTTGCAATGCTTCTGGCTGATCTCCACTCCAAAATCGACAATTCTGCTTATTTACGTATCCCGAATAGCCGCTTCAGTGGGTCGATTAAACTGACCATAAAATGGAAGAAGCGCGCGATGAACTTTCTTAACAGAGCACGCATTTTGATAATAAAATTCAATGATTTGCAAGCGTTGTTCGTTTGTAAGACGATTCATGGTTAAACTGAAGATGTTTGACAGTGAAACAAAACACGAAACGTGCGTGAGCTGTTTAAACCAGTGTTGCCAAAAAGATAATAGCTAAAAAATCACTCTTTAGAAGAATCAGTACCCTCGAGCTTTCTCAGCCGTATATTTTTGCGTAATGAGAGCCGAAATATTTTTTAAATTTTAGTCAATTATTGTCATGACAAATTCAAGGAAACCTTAACTTGGAATCAATTTCTAGGAAAATTTTTTGTCACCCTAAAGTCCTTAATATCTGGAATTTACCTTCTGTCGGTGAATGCCCTCTTGAAACTAGAAGAAAACCCTGCCAGAAAACACTGTCATAAAGGTTTATAAAAACTTCGATAGTGCTTTTCTGTAATCAAAAATCTGGGACGTGAGTAAAGCGAAGATTTTTCAAAATTTTTGCAGTTTAGATGTTACCTGCTTTTAGGCAAACTCTTCTCAGTCGCACAAAAAATGATGTTTAATTTTAGAAATAGGGGTTGCTCGGTTTTTTATATTTCAAACAATCTTAACTTGAAAGCTCTGATCAATGAAACTATCTTTGATTGTCTTTGGATCTATGCACGCGTCTATTCTTTTATGAACGCTTTGTATATGTAAATCTACTCCCTCAATTGTATATGTAAAAACAAATTATACTTTTTTCGGTGGTTGGGCATAGGGGTTTCTTCGCTGTTCGGGGATCAACGAAGATCTGTTTTTCAAAGGCGGATTTTAACCTTTGTAATTTTAGTTATTGGAATAATTTTCGATATTTTTGGGTTTCTATCCGTTTCATCACTGTAATGTATCTGTCTATGTCGGACGGTCTAATGTTTCTATCCCTGGTGACATAAACAGTAATTTGGCAATAGAGAGCGGTGTAGTTTTGGGTTAGGCTTTTTTATACTTTAACATTTACGTTATTTTAGACTCTTTTATATTTTTTATACTTATTAGCTATTAAGTCATTCGCTAGTGAACGCCTAGAGCTCCATAAATTAGAATTATAAATTATCTCTTTGTGAAATAAATAAATTGAGATTAAATTGAAAAGGAAACCGAATATAATAAATCTGTAAATATAATAATATATTAAATTTTAAAATTATTGTGTAAAAACGAAGAAGTGTAACAAAACCATATATAAAACGAGATTGTTTTTTTTTTTGTGCATTAGAACTCTTATCAAATTTTTGCCTTCTATCGTGGTGGCCTTAAATTGTGGATTTCAACACATTATAATTTTATGCCACCTGTAAACAGTCTACGGTCTAGTTTCCAGATGTACACATTTCATTGTGTATTCCACTTTTAGTATTAATTGTTAAATAAAGCAGATCTTGATGAGGCAGATGGTGAAGACGATGTTTTTCTACTCACAAAGAAAGTTTAGGACAGACTTGGAACAGGCCTGCTCATCACACTTGTTCAGGTTGGGCGTACTGGAACTTAAGCTTATTATTCGAAGCAGCTATCGTACTTATTTTTAAAATTTTGTTACCTTTAAAGGGACAAAAAATTATAACTAAATACGAAAAATGGAAGAATGTATACATATTTTATTTAAAATTTATATAAAATTTAATTTTCTTAATTTAAGTTTAAACGTATGATACTTAAATTAATATATTATTTTCATAGTTTTATTTACAAAAATGAAACGACATTTAAAAACCCTTGCCCCGCACACTCTAAGAATCCATAGCAAGCTTATGTTAAATTCCAAATATTATTGTTTTTAATACTCTTTTTTTTAACGAAGCAAGAAATTGGGGGATGATACGTTTGATATCTGGATATCTTGTTTGATGTCAACGATCTCTCAGTTTTCGTTTTCTTTTTTGCTACTATGTTCCTACGTTAGCGAGCTGTTCTTCTGATTTATTCTACTAGTTACAACTGAATATATTTTCAATCGGTAAGGGCAATTCACTAACACTGATGGTTTTAGATTTAATATAGTACCTTCCCTAATTACTGAATAATTACAGACAGATAAGCTGCAGGAATCTTTTCCAAAATAAAATATCTATTAAATCCGGAATTTTATTTGTATGTCGGTTTGCCAGTTGAAATCGTACTACAGCGTGTACACTACAAGACTTTATACAACTTGAGTCCTTCTTTCGTGGTGAGTCTAAAACCCCAAACTACATGTTTAGCGTTAAGAGCGGGGCCAACCTCGAAAACAATGAGAGATGAAGAAACGTAAAACATTTATCATCCGTACATGATATTTATCATCCAAGTGATTTTGAATAGTATTTTCATTTAAAATACCGTTGCTGCCTGTTGCACCACTATTAGAGTGTATTTTACGGTAATGATTGTAATTTCTTAAGATTATTTAGCAAAGTGTGTCTCAGCGATTAATGTAATATCGATATTCTCGGCATGAATAATTATTTTTAGTAATTAATTAATGCCTGGCTAATTTGTTTGCATTTCATAAGACGATTTTAGGATTTTTTTTAGTCGTAGTTCTTAACATTTCTTCTTGTTTGTCTAGTTGTGATAACATGATTCAGATTGCTGGAGAGTTAAGTTGGAAAATATTTCACACAAGTACTTTTATTGCTAAAGCAAAACTCAGATCTTTATTGGTTTTTCTTTATTAGCTTTTTATTTGATACTAAACAACAATATACAAATACAATAATAATCAGCTTTATATCTGCTGCCGTAATAAATGGTCAAAAGTCAATATTTAAATAAATTAATGTTTAAATAAATTAAAAAATAATATATTATATGTTATTGTATTACATATTTATTCTCTTTTGTTCACTTAAATGCTATCACAAAACAGGGCCCTCATCTTCTGACTTCGTTTATTTACAGCTGTCGTAGATCCTAGAATACTACGTCCATCTGTAAAAACATCATCTGTAAACACGGGTTGTGGATAGAGACATTTTGCTCACTGAGTTCTAATCTCTTTAAAGAGATAGAACTTATTAATTTCCCTATGATTTTCGCTGTTCATATTATCTGCTCTGCAGGCAAGCATCAAGGGATATCCCAAATAGATTTAAGTTTCCTCCACACTTCTTCTCAAACTTTTTCAGTTTTATTGTATTGCGACGTTTATAAAGTTTATTAACATTTGCAAATAAAATATTGTGTTGCATTTCAATTAAGGTTCGAAAAAATACTCATTTATTTAAATAATTCAGATTGGTTAACAACAACCGCCAAAAACTGACAAATTACTTAATAATTTCTAAACATAATGTGCAATCTGCATTAAAGAAGATCCAAGTTTAACAACGCAAACGCTTGTAATTTAAAGTATCGTTCGAAATTATTTGGGAACTTCATCTCTTTACTAAGTTATCATGTGCTGCAACGAAATGTTTATTGACTAAGTAAACTAAAAGAATTAGAACATTATGTACACCAAATGTAGATACCATAAATGTAGTCAATTTTATATGAAAAAATTGTATCGTATTGTAAAAAAAAGATGTGCAATCGTATATTTGTATAGTACGTAGTAACATAACAACACAATGAAAAGTATTGCACAACGCATCCAGCTGTATTTTCGTTATAGTATGTATTAATTGTCACTTATTTTTCTATTGACGGTTTTTTTTTGCTAATTCCCTATGAAATTATTTAATTAATTAAAGAAATCGTTAATTTCCAATTGCTTCATATTTATAATGCTAATGTAAAGATGTTGCAATGGAACCAAAATATCTCTTTTGTTTTATGTTAACGAAATTTACCATCTCTTAATGTCAGACCATAAAAGTTATGTATGTTATCTGTATAAGTGTTAAATGTGCGGCCAAAGAAATCGAATTTCTCACTAAATTATTTAAAAATGATATTTACAACGATATACATATATTTTAATGTTATAAACCATTATCAATCAGGAAAACTTAATTGTACTGTATTAATCAATTAATTGTATCACTAAAATAATACTATAATAAGTTAAAATAATCAGCATTTTATTGTCATTAGTTCACTGAACCGATCTCCATCACATTTTTAGTAGCAGCATTTAAACAACAGTCAACCCCAAACATATACGCACTCATATATACAGAATTTCACAACACTTACTAAAACACAATTAATATTTCTATCAATTTATCAGATATATTTACTATATATTGCATCTACATTAATATTTAAAGTATTATCACGATTCATGCTAATTCGATTCATAAAAATAAACAAATACTAGATATGTTAAAAACAAAACGACATGTACATACCAACTTATCTCTCATATAGTATTTATTATTTAATTAACAATCCTATTATGGTAATTGCAGACAAAGTGGATGGATCATTTTCCAGATCGAGATCTTCATCTATGTCCAGTATAGACATGTCTTCCGCAGAATCAGTTACGTGTTTATCTTTTATTGAATCTTTTACTAAGAAAAACGGTAAGTCAGTTTTATTAAGTTTAAGAAATATTTATTAATTTTGTTATCGAATTTCAGACATTATGTCATTAGTACCCACTTTATGGATTGGTACTAGTTTTGGATCAATACTTACACTGGTGGTTAGCATGCCTGAACGAGAAGTTCGTAAATCTCAACCAGTTTTGATTACAATAAATGGTATGAAATAGCATAGCATAAGTATAAACATATTCAACTATTCCTTGCGCTTATATTACGTATATATATTTTTTAATAGATAACGCAGAGAGCTAAACTTTTATTATTTATTACATTACATACGGCAAACTTAATAGACTGTATTATAGTCTTTGACCCTACGTAAAAACTTTTAAAGTAATTGATTTAATACTACAGAAAAAAAAACTTTGACATGACTCGTCACTTGTCAGAAAGTTTGTTTCAAGAAGCACTTGAACTTGTTATGGTTGAATGCAAATTGGAGTCCAGAAACGGAACGTAATAGAACGATTTTTTTTTGTTCAATCTTTATGTATTTATTGAATCTTCATTGGCTTAATAGGCACTAAAATCTTAAACTATATACAATTAAATAAATCTAACCAGTGTTAGATAAATTAATTTAATTTAAAATAGTTTTATATTCTCCAAACAGCATTCCCTATTTCCGCCTATGAATAAGACCGAAGGTGTCCTATCTTCTTAGTCACCGATATCCACTATTATTTTGCATATAAGGACCTGATCTAAATTTAAATTCTAGATATATCATGAGGGTAGAAGTTATCATGCGTAGAATTTTATTCTGCGATCTTAATTTTTGTCCAAATTGGAATCTGAGAGTGTACCATACTACTGAATTTCATAGCACCATATCAATTTCAATATAGAATTATAAAGGAGAAGTTTGCAGTCCAAACTTACAAATGAACTTCTGAAAATTAGCCAATTTATTGTGTGTGAAGATAAATTCGAATTTAAAAATCCAGGACGCAATCCATATCCATTTTAGCAGCGCCACATTTAACATTATCTTAACAGAATAACATTTGTCCTTAACAGAGCACTGTTAGCTGCTTAACAGTATCCATCTGAACAAGCCCACTTGTTTAGAAGCTAATTTTAGGACATACTAGGTCTGTGAGTACCATATAATACTCAAATTAAGGTTCCAAGGCCTCTTAATATAATCAGCAATAAAGTCACATACAGTGAGCACCAAAAGTGAGTAAACACCACTGTTATAATTCATTTTCTTAGGATAGCGAGAAAAGTAAGTCGAATAAATTTCCAAAAATAAAAACGTTTATTTATTACTTATAATAGCGGTTTTCACTCTTGGTAATAAAGTATCCTTGTAGGCTTGGTAAGTATGGTAGGTATAGTATAAATAATACATTTACATCAAAATATACAACGCTCTATTAAATTTACCATGAAAAAAGGTCTAGTATATAAGCTTGGTAAATATAAAACTAAACAGCTGATCGTCTGTCGGCCAAAATAAATTAGTTTTGATTTTTTTTTAGAAATTGTGCGCAAAATATTAAAAAACAAATGAGAAATGAACAATAATCAGCTGTTTAAATAAGTTTATCATGTTATATTTCTTATACCATGTAATTTT
This sequence comes from Sarcophaga rosellei, assembly GCA_930367235.1. NCBI lineage: Eukaryota > Metazoa > Arthropoda > Insecta > Diptera > Sarcophagidae > Sarcophaga > Sarcophaga rosellei. The sequence continues at coordinate 52,584,883 of OV884018.1, read as the reverse complement.
ACAATAGACGAAAAAAGGTGCTCGCGTTTTGTTGTCAAAAGTATGAGTAAATATAATAGAGTAGTAAATATACAACAAAGAGTGAAAACCGCTAATATGTTAAAACAAAAACAACAATTCATGATAGAGGAACTTTTTTTATACTTAAGAACATAATAAAAAATTTAAAATTATAGTGGGTGTTGACTCACTTATGGCGCTCACTGTACAAAGTGATATGGTATTGCGAAAATTGTCAAGGGATCTTCTTCCGAACAGTGGTAGTGGGATAGCTGGAATAATTTTGAGATTCGAGAAAATTAATTTTGAAAAAATCGGTTTTAGTGACTGTCCGTCGGTTTAATATATTATTCTGGAGAAAGACTTTTTATTTATTTCATCCTCTCGCAAATTTCACTTTACGAAGAGCTAGCACGGCTCCACAGAACAGTAATTATAATGCAAATGGTGTCTTCTATATTGCGAATTATCCTGAAATATCATCGTATGCTGACTCTGCGAAACCAAGTTCCGTTCCAAAGAAAAATAGAAATTATTTCTGGGGGAGGCCTTTTTTTATTTATAATTTCCTCATGTAAAAATTTGTAGCGGTAAACACATGAATACTTGTTCCCGACTAAATAAAATATCTTTCTAAAAATTAAAACATTTTCATAAAATAAGAATATTATACTTGGATTCATTGTGTCGCCTAAAGAAAATTTCCAATATGGTAAAAGTTTAGTAATTTGAAAACATATTTGGAAATTTTAATTAAAATTTATTTTGAAATATCGCCATTGTATTTTACAATATGAGTAATAAAAATAATGAAATAAATATGATTTATTTATAGGAGGTCCCATTTTACGTCTTAAAGGTTCAATAACGTCAATGTCGTTTTTGGATGCATTTGGTACAATTATACCATTTTCATACGAGCTATGGCGAGATGATAGTAGAGATGCCAAAAAGGATCGTAAGTTTTCTGATTTTCTTTCACACAATTCACACGACTTTGTATCGTGTAAGTTGTATTGAATATACTTTTTGTGCTATGCTGTATTGTGCATTTCGTATTCCAAACGTCAAAAAACGATAAGAAGAAGACCAGTATTCATAATTTGATTTTCAAGCAACAAAATAAAAAATATTACGGAAAAAAGTAAATTAATTAATTATCTGTGCAAACAATTATAATTTTGAAATGTTAATTGTTGACTGAAGTTGAATAGAAAATATTTTGTATTTTTATTCTTCTTCTTGATTACTGGCATTTACATAAACTGGTAGCACGAAACCAATACAACTTCCAAACACATATGAAAAAAATGTGTATAAATGTATCGGATTTTTATATGAAAACTATCAACAACAAGCATACAACAATACAATGAATCAACGATACAAGGGCTTGTGTGAATTGCCCAACTATATACATATATGTATGTATACATATGTATGTATATACATCAGTATTATTTTATATGAAAACTATCAACAACAAGCATACAACAATACAATGAATCAACGATACAAGGGCTTGTGTGAATTGCCCAACTATATACATATGTTTGTATATACATCAGTATATTATTTAAGTAACATTCTGTGCATTTATAATAATATTTATGACTATTTTTATTATAAGGTACACCCACAAAAAGTAGTAATCGAACGAGTCCTACATTTACACCAACAACTGCCAATACAATATCTAACACATCTGGTGGTAATGTGAGTAGTAGTGCTAGCAGCAGTGCTATTAGTGGAAGCGTTAGCACTGGTCTTGACGCAATAGCGGACAGGCAATATGTTATTATTGCAAGTGAGAAACAGACAAAGGTATATGACATTGCAAATCAATGTTGTATTAATCGCATTCAATTATCTGAAATGGATTATGCAGTTAAAGCAGAAACTGTCATTATGAAAGGTATAGCATAATCAAGTTTCTTTATCATATCATAACCAGCATACACATGATACATACATACACAAGAAAACTACATATGTTGTCATTGTTTATATTATTTATAAAGGCATATGGTTGGTGTGTTAGTCACGGAACATGACAATATTACCCTAATTGAATTTTATTTTTTAATTCATAAATATTACATTTTATTATAATACATAATATATTTATTATAGCAAGACGTAGAAGTAACAAGTTTGAAAATTATATAATAATATTCTTAAAAATAATTACTTAAGTATAGGATTAAATTAAAAATATGATTAATTCGTTTACGGTAATTTATGCTGGATGTATATAGGAGGACGGCATTTTAAAACATTTCAAAAGACATATTAGGTGTCTTCGGGGTAAACTTCGGTAAAATGAGAGTGAAACAAAAAATGTTCTCACAAAATGATAAATTTACCAGAAATACCACGAACGCGGAAAACCAATTTAGTGTCCAAAATTAAATGGCAATAAACACAAAAGCAAAACAGCTCAGCACTGTTTAATAATTTATTAAAAACACTTGACTGCATATCGAATTAATAATATGGAAAAGTTTAAAAAATAAATAATATAAAATACTGGAATCCGAATCCATTCATTGCATCCATTTTTATATATTTAATAAAAAAAATACAATTACAAATGAACTTCAAAACAAAATGTTGTTTTCGAAAATAATAAGAGCTGTTAAAAAGCGCTGCACTTCTAATCCTTTGACAAAATTTTAAGAATAAAATATGTTACATTTTTAGGGTAACATTATTAAGAAGGATAACATATCGAGCCATATTCGCCAAATTGATGTAACCCTCACCATAATCAATTTTCGTTTTTTATCGAAATCGATCATTTGTATCATCTGCAAGAGTTTTCATGGCTGTAGATTTAATCGCCAAATTGATGTAACCCTCACCATAATCGATTTTCGTTTTTTTTTATCAAACTCGATAATTTGTATCATCTGCAAAATTTTCATGGCTGTAGATTTAACCGTCATGATTTTATAACAAAAACAATTTTAATGTAACTGCATATAGTGAGTTTGTTTACATTTTTTGTGAGTGTGTGTGGGTTTCATTAAAATTCTTTTTTAAATGTACACTAAACAAAGTGAAACAGCAAGCAAAAAAAAAAACAATTATTGGAGGCTTCCATTTCAATTTAAGCTTCCATTTACTTAAAAAAGATAAATGTGTAGTATGCGAAAATTACAATAACTTGAACACTGAATCCAAAAGGCAATTGGAATAATCAGAAGAGTATCAAGTGTACGTAAAGGACAAAGAAAAATGCAAGGAAATATGTTTAGAGGACCAAAAGCTATATAAAGAGAATTCAGCTTAATTATGTACTAGTTACAACATGCAAAAGGTCTTAAGTATTCCACATGGAAAAAGTGTGACCTTGTTCTATTCTAGAAAATATTCATTTTACAATGAAAGTTTTTATGAAGTACATACATACATACACAATTGGCCATTACAACCCTTCAGCCAGGATTACGGCCTAGCTTCTCAACACCACTCATGTTGTGTGCGTTAATTTTATACATGAGTGGCGGGACCTACAGTTTAAAACCGACTCCGAACGACAGGGTTTTTGAGAAGCTTTTCATGGCAATTTTTACTCTCAGAGTTTTTGCCAGAAATCTGCTGAGTGGAAGTCGCCGAAGAAATATTTTCGTTTTGATGTCTGACCTGGGATTCGAACTCGGGCCTTCCGTCTAATAAGCCAACACACTACCTACTAGACCACGGCGACTTTTATGAAGTACGTTATTTTATTTTTGTTTTATGTTATATATTCGAAAAAGTACCTATATAGATTTTTATTTAAAGACAGAAATGTAATTTAATTTTAACGAAAAAGTTAAGCAAATTCAATAAAACAAGAACAGGAAGCCGCTTTCTTAAAATAAATTTTTGTGTTAACCCACACATTTTTTACTGGTAGGTTGCCAGCAGAACTGCGAAAAAAATTTAACCCACAAAAAAAATTATTAAAATTAAATATATCATACAAAACAATATCTACATTCGAGATTTCAAAGTAATAGCTTTATTAAAACTGAATTTATTAAAAAAAAACCTTCTCCTGTATATTTCTAATTACATCTTTTTGACGAATATGGCTCGATATAAGCTAACAAAATTAAATTTTTTTTGTAGAAAGGAACGAAGAAGTAAGTGGCAGAATAAAGGCCATATGAAAATTAAATCAATTATTTTTTCGATTTTGATATTTTTTAAATGAAAACGAAATTGAAACTGAAACTGCTTGTTTAGATTAATTGATAATTGCCTTTCTATATTAGCAAAACTCGCGGCGATAATGTTGTAAAATTACATAAAAAGAACAAAATTTTTTAAATTATTCTTTACTTTAATCACTTTTCCCTATGTCTATAAATTATAAAATACTATGTAAAAACACATTGCATCTCTATGTAAATATAAATACGTTTTCATTATTTATTATTATATTATTAAAGTAATTAAAAAATAAACTAATTTAATAAATTTTGTTTGTTTTGTAGGAGGTACATGCCTAGCAACCTATCTTTCAAATGGCCATTTAATGGTTCATAGTCTTCCTAGTCTAAAATTGTTATTGGATGCAGAGTTCTTACCAATTATGAATTTAAGGTAACTATTCCATTTCACACGTTATTGTATATAATGAGTAATTTTTTATTTTTGGATTTACATATAGAAATATATTTAGTATTATACATATATTTGATTAAATAAGGGCAGAAGAAGAATTATAAACTAGGAATCATATTTTTAGTACAGGTCAATGATCCATAATGAAAAATAAATAAATATTAAAGCTGTTTCCTAATGCAAAATAATAAAATTTTTAAATATTTATTTTTCATTTAAAATTCATTAAAAGTAAATTAATAAGCAGTAAGCGGAACTGGGCTGGCTTGTTCTATAAAATTAGAAGAATTTAATAAAGATACGTAGTTATTAAGTGAAATAAATTCTACTCTCTACTTAACTTGATCTGCCGTTCAGAGGTTTAGCCCAAACATGTTTGTGTTACTAATAATTTGAATTTAATTCGGGGGTTGTTTTCGAATCTCGAACTGTCTAATCTTAAGACTTTGAAGATATAAAGTGGCAAATTTTTCTAGATTCCCAGACTTCTATCTTTTAAGGCGATAATAAATATTGTTACGAAAGTGGAAATGGTGTTATAAAAAGCTACAAAAACAAAACAATGGACTTGTTTACATGATCAAAGAATAAACAAGAATCTAGGAACAACATCAGCATAAAAAAAGTAAATAAACAGGCAACAACAACACTGCAAGGACAAACATAAACAAAATACACAAACAACATGTTTACATTTATAAAGATTTTGCGAAAGCCACTCTCTCATTCGAAAGTATTCATCAGACTATTTACCTAACGATAGAAAAGGCAAGACAAAGCAGGCAACGGGATCAGATAGAATTCAGTCAGTCTTGTGTGAAGACACGTTGCTTGTGAAGAGAATAATTGTGGTTTAAGATCTCTGTTATAAAGATCTATTGAACAATTGTTATTGTGTACGCGGAAGAGTGTAAATAATGATAACAATTAAAGTAAATTGTTGTTGTTTAAATCAATTCGTGAAAGGTGGCACACAGAATTGTACAAACAATAAAGAATTTATTTAAAACTAAACACAAATTTATTTGTTTGTATTTGCAATCTACGAACTCATATTATATAGAAATATACAATATTATTTATTTTTAATATAAACTATTTAGAAAAGTATTACTTTAGAAAATATTAGTTAATTTCTTTCGTTTTTTTTAATAATTTAGTTTTCAAACCAAATGCAAACAGGGAATTGTGGATCCAATGCTTTCGATATGGGGTCAACAAATCATTGTTCATGAAGACATAACACAGTAAGTACATTGTTATTAATTTTTGCTTCAATATAATTTTTTATATTAAAATTTGTTTCTTTCAATTTTCAGACTATCCAAAATATTTTGCTTTAGTAATAAAGGTCATGGTTTGTACATGGCATCACCCACCGAAATACAAAAGTTTACAATATCGTCAGAGTTTTGGTAAGTAAAATTTTTATTGAATTGCTCGTAGTTCTTTGGTGGTTCATGACTTCCGCTCTGAAATGAAAATTCTGTTTAAGCAACTTATGACCTACCCCAACATCTTCGGCCAGATGAAGGGTAAAGTCTGGTGAAATGAGAGTGAAAAAAAAATTTCGAAAAAAAGATAACTTGACAAAATTTTAATTAAAAATTCTATTCACAATGAAATACTAGGTTATGCTAAGTTAAATTGGAATGTATTCTTATATTGACTACAAATTGTGTCACTTATCTACAATTTCTCTCTGATACTTCTCAACCATCCTGATAGTTCTATGAAATACAACTAATTCTAATTGCCTACAAATTCTTAGTTTTAGGTTCCCAAGTGTCGAACAATGTTATTTGATCCACTCTTTTACTACATTCAGGCATGCACTTTCGCAATAAACGACATTATTGAGCTCAATATTTCGTATAAAGTTTCAATTAATTATTGCGCAATAAATACACAAATTGTTATGATATTGAGTAAAACTTAAAATACAGCACTGTCATAAGTACGTTCAGTGCGCATATTACAATTATCCGAAAATTACCTGTTGATATTTGACAACTTAAATGTCAACAAAGACAAACAAAAAAACAACAAAACAAAAACAATGTTGTTGAAACAACCAGCTGTTTTTTTTTACCAGCTGTCACATGAATATTGAATAAGCAGCTGAACTGTGTATATTGTTATGTCTGAACACTTAAAATATTGTACTCAAATAACCGAATATTTACTCAATAAAAGGCATGTCTGAACATAGTATTAGTCCTTGTCATTACATCTTCTGTGGAAGTGCTTTTGAGATATTAATAGCCAGGAACTAGTGACCAGTCATGACATCTATGACTTTCTTAAAATTGATTCTTGTTAGGTCGTTGTACAAGTCGCTTGATTTTACTATTTGCCTTTTGCAAATGAATAAAATTTATTTGTTTTGTTTATTCATTTGAATTAAATTTAAATATCTTTTTTACTACTAATCCATAATCCTTGCACCACTTATATACATAGTAATCTCAGTGTTGATTCTGAAATTAGTAAATTTCGATATTTGCCTGTCGTTGCTACTCCAACGATAATTATGCATTACACATAAGTAAATAAATACTACAATTATGCATACATTTGTGTAGAAAGTTGAGATACAATAGCAAACGTTGAACGAGTAATGGTTATGATTCTTCCGAACAGCTCTTATGAATGCTCCTGTCAAAGCAGCAGTAACATAAGCCTGGACATCTTATCGTGATTAATAATCGTCTAAATAGTCTTTTACGATCTTGTCTGCGATCTTGGTTGAAGATTTCTTTTCTGTTTAGTACGTTTAGAAACTGTACTTGGTGGTAGCCGCTTAGGCTAACGACCCTCTATGGCAGAAAAGGTACCAACAATTGCTCCAGCCTATTAGAAAAAGATTTTCTTTTGCTCTGTGAACTCTTCGACAGATTTATCATCTAAACGATTTCATATTCCTACCATAGGCTGAGTGTTCTCAGAGATTGAGTATAATTGGACCAAGTACCTAGTATTGTTTCGCTCGCGAACCGTACCCCAATTATAACACTCACCGTAAATCTGTCTGAAGTTGCCATATTTAAAATAATATATAATATGACAAGTTCTAACATAAACTTAACTTTAAAAGTTAGCGGCAGGGTGAGCCTCCGTTTAGCTTAACGCTCACTTCTAACCCATTGGGTACTCATAAGAATGAAAAACAATTCATCTGCCCATTAAAATCCTCCCTTTAGTTAACAGCAAGTAATGTAATAATGACCCTAAGTTGTAATAACGAAAAAAAGTTAAAGGTAACTTTAAAGTCCACTTTAGCTAAAGTTACCTTTTACTAAACCCAACTTTAAGGGCAAGTTGTAATAATGGCCCTTAAAGTAATATTCTCGGACAAATAACAAAAGTTTTCAAATTTTCTAAAATTCTGTTTTTCAGTCAATTTATATTAGAGATGATGGGCAATCTTTATACGGTTCAGGAGATGCCAGAACAACCCAAAGAGAGTTTTTTTAAAGGTTTATTTGGCGGCGGTGCGAAAAGTTTGGATAGAGAAGAGTTATGTGAGTTGAATTTTTTAAAATTTTCCTAAATTATTATTGTATATCTAAAATTGTGTATTTTATCTATTTTTGTAAGTTGGAGAACAAAGTGGGAAAGCAAATCGTTCTATTGCTAAGCATATTCCGGGCCCTACAATTGATCAGCTAAATCAAAGAGCTTCTACAGCTGCATCGGAAATCAGTCGTGCCCATCAGTTGGCAATGGAACGTGGTGAAAAGTTGAACATGTTAGAAGAGCGAGCCGAACGCATGGCGAATCAAGCTCAAGATTTTAGCGGAACTGCGCATAATTTAATGCTTAAATACAAGGATAAAAAGTGGTATCAGTTGTAAAATATTTATTATAGGAGCCAATTCTACAACCACAGTTATTGTAATATTGCTTTTATAAAAACAAAAAACCAAAAATAACAACAGACATTTCTACTACATTGAAAAAGAGTACACTTATTTAATTTCTGTTTTCAAGTCGTCATGTTATTTATATAAAAAAAATAAAAAAAACTGAAAATAAAATGATAAAACATTAAACGTAAAGTATGTAATAATTATAAAAAATGTTTTTATTAAAATATAGACCAATAAAACGTGTTAAAGATTTACAATACTTGCCTTTTAATACAATATTTAAAAGTACAAGAGTCGAATTCAATAAATATATTCTCTGATAAAACATTCATTCACTGATTTTACTTCTTTTGTGTGATACACCAAATATATATGTATATACATATAAAGGGTGGGCCATTTAAAAGTTTAAATTTGCCAAATAATTTTTTTTTTTTGCTGTTAAGTACAATTGTACTGGTTAGAAACGGAATATTATTTCGTTCATATGGCTGCCGCGGCTGGCCTCACAATACCTCATTCGATCGTACCAATTTTTCGTGCACTTTTTCGAGTGTATGGGGTCCTATCTCGGTTATAACAACGAATGTTGACAGCTTCTTCTTGGTGGCCAATTGACGCCGCCATTTTGGCTAATTAAACGGCCATCAAAAGTTTGACGAAATAAATCGATTGTGGTATCCAAACATCGTTAATATAAATGCCACGAAGAGCGGATACAAAAAAATTGGTTATCATGGTGCGATAGGTGTCTCCATTGACCGTAATGGTTGCGCCATCCTCATTTTTAAAGAAATATGGGCTAATGATACCTCCGCTCCACAACTCACGCCAAGCAGTCACTCGTAATGGGTGCATGGCTTCTGTAAGACCACGTGTGGGTTTCTGAGCCCCAAACACGGCAATTTTGTTTGCCAACGTACATACCAATATGAAAATGAGTTTCGTTCGACAAGATGACTTTTTTTTTGGCAAAATCGTGCAGTTTCTCGTTGGCCCATCTAACGAAGTGAAAACGAAGCGGATAGTCATGCGGCTCCAAATCTTGAACCAATTGAACTTTGTAAGGCGTCAGGCCTAGATCTTTTTCCAAAGTTCTACATAAGCTGGTGCGTGAAATGAATGATGAATTCTCATGCACACTCTCAGTCATAGCTGCGATATTTTCAAGTGTACGCACTGTACGAGCACGCTCATGACTTGGTACATCAACTATGAAACAACGGATTTTAGCAGAAAACTTGCGTATACCGGACAATGTTGGTGTCTCCCTGCGACCAAATTTTGTGTTGGAAATAAATTTCCAATAAATCCCAAAATTGCTCAAGCGTAAAGCCCTGATTAAAGAAGCGTTCACGTAACGTAACATAAGGTACTATCATTTTTAGCATATGAAGAGCAATGTAAATGCTTACCAAAGCGTACTCTCTCGTTAACAAAACGGAACGATCTAACATTTTTACGTGACATTTGAACATGTGCGAGAGCAGACTCCTTTAATTTCCCAAGCATCGACAAAAATGTTCCACCTACCAGAATAACCACATCATCGGCGTATGTCACAACCTTAAAGCCTCCACTTTCCAGAAACCTCAAACCAACATTAGCAACCAAGAGCTACAAAAGAGGGGATAGCATCACCTTCCTGCGATGTACCCCTGGTTGCAGGCTTGACGATAGGACATCCACCCAGATTCGAACGGATTAGTCTATTACCCAGCATGTGGTTGATGAACCGCACCAGAAAATCTGGTGCATGTATATCCCCTAGTGAATTCTCAATAGAAGAAGTGGTAACATTATTGAAGGACCCCTCAATATCTAGGGAAGCCGACAGTGTGTACTCACCCCTAGACAAATTCGCCTCAACAAAACCTGTCACATCATGAAGAGCGCTCTCACCCGACTAACCCTTAATGTAAGCATGTTGCGACCTACTCAACAGAGACCGGTTCGTGTTTGACCTCAAATACATATATGTAGATCGATTTATATATCCAAAGCTTTCAAAAGAAAGGACGAGAGCAATATCGGTCTATAATCCTTAGGGCCGACGTGACTGGGTTTACCACAAGCACATCTTTCCAACCGTCAGGTATATTACACCACCGGAGACAGTCCACCAGATATTCGTGTAATATATCACCAGCATGGTGAAGCAGAGCCGGAAAGATACCATCCGGACCAGCCGACTTAAAAGGCTCAAAGCTGCTTGTAGCCCATTTGACCTTATCCCTGGTAATGATATTCTCCAAGTCGGGCATCATGCCACCATTACAGAAGGGATCAGCTACGCCTAACGGATAGCTATCTGGATCCACACAATTGGGAAAATGAGTGTTCAATAGAACACCGTTCTTTTGGACGAAGCCTAAGATTTTGGGGTCTCTAGACAGCATCATACGAAAACGAGCCACTTCGGCAACATCCTCGATATTCGCGCAGGCACTCATCCAGGTGGTTCTCTTTTAGAGCTTTATTTCCCTTTTATAATCATTAAACCTGGATCTATATGCAGACCAGTCAACATCCCTGCCCGACCTTTTAGCCTTATTAAAGAGCCTTCTAGTACAACAGCGGGGTCTCCGGAATTCCGTATTCCACCAGGCTTGCTGGCTCCTCTTATCCGGGTAAGTAAGAGGACAAGCATCTCTATAACAAGACAACAAAATATCCGTGAAAGATCCAAATCGATCATTGATGCCAGGAGTGGAATGACCCCTGAGGGCCCTAAGTTCCTCCTCCACTGCCTTCTCATATCTAATCGAGTAGATTCTTCTTGGATTCCTAAAAGGCTTATGAAAGCCACTAGATAGATTAATACTGAAGGATATCAGTTGGTGATCAGAGAAAGAACACTCTTCTGAAAAACTCCAGTCCTTAATCATAGACCTATCCATGTTAGAGAGCGTAATGTCAATTACCGCCTCCCTAACACGATTTCTAAAAGTCGGCGTGTTACCAACGTTACAAATATTAAGCCTATTAAGAACAATAAAATTCAGAATCGACTCACCTCTAGTATTTATGTCAGCACTGCCCCATTGGGTGTGATGAGCATTGGCATCACAACCCATGACAAAGCTTCCTCCGGTTTTCTGGCATCACTTATATCCGGATGACGGAATTTAAGGTGCGCTAACCCACACAACGTTCCGCCTCCCCTTGCCCTTAGCCACTGAAATGAAGTCTGATCAATTGCGATCCGAAGATCGCAGCCTTTCTTACCATCACCAGTCAGTTAGTTGACAACTACCCACGAGCTGGTGTTCAATCCGTCATTCTGCTTTCCAACATGTTTAGGTATACTGTTCACCTGCCTAAAAGTGGGCGGGACCGTCACTATTGGACGCAGAGCGAGGTCAGATTGAGAGGTCACCTCCAATTGAGCACCAGGCCAGAGTTCACCAAGGAGCTTTACTGCTTCAACAAGGAACTTTACAGTTCCCTCGTTTTCATAGTCCACTACCTTGATGCCCCTGGACCAACCGATGCAGGATATGCGGACATTACTTCCATCGCAACTTTCCTCCAACATAAACTCGATGAGCCTTTCCTCAATCAGCTCCCATCTTTCAGGAGAGGTTTTGCCATCTAAATCTGACCTGTCGATGAAAGCCAACTGAAGGGAAGGATTAGTTCTCAGGCTCCCTTGTTTCTTAGGACGCTTGGAGGCGGAGGGAGGCACCTTGTCAGATCTGTGACTCTTCATGCGATCTCCCTTGCGGGAAACCTGCATGAAAGACCTATACGTCTAAGCGCCCCCTTCGTCTCCTTCGCCTCCAACCTTACATCCTTCTTCCGGGGTAAAGGATTTGCGGTAGTTTCTACCACCTTCCCCCCATCCATTGAAGAAGGAACACCATCACCCTTACTTTTCACTGGAGGTTTGAAGACCCTTGAGGTCTTATTTACTCCACTTGGGAACAAGGGTGCAGAACCTTCATGCCCCTTGCTTGAGGCTTGAGAAGTAGAAGCAATTGGCTCTACACTCTCGTCCGTACTCAAGGCTCCGTTCTTCTTGCCAGAACCAGCGCCCCGAAAGAGGACACTGCTCATACCGCGAAACAGTGCCTCTGTGTGGAGTCAGCATCATCTTAATATAGAGGGAATCCACATCACAGCTATATCACCACAGGTATAGTTAGTTGTTCTAGTTTAGAAAATTACAAATAATATTTTTGGGAACCGATGTGAGTTACTAATAACTTATGAGCTGAGAGGTATATCACTCCAGAAACTAACTGCATGACCGAAGAATTGATATTTAGATATCTGACAGCTATATCTAAAATAAAGTTATATCTACCTCTATTAAGAGTAGAAAAAATCAATCACCCTAAAAGATCAGAAGTCCTTCAATGGGAGCCGCATCCTTTCCGCGTGCCTACGCATAACGCAATACCCTGTAAGCATGGCCACTGTGGTTGCGATGATGTCACAACCAAGTGGTTGGTACGCCTTCTACCCATCAGGGGCCAGGTGAGTCTAGCGGTGGAGCAGGACTCCTCATTGATGCAGGATAGATTGACGTTCCGAAAGAATTTCCGTACAATGGCCAACTTGACCGAGGCAAGTGGCATACCCAATTCAAATTATTTTCCCCTGGCTGCTTGCCATCTATGACACTAGTCTCAGGCTCTTTATGTCCCATTGAGCTGAAGAATATCTCGGGTTATCTTCATTCCCAAGACCTTTGTTCCTTTCTTCTGGATATTGGAAAGAGTCCTTGATGTTCATATTAGGGTCTCGATTGGTCCATTACATCTGTCCTCATCCTAACATGCCTACACGAGAGGTACATAAATCAGTGGAGACTGCACTGAACTCCCTTATTTCTCGATTGGAAAAGTCCTTGCATGTTAAAGAATACACTCTGGCCATTTTCCTGGACATTGAGGGTGCATTCAACAACGTCAACCCGGACGCTATAGTTAGAGCTCTTAATTCTCTCAACCTGGATCATAATCTGGTCAGGTTTATTGAGCTCCTCATCAAATCGAGAATAATAATCACAGTGTCAGAGAATTGTCTGTAGAGGTACAACACAAGGCGGTGTTCTATCTCCACTTCTCTGGAATCTCGTAGTCAACTCACCCCTGAGAAGACTTGTATCCTCTGGTAATAACACCATAGCATACGCTGAGGATATTACCATTGCTGCGTCGGGAATATGTCGACAGACGCTGTCTGATAAGCTAAACTTGGCGCTGTCAATTGTACTGGACTGGTGCGGGGTTTTTGGACTATCCTTAATCCCTCCAGGACAAATACAATTCTTTTCACTAGGAGATACAAGGTCCCGACCTTCGCCCTACCTAGTATAAAGGGGACCAGACTCACGCTGAGTCCGAGGTTAAGTATCTGGGCCTGATCCTCGATCCCAAACTCAAACTGCGACAAGGACCAATGCCCTGTCTCGATGGCGCGTAGTTCCCTCTGGTCACTCCTCTATTGTGGACATTGATCCTGTGGCCCTACTGAATATCGATTATCTTCCTGTGAAATACTGTTTTGCCAGGGGTTTCGAATTCGGGACAAACAGCTTTAAGTGGGCGACAGTGTTAAGAATAAACACATTTAAGGACAATAGATAAGTCCTTCAGAATTACTAGGATTATTGTTTAAAAATAAAACGCATGATTATTTTGTCACATTTATCTTTTTTCGTTTCGGTTTCACTTTATTTTTATTTTTTTGCTTGGCATTATCCACCTAGTGTTGCGAAGATGTTATATCATTCACGCACATTTTCACATGCAATATTCATAAATATAAGTATTCAAATTATTAGGCATATTGATAAAATTACCGCTATTAAATATCATATAAGAATTACATATTTTTTTATTACATTTTTGTTTTTAAAATATAAATACACCACATCACATTAATTACTTGTAAACATATATTCATAAATAGTTATTTAATTTTATTATAAATAATTAATTGATATTTCACTTTTCTTTTTATGTAATAGACACAGACGCACATTATTATTTAATTTTATTATACATACAATTACACTAGTTTTTTTTATGCTTAATTATATGTATTTTATTATTATTATTATCTATTATTATAAATTTTATTTTCAATTTTAATTTAATCAGGAAGATTATGGTGCGTTTTAGACACATACTCGTACATAATACATATAAAGTTTATTCAATTAATTTTTTTTTGTAATTATTAGTTAATACATTTATTTTATTTTATATACTATAGTTAGTTCACTTTTATAAGAATAACACCTATTAATTTATTTGTTTTTGTTGCTTTGAATTTATTTAATACAGATTTAAAAAATAACTAAAAGTACAGAATATTATAAGATATCCACATTTATATTTCTTAATTACATTTATCTTAAGAGAATTGATGCATGCCCCCCTTTTTAATTATATACCAAATTACATTTTACAAACGTTGATATATATTAAAAATAATGCTATTAAAATATAAATAAAAAAGAGTTATATAATCTATACGAAGATTACTTAAATATAATTTTAAATAACTTTGAACTGATATACAATGCGTTCACGATATTTAAATACAATTTTTATTTAAATTTATTTTAAAATGTAGCTTTATTTTTAGTAAATAAATTGTTTTAAATAAAAATAACAGTTATTTTTAAAAGCAAATATTTTCTACGACGCCAAAAGGGGCATGTGTGTAGTAATTTTTCATACTAAATTGGCAGAAAAAGTTAGTTTCAATAGTTGGATACAACAAAGAGCAAATACGAATAATACACATATACATACAACGTAATCTAATCTAAAATATTAAATACCGTAGAGATTCGAAAAATTGTTTCCAATAAATTTTCCGTTTAATTTCTCTATTAGATTTATTTTGAGTAATTTAACTCATTTTGAAATCTTGTCAAAATATGGCAAACTTTAATTACTATTAAGCGTAATGAAATTACTATAATTAGTAATGAAAATATCAAAAAACTTTTGGAAAATTATAGGGTGGAATATATTGTATATTTTTTTACATACAGAGATGTCATTCAAAGGATTGCAAAGGATTGTTTAGCTACCGTTAGCATATATTGACACGTTAATCGCCACGATAATATCAGAAAAATTTTAACATGGGCCATGGTAACTTTATTAGATAATTTAGTTAAAAATGTATCAAGGAAACTTAATGTATCACAGAAAAAAAATTTTTTTTGTCAAAATTCCCAGAAAAAAAACTATTTCTTATGTCACACACATATGACTGACATGTCCTTATATTAAAACTTTTTTCTCGACAAGCCGTGCCAGTCTTATTTGTCTGACGCATCCAAACAAGATAAAACAAATATTAAACTATCGTTTTGAACACAGCGTCGTTTGCATCGGACATCTGTGATTGACGTGGCTTTCTACCAAATCGCCATCAGACATACATATATGTCTGACATGGCTCATGTAGAACTTCTTAGCGTCAGACACATATGACTGACATGGCGATTAATGTGTTAATATATCAAAACTATAGTCTCGTTCATTCGGGTTTTGCTTTATTTGAACTTTTACTTACAACGAAAATTCAACCATTAATTTTTTAGTTAATCTTGTTAACGCCTTTTTAAGTTTAATATGATGTTAGTGAGATTTCCTATCTTCCTTCTCAATATTTCCAAATCATGCGTTGGTACAGTGCAAAAGCCCGTGCCAAATTTATCACTTCTATTCCAACGAAAATATTATCCGAGACCGCAGAACGGCCATTTTAGAGATCTTGGATAGCAGTAAGCTGAAAACGTAGTTAAAATTAAGAAGCAGCTTGCAAAAAGTGTACTACTTGGAAGGGCGTACCAAAGTGAAAAACCCAAAGCTCACACCAAAAGGTGTGTTTGGATTTCGCACAGAAATATGCTTTGTGCACCGCCGAGAACTGGAAGAAGGTTATTGAGCAGGTAAGACAAAATTAATTGTGTAGAGTGGGATGGTGTAGGCGAAAGCCTAGAAAAACTTAAAAAATTTTAGCGGTGCATCCGTGATGCAATGGGGTTGCAAGACATCTAAGGAGTTTTGGAATATTTCACAGAATAGTTGGTATGACGATTGCTAAATCCTATGTAAACATTTTAAGGACAAATTTACCCGCTACTTCAGGAATGATTTCGAACATGATAATAACCCTAAGCATACTGATAAATTTACAAAAAAATGAGTTAGCTCTTAACTCTATTCAACACTTCTGAGAAGTTCTCAAAAGAGTAGTATGTACTCTTGGAAATTTTGAAGAATTGTGGACACTTGTGCGAAAAACATGGAATTGCACTGAACCAAAAGTTTTACGAACCCTATGCCGAGAGGCGAATAGAGGCTGTAATTACTGCCAATGGAGCTTGTGCCTAATACAAAGCATAAAAAATCATAGAATTTAATAAATAAATTAAACTCAAAGAACCGTCCCATTGGCTAATAACTCATATTTATTTATGTTTCGATAATGGTATGTATTACAACAAATTGTAGTTGTAACTAAAAGTTCAATAAGCGAACAGACCAAATATCAGAACGATTGAGACTATAGTTTTGTTAATGTACTTATGTTTGTTAACATTAACTAAATACTGAAACATTTGTTTGAGTGAGTATACATATATATAAAAATATATACATATACCGTGCTTATTAAACAATGAAAAGTTTTTCAAAAATTCATTCATGTGCTGCTCTAATCGGACAAAAGTTTAAAAATCTTTTCAAGAAATTGGCAAAAGATTTGTGCAGTATATTAATAGCCACTGTTATTAACATTTATTTATTTGAAAAATATACATATAACTCAGAAAGACTATGAGAAGACTATTCACTTTTTTGGCGTTGACAAAACAATGGAAACTTTTATGAGAAAAATAACTAGATAAAAACCTAATAAAACCTTATCATGCATACATAACATACATACGTAATTGTCCATTACAATCCTTCAGTCAGGATTAAGGCCTAGCTTCTTACACCACACATGTTGTGTGTGTTAATTTTATACATGAGTGGCGCGACCTACAGTTTAAAGTCGATTCCAAACGACAGATTTTGAGGAACTTTTTCATGGCAGGTTTATTTATTCTCAGAGTTTTTTGGCAGAAATCTGCTGAGACGAAGTCGCCGAGGAAATATTTTTTTCATATTTCGTTTCGATGTTTGACCTAAGGTTTGAACCTTGGCCTTACGTCTACTAAGCCAACACACTACCTACTAGACTGCGGCGACTTCAAAAATCTTATCATCATTATTTTATGTTTTTGCATAATCAATGTTTAAAATAATTACTAAAAATGCCTAAAGTGAAGACTTAAAAATTAGAATAATAAACGACTGTGAAAACTCACCATTTGGAAGAAAGACCTTGAAAGTCTAGTAAAAGTCATGCTAATGTATGGGTACATAATCAGAGTATCTTTTATAACATGAATTAGGCCCATTCCCTTAAAAACAACCCACCCAACAATGTTGCCTTGGCTGTTTTCGTTTACTTCATAAATACTCTTCATCATTGCCCTTTTGATTGTATTTGAATTCATTCGGAAATACATACAATAGTATTCAACTACTGTGTAGACCAATTTGAGTGTCCTTTGGCAAATTTTTGACGAACAATTTGATTTTTTTAAATATAAGCGGTTTTTTTCATAGGGAGACAGTAACCAAGATCAGCGTATTTTGCTCTGCGGTTAACAGTTCTGGAACTTATTTCAATCCCAAATTATTGACGACTTCACGGGGTGTAATTTTTGGTTATTTTTAAGAGTCTCTAGCAGTTACATTATCCCAAAAGACGAGGTTTCACAGTACATTGACTCACATATTTTTTGTAATAACTTTTAAAACTGCCGACTTGTTAAGCCCATATTTATCATTTATTATTATAATTTTCAAGCCCTCGACAATCTTCACTTCAACCATTTTATATAACTATTTAATACACTAAATGCTTAAAGAAAATTCAAATACAAATATTGATAAAATTAAAAAACAATAAATAACGATAGTTATGATGAACTTTTATTAATTTGTCCATCTAGATACTTTTCTTAGGTCGTTTTAGTGCAGAATCATAAAAGATCCCATTTTCACGTTGTTAAATAATTTTATTGCCATTCCAAATATATTTGAGCGGGTGCATATAAAGGAGTATTTTTTGAGTAAATTTAAGGTATGAAATACTATTTTTCGCGTTTATAAGCGAGGAATGCTTAAAAGCCGGATGTATGTATCGAAATAGTTTCAATACGTTTTGAAAGCACAAATCAAGATTGCATAACTTTCAGTGCTACAAAGCGGGGAATTTTTATATCCGCAAAATGTATATACATATATACCATTATATATGTATATACATATATACTATTATATATATTTATATATCTCCATATATATATATTTATATATATAAATGTTTGATTTGCTTTATTATCTTCATTTTTATACACTAGAAAGTGCATAAGGTACAAGCATGTACTGATTTGTGCACCTCTTTGTATATATCGTCGTCGAAAATCCAAAAGTACGTATCACCAAAAAAATCAAAATCGATTTTCTGATTGATTATGATTCGTAAGGTTATCTAACATATCTCTACCAATTTTTAGATTTTTGTGACCAAAAATAACGTTTCTATATTAATAATTCAAAATGACGTAACAACATGTAACATGTGCAACGTTTTTTGCTTCTCCTGTAAAATTAGAAAAAGTGATGTAACGTACTTTTGGATTTTCGACGACGATATGTATATAATAATAATTTAATTGACATATAATGGCCACAACATACATACATTTATAAAATAAAGAAAAATAAAATAAACAACAAAAAATAAAAAAAAAATTTAAAGAAACTCAATTTTAGGTAGGACAAAAAATAGGCATAACCATCTATGAATCGCAAAATTTCGCATATTTTGGCCCAACCCTTAACTTTTTACTTATAAAATTGGAATGCCCCCATTATATCTTTCAGTTTTCTTCATAGTTGCTAACGATGACTTAATTTGCTGAACCAAGGTTAATTGGACAATTAAGTGATAATAGTCGTTTTATTATTCTGATCACCATAAATCGTTTTAACGGGGAAACATCATTGTTAACTAACTACGGGAGAATGTGTCCAAATACTACGGAAAGTTAAAGAGTATTATATGAAACTGGTTACAGTTTAAGAGAGGCTAGATAACTGATATCACTTGGAAGAAGAGAATGTCATACGCCAAATAATTTGAACGTGAACATTGTGGGTTCTGAGATGATGTCAGTAAATTTATAATTTGTGTGCAGATTTAAAAGATGTCAAGCCGAAGAGACCGGAAAAAAGTTGATGAAAGAATGAAATAAAATTAAAAAAAAAATTTGCAAACAAAAAAAGTGCCACATAGTCTAAATTCAGTAATAGAACAATATTGCCAACAAAATATTAACTAAAGCTTCTGAACAACGATTTTGCCCGTAGTTTTATCTTACAGCAAAACGAGTTTTTTTTCTTTAATAATTTTTGTTATCGTTTTGTTTCTGAAAAAAATTTGTTCAAGCTATTTTAAATTTTCTTAATTTTAATACGTTCTCTAGTCACTATATGTCAATAAATACATGTATCTTCATAATAAAAGCAACAAACATATTGCATTAGATTTTTTATTTCAAGAGTATTATTGGGTTTGTATAAATGTTGGGATTCTATCTAGACTGACTTTTTATTCTTAATGGGTAATGATCAATTTATTTTATATTCGATTTAGCTATAACTTATTTCAATATGCTTTCATTATTCGATATAGTTTAATTATTACGTAATAGTTTTAATACGATCTAAAATTTACATACATTTACCTAATTATAGACTTGAATTTAAAAATTAATTATTTACTAAAATTTACACTCACCCTCTCACACATACAGACACAATAATTTATTTTGAAAAAGAATGATTAACTCCATCATTTTAGCTGAGCAAATTTACTTCTTTGTTGCTTTGCTTTCCTGAATATAATTTTAGTTACACGAAAATACATACATAAATACTACTGAACGTATATTGCGTTTGCTAGAGTTTGTTGTTAAACAACATTACAAAAAAAAAAAAACACATACCTCTCAAATAATAATATATAAATACTGTTTGTTAGTTGTGTTAAATTATGTACTTATACCATTACGAAAGCATCTGCTCCACAAAATAGGTATGGATACTGATCAATCATGGTTTGCACAATATCTTCTAAATATGGACGCAATTGTTCAAAATGGCCCATATCAGTAAAATCAATTGGAATTAACGTTGGCCACCAACAAATAGCTAGATTTTTACTATCCATACTATTTAATTTGGAATTATCTGACACACTGAAGAGGAATTAAATTATTTCAAATATGTATGTAGTATGAACAAATTTCAATTAAATACTTACTGCACAAAATGTTGAAATATATACTTAAGAATGGCAAAATTAACTGGGGGCAATTTTTCTAATAACGTTTTTAGAGCCATTAATCGACAACTACGATCCGTTTTAACTTCAACATTCATTTTGGAGCCTCCAATTCCTCGAGATCCTGAAATAAAAAAATAAACTTAACTTAGATGATCAATAGAAATATATTACTTCTTCTATACTGAAATAGAGGATAATATAAAATATATCTAAAAGAAAAATTCAAAGCATGAATGATGGGCATGCTATTTAATGTCTTTTAAATTTTATGAAAAGAAAAAAATTACGAACATTCTAAATTTCGTCCTTTCTTCGCTTTGAACAAAAAAATATATGTGTATGCGTTGTACAAAAGTTTTAAAATAAATTGTGCAAAAAATAACACAACGTTAGTTTGGATGAACCAACCAAGAATTTTCGGCATACTGTTCAGCCTCGTTTTATTAATTTTAAAACACATTTGAGATGAAGAATAGTGTGTAAATATCTACATACATACATAATTGGCCATTACAACCTTTCAGTCAGGATTACGGCCTAGATTCTCACACCACTCACGTTGTGTGCCTTAATTTTTTTTACGTGGGTGGCGGGACCTACAGTTTAACGTCGACTCCGAACGACAGATTTTGAGAAACGTTTTCATGACAATTTTATTTACTCTCAGAGTTTTTGCCAGAAATCTGCCGAGAGGAAGTCACTGAACAAATATTTTTTTCATATTTCGTTTTGATGTCTGACCTGGGATACGAACCCGAGCTTTACGTCTTATAAGCGAACACACAACCTACTAGACTACGGCGACTGAATATCTAACCGCACATAATTGGGTATGAGCCAAAATTACAGTTGATAACAGTCTAGTAATCCATATAGATCATTTCTTTCGACAGAAAACGCATCCCTATTAGTTTTTAAAGTTTAGTAGCCGCCGTAGTCTAGTAGGCAAACGAGCCCTAATTTGATATCAGATTACAATAAAAAAAAAATAAAAAAAAAATGGAGCAATCATTACAGCTTCTGCGCCAGCCAGACTGGCGAAAATATTGCCACCACAATACGGAACTTCCCCAAGGATTCCAGCGGCCGTAAAACCCCAGTCTATTAGCAAGACCGACTGAAGCGTCTTCAGGATGTGTTTGATGACTTGGAGAACAAGTTGCGGAGCCTAAAGGACCTCGACAAATCTGATGAGTATTTTACATCAGATTATTACTCCAAAATTCAAGCCCTGGCGTTCAAATATAGCTCGTTAATAAAAACCAAAACCAAACCAAGCGTCAGGCGATAAAGGACTCCTTCAGCCCAGAAGCAAGCCACCAGCAAGTGGAACTGTTGGGCACGATGGTCTTATCAGCCGTTCTCTTGGCAAAATGGCGGCTCTTTCCCGATAACTAGAAGATCTTCAACTGGAACCAGGGCAAGAAGAATCTTACTATGATAAAAAAGGGCCACAATCTCCCAGCTATGGCAGCAATTAGAACATCTTAATGATGAGGTGTTGGACAAATATCCTGATCCAGACCGATCTGGTTACGACTAAAAGAGATATGTTCGCCTCGAGCAGAACGCCCCGTCAGCGATCATCCAGCTCACAAGTGCCAACAAAAAATCATCCCATTCGGCCAAAGAAGCATTGACGAGGCAAAATACATTACCCTTGCCTACGGTCACCATCACTAAATTTGACGGCGATTATATTAAGTGGTCATCATTTTCAGACTTATTTAAAAGGACTGTCAACGAATAGCTGTCTGACGCTCATAAAATGTGGTATCTTAAGAGTAACGTGATTGACGAAGCAGCAAATCTCATCAACCATCTTGCTATAACTGAAGAAAATTGCCAAGCGGCATGGCGGTTGCTTGAGGACCGATACAGCAACAAACGTGTTATGGTGGCTACGGCAATTCAAAGGCTGCTCGATCGGCCATCTAGAGATTACACATTGAGTAGCATTAACCGGTTGCACTATACAACAAAGGAGTGCCTGACAGCTCTCTCTAATATGGGACTCCAGATTACGTCATGGGATCCACTCATATTACATGTCTTAGTCAAAAAACTAGACAAAACAGTTCATACTCAGTATGAACAATCTATCTTTAACCCCAAAGAGTTACAATCAGTCAACCAATTCCTCACTTTCCTCGAGAACTATTTCCACACTCTTGAGGCAATGGGATATAAGGAGCAAACGTCTCCCAACAATAACAAAACGTGAGCACTCGCAACACATGAGTTCGCCCGATGCTTCATGTGTAAGCGAGATTCTCATCCATTATATCGCTGCAAGGACTTTATGCTACTCAGCCCTTCAAAACGCCTCAACCTTGTGCAGAAACAGAATTTATGTGTCAACTGTTTCAATAATAACCACTCAGCCAAAAGATGTACCACTTTAGGCCGCTGCCAAAAGTGTGGAAATGCGCACACAACAAAGTACGTCCAACAAATTGACTTCTTTAACCAAACAAGACCGCGACACTTCAGCGGAACAGGGGACATCCCTTGCTACCACCCCAATCTTAGAAGGCAATGATATAGCATTTAGTTATGCACACAAAAAATCCTATGTCCTGTAAGGAACAGCGTTGTTAAAGGTTAAGGCTAATGGTTTGAAAACCGAATGCAGAGCAATCCTGGAGTCAGGATCACAAGTCAACCTAATAACCGAACGATTAGTGGCACGGTTAGGACGCCCAGCAAGGGCTACATCCATATTAATCAATGGTATTGGAAAAAACCGAACTAAGTTTCTGCACCGAGTCAACGTTATCATTCAATCCCGACTCAACAACTCTTCAGCTCATTTAGAGGCATTTGTATTGCCGCAAATAATTGCTCCTCAGCCTGCTCAACTTCTTCATATGTATAAGTGGTCAATTCCCAGCAATGTGACTTTGGCTGTCCCAACCTTCAATCGTCCAGACAAAATTAATATTCTATTAGGGGCGGAATATTGCCATCAATTGCACGCTATTAGGCAAATTAAATTGGCTGACAACCTTCCAGTGCTGCAAAATACAACCTTAGTCTGGATAGTATCACGTAAGGTATCTGATTAACAATTGTCAGTTGCAACATGCGGGGTCTTAACTGAAGATGATAAAACGGATATCGATTTTGAACGATTCTGGAAATTGGAGGAGATTGAAAGCACACAACAACAATTGTCATCTTATGATGTATAATGTGAAGCATACTCCATTCAACACACCACACGTGACAAAGACGGAGGATTCGTCGTACGACTTCCATGCTGTGCTGAAACATCTGCCCTAGGAGACTCACACAGCATCGCGTTCAACCGATTTCTCTCCTTGGAACTCAGACTATCAAAAGATCCTTCATTGAAAGAACAATATACACAATTTATGAAGGAATATGAAGCTTTAGAGCAAATGACCAAAACCGCTATAGAGAAGGTAGAAGGGTTTAAATACTTTATTCCTTCCTTTATTTTTCACTGCGTACTTCGACCTGAAAGCAGCGCTACTAAACTTCGAGTGGTATTCGACGCTTCATCGAAAACATCATCTGGAAAGTCATTGAACGATATTTTGCACATCGGGCCATCACTTCAGAGTGAGCTGTTTACTATTTTGCTGCGATTTCGACTACCGCGTTTAGTGTTTACTACCGATAATAGAAAAGATGTACCGTGAAATATGGATCCATCCTAAAGACAGGCAATATCAGGTAATCCTGTGCCGAACGAATGTCACTGAACCAATACACCATTTTGGAAAAGAATTTTTATGTTGACGATGGGCTAGGTGGAGCCGACAGCTTAACCGTAGCTCTAGAAACTCAGCGGCAACTACAGCAAGTCATGACAGGATACGGATTTAATTTATGAAAATGGTGCGCTAACCATACTCAACTACTCAGTAACATCCACGAAACCGATCAAGAAGTCAGCCTCGACATCTCTACAGATAAGACCGAGTACACAAAAACATGAGGATTAGCTTGGCTACCCAAATGTGACCAACTTAAAATTAAAGCCAACATCCAACCAATAAAGGCTGTAACTAAAAGAACAGTCACCTCAGATTTAGCACGCATTTTTGATCCGTTGGGTCTCTTATCACCTGTAGTCGTCAGGGCCAAAATGTTTGTCCAGAAGTTATGGACCTTGAACCTCTCTTGGGACGAAGCTGTTCCTTCACAGTTCGTTTCTCGCTGGCGAAATTTTCGAAGTAATCTTAAAGAACTCGAAAGCTTTCAAGTTCATCGGCATGTTTTCATGGTGAGATTTCCAACAACACCCAACTCCACGTCTTTACAGATGCATCAGAGAAGGCATATGGGGCAGCAGTTTATGTCAGAATGATTCTATCTAAAAAAACTATAATTGTATACTTGTTGTGTGCAAAATCTCGTATAGCTCCACCCTTCCAAGGCTGGAGTTATGTGCTGCTCAGGTAGGAGCTACCTTAGCTGCAAGAGTTAAACAAGATTTGGACATGAATGCCGTATCAACGTTCTATTGGACTGACTCAAAAATCGTGTTAACATGGATAAACTCCAGCTCATCCTCTTCTCATACATTTGTGGCAAATCGTATAGCTTCAAAAAGAACTCAAAGCATCAAGTCAAATTAAAAGCCTAGCAGCATTTTTGGATAAAAATAATATCTTAAGAGTCGGAGGCAGATTGGAAGCATCTATGTTGAGCTTTGATGCAAAACACCCAGTGCTCTTGCCGTATAATGACATAATTAGCAGACTAATATTCGAGTCAATACACAAGGAAAACAAACATTGTGGTCCTACAGCACTCCTTGCAACCGTGAGACAACGCTTTTGGCCCATCAAAGGTAAACACTTAGCACGAGAAACTGTTCATCCATGTGTATACTGCGCAAAATCAAAACTAAAACTTCTCCAGCAAATAATGGGAAATTTACCAGAAACAAGGGTGACTCCAGCAAGACCCTTCATCAATGCAGGAGTGGATTATTGTGGAAAACAACCCCAAAAGGCGTATATTGCGGACTTTTGTTGCTTCTCTACGAAGGCAGTTCATTTAGAACTAGTAACGGACCTTACAACCAATGCCTTCATTGGTTCACTTAAAAGGTTTATAAGTCGTAGAAGTCACTGTCAGAATCTTTATTGCGACAACAAACTCGCAATCAACTAGCAGAATTTTCAACTGCCTTATTTTCTACACCAGCTCAAGAAAAAATTCAACGGGAATGCGGGGATAGAAACATTAATTTATATTTCATTCCTCCACGTTCCCCGCAGTTTGGCGGACTATGGGAAGCCGCAGTCAAGTCCGCCAAAAAGCTTATGGTTAAAGAAATAGAAAACGCATCCTTGGTTGAAGCGATCCTCAACTTGAGACCAATTGCACCATTGTCGAGTGATCCTAGTGATGAGGTGGCCTTAACTCCTGGCCATTTCTTAATTGGAGAACCTTTGACAGCTCAAGTTGATGCAACAGCACAATCAGCTTCAACCTTTTTAGTAAAACGATGGGATTTGGTTTCTCTAATAAAACATCAATTCTGGAATCGATGGTCGATGGAATACCTCAATGAACTTCAGCAGCGGAACAAGTGGCAAACCAAGTCTCAAAATTTGCCACTTGGCACTATAGTCATAATCAAAGATAACCCGTCACCTGTCATGACATGGCGGCTCGGTAAAGTAATGGACACATACCCCGGGCCAGATGGATTCGTCAGGACAGCTGCTATTAAAACATCTACCGGTATCATTAAGCGTGCAATTCATTCACTAGCTCCGCTTCCTCTAGAACCACCAATAACTAATGCCGAAAATAAAAACCCAGATACACCCCCACTCGTTAAAAGAAGCAGTGCATCCAACGACGAAAATAAAAATCTGCAACCTACTGCACTACTAGCATGCTAGTGCTTTTAGCATTGTTCGTTCCATTGGTAATGTGTTCTCAGGTTACCTACACACAAACCACTAGTAATCCTAAGTTACATTTTGAACATATTGGTCAAATCAAACCGATTATATCAGAATGGAAACTTCATATATACTTTGAATTGGCACCATTCTATAATGAATTGCAGCAGTTAACGGAACATCTGCTTTGGTGGAAGCCTGCAAACATTCGCACCTCACCACTCAATGCACCGGATTAATTAACCATTTTCACAATCTCAAGGACGAAATGGAGGATTGTTTAAACAATCTCGAAAAACGGAAAAATACGGGGCAATAGATATCGTTTTTCACTTGAAACTTTATCATCTATTTTATGTTTAATAATTAATGTGCTTAAGCAATATTTTACAACAATATAATGTAAAAATGTAGATCGGCGTAGTCTAGTAGGTAGTTTGTTCGCTTATTAGACGTAAAGCCTGGGTTCGAGTGCAAGGCCAGACATTAAAAACGAAATATGAAAAAAATAGATTTCTGGAAAAAACTCTGAGAGTAAATAAACATGCCATGAAAAAGTTTCTCAAAATCTGTCGTTCGGAGTCGACGTTAAGCTGTAGGTCCCGCCACTCAAGTATAAAATTAAGGCACTAAACATGAGTGGTGTGAGAAGCTGTTTGTATAATGTAAAAATGGGACTGTTACCGTTATCAATAATTGTTGTATGTACATTTTTGTCATTGTATTTTTTCGTTTTTTTTTGTGTGCTGCTCTTTTATTCCCTTATATTTCTCTTTTATTTTTTATTGGTTCAAAAGAATTTGAAGAAAAACTGTATCATTACTTTATTGGATACGTTTTTGAAATTCCAAATGTAAAAGAAATGTTTAGGGTATTTAGCCTTTTGTCCATATCTATATCTATGTAAGAATCTGTACAAAACTTATACTTAATTTGTAAAGTAAGTAAATAAAATCCCAGTTCTTGTAGCTCACGTTAACAAAATTTTCACCAAATTTTACGCTATTTTATAAAAAACACTGTCAATTATGTATAAAGTTATGATTTATAAAACTGCCTTACACCGATCGCCTGTTGGGCGATCTATTAGGCTACATATAGTACATTTTATAATCGCATTTACAGAAAAAAATTGTATTTTAAGATAAATTAATTTTCTATTTTTTTTACCAAAAAAAAAAAGAAATAATAATAAATTAATACTAAAGATTTACATACCGGCAACTTCTTCCAATTCCTTTATAATATCTTTACTAAATAATGCTGGCAAACGTTTTGAAAAAAAGTCCTTCAAGGCAGTCGCAACTGCGTTTACTGGGATATCCAATAATTCTATTATAGTATTGGAATCTGAAATATTTTTAGAACATTAGACATTTTGCTTCCTCCCGCAATAAAACAGGAAAAACCAACCTTCTTCAAATTTTTGAAATAATAAATCAACATGAGCTCTACTGCCAGGGACTCTATAAATGCCTTCAGAGTCAAGACCTTCCTTTTCTATATATTCTATACATTTAATTAAAAAAATTGGAATTTCTACTTTGTCAGAGATCATAAGTTTATCAAATTGAGATTCTGTGTCTGGAAAACCTTTCGAATTTTGTTTAAGTTTTCGTTTTAGTTTCTTTTCCTGTTCTTTCTCTTTTTCTTGTAACTTTCGCAATCTTGCACTCTCTTCTTTAAGACGGCGTTTCTCTGTCTTTTCGAATTCTTTTAAACATTTCGCATTCATATTAAATTCGCTTAAATTTTCAGAATTGAATAGAGCAGGTGCCTCTGGAACCATAGTATACTAAAAGATAAAAAATAAGAAGTTATTAAATCTAATAAAAAATAAAATGTTTGCAAGTTAAAGCTTACTTCAGGAGACTTGTCATTTTTTAAAATGTCGTTAATACCCGATTGCTCGCTTATTTTCTCTGCAAAAATTTTATAATGTTATTTGTGGTTAAAAAGAATAAAAACTTTATATAACACACTTTTTTCAGCGGCTACCATTCTTTGATAATGAAGTGGTATCTCAGGTGGGCTTACATATGATCCAAACATTGGTACACGAGGAGTTTGTACAGGTATGGCAACTTTCTTCTTTTTAGTTTTTTTATTAGCAGGAGGTTTCTTATTTATCTGTTTATAATATGCATTTTGTTGTCGCGCCTTTCGCTCTGTTGAACTAGCACAACTGTCGGATTCGGTACAGTCTAAAGTTTCAAAAGCATCATAATTTCTTATTAAAATATACATTTCAATGTATACAATTTTAAAATACCTTCGTTTTCATAAATTTGTTCGTATTCCGCTAACTCTTCCGAATCATCTTCATCACCATCCAGTTGTGAATGATCAAATTGAGTATATCTTTTTGACTCTTTATCATCACAAGCGGGTAGATATGATTCCCCTGCAAAATTCATTTTTGCTACTGCATCACTAACTAATTGAAAGTTTTTTAAATTCAATTTTCCCGGTTGCTGAAATTTTTTAACAATCAACATAAGATAACTTTATTTAAAATATACGTATAAGCAATTACCTTTAGGGTCTGACTTGGACCTTTTGGACGAATTTTATTCAGATTAGAGTCTATGTGTCTACGGCCAGTTGTGTACGCATGCGTTGAACCACCAAAATTATTCCAAATAGAATTTTTGTTCGTATTGCGACGTGCCTCGGTTTTATCATCTAACCATTCTAAAAAAGAAAAAAACAAAATTTCTTTAATATGTTTCCTATACATTAAGCACATTGCCAACGAAAATAATTATTTAAAAAACGAAATTTAATTATTTAAAAAATACCTGTATAAAATACAGATAATCGATTGAAACCAGGTAGTTTAGTTAAAAAGAATTTTCAGTTGTTTACAAAATAAAAATCTTGATATATTTCTTTAGATATATATGTATATATCTATATATGTATGTGTATAAATATGTACATATCAAACGTCTTCAAATCGTGGATTATTATAAGGGTTATTATACTCTCACAAATCTTGTTATTAAACCTGGTATACATTTACATGCTGGTCGAGGAATTTTTTTTTTGTTATATTGAATGATTAAGATCAAGAATTCAAATAAGCGAAAAATAATCACTAACGCCTAAAATAGAAAACATTACATTTCATATGCTCCGCCCAAAATAATATTGATTGAATCGAAGAGTACGATTTAGTTTCAAATACATATTAACTGTATTTTCTTTAATAAGTCTTTCGAAGACTTGATTTAAAATATTGCAATATTTTTTAACTATGTATTTCAATTTCTTATTTATATTTATTTTATTTTCTTTTATTAATTTATGTTATGCATATGTACAAAACATTCAGATCAGGAAAAGATTTTCTAAAGAACCATTTTATTCGGAACATGAAAAAAAATCGCTTGAGACTTCTATATTAAAATGATGAATTTTAACAGACGTCTGTTGAAGTTTCTTCATCCATCAGTAAAAGAAAGATTTTTAGGTAAAATGATAACGATTTTTGGCAAAAGCTTTTCAATACCCGCCACATATTTAACAACAAAATTTTAAAACTCAACAACATTTTTGATTAAATTTATAAAATAATTAACCCACATTAATTCTGATTAATATTTTAGAGAAACTAGATTTAAATACAAATATAACAAAAATTATGAAGAAAAAAAAAAAAAAGAAATGTTGGTTATTCTATTAATTAAAAAATTAAATGTTAAACTAAAAACTTTTATTAACAACATCGTGCAATAAAACAACAAAAAGTAAAAAAAAAACAATAAAACTACAAGTTTTCGAAAAATATTAAAATTGACAATAATATAACCTGCATCGTGTGTTGCCAATGAATCCTTTGAACCGCTTACATCCGCTGCTTATAAAAATCATTTGTTAAAAAAGAAATGAATAAAATTTAAATTAACAAAAATTAATTAATTACGAATTTTTTTAATTAAAGAGTAATGGAAACGATCAATTACATGTAATTTCTTCCAAACTAGACTCGGAAGCTGAAACAAATTGGCTCTTATATGAGCATGTAATGAGCTGGTGGTCTGGTGGAGCAGGCTCTGGAGGAGTTGTTGGAGGAGGAAATATCTGGAATCCTTTATGACAATACATACATTATTATTAATGATTTTTTTTGTTGAAAATAAAAATATAAAAGACGGTATATACAATTGTGTAAAAGATTTTATTCACATAAATAAAATACTGTCGATTAAGTGGAATTAAATCTAATTCATATATTCAATAATACATATCTAATGGATAATTGAAATTTAATTGACTTTCTTTAACAATTTTATAAAAAAAATTAATTGAATAAAAATTCAAATATGCGAAATTTGAAATCTATAAAGTCTATTCTGAAGAGAGAAAAATATTACTATAACAAAAAGGGTTGCTTTAAATGGCAAAAATAAAATTCAAACTCAATGTAACATATACAAATTTTTTTGGTATGCCTATAGGACTGCTACGATGTGAATTTGGATGAAAATCGATGAAATTTTAAAGACATGAATATCACCCCCACAAATGGAAGGCTGCACTAGTTAACGTGATACCTACAGCTGAGAAAAATGACACTAAAGTGGAGTCATAAACCCGAGCAACAAAACTGGAAATACTGCAAACTACTGATGTGTAAACTAATGCCAATTTAAAATGTGATTTGATGTATCCGGACTATGAATCTGGCTTTATAAGAAAACAAAACTCTATCGATCAAACTCATAGATTGGTGCAATTCGTAGTAAATGAGAAATAAGCAAACTACTAATCCATTCTTTTAAATGGTTATCCAAGACATTTGATCTGAATTTACCTATTATAGGGAAGCTATTGAAAGCTTGTAATTAATGAAAGCTACTTTGGTATAGTATATAAAGACCGGCTTTAGTCTGCATGACAACCACCACGAAATTTCTCATCTCTTAAAACACACATTTTCCGGCGAGAAGAGTGAATAAATTTCTGTAGAATAAAACTAAACGAACAAATATGCTTTCATGTAAGACTGACGTTTATAAATGAAACTTGCCCTTCAATTTGAATTAATAGCCAGGAGTGTCTCAAGAATCAGAAATGAAATATCTTGGTTTTCACCAATAAGTTTTATTCTTCCTCACTGGTGCTGCTCACAATTTCTTCACATTTCTTTTTGTTCATTTTTATATACATACAAATAAATTTATATATATACAAATAACCTTATTATAATATAAGCTATTTTACTTACACAGATACCTACAATCCCATATTCAGTTGTGTTAAAATATAAATATACTTTTTAAGATAAAAAATGAACTGGCAAAAATAAAACAGAAATTCACACTCTGGATAATATATATACATATATATAATCTTTTAGCAATAATAAGTTATAAGCTATCGGAGAAAAAGAAGGTGTATCTCTTTTTCGTCGATTTTAAGGCAGGATTTGATAGTATGGCTAGAAAATCTTTAATCTACAAACTCCATAAAATGGGAGTATAATATAAATTTCAGAAATGTTTAGAAGCTGTTTATAGTACCACGCAATCAGCGGAGAAGAAAAGAAATTTCTGAATATTTTGGAACAAAATTGGGTGTGTAAAGTAAAGTTTCTGATTGTTGTCAACTTGGCGACCTCCAGGACGATCCTTGTCGTTTCCCCTCCTGGATGGCATATTAGCACCCGCTAGATGTTAACTAATGCGTGCGGCTAGGTCCAATCCCCTGGACGTTAAATTCGGGTTGTGCGTAGGGCTTGGAACAAACCACGTAAAAAATCAAATCCAAAAATGCGTTTAGAAGGATCCCCTTAAAAGTTGACGATCACGGAAAACGTATAAAGGACAATGATTTACGTATAGGCACATGGAACGTATGTACGTACTCTTTACAGGGTAGGCGCTTCCGCCCAGCTGGCGGATGCCCTCATTAAATGTAGGACTGACATCACTGCCATACAGGAAATGATATGGATAACATGGTAGTATGTAGCACCAAGTTTCAGCATCTCGACATTCATAAGGCCACTTGGGCGTCCCTCGATCGATCAACATCCAACCAGATTGATCACATTGTGATTGACGGAAGGCACGTCTCCAGTGTACTAGATGTGCGCACTTTCAAAGGTCCAAACATCGACTCAGACAACTACCTTGTTGCAGCCAAGTTTAGATTGCGCATTGGCTCCTCGAGGTCTGTGCGCTCTAGTACATTGCGAAAGCTGAACGTTAAGAAGCTGCGATCACAAAGGACAGCTGAGGCGTTCTACGCTCAACTCTCGGATAAGCTCCGTCGTTCCCCATCTAATCTCAGTGACATTAGCGGACTGTGGGCCAACATCTCCCACTCCTTGTGCACTACTGCGGAAACAGTCCTTGGTTTCGAGCGCCCACCCCAACGAAATCAATGGTACGATGAGGAGTGTCGCGAGGCAGCTGCAGCGAAAAACGCCGCGTACGAGAAAATGTTGCAGTCAGCCGCTACGCGAGCCATTGTTGAAAAATATAGAGAGAGGAGAAGGGATGAGAGACGCCTTTTCAGACACAAGAAGAGGGAGCAGGAAAGCCGTGAGAGTGAGGAAGTCGAGATGTATAGATGTAGGAATGACACTCGAAAATTCTATCAAAAGGTTAAGCGCCTAACCGAAGGTTTTAAGCCAGGAGCGTCTTCCTGCAAAGATGAAAAATGGAAACTTGGTAACAGATACGCAGGGGGTGCTGAGATTGTGGAGGAAGCACTTCTCTACTCTGCTACAAGGCGATGACGACAACAATACTGCCTTTAGAGATGATGTTCCGAACCCGATCACTGATGACGGCGTGGAGATTAAGCCGCCTAGCCATGAAGAGGTCAAAGTCGCGATTATGCGTCTGAAAAACAATAAAGGTGCAGGTCCTGATGGCCTCCCCGCTGAATTGTTTAAGACCGGAAATCATAAGTTGGTAGGGCGCATGCACCAGCTTATTTACAAAATATGGCTAGAGGAATGTATGCCCAACGATTGGAACCTCAGTGTCCTCTGTCCTGTCCTGAAAAAGGGAGATATGCGATATGCGCCAACCACAGCCGTATATGCCTTCTCCCTATCGCATATAAGGTTCTTACGTGTGTATTGTGTGAACGACAGAAGCCGTTCGTCAAAACACTGATTGGACCTTATCAGTGCGGCTTCAGACATGGCAAGTCCACCATCGATCAGAAATTAATACTACGTCAAATCCTGGAAAATATGGCACTATTTTTCAAAAAAGCGTCCAGTTGCTTGCGTACTCTGACGACATTGACATCATAGGGCGTACCAAACGAGATGTTACTGCTACCTTGAGTGCTATTGAACGGGAGTCTACTAAGATGGGTCTGGCAGTAAATGAGGGCGTATTGGATCTCATATTAAAAAGCAGTTAGAACAAGACTAGAATAAGATATACATGCTGGAGTCTTCCAAGATATTGAATCTACTCTGCGATTAGTAACTGCTCGAGCTAATTGCGTTCCCAATTTAATTAAAAAACTAACACATTTCCGCGTCTTATAGTTTTTGAATTTGGGAAGATAAGTACCAGGGATGCCAGATGGCATTGATTTTTAAAAATCCCTGGATTTTTGTACTTTTGTGAATTAAAAAAATTCTTTTATTAAACATTTCATTTATTTTTAATCTTTATCACAATTACATAGGTATAAAATAAAAAAATAAAAAGTAACAAAAAGCGTAATACATACGTAGAAGACTATTTGGAGTCTAAAATATGTATATATAAATATATTACTTATACTTATTGTTTTAAGTAATTTTCTTTAAAATGTCAAAACCTTTAATATGCACCTGTAAAACATCTTTCGCAATCTACTCTTGTGGATAAAATTGTTTCACGACAGCTATATGCAAATTATATTTAATTATTACGAGCTGAGTAACATAAACCATATACTCGGTGTAGTGTATCTATCTATCTAGTGTAGCTATCTGTTGGGAATCGAACTTACGACCTGCACGCCGATATTCTAGCACACTACCGCTAGACTACCAGGGCACAAATCTCTCGTTTAATCAAGTAATTTGCAGTATTTATTTAAATTTGAAAACATATGTACGTGCTAGCTTCTTAGCTTAAGCGTGTTGGCACACATATGTAGATATATATGTCCGAGGAGATTCTTACTAATCTACTAACATTTTTTAATTATTTTTACATTCACAAATTTTCAGTTGGCCCAAATATCATAATTCTTCTAAAAATTACTACATCAACTCGATCTGTGAAATTGATGAAGCGAACTTTTAATTGAAAAATATATGTACATTGTGCAAAAGCTTATTAGTTCTTAATCACCCCTCAAAGATTTTAATTTATTCGGGTTTAAAATATAGCTTTGGAAGGGTTTTTAGTGGCTGTATTTTATAAGGCCATTTAAGGGTTATAACTCAAATATTTATTTATTAATTTATAACAAAAAATTTTCAATTCTTTTTTAATTATACGAGTCGGGTAAATTAGACCATATGCTAGATATAGCCGGGAATCCAATTAATAAGTTTCACATTAATAGGCTAATATGACATCCTTACAAATCAAATATGTATTAAATAAGAAATTGTTTATAAAAACAAATTAAACAGAAAAGAACACGTTTTTTTCACTTTAATTAATTTTTTTAAAGAGCAAAAAACTATCCGCATATTTCACGTATTGAATTATATTTCTTGATTTGAAATTTTAAAAACTTTCTAGAGATTTAATCCTTTTTAGGGATTTAAATAGAGATCAAGACATAAGATATTAAAAATGTTTTATATTTATATTTCATGTTTTACAGTTTATCTTCAGTATTTGGACCAAACACTCTATTTATTAGTCTACGTTCAAGTGCTTGAAAGTCCGACACAAAGAAATTCATTTTAGTATAATACGACATGTTTACCTAACCTTTTCGTTCTAAATTTAGGTTTGGAAACATTCCACTCCACGGGCTTTCATTTCCACTTTTTTCCCCATTTTTTATTATTTATTTATTTAACTAGTTATCAAAACTTATAAAACAAGAGGCCTGCTTATCAGAATGAATATTGTACAATACAATTTTAAAACGTCGTCGAAAATCCAAAAGTACGTAACACCACTTTTCCGAATTTTAGAAGAGAAGCAAAAACGTTATACATGTTACATGTTAATTGTTGGTATGTCATTTTGAATTATTGATATAAAAACGTTATTTTTGGTAACAAAAATCTAAAAATTGGTAGAGATATGTTAGATAACCTTACGAATCATAATCAATCAAAGACTCGATTTTGATTTTTTTGATGATACGTACTTTTGGATTTTCGACGACGAAATAACGTTTTCAAATTTCGTAAAACATTAATTTATCGTGAATTCGATGATTACAATTAAAACAAAAAAAAAATTATTTATTTCCCATTCTAATTATTTAAATAAATTCTTTATTATAACAAAACACTTTAACTTATAACACAGCGCAATCAATTTTATTCACGATTCTTATTAACAATGACCAAACTTTCGGTCTTTAAGAACACTGTGTTTAACGTCACACTTTTTAATACCCTCGGTTATTAATCACACACTTATCACTGACCGGCTCTTCACGGCGCACTGGTCGTTGCCTGTTTGTGTTGTTGGCTTATTTTAAGATTTATAAACTAGAATTCTTTGTTGAAAATTAAATATCCTTGTGTATTTTTTATATTCTCAAGAATTTTAGGATGTCATTTATGTTTGTTAACGATGATTTGGACAGATATTTAATTAGACATGACTGAACAGTACGATTTCTGATAGCTGAGAATTTATGGTAATAAGGTAAATATTGTTACGTTTTTACCTTTTTAAAAATGTTTAGAATATTAGTTCGTTGATTGCAAACAATATAAAAATAAATTTCGTGTTTAGTTTGAATTAAACTCTTTATTGTTCGCACAATTTTGTGTGCCACTATTTACAACTTGATGTATCCAACAATAATTTCGGTAGATCTTTACAACGACGATCTTCAAACCACGACTGTTTCCTTCACGCGCCTTCTCTGGGAACTACTCGTTTCAACGTAGTGTTCGTCTTGTTGGTGAGACTGGTCTTGATCTTTTCCGTGGCGGTTTACAGTTTCTTTGGAAATGACCATCCTTTCCACAGATCAAGCATTTAAGTTTAGCCTTTTGTCCGTTTTCTCCCAAAACTTGTTTCAACACCTTCTTCCTCCACGACTTCAATTTTTCGCACTTTGCTAACTTGGGGTCATTCGAGCGGTCTCCTGGGCTAGTGCAAAGGCCACTGTCTCTGCAAAGGTTGTCTTCTGCGTAGAACATACCCCTAGTTTTATGTCAGGGTCGCGTATACCATTAACAAACGCCTCGATTTTAAAATTGTCTATCAGTGGGTGGTTTTCTCCTGGGTATGTAAACTGCACTAATCTCTCAACCTCCATTGCAAAGGCTTGGAACGAACTCGTAGGAATCGATGTCAATGCCCTGAAGCTGTAGTTGTTCCTTTAAAGGCCTTTGGAGTTCATTCTTCGTGCCCGTTGTTGGCAGCTCTAGTTTACCCAACTATCGTTTAAGCTGTTCCACTCTTAGTTCGGACAGTTTCTCTTTTTTTTATTTATTTTTACTTTTGGATTTTGCAATCCCAATTCTGACACCAATTGTTAGGTTTTTCCTTTTTTAAAAACCTTTAGAATGAGTTCGTTAATTGCAAACAAAATAAAAATATATATTGTTATAATTAAGAAAAACCCACATATCTGAAGAAGGTAACAAACGAATTTGACGCAGAGGGTAGATCTATAATTGTAGCCCAAGTGTGCCAGAGATAATGATATTAACTTAGTATATTTGAAAATTTAGAGGATACCTGCTGATGAACTGACGAAAGTTCTGTTTTGTAAGACGTAGTTGTAATGCTTCTCCCCAGGTAGGAATTGAAGGAAGTTCATCAAATGAGTTAACTGCACTTCTTACACTATTAAGTATCGTTTTTGATGACATTAATTATTTAATACTCTTGTTCAAATTCGGATCGGTAAAGGTTACGTTCTGAACTGAAGGTAAGGATTACCTGCATAGTGCCTACATATGTAGGTACTCTTTACTTATGAGAGTAAATTTAGCCTACATGAATCAGGTGGAAAGCAGTACGTTTGACGTAAGCCAAATACTGTGTTTTTGCATAACAATAATAAGGCATTTTAAAACAAAATGTAAAGCAAAGTGCCGATAAGTTACATATATTGGACACATATGTTGCATGTTTGGGAAAAACTCGCTCATAAGCTCTAAAAATCCAGCATCAGCACAGTGGAGCAGTTGAAACAAGGAATTAGGCGAGAATGAAAAAACATAACCATGGAAGGAGTAATAAAAGCAAAAGGTTTTGCTTCCAAGTGTTAAAAAACAGTGCCTTTAATTTGACGGTGCAATTATGGCATGAAATTGGTTAATATTGTTCTCCTTTTTTGTTTAAAAAATATTTTTGAATAAAAAATGCTAAAGTTACAGTCACATATGGAAAATATTTGGCCGAAAACTTAAAATATTTCTTTACCATAATGTGACCACAAAATAATTTTGAGGGGCAAACAGAAAACCTTAAATTTTGGTCAAATAAAATTATTTGTCGTCAAACAAAGTATGAACACATATATTTCATCACAAATATTTTCATCATTTTTGAGCAAATATTTTTCGTAAGGTCAAACAGAGGCAAATAACAGCTGTATTGGGCTGTGTTGTCTTAGTTTGAAGTTAACAAAAAAATTTGGTTTACGCAAACCTTTTAATTTTTTAATATACTTATTCATTGTATATGTGTACATATGTATGTATGAAAATTGAGTATTCATGTGACATTTGAGTATGCATACTTCAATTGATGTGCTTTTCTACATCAGAGCAATTTAAAACAGAAAAATTTATTGCATGATGATGAGCCGCGTTGGCTTTAGCCAAGTTTTCCCTTATTTCCAAGATTCTTGTGATGCAAAAAAGTTTTCATTAAATTTGTTTTCTAACAAACAAGTTTTTTCAATAAATTTAAATTTTTTTAAATTTTTACAATAATAATATGAAATATTTAAATTTTTTTAAATGTAAATGATTTTAAATCAAAAATTGTGTATTTTATAAGTCCCGGGCAAAGGTAGAAAAGAAATACCAACAGAGGGAGTAACAGAGCCATCGGACTTCGATGAATTCTTTTAAAATTTTTGTACTTTTGTGTAGTGTAGTGGTTATAGAGGTAAATGAAAATTTTTCGCAACAAAATTTATATTTTTGTACCTCTGAAATGACTTTACTCTTCAGCAAATAAAACTAAATTAGCACAAAAACTTTCTATTTTTTTTGTTCTTCCTGAAAAATCAAATTGGTAATCTCCAAGTTCCCGTGTTATGCATGGAACTATTACAGTGGACGGTACCAAGTTATTAAGTGGAGAATTACAATTCAAGAACAGGTTTAATTTTGCACAAATGTGGTCAATACTCCTTGCAACAGCTGTTATTTGCCAATGCTTGTTCTTACAAAATATTTGCAATATGAAGTATTTATTTGCTCAAAAAAAAAAATAAAAAATATATGACAAGCATTGTGGTCAGATTGGAGCAAAGAAAAATTGACTGTTTTTCATCAAATATTTCCTCAATGTGACCATAGCTTAGTAGTAATAGAAGCAATCGCTGACAATTAGCGTTACCAAATACATACGATGCTGTATTGGCGACATGCAATAGTCAGTCATGTAACACATAATAGCCAATCGATCGATCATTCTCAAAGTTTATCGATTACAGCAATTTACTAGTGAATCTAAATAAATAAATATTTATACGGTATGTAGGTTCAGCAAAGTTTAACGCAAAAGTGGATACCCAAATTTTATTCATAAAGTTAGCATTTATTGAAAAAGAGTTAAAATTTTGCTGACTGAAGACTTTTCAATTTAACTGAAAATTATATGAATTTTTGGTTTGTAATAAAGTAAGGGGTCTCGAAGATATTTGCCGATTAAGCAGAAAGTTTAAAATGTATGTATATCATTTTCCGTTAGTCTGTTTCAAGTAAATCCCTTAAAAATCATATGTTTGATCAAAATATCCTTGCGTACTCTATAGTTTTTTCTTATGTTTCTTCGTCCCAAAGAATTATAAATACAATATTACATATCACTGTAACAAAGACTTTTATCTATTCAGTTTGTTTCATAATAATTCTTTACTAAAATTTGATGGCTCGATTAGGTTAGTTTGTATCTTATTTGACAGCAAAAAGACAATTTTATTTGCATTGAATAATTGAAAAAATTACCGGTATAAATTATTAACCCAGTACAGTAAAAGAATGATTAAATATCTAACAAATAAACTTACTCTGATGTAACATTTTAGGTTTTTCGTTGCTTTCTTCGTAGATTTCATCTAGAGATATATCTCTTTCTTCTAAAAATGTTATAAAATAAATAAATTTTTATTAGGTATGTTTTGTACACATTTGCTTACCATTTAATGAATTTAAAGAACGAGTAGGAAGCATTTCGTAATTTTCGCTACCGGATCCGTCTGTACCTAGTGTACTTGATAGCATGTAACTTTCATGACGCGGCGGTGGCCTCGGCAATTGATTCACTGAGTTTTCGAGAGTTCCTTCTCCCGAATCTAAAGTAATTGATTCCTCCACATGTAAATTTTCAACTTCATACTTGTTATCCCAAGTATTCTTTAAAAACGGACTGTAAAATGCAACTATAAAAAAATTTTAAGTTATTAAACGTGTTGTTCAAATGATGATGATTTTTAATAATTACATTTAACATATTGATCTGCCGAAAAAGTCATGAAGCTGGCCTTGTAACGATCAGCTAATGAGTTTCCTTCCGTTATGAGAAATTGACATATTTCGCTACTAAAAAATGCGTTGGCACCTCCAGTTTCAGTTATTGCAACTATTTGCAGTGGTATATTGGAGTTTTGAGAAACTAGAACACTGAAAATAAAACATACATATTTTTAAGTTTATATATTCTAAACTTTGTTTAATAATATTATTTACCTTAAATTTGCCAATGATGAGCGCCTTTTGGCAGAATAAACAAATATATATCCATGTATTAATTCATCACGATATTGGTTTATTCCATGATATGATGAAATAATAAACTCTACACGTTTTTTGGAGTCACCGATAAAAACATCTATTACTATGGAATGTTCAGAGACTTTGCAAAAGGTGGACTCAGTGGTTAATGGACTTAAAACATTTTCAATATCATATTGATCACCACAAAACATACACACTAGTATACGTAAATCAGTTTGATTCGGTGGATAAGAATCTATCGATTTCATTTCTGTAACTCTTAATGAATCAATTACAATGTTCAAAATGTCATAAACATATTTCTGATGGTTTTGCTGGTGATCAATAAAATCACAATGTAGCATTTCAGCTAATCGTAATCCTTCATTACGTAAATAATCAATTTCATTCTCTTTTAAATCTTGGGGCTGGTAAACTAAAACAATTGGTAAATTTTCAAACTTATCTTCCAATTCTAAATTGCAGAGCAATGTTCGTTCCAAATTATCTTTAAGTGTTTCAAATGATTGTTGATTTGAATAAACGCATATTAATCCTGTGAAAATAAATTGAAATATTTATTGTTTTTAAAGTTTTACTCAATAAACCTTTTTTCTTTTACATACCACTTGAGTAAACATCAATAGCTTTAAAGGCTTCCATGTCACCATTAGCAATACGATAGTTAAGGTAATATGTTTGATTTTCATAAATATATTCACCCTTTGTACCAGTACACATGCGTATATCGTTAAGTAAATCACTAGCTAAATGCTCAGATCCCACAATTAACAAATTAAGTGTCTTGTCAATGGTCTGATTTTTCCAGTTAACATTTCCAACCACATTGACTCCTCCTACCCCTCCAAGGGTTTTCAAATTTCCTCCTGCTTTATCAGCTAAAATTTCTTCTACCATATTATCAACACAACTATGATAAAACGGACAATGATCTCTTATAGGACAATGCATAAAACCGAGGTGTTGAAATAAGATAACACGCCTCTCTTGATCTAAGCGATCCAGTATTTTATATCTATTAAATAAGTAAGAACCATCAAGTCCATTATATTTACACGAGCATCACGAGCATTATTCAATTATTTACCTTGAATCATCTTGTAATACATCGGTAATTTGTCTTACGTCTTCT
This sequence comes from Sarcophaga rosellei, assembly GCA_930367235.1. Lineage (NCBI taxonomy): Eukaryota > Metazoa > Arthropoda > Insecta > Diptera > Sarcophagidae > Sarcophaga > Sarcophaga rosellei. The sequence continues at coordinate 52,542,823 of OV884018.1, read as the reverse complement.
TGAGTAATTATGTCAACACTCTTAAACTGCTGAAAAAACTGAGCATGCTCTAAAAGGAGTTCAACAAAGTTTTGTTTGCTTTTTTCGATAATTTCATCTTGGTGAATGTCATAAATTTGCTGGCAATCATGTTCGGATAGAGCCTCAAAGCATTCACGTCCCATAAAAAGAACTCGAACTTCTGATAGTTGTTTTCCTGGCGTAACAAATCCTGATTCCTCCAACAGCATTTTAAATTGTTGCTTCCATCTAAAATATTAAACATTTTAGATATAATTTCGAGTATTAGTTGAATTTTTATATACCCAATTTTCTTTTTATCCTGTTGGACTGAATTTAAAAAATTTCTGAACACTGTTTCCGCTTCTGACGTTTCCAGTATATCAAATGGAATACGAAGTTCGTCTTCCGTTTCATCCATATCTACCAATTCCTGCCAAGATGCCTGGGGACATTCGAAGAAATATTGATCAAATTCCAAATGATTTCGTATATAACCCTTTGTGCAATCCCAGATATCATCATCACTTGCTGATATAGCATTTATATCGGGCAGCATAAATTCAAGAGTTCTTGCAAATTTATCTAAATATTGATGTAATTTCTTATTTAAATGATCGTCTCTAAGCTTTTTCATATGACGTCTAAATAGCTTTTGACCAGCATCATTACCAAATATATTTAAGAACTCCGTCCACTCTCTAAATTGAGCAAGCATTTTTGATCCCTGTGACCAGAGAATATGATAATCGGTAATTTGATTGCGAATAAGTTTTGTTACAGCTTCCGAACGACTTTCTAACAATTCCTTTCTGGATCTGGCGGCTTCATGATATGGAATAATTTTAATACGATTTTTTACTTTGTCAATCATTTGGGCCAAAATCATGAATGCTAAATCAGTGTTTATAGACTCGTGTGCTGATGTTTCAACCAGCTGTACCATTCCTTTATATTCTTTACGTTGGGAAATTTTTTCTGCTTCACGTATATACATTTCATTTGAATCGTCATTTTTTGTGGTCACTAACACTAGTGGTTTTTTATTTTTCAATATTAAAGTAATGGCGTTTTGAACAAATTCCACTTGTTTTTCAATACCTCTATTTGGCACAGGACTTACGTCGAATACAACAATGAAGCCGTCAATAGTCAAACGTCCATCAGGCATAATTTTTTGTTCATATTCTTTTTCAATTCCCAATTGATTTTTACATATGTACATGAGTTTTTCAGCCGAAAATACTTTTGTCGCAGTACACCTTTTTATGTAAGGTTCCATTTTTCCAACCTTAAATGGTTGAAATGTTGAATCGTCCATGAATTCAGTTTGTTCTATTATGTGAAATGTATACTCAGTTCCTTCATCCGTTGTCTTACGCACATCACCCCAATACAGGAAGTGATCATTATTTACAATTCGACCGCTAAAATCACTCTTTAATTTAAAAAAGAAAAGAATAATATATATAAATACATACATATATGTATATACGAATATAAGTACGATGTGTAAAGTTATTATATTAAAATTACCTGACTCAAAACTGATATGTGATCTATAAAATAGTCATCGGCCATTGGCCTTATAAATCTATTACATAAGCATGATTTTCCAACACCCACTTGTCCTCTATCTTTTTCAGTCCCGGACAAGCCGATGACCGATATGTTAAACAGTTTCATCTTCTGAAAAATTAAGCATATTATTACATTCTTCTTTTATAAACTTAACTAATGTAATAATACTACATCTTACAAATATATAGGCCTAATTATTTAAATAATTGCTCAAAGAATATAAAACGACGATTTAAAAATAATATTTCTTAAAGCTAAATTTGATTAACCTGAAAAGGTTTAATTTTACAACGTCTATTATAAACTCTATACAAAGTTAAAACTCAATTCGATATTAAATTTAAGCTAAAAATTAAGGAGTATAACAATTATTAAGTTACGTGACCGTTGAAAAATTTGCGAGAATCAGAGGATAAAAAACTAAATTTTTATGTAGCATGATCGCTACAACACTCTGGTAAGTCGTAATGAGTGTATAATACCTACCTCTCGAATTGTGTGCCACAAAAGGAAATCATTTTGTTTCTTACGTCGACTTTTTAAATCTCCCCTAAGATTTTCAACTTAACTAAGGTAAGGTGATTGGTCAATGCATTACAAGACTGGAGGACGGTCAATGCATTACTAATGCCGCTTTTGGATTCTAATTTAATATAATATATATTGGAGTTTTAATAAACAAAATCGATACAAAAAAGATAGTAGAAGAAACTGTTCTAAGGAAAAGGCAGGCAATGAATTATGTTTAACAGTATTTACATATATTTCTTATACTCATAAGTAATAATTATTAATATTTTTTTACAATTCAATTCAGAATGGTGTGCAAGTTCGAAAAATTTTTGATTTTTCACTTGCTTGCTTCAACATTTGTTGATTTGAAGAATTTTATTAGAGTGAAATTAGTGCTTTATGAAATTATCGGACATTAATTTCCTAAATGTAAATCCGTTTTTTATTTTACTTCTACGTTTTCGTCGCTAATAAACATAAAACTATAGAAATTAGGTTCAATGAATTAAACAAATATAGTTGGGAACGGTCACATATCACAGCATTAAAAACAAGAATACATTTCTTGAAATTATAACTAAAACATAAAAACTACCAAAAAGTCAACACATTTTACAAATTTTATCTTCGCTCTTCTATAATATTTAGGAATCCAAAATAATGGATATAAATAATTGTATACATAATTTGTTGTTATTACAGATATATGTAAATTTATTTGATCAAAAGCTATTCAAATGGCAGAGGTAAGAATTTAATAATTTTTATTTATTATAAATATTTACATGCAAATGTAAACATCTATATATATATATATATATATATATACTATATATATATATATAACATATGTATATATTATATATATATATGTATTATATATATATATATGTATATATATCTTTTATAGGTATGTAGATACTTATACAATTTTTTTAAATAATTGCTATGAACATTTTTTCAAATTTATTAGAGAGGATTTCTTTTACCGGTTTATACTAATATAGTATAAATTTATATATGTAAGTATGTATGCTAATATGTATATATATTGTATGAAAAAGGTACAAACTGTGGAATATATTACATAGTAAAATATACGGGTGTGTTTAATAAACATGTCCACGTAAGAAGTTAAATATAACAAACAACAACAAAAATGTTGTGATACACAAAATTCGTTTCACAAAAATATCCTTATAGGTACATTCATTTTTATTTTTCATGAAACACTTTTAAAATTATAATAATGAAATACCATTAATTAAAGAAAATAAATAAATACATAAACTTGTAAAATTATTAAAATGACATTTAAAGACATCCAGACAAGTCTTCACCCCTACGTACATACATATATAATATATATAAATTATCACAAATTACAAATCATATAATATCGATAATAATTTTTAAATAAATTTACTTATTCTTTAATTATTCTTGTAATTATTATTTAAATGCACTTATCAGAGTTACACATATTTTGAATTAACAATTTATTGAAGAATTTATCTAAGACACATACACAAAAGAAGTCCTTAACTCCTTTTTACGAGTAAAAATGCTATCGTTTTGAGCATGACAGAGAGTTAAAAAATTTGAAAGAGAATATGTAGTTGGAAAGAGAAAGACTTTTCTTGAAAGTATGAGAAGAAAAAGGAAAATTAAAAATGTGTTAATATTATTGTAAGTGAGCGAACTATAACTCTTATGCAGCGCTTGATCGCCACTAATATTGATTACTTTATATTTATTACAAGATATTCGTGGTCCAAGTATGCAAATAATCAAAAATATATGTAATTCTCAGGGTATTTAAATTAAAATTGTGTACTAATGGATTTAATAATAATCTGGTAACGCTGTTTAAACAACATTTACTGTAAATCTTTGTTCCGGCTAGCATACTACATTGTATTCGAATGAAAAATCTTTCTCCTCTGATCTGCGCAGAAACAACAAAATTATAAACTTCACCAACATCCACGAAGATTTCGAAAACATTCTGTTTTGTCTGGACCACTTTTTAATTTTATACATTTATTTTTCTATTAATCACTATTCTTTCTTAAGCACTTTTTATTTTCAACTTTTCTAAAGAAACAGGAAAGATACATCACGATTAACGAGATTTATTTCGGATTAATTTCATCATTTATTATTATTACATGTTAATGTGAATAGTCTTGTGTAAAAAAAATTAATTACATTGAGGCAGTAAAAACATTTGCAACAAAACCACTTTAACCAAGACAAGAAAATGAAAAATTAGAGTCTTAAAGTAACTAATTGGAATGTTGTTTTGTAAACACGATGCTTATTAATTTTTAATATGTTTGTAACTTACTAGACTTTTATTAGCACAATAAAAATGTGACTTTTTCGTATATTTTACAACTATTTAATTAAACGACTTCCTCTTTACAATCAAGCTCGCGACCATCACTACCGCCCAAATAGAAAACAAATAATACCGAACTCCGAATTGAAAGTACACAAAATGTATTCATACTTGTACAATTAAGTAGTAGTAGTAATGAACGATGTATACAATTTAGTTGACAATAATTGTAGCATCGTAACCACACTGTGTCTTGAATCATTTTAAGCCTTGAAAGTTTCCTTTTACTTTTAAATTTTATTTTAACCTTTGTTTCGTTTCTACACACTCAAAGTTTTATTTGGCAAATTAGTATTAGTTACACAATAATGTACAAACGAAGAGAGAAAATAGAGCAACTATACGAGTTGACTTCACCATTAATTGCACGTTCAAGGTTAGGTACCCGGAGCTCGAATTGACCCATTGTACAACGTCCTAGCTTCTCACACCACTCGTGTTGTGTGCGTTAATTTTTATACATGAGTAGCGGGACCTACAGTTTAAAGTCGCCTCCGAACGACAGATTTTTGAGAAGCTTTTCATGGGAATTTTTACTCACAGAGTTTTTGCCAGAAATCTGCTGAGAGGAAGTCGCCGAAGAAATATTTTCATATTTTCGTTTTGATGTCTGACCTGGGATTTGAACTCGGGCCTTTCGTCTAATAAGCCGACACACTACCTACTAGACCACGGCGACTTCATTGCACGTTCACTACATTGAATATTAGTTTGACAAACTCTTTTGCATTTTCTTTTAAACTTTGTTTGGCTTTTGCACGTTCAAAGTACTTTGAAAAGTAGTTTGACAAACTCTTGATATTTTGTTGTTGTGTATACAACCATCGGTAGATGACGAACGAAGAACAAAGCAAATTTACGAGTACAGCCAACTGAGAACTCACCCCCACTCGTTTTTCCCCTCTCTACAACAAACTCAAGAGTTTTCAAACTAATTTGAACGTGCAAAAGGTATCTTTCTCTTCTCTTCGACAAATTGAAGGCTTTGCAAAGTAAACCATGAAAGTGTAGAAGCTATTATAGCGAATAAAGTAGAAATCAATCTCTTAAGGTACATATGATGTTAATAATAACAATAAAAAAATAATTCATTAATATTAGAACTTATCAAAAGGGCGGATTCAAGAATTGGTGATAGAGAATAAATACTCCTGTATCATTCCTTCATCATTAAATAATCAATAAGTATTCTCAGACCTCAACACTTGCCATAAACCAGTCATCCGTCTGACAAAAGACAAAAGTATAACAAGTGTATAACAATTTACAAGGATGTCGGATTTTCAAAATATCCTAATATCATTTAAACATTTAACAATTCAAAATCGACAAATAGCGCCGAATTTAATAATATAAAGCTTGCTTCATACCTAACCGTTATGGAGTACAAGCAACAGAATAAAGTAGCTGTAGAAGAATAATGAGTATCTTATCATGAAAAAATGTCAAGAGAAGAAATTCTCTTGTAATGGTGCCAAACATTTAATGTTCAATATATTGAAATGCAGTTAAACTCTATTTACAATTTATATTTGTAGTCGCCGTAGTCTAGTAGGTAGTGTGTTCGCTTATTAGACGTAAAAGCCAGGGTTCGTATCCCAGGTCAGACATCAAAAAGAAATATGATAAAAATATTTCTTCGGCGACTACCTCTCAGCAGATTTCTGGCAAAAACTCTGAAAGTAAATAAACCTGCCATGAAAAAGTTTCTCAAAAACAGTCGTTCGGAGTCGACGTTAAATTGTAGGTCCCGCCACTCAAGTATAAAATTAAGGCACACTACTTGAGTGGTGTGAGAAGCTAGGCCGTAATCCTGACTGAAGGGTTGTAATGGCCAATTATGTATGTATGTATGTATTTGTCGTGCTACAAATTTCAAAAATTTGAATTTTGAGCTTCAGCTTCTACTGAAACGAAGCTATAGTTCGAATTGAAGGAAATTATAAACACGATATTAACGTGCTAGAATTCGTTCACCATTTATCAAGATATTGAAGACTTTTTGGACATCGATAATGAATTGATTACTTCTGAATTTCCAACTGATGAAGATATTACTGATGAATATGTCGTCGAATCAGAACCGTAGTCTGGAGAAATAGTAGATAGCGATGAGGACGAAGGTGAGGAAACAGTTAGACAACCGTCCAGACAAGTTATAAACGATTCATTTAAGACTTTAAATGTATTCTTAAATACAAATGAAAACGCAAAAGATGACCAAATACAAAGCACTACACAAATTTGAATCACTTTTTGCTTAAAGCAAATGTGAACAAATTCAGTCAAAAATTATTCAGTATTTTAGTAAATAAATATATAATATATAAATATATTTATTACCTTTACAAAATTACAAATAGCTTAAAGTAATTTGGTGATAAGCAGAAATTAATTGGTATTGTTTGTTGTTTATTTAATTTGGATTATTTTTAAATTTAATTCCCAAAGTTGAAGTTTATATAACTTGAAGTTTTTTCTGGATAATGGTGATTCAATTTATAGAAGTTCGATTGTATATTATAGCAATAGTATCATGATAATAAGTATTTATTTCTTATAAAATTTATTATTTTCATTATAATTTAAAAAAGAAATCTTTGTATACATGTAAAATTTAAAAGTTTTATATAAATAATCATGAAAGTACTAAAGACGGCATTTGTGTCGCAACGCAACTCTGCATACAATAGCCCCGTCACTCATGTTCAAATGTCACGTAAAAAACGTGAACAAATTCTGTTTTATACAGATCGTTCCGTTATGCTAACGAGAAAGAACGTTTCGGTAAGCATTTACGTTGCGCTCCATACGTTACGTACGTTCGGTTAAGTGGCCCATAAGACATGCATTATCTTTATTTCATTATTCATTGCTATTTATATTCCGAGTGCTAATGATTCATTACGATCGAGTCACATCGAATCCGTCATTGTATAGGGTGGGCCACGTATCGGTTTAAATTTGAACCATCGGTTATTTCGAACCTGACAATACTTGTCATTTTATTCTATCACAAAATTCAGTATATTATCTCCACTGAATGTAATGAATCGATTTACGCTTGAGCAACGTTGGAATTTATTTTCAAAACAAAGACAACTGGTCGGAAATTCCATGAAAATGTCGTACAAAATGTAGTCTCAGAGAAGGAAACTGATTTCATTGTTGATGCGCCAAGAAGTGAACATGCTCGTACTGTGCGTACACCCGAAAATACCAAAGCTGTGGTTGGGAGTGTGAGTGAGAATTCATCGACATCAACTTGTCACCGTTCTCAAGAATTGAAGATTTTACGCGCCAGTTTACGTCGAATTTCACGGTATTACGCCTTACAAAGTTCTATTGCTTCAAGTATTGAAGCCGCATGATCATTTCGCTTCATCCGACAAGATGAATTTTATAATTTTCATTTTGGTGGGTACAGCTAAGGTTAGATAGCTAAGGTTAACCCTGCCATCGAACGACGACAGTGCAACCGCAAAGACTGACGATGGTTCAGTAACGCACAGAGTTCATGGATTAGCGTCTAACTTAAACACAAACTTCTTGTCCCACCAGCAGTAAGTTAAATATCTGCATACTTTTTAACAAAGTGATCCAAAGTGACCTCACAGTGAGAGATTTAGCTTCCTGATAACATCCACATACCTGCTATACGAAGATGAGGATCCTCCACCACCCGTTGTTGCACTGGTCACTCAGGAATAGGCAGGAGGTTTTAATACGCCACCACACCACATGGGGGAACACGGCCATCAACGGAAGAGGCGAGTCCTTTTTCGATTTCATTTTTAATTCTAAACTTATCATATGTAATAGGGGAAATATTCCCACATTCTAAACAAAAACACATCCTAACGTTAGTATCAGACTCAGAGCTAAGGCATCCTAGGAAGGAAACGAGAAGTCTTTTCAGTAGGGCCAAACGGTCTCGGGAGGTTAGGCCTAGACCGGTTTCATTCAGAGCTCGGGATGGTTCAAACCCACCACTAACGAATAATGGCAAGAGGGCCTACCACACACTGGGTTATATGGGGCACCGAATGAACTTGCCTGTGAACGGCAAGCTAACCTCTAACTTAACCTAACCTAACATAGCATTGTGCATCCTCGTAAGAGTAAGAAAGAGGAATAAATATATGATATTTTCTATAAGTAAACTACTTAATTTGTTAAAAGTTTTTAATATTTTTTAATACATGAAAAAACCAATAATTTCTCACTGGATAATTCACCATAGTGCCGTTTACTATATCTTGAGAGATAAATAATAAATATTTTTATGCATTTACTTGCGGAATATAATTATCATCGGTCAGGGAATTAGAATTACGTCTACGTTTTTATTCCCTTTCTGTATTACATCTGATTACTGTTTATCACTAAAAGGCTATTTATTCTTATATATACATATATATATTTTTTATGTCAGACATTTTATTAAAGTAATTGTACATAAACTATAAAACTTTTTATATTAATACAATTCAATCTTATTTATTATTTTCGTAATTAATATTTCGAATGCTTTCTCTATCATCGCAATGTATTTTGTAGTTTCCTTAAAAACTTTATGCCTAGAATTAGCTGTTAATTGCATTTGAGTTGAATTAATGCCAAGTGTCGATTGTGAATATAAACTCCGACCCGTTAACATTAAAATATTGACGCAATCATCTGTTAAAATGGGAAAGGCTTCTGCAAACCGTATTAAAGATGGTAAAGTTTTACTTAAATATTTACATTTGGGCTCAGTAGTCAGCAGAGAGAGAGCTGACTGTATGGTGTTGACACAAAACTTTGAAACACTTAGACTTTTCGGTATGGCATACTTGAGAACTAAATGAGATGTTAAATCAATTGTAAAAATTTGCTTGTCCATTTCAGGCATGCTAAGAAATTCATGAAGAAAATCAATGCAAATATGCATTGATGGTACACCTTTAACCATCATGGGTATAACTTCACGTGAATAAGTTTGAAAGTGCACGAGTTTCGCCAAAGATGGCTCTGAAATGAATGCTTGATGAATAAATGAGCATATAATACCTTGAGCTTCCCGTAATTCAAATGCAGAAACTCTGGAACCACCGTTCGCAAACATGTCTGCTAAAATTTCGAGCAATATGTGTACAGCGGCACTTTCTTGCGATGCTATTAAAGCAGTCTTTAACTCTTCCCTGTCTGGGTCGCACTGAACTTGTCCATTTTTATCTATTATTTGCTTAGACTGCATCTGTATACTTAAATGAGCTTTTGATGCCGCTAAGCTGCCTTGCAAAATGCGTAACAATATTATTAAGGTGTGAGGACAGTGAAATACTTTTCGACTGCATCTTAAAACTTGTAACGGATCCAGCATGTTCTCAACTACAAAAGAGCATCGATTTATGTAATCTTCAGACGCCATTATCGATGTGAGGGATTTTCTCCAGAAACTTATAGGCAAAATCCCATTTAAACGCAGCCAAATATCTAAATATAGATTTTTTATTGATCGTGCAACTCCTCGCTGAAATACTTTAGGTAAATTGTTTACGATTAAATCAGCACTTCTAACAGTATGTTCATGAGGCATTTTGAGCAACAGCTTCAACACAGGAATTGCCCTGCAAGGTTTAGAATCTAACTTATCAAAATCGATTCCTCTTAGGTATTCTTGAATTTGTTCCGCGATTTTCGAAGCTGTTCGATTATTACGCATATTCTGTTCCAAAATACAGTGTTCTTCCAGCCAATCTTCTACCATGCTTAAATGTGGATAATTTGATACGATTAGACGTAAAAGTGGATGAAATATACCGACGTACTCGTTATGATATTGTTGAGCTTTTTGTAATAAATATTTCATAGGTAACTCTGACAAAAAATTGTTTGTGTATTCTTTGATTTTTCTTCCATTTAGAGCGGCATTCGATAGGTTAGCAATTCTAGTATCCTCATATAGAACAAGATAGTAAAGTATTAAAAGTTGGGCAGTAAGCGGGCACTGAACTTTGTATTTTGAGAGCTCGTCATTTTCTATTGCGGTTGTATTTCCTGAAAGTCCGTTAAAATTTACAATATTATAGAAAATTGGAGTAGAAATAATGTCACTATTATCATTAGCGTCATTCGAATTGGACCGAAAAATATGTAGAATTTCCATCTCTGAAAAGGACTTGTGCATATGATCCACATTAATTTTGCCTTGAGGATTTGGAATAATTAACGTATTTACATACACTTCGATCAAAGCTGGCATAACTGGATGCAATGGGCGAACTGAGTTGCAAATCTGTTTGTAAATCCATGATTTTATTGGTACTTTATGCTTAAGAAACGCTCTTGATTTTAGTAACTGATGTATACAATGTACCGGCAAATATCCAGGTATATTAGCATTTAATTTAGGCGTTACGGGAACACGAACAGCATGTGATGCTACAACTTGTTCCGTAAAAAGATCTTGTGTGAAAACTTGTTTTATTCTATTAGTACTATTCGGTCTTATAGGTATTTTCATTGCCAGTGTTGAACACACTAATTCCGCTATAGCTGATATTTGATTGCCATGGAAATGGATTGCCAATAATAGCAACATTTCACCGAGTGATGTACTAGCGTCGGCTCTTCTACCAAAAAATACATCCTCCTTGATTAGCCATTGCAACCATTCAACAGCCTTATTTTCAAGGGCTGTTGTTGAAACCAAAGACGGGCAGGCAATTAACATACACAAGGCAAGTGAAACAAAGCGCATTCCTGATTGTGTTGGTTGCGGTCTGCTCGTAACTAATTGTGCCAACGCATTTATTTCTTCGTCGTTAAACCTTGAAGTTCAAAAAATTACAATTTATTAAACTAAAAATATATGTACATCGATCGTTCATATTTATACTTACTTTAATCCAGCAATTCCTCTAAGAGCACAATAAAGTCGCATTAGAACTGCACCTTGGACTGTATAATCTTCTTCACTATTTTGATTCGCAGAACTTTGTACGATATTAATTAGTTGACGTAATAATTCTGTTCTAACTAAAATCAAAGCATCTCCTTTTCTTTTTTGACAAGAATGTACATATTCGGCGAACCAACTCCTTACATTTTGGTCGTTTCCAAGCAACATTCCTGTTAGAAATGATATCTGCAAAAAAAGGAATTTCAAAATTTATTTAAAACATTTTTATTAAAAATATTGGATTATTTTACATTGACAGCAGCCATTTGGATCCCAAGAAACCCAATCTAATGTAATTTTACCTATTGTACCGAATTATACTATCTACCTTGTTTAACGATATGTCTAAGCCATACTTTGAAGGATATTTATATTTATTTTCTTAAAATTTCATAAATAATTTTCATGCCTGGCTATGGATGACAAAATGTTCAGTGTTCTGCTATGGGGTTTAAGATAGTCAAATGACAATTACAACAATAAAATCCAGGCCTACAAGATCAGGGACCGTCCTGAAACGTACTTTAGAAATGGACGTATTTATCAAAGAGTGTTATAAAATGAGGAAGCGAAGATTCTGGACAGTAGAGCCAGAATATTACATACAATATCCTTGGATAACCCAATGTCGCTCATTGCATGAAAGTTTAAACTGGAGAAGTGGGCAGCATCGTCGCATCAATGACACGTTAGGAAGAATTTCAAAAATAATCTTGGGCGACTCCAGTGGGGTTAACGAATACCGCACCCTACATGTATAACTAAACCGTATTGGCGTGGTGGAAAATGATGAATGTAGAGCAGCAAAATAATGGAACACTTATTATGTCATTGCCCAGAATTCATAAGATCGAGATCCTAATACATATTTGGAGACAATACTAGACATAACTCTTCTTACTGGAGTGGTCTGGAAGAAGTTAAGGAAATTTGTACAACATACAGACTTCCTTTAGAAAATATGCACAACAAGCGTACTTGATGACTTAAGTGCCAGTTACCAAACATAACGTAACGTACCATAGCGAACGTTCCCTTTTTAGCATATGGAGAGTAATGTAAACGCTTACCAAAACGTCCTCCCTCCTCGGAACGATCTGTATAAAACAGAAATCTCTCACGTTTTTATGTGACATTTAAACATGAGTGATGGGGCAGACTTGCATTACGATACAAATGTACTTAAGAGGAAATAACCAATGCGGAATTTAACATAATGTAAGCATTTCGGCTCTAATTAGAGCGGAATATTATTCGAGCTTATCTAATGCAGAACCATACTCCTTTATTCACTTTGATGTTATTAAATACTTTTCTATTATAGTCTTTATCAGTCTTTTTTATTCTCTTTTCATTTTTTACTTGTCTTATTCTATATTTCTTACAAGCACTAGGGCAGAAAACACATGAAAACAAAATACATTCAAATAATGTATGATCAAAAGTTTTAAATAGACGAAAAGTTAAATGTGTTGCGAATACAAAACAATTTTTGGCGAATTCCGATTGCGTTCAAGAAGAATAAAAATTGTTTGCTAATTTAATATACCAGTGACCGCCTTAGTCTAGTAGGTAGTCTGTTGATTTACTAGAAGATAGCTCGTGAGTTGGAACCTCATCTATGACATCTCGAAAAAAAAGAAATATAAAAAGAAAATATTTCCTTCGTAGTCTTCTGGCAAAAATGATTAAGGTAATTGCCATGAAAAGCTTTCAGTCACCCATGGATAAAATAAACACAAACAACATGAGTGGTGTGAGAAGCTAGGTCGTAATCACACAGTTAATATGCATTAAAATCTAATTTTATCATAGCCTGAGTAAAAATATTGTTTCTGTAAGAGAAGTGAGTGCCTTCTTACAATTTAACAAATTTTTAACGTATAATTTTAATTTTATTTTTGGGAACACCTTTGTTTTGCAATATATCTTCAATTTAAACATTCTTGAATTGATATATCATCAGACTACACATATTTCATTTTGTAATATTGAACGAAAACAGAATCCGGAAAAATATGAGCTTTATAATATGGAACTAGACATAATTAATTACATCAATTAAGTACATTTCAATTTTTAATATTTCGATATTAAGTTGTTCACAAGAGTCTTACGAATTACAATGAATACTTAATAAGTGGTCAATAATGAAAATTTAAGGCTTTTTATTTTCGTACTTACCAAATCTTGAGGGTATTTAAGACATAACTTTAGCATGAACGATGGTACTTTCATTATCTCTACACATATCGCTCTGGTAGGTAAAGCCTGTGATGGATTTATTTCACTTAAAGCCATTAGAAGTAACAATTTTTGTTTTCCTTCGCTTGACTCTTCGTCGCAGTTAACAATTACATGTGTTACAACATCTCTATAACAATCTGGAAAATTTGCTACCAGAGCACATATTATACGATATCCATTCGGCACTTGTATAAGAGTATCGGTCAATTCCAGAATATTTATTAGAGATGGCAGCTCAGCTAGTGCAATACATAAAATGTCAACAACTTCTTCCAAATATATGCCATCGTCCAATACCTCCGACTGAATAGGTGATTTCTGTTCCGAAAGCTGCCATTGAACATTAAATATCTCAGATAAAACTACTCGAACCTTTCGTGTTACGTCCGCCCTTTCAAATCCTAAGGCAATACCAGTCTGCAAACCAAAGTCAGTTTGTTGACCCTCGTAGTACATGGATTTTTGCCTGACTTGCAACTCTTTTTTCAGTTCTTGCTCAAGCTCGTGATAATTAACTTGTAAATAAGATACAATGCTGTTTACCACTTCAATGCCTATGAGTACGGCTAGGATTTGTTTGCGAGATTCCATCGACGATTTTGTGTTGTCAAGAGGTGATAATAAACTCATACGCACTAATGCCGGCAGCACAGGTCTGATTTCATTTTGTGGATATGTACTTAAAGCGGTTATATCCAGATTTTGCATTGCTGCAAATACTCTTGCAGTTACATCTTGCATTATATTTCAAATTGTATTATAAGTTCTACAAGAAAAATTAAATATTTGTAAACCTCAGGATGTTATATTGTGCTCAGGATACTCTAAACTAAACAAAAACAGATTTATGCTAGTGTTGCCAATCGAATTATTATTTTAATAACATGGCATCCATAGTTGCCAGATTACACGATTTATCGTTATTATAACGATTTTGAGCTCCATCAATATCATATTGACGATTTGACGATTTATGCCCTTATTTTGACGATTTTTAGAAATTAAAAATTTACATCATATTCTTTAATACATCAAAAGCCACTTTAAGCTACTATTTGGAATTTATGTTAGTAATAAGGAGTCAAGTATTATTTTATTAAATGTAAAATCAAAATGTATAAATAGCCACTTAAAAACTACCTACACATTTAGCAGACTGTTTGTCAAATTTTGACAGTAGGATTAGTGTATTGTAGTTAGGCCTTAAGTGAATTTTTTTAAGGTTTCAGCAAAAAATTTCTTTAAGTATAAGACGAAATTAATCGTAATTAAACGTATAATAGAATATTAAGCAATCCTGTGGTGTTTGCAACGCATAGTGGTAAACCACATAATTTGCAACGTAGTTAGCAATACAGAGGTGTTTGCAAATATAGACAAGTCGAATTGACTTTGGAAAGAATTTCATAGGATTTCCAAGTGAATCCAGCATTTAAGTTAAAATTTATAAATAGACAATAAAAATTTTGAAAAAATTATTTATTCACTTGGCAGACTCCCGTTGAATTTTCACAGCAGCTGAAGTTCGTTAATGAAGTAATACCAAATGAAACAAATTAATTAAGAAACTCTGCTGCCAGTTAGAAAAGACAAAGTTTAAGGTATGACGGATCCTGACTTGGTCTTTATAGTTAGTACTTTTAAGTTGAACAATAATAGATTCGTTTGAATTGTAAGGTTCCTCTGTTTAGGATCTGGCAACTTTCAAATATAAAAATGCTGCCAAATTGCAGTTTCACATTTTCCAAGTTTGTTGTATACATAATTTTTCAATTTTTAAGTAGTCCAATTGCTGTCGTTTCATAAAGTCGTTCGTTGGATAAAAAAGGAGTGAATAATTTTATAATTTCATGTATTAAATGAAAAGATTTATGGAATATTATTTATATATTTAAAATTTGAAAATATAACGAACTGTAAATAAAATAAATTAAACTAAAAACAATTACGAAACGGCGGTAAGTTTAGTGGAAAATAAATGTTATAATTTTTCTTCATAAAAAAGCAAGTGAAAATAATAAAAAAATAATTATTAGGCAAGACAGACAACGCCCAATATTGGACTATTCTATAAGCGGCTATAAACCAAAATAAACAAGTGAACTACAAAAATTTAATTAATTGGAATTCAAATAAAATAATATATATACAAGTGAAAAATAAAAATTGGATCATACTTAACTTGGAAAGATGAAGTTAAAGAATTTTTAAAAACTTCTATATTTATCTATCAATCGATTGATTTATCTACGGATATATTCACTTTTTGCTAATTCTATTTATTCTTTTACCCCACTATCCACAGTCTTTCATTACTGTGTTGATGACATCATTTTAATCGGTCGACTTTGTTGCTCGTATACCCGTACAACATTTTCTCTAAAGTTTGTGTGATTGCTGTTGTTATTTTGATTTGTACAAATTACTTGTCGCACTAACCCAAAGAAGGAGAGCATACACAGTGTGTTGTTTTTAAATTGAGTGTTTTTTTTTGTCATCAATAAGCGAAAAACGATCAATGTATTTCATTTCACCTAAAATTGAAAACATTAAATCTAGATTTACGTTCATTTGTACAATTAAGAATTTAATAAAGGCAAGATTATTAAAGAAACAAGTAATTGCAAATCATAATTTTAATAATTCGACCACAGTATTTAATTAATTAGTCCAAATATTTTCGGTGATGTAAGATAATATACAATGACTAAACACTTAATTAAAAAAAAATTATGTGAGTAGCTCATAGGGCGTGAAAAGTGAATAAATGCTTAAAAATCAAAGTAATTGAGTTCTTTAAATCTATTGATGTATTTTATATAGCTCTGTAAATATTGTGTTTAACATATTAATAATAGTTAATACTAATTATTATTGTACCAATGTTTACAATAATCTTATCTTCCATTTTTACAATTTAAAATTGAAAGAATTACTAAATTTTGGGAGAAGAATGCGACTGTCTTATTTAATTTAATTATCATTAATTGTGTTCTATAAATTTGGAAAAATACAAATAATTGCGTAAAATAATTAAAAGGGATAAAGACATTGTTTGGTTACAAGTTAATGCTTAATTACATCCGGAGTAATACACGACCAGGGTGGCTGAGAACGAAGCGGAAAGAGGAATAAAAGCTATAAAATAATGATGAAAGACTGTTAATGTCATGTAACTAATACAATTTTATAATGAAGTGTTTTTTATAAAATATTCTGAAAACGGATCATAAAAAAGTGCTGAAAAATTGAAATTTTAAAGTTAAAAGCAAATTTAGTTTTATCGATAACGGAAATAACTTCAAACATTAAGTGCTCCAGGAATATGACGTTTAACTTAAAACAAATTGCATAGGTTAGAAGTAGACAACGTTAAACATAACAGTTTCGATGAACATTAATTTCAAACCAAAAAAATTCGTCTCTTTAAGTCAACGTCCGCAAAATTGGGTACAATGCTACTGTTTCAAATATATTAAACTTATTTGAGAAAACTTGTACGAGTTGGAATCATCAAAAAGTACCTGTTCTCAACCTGGAAGATTAAGGATGAATAAATGTATACCGCCTCCGAAAGAAAGCGGAAATAATATATGTACAGCGCTAATTGTGGATGGCTTAGGCATGGTTCTGTTCATTTAGCGTTGGTTGAAATGTCTGGACTCAGGAAAAACTACTGCTGTTGGTTATGAGAACGAAATTTCATTGCGATATAACGATTCCTTCAGTGAAATGAAATTGTACTTTCCATTCTAAAAATAAGCAAGAATTGTGTAATCCAAAAAGACCGGTGTTTTAATTCTCTGGAACTTATCTTCAGTCTTGCATTAAGTATTGGAATTATAAAATGATATAATGGTTATATTTGTAGAAAACATTTTCCTTTTTAGGTTATAAAATGGCTCTTTCATTTCTTCCACGCCTTATTTTCAAAGATTATATTTATTTCCATGAAAAAAAAGCTCAGAACTAATTTTTTACAATTTGTTGTGCTGACGATTTTTCTATAGTTGCCTTAGTCTAGTTGGTAGCGAACAAAACAAAATATGAAATAATGTTTCTTCGGCGACATCCTCAGCAGATTTCTAACAAAAATTCCGAGAGTAAATAAAAATTGTCACGAAAAGTTTCTCAAAAATCTGTCGTGCAAAGTCGACTGAACTGTAAGCCACACACTGATGGATAAAATTAACAGACAGAACATGGTTGTAATAACCAATTATGTATGTATATTTGCAGACAGTTTAAACGTCTTTAAATTAAAATATACTTTCTTTTATTTATTTGAGGAAGAAAAGTTTAAGCAAATAAATAAATAAATGTTCACATATTGGATTGTCTTTAATATATGCAATATAATATCGCTCAAATGTCTACCATGACTCCTCTGGGTGGAACACATCCCAAATGTAAAATTTTTTGGACTTTAGCACACACATCAGGATAAATTTGACCATTGACATGGATTATGTCTACTTTCAGTCTCTTGAGGTTTGTGGCATTCATCCGTGACTTAAAACCACGCAAAAATGTCTAACGGGGCCAAATCGCAGACTATTTCAGATCACTACTTTTCCACACATACTTTTTAATGGCAATGGCATGCTTTCTGAGAGGCAGTCTGGTTTCGGGCCTAATCACAGCTGTTTTTCTGCGCTCATTGAAGTTTCAGAGGAGTTGCGATTGAGTGCGGATAACAATATGACATCATTTTGGATTTACTCGATCATTCATTTGACACCGTTAATCATATTATTCTGTGCCAAAAGTTAAAACATATGTACATATGTGCATACTGCTGTTATGCCCATCTCGTCGTATTTACGGGACAGAAGTCAATTTGTGTACCATGATGGTAATAACTCGAAAATTTTTTTAATATCTAGAGGTGTACCACAGGGCTCGTTACTTGGTCCACTTTTATATTCAATTTATTCTAATGATCTACCATTTAAGTTGATGTTCTGCAATGTACAAATGTACGCAGATGATGTTCAGCTATACATTAGTTGCTTGCGGTCTGATATTACAAATTGTATAGGCAAAATAAATTGGGATCTGCATAATGTGTTTCAATGGGCGTTGATTAATGGTCTTTGCCTCAATCCGAGGAAATCGAAAGCTTTGACAATAGGCAAGGTAAACTCTACAGCCCAGCTTACACCAATATAGATTAATAATACTACTATTGAGATAATACATAAAATTAAGAACCTAGGAGTTATCTTTAACAATAGCCATAACAGGTCCAACCATGTAAATACTATTTGTAGTAAAACGATTGCCATGTTGCGAAATCTTTGGCAACAGCAATATTTTACTCCGTTTAATATTCCCATGTTGCTCGCAAAAACATAACTCATCCCCACTTTACTGAACTATTTACTAGTTCTGACTCAGTAAATAAGAACAAAATCACATAACAATATTGCTAGATATGTTTATGGTCGTACAAGGTACAGTAGAATATCTGAATTCTCATATGAAGTCTATAATACATCTTTTAAAAATTTGTTAAAATGGTATACCTACATAAAATCATCTATGTTAGGAAACCCCATTATTTTTTTAATAGATTAGTTTTCTCAAGATCTGATAGAGGCTTGAAAATGAATAGCGTTAGATACCGTAAACAAATATCTGAGAGACACTTTTACTCTAATGCAATTCTTCTCCGAACAACATACAGCTATTAAGCAATGTTATTTCAAGGCTGCAATAATTACATATTTTTAATTAACAATAATGTACAAATGTAATTAATTAATCATATTTTTTAATATAATTATAAATTTTTGTTTTTAATAATATTTATTATGTTGAATTATTTGGAAGATTAATTTAATTTAATTAATTAATTTTGTAACTTCTCAAACTTTGTTATGGTTATATCCTCAGCAGTACTATTAAATAAGATAATATCTTGTTGCACTGTATTTACGCTTCAATAAATATATAAATAACTTAGCGTCGACCGATAAACTCCCATTTAAAGAAGTGTGTACTTTTAAGGTACTACAATTATTTAGTTTATGATATTGTAATATTAATTTGTTTTACAATTTATAATCCGAAATAATAGTATGTTTTACAATTTATAATCCGAAATAATAGTATATTTATATAGTAGTAGCACTTCAGTTTGTATACAATTTCACTTTCATGTTCACTGTCTTTAATCGTATGTGCTTAGTGGTAATCATATTTGACGCTGTTTTTTCTCACATTTTTTGAGTTTTTCGTCAAATATTTCAGTGCGATCTACCTTTTATTTATTTCAACATATATTATAGATAATATGTTATGTTTTTAACTTCATAATCTCATTCAACGATCATGCAAACATATGAATGTATATTACACAATACATAAGTATTTATTATTATTTTGAAAACAGTGTGTATATTAAAAAGTAAAAACAAATCTTTAAATTCCTCTGCTTATACATATATGTACTTTCTATTAATCTCTATAAATAGGCGGTGACAGAAATGGGTAATTTTGTTCTTGTTTTAAGTTTATTAAAATGTTTTGCTCTTATTATTCATGCAAGCAGACGGACAACCAATTGTCATCAAGACTAAATTGATTTCAAAATGTTCGGTGGTTTAAGCTGTGTTACCAATAAATCAAAAAAAAGAGAATAAATTACGTAATAGATGGGAGTTAATATCATTACGTACACACGTGTGTTGATTTAGTATTTTATGTAGTATTTAGTTTCTTAAACATTTTCTTGTTTGTGTGTTTTTGCTTTTTTTGTTTTGTTTCTTTTGTACTATACCTACCATTACTATAACGAATAGAATAACCTACAAATATGTAGCCACAATAATGTAAGTTTTAGTGCATGTTATAGAGCATGAATGAGTTCATTTTTACCCTCTTCATGCGAATGAATTTAATGTTTATTAATGGTTTCCCTTGTAGAGCATGTACCCACTTCAAATCCATACAAATATAATAAGTATTTTGAATTAAATACACATGCATTCTTATACTCAATATGTATGAATGTACATTGTTACTGATAATATAAATTCATACGTATCATATGTAATAACGTTCTCACTTCTAGTCTATTGATCATCATTAAAATGTAGTTTATTTTTTTTTTTTTTTTTTCTTTTAGAAAATATCATTTTAGAGTATATCATCATTATATTTTCTCACATATATGTACATGAATAAATATTAACCTAAATATAAATTAAGGTTTTTTTATGGTGAATTGAAGCGATAAATGTTTTCTTTAAAATATATTGGTGTATCAGGATAAAGAATAAATCGATTTCGAAAAGGAAGTATTTATCTTACTAAATTAAATTCGCTTAAAAATCAAGGTGTTTCCTATCTTTAAATATATGTATATAAATAAATAAAGTATGTGTGAGATCATCATCGTTTTTATTCGCTTTAAAGACGTATTAGTGCTATTATGTGTGGAATATAACATCGTTAAAATGTCTACCACGACTCACTCGGGGTGGGGCGCATGACTCAATGCCTCTGGCGCACAAGTCAAGTTGAATTTGATCAAAAGCATGTATTTTGTTGGCTTTGATGACCACTGTGGTTTGTGGCTTATTCGCATTAGGTTTAGGTAGGAGGACGTGTACTTGTTAAATGAGACAAGTACAGTACCCGGAGGTCAAGTTAACCCATTGTAAAGAACGCCATTTAAGTGAGAGGATAAAGGAGGGGATGGGAAAAAAGCAGAGGAAGTAGGAAAGGGAGAATAAGGAAGCGGGGGAACTACACAAACCAACAAAGAAACACCAATACAAACACGCAAGAGAGAGTGTGACTACACTAATGAAGCCCCTGCACTTCTCATCCAGCTCAAGCTGCTAATGAGTCTCTGGATAGCCTTAATGTCGACTTTCGACACAGATTGGACGATCAGCACCAACTATTAAATCGCATCCAGAAAGCGAGTCTAACCTAGCGAGAGCATCCGCCGTCTCATTACCGAGTATTTCGCTATGACCTGGAACCCAGCATAGATGGATTCGGTCCGGTCCAAAAGTTCTCAACGAATCTTTGCACTCGCAAACGAGCCGTGATTTGCACTAGACCGACGCAATGGTCCTCAGGGCAGCCTGACTGTCAACGAAGATCATGTAAGATTGCGAATCTGATTGGGGCCCACCAGCTATGGCCCCAATAGCCTTCAAGATTGCAAAAATCTCTGCCAGAAACACGCTACAGTCATCCTTTAACCTGAAGTGGAGTTCAAGACCGAGTTCCTTACAAAAAACCTCAGCACCTGTACCTCCACCTAACTTAGACCCGTCTGTGATGATGGGTATACCTTCCTTACCCTGGAGTACCTCACCATTCTATTGTGCCCTATCCGGCATAGGTATCCTCAAACCAGGGAAGAACATAGCCGCGGGCACAATATGGTTACAATATTCCCTACCACTTAACTTCGGTAACCTGAAGGTTTCAATTTTGTATTTACGCGAGAACAAGATAGTAAATAATAAAAATATAAAATTGTATAACCTCAAAAATTATGTCAATTCAGCAAAGAGAACAAAATGCGTGTTATTATTTCGTTAAAAGTACTTGAAAAAAATGTATGAGGTCATCAACTATGGTAAAAACATGTTAGTCCTAAATTGATTATCCGCGAGATTCTACAAAATTTGTTTTTACAATACATATCAATTTATAAATAATTCATCCTTTAAATTAAATTTAAATTAAACAGTAATGTTATAATATATTCTTAATCTTGCAGAAATAAATATCGAAAGCGATGACGACGGACATTTCAATTGTTCGATGGGACCCAAGCCAGGGTCCAGGAAACGAATACATCGATGAGTATGAATATGATGGTGGAAATTCAAGTTCACGTCTCTTTGAACGTTCACGTATTAAGGCACTTGCTGAAGAACGTGAAAGTGTACAAAAAAAGACATTTACCAAATGGGTAAATTCGCATTTATGTCGTGTAAACTGCAGAATATCCGATTTGTACGTCGATATGCGTGACGGAAAGCATTTAATAAAATTGTTGGAAGTATTATCCGGCGAGAGACTGCCAAAACCAACAAAGGGTAAAATGAGAATCCATTGTCTGGAAAACGTTGACAAAGCTTTGCAATTTTTACGTGAGCAAAGAGTTCATTTAGAAAATATTGGTTCGCACGATATTGTTGATGGTAATGCATCTTTAAATTTGGGGTTAATTTGGACAATTATCCTACGGTTTCAAGTGAGTTCTAAAATAAAAATATTAAATTTAAAAGTATTAAAACAATACAAATATTTAAATGTTAAAATATTGTTTTTCGTAGATCCAAGATATCACTATTGAAGAGGTGGATAATAAAGAAACCAAGTCAGCAAAGGACGCTTTACTGCTTTGGTGTCAGATGAAAACAGCGGGCTATCATAACGTCAATGTTCGAAATTTTACCACTTCTTGGCGCGATGGATTGGCGTTTAACGCAATTATACATAAGCATCGACCAGATTTAGTTCAGTTTGAAAAATTGTCAAAGGCAAATCCAATGCATAATTTGAATAATGCTTTTGACGTGGCTGAGGAAAAGCTTGGCTTAGCGAAATTATTAGATGCTGAAGACGTATTTGTTGAACATCCTGATGAGAAATCTATCATCACTTATGTGGTTACGTACTATCATTACTTTAGCAAACTTAAGCAGGAGACTGTGCAGGGTAAACGTATAGGTAAAGTTGTCGGCATTGCTATGGACAACGATAAGATGATTCATGATTATGAACACTTTACAAGCGATTTATTGAAGTGGATAGAAACAACGATTCAAGCGTTAGGCGAGCGGATTTTTGAGAATTCTTTAGTGGGAGTCCAAAGCCAATTGGCGCAATTTTCTAATTATCGCACCATTGAGAAACCCCCAAAGTTTGTAGAGAAAGGAAATTTGGAGGTGCTACTTTTTACATTACAATCCAAGATGAGGGCCAACAACCAAAAGCCTTATATTCCAAAAGAAGGTAAAATGATTTCTGATATTAACAAAGCTTGGGAACGTCTTGAAAAGGCCGAACACGAGCGTGAGTTGGCTTTGCGTGAAGAATTAATTCGTCAAGAAAAACTTGAACAGTTAGCCGCCCGGTTTGACCGTAAGGCGTCTATGCGAGAAACGTGGTTATCAGAAAATCAACGCCTTGTTAGTCAAGATAATTTCGGTTTTGATTTGACAGCAGTAGAGGCAGCAGCTAAAAAGCACGAAGCTATTGAAACGGACATATTTGCATATGAAGAACGTGTGCAAGCAGTAGTTGCTGTATGCGATGAGCTTGAATCTGAGCGTTATCACGATGTAAAACGCATTTTACTGAGAAAAGAAAATGTTATGCGTCTTTGGAATTATCTCTTAGAGTTATTACGTGCACGACGCATGCGTTTAGAAATATCACTTCAGTTGCAACAAAATTTCCAAGAAATGTTATACATCCTTGATAATATGGAGGAAATAAAACAGTTGTTATTAACAGACGACTATGGCAAACATTTGATGGGTGTCGAAGATTTGTTGCAAAAGCATTCGTTGGTAGAGGCTGATATTAATATATTGGGGGAACGAGTTAAAGTTGTTGTGCAGAATTCGCAGAAATTCCTTAGCGATGATCCAGAGTCATATAAACCATGCGACCCAGAAATAATTGTAAGTCGTGTACAACAATTAGAAGACGCTTATGCTGAGTTAGTACGTTTGGCAGTTGAACGACGCAGTCGCTTAGAAGAAAGCCGTAAATTATGGCAATTTTATTGGGATACTGCAGATGAAGAGAATTGGATCAAAGAGAAGGAACAAATTGTTTCTACAGATGATATTGGTCACGATTTAACCACAGTAAATTTGTTGCTTAGCAAGCATAAAGCTCTGGAATCTGAGATCACTTCTCATGATCCACAACTTCAAAACGTTGCTAAAGTTGGCGCAGAGTTAATAACCGAAGGCCACTTTGGAGCGGATAGAATCAAGGATCGCCTTAAGGAAATATTGTCTAAATGGGATCACCTTTTAGATTTAACTAAATACAGGCGTCAACGTTTAGAAAATGCTGTAGAATACTTCCAATTATTCGCCGATGCTGATGACGTCGATAATTGGATGTTAGACACATTGCGTATCGTATCGAGTGAAGATGTCGGTAGAGATGAAGCCAATGTACAATCTCTTCTTAAAAAACACAAAGATGTTGCTGATGAACTTAAAAATTATGCTGAAGTTATAGATGCCCTGCATAAACAGGCAGATACATTAAAACTTAACGATACTGAAAAAGCCAATGTTGATAAACGCTTGGAAGCTATCGACACACGTTATAAGGAACTCAATGAGTTGGCTAAACTGCGTAAACAACGTTTGTTAGATGCTCTCAGTTTATACAAACTTATGTCCGAAGCGGATGGTGTCGAACAATGGATTAAAGAAAAGACTAAAATGCTTGATACGATGACGCCTGGAAAAGATATTGAAGATGTAGAAATTATGAAACATCGGTTCGAAGGCTTTGATAAAGAAATGAATGCGAACGCATCTCGCGTAGCCGTTGTCAATCAGTTGGCAAGACAGTTATTACATGTAGAACATCCAAATTCTGATGAAATTTTGGAACGTCAAAATCACCTTAACGAAGAGTGGTCAGCACTTCGTGAAAAAGCTGAGTCTAAGATGGAAGAGCTTAAATCTGCTCACGGTGTTCAAACATTCTATATTGAGTGTCGAGAAACTATTTCATGGATCGAAGATAAAAAACGTATTCTTACAGAAACGGACAGTTTGGAAATGGATTTAACTGGTGTAATGACTTTGCAAAGACGTTTGAGCGGTATGGAACGTGACTTAGCAGCAATTCAAGCAAAACTTTCAAGTTTAGAAAAGGAAGCCGACAATATAGAATCAGAGCACCCTGAGGAAGCTCAAATTATTCGAGATCGTATTGCCCAAATACAACTTATTTGGGAACAATTGACACAAATGTTAAAGGAACGTGATTCTAAACTAGAAGAGGCTGGCGATCTGCATAGATTCTTACGGGACTTGGATCACTTCCAAACATGGTTAACTAAAACACAGACCGATGTTGCTTCTGAAGATACTCCAACTTCATTACCAGAAGCCGAACAACTTCTCAATCAGCATCAATCTATTCGCGAAGAAATCGACAATTATACAGAAGATTATAAAAACATGATGGAATATGGTGAACGCTTAACTTCGGAATCTAATACTTCAGATGATCCACAATATATGTTCTTACGCGAACGTCTGAATGCGCTCAAGGATGGATGGGAAGAGTTGCACCAAATGTGGGAAAATCGTCAAGTTCTATTGTCTCAAAGCCTTGATCAACAGCTATTTAATCGTGACGCCCGTCAAACTGAAGTTCTTCTTAGTCAGCAGGAACATTTCCTCAGCAAAGATGATACACCTGTTAATTTAGAACAGGCTGAAAATCAGCTAAAACGACATGAAGCCTTCCTTACAACTATGGAAGCTAATGATGATAAGATTAATACTTTGCTACAAGTGGCAGATACCTTAGTCGAAAAAGAACATTTCGATTCAGAAAAAATTGGTAAACGTGCGGAAAATATTGCTAATCGTCGTGACGATAACAGGAGAAGAGCACTTGAACAACATGAAAAGTTAAAGAACCAAGTTAAACTTCACGAATTTCTTCAAGATTTAGATGAATTATCGGAATGGGTTCAAGAAAAATACGTAACATCTCAAGACGAAACATACAGAAGCGCTAAAACTATACACTCAAAATGGACTAGGCACCAAGCATTTGAGGCAGAAATAGGAGCTAATAAAGAGCGTCTGTACGAAGCTGAAAAAGCTGCCGATGAACTATCTAAAGAAAAACCTGAATTCAAGGACGTGATTGAGCCTAAATTAAAAGAACTTGCTAAGCAATTTGAAGATTTGGAACATCATACAAAAGAAAAGGGTGCCATGTTATTTGACGCTAACCGTGAAGTACTCGTTCAGCAGACATGTGACGATATCGATTCTTACATCACAGACCTGGAGAAGCAAATCGTTAGCGCCGACACTGGTAATGACTTAACTTCAGTCAATATTCTAATGCAAAAACAACAAGTCATTCAAACACAAATGGCTGTAAAAGAAAGACAAGTAGAAGAAATTGACAAACAAACAGAATATTTGAAGAAAACAATACCGGAAGAAAAAATTGAACCGATTGTCAGTAAAAAGACTGCCGTTCTTGACCGATTTGAAAAGATCAAAGCACCTTTGCTGGAACGCCAGAAGCAATTAGAAAAGAAAAAGGAAGCATTCCAATTTTGTCGCGATATTGAAGATGAAAAACTGTGGATTAACGAGAAACTGCCGGTTGCCAATTCTAACGATTATGGAAATTCTCTATTTAATGTCCACGTTCTGAAGAAAAAGAACCAATCTTTGGCTACTGAGATTGATAATCATGAACCCCGTATTAATGCCATTTGTAATAATGGCCGTAAACTTATAGATGAAGACCATGAAGATGCTAAAAAGTTCGAGGCCCTAATAAGTGATCTAACTCAAAAATGGCAAGAACTTAAAGATGCTGTTGAAAACCGCAAAAAACATTTATTAGAGTCCGAAAAGGTTCAACAATACTTCTTTGATGCCCATGAGGCCGAATCTTGGATGAGCGAACAAGAACTCTATATGATGGTTGAAGACCGAGGCAAAGACGAAGTCAGTGCCCAAAATCTAATGAAGAAACACGAAAACCTTGAACAATCCATTGAAGATTACGCCAACACCATACGTCAATTGGGTGAGGTTGCACGTCAATTCAACATAGATGACGTATCAAGTGGTGATGCTGTGGCCGTGAAACAATCACAGTTAGACAAACTATACGCTGGCCTTAAAGATTTGGCTGGCGAACGTCGAGCACGACTAAATGAGGCTTTGCAGTTGTTCATGCTTAGCCGCGAAGTTGACGATTTGGAGCAATGGATTGCTGACAGAGAAGTAGTCGCTGGTTCACAGGAATTGGGACAAGATTTTGATCATGTAACCCTACTTTCTGAACGATTTAACGAATTCGCTCGTGATACTGAAGCCGTTGGCGGAGAACGTGTAGCAAAGGTTAACAACATTGCTGACAATCTAATTCAAGCCGGTCACTCAGATTCTGCCACAATAGCTGAATGGAAGGATAATCTTAATGAATCTTGGCAAGATCTTTTAGAACTAATAGAAACTCGCACACAAATGCTTGCTGCTTCCCGTGAATTGCACAAATTCTTCCATGATTGCAAAGATGTTCTTAGTCGCATTATAGAAAAACAACATGGCGTATCCGATGAACTTGGAAGAGATGCCGGATCAGTATCGACTCTACAACGCAAACATTATAACTTTATGCAAGATCTAACAACTTTATATGCCCAGGTACAACAAATTCAAGAGGAATCCGCTAAACTTCAAGATTCTTATGCCGGAGACAAAGCTAAAGAAATAACAAATCGCGAGCAGGAGGTTCTTCATGCATGGGCGAATTTACAGGCTATGTGTGATGCACGTAAACAAAAGCTAGCCGACACTGGCGACTTGTTCCGTTTCTTCAATATGGTACGTATACTGATGATCTGGATGGAAGATCTTGTTCGTCAAATGAACACATCTGAAAAACCGCGCGATGTTTCTGGTGTTGAGCTCCTTATGAATAACCACCAAAGTCTAAAAGCTGAAATAGACACACGTGAAGACAATTTCTCAGCTTGTATATCATTAGGCAAAGAATTGTTGACTCGAAGTCATTATGCGTCTGCAGATATTAAAGACAGGTTACTACAGTTAAATAACAGTCGTAACGCTTTATTAAGACGTTGGGAAGAACGTTGGGAGAATTTGCAATTAAGTAAGATTAAAAAAAAGAATTGTATGTTCCGAAAGTTATATTATATTTCAATTTTAAATAGTTTTGGAGGTGTACCAGTTTGCTAGAGATGCCGCTGTAGCTGAAGCTTGGTTGATAGCACAGGAACCTTATCTTTTATCATCGGAACTCGGTCATACTATAGATGAGGTTGAAAATCTTATAAAGAAACACGAAGCATTTGAAAAGTCTGCTGCCGCCCAAGAAGAGCGTTTCAGTGCTCTTGAGCGTTTAACAACAGTAAGTTTCGTTTAAAACACGTTGATGAAATTATATTCAGCTTTTTCTATTTTTTTCTAATTATTTATTAAAATTTTCGCAGTTTGAGCTTAAAGAAATGAAGAGACGACAAGAATTGGCGGAAGAGGCAGAAAGGCAACGCATCAAGGAAGAATTGGAAGCTAAAGTTGCCGCTGAGGCAGCGGAGCAAGCCAAGCGTGAAGCAGAACAGCGCGATGTAGTTGATGTTGCAGCTTCTGAAGAAGCCGCTGGTAAGTTTAAAAAACATTAATTTATTAAATCAACTGAATTTTTATATCGAAAATTTTATTTAAATGAATAAAGTTTTTTAATTCGTTTTTTACTACCAAATTAGTAAAATTAGATTATTTCCGCTTTGAAAGTAGTGATTATTATATTTATGTTTGTTTATTTTTTATTTTTTTTTTTGCTTAAAAAAATTAATAGCTTAGTAAAGTTTAACTTGAGCTAATCCGTCGTGAATAGCATTCAGGTTTTACTTGCCAATAATTACAACACATCAGTTAGGAGTTGTTATCTGTTTAGTTTTTTTATTTTATTTTTTTTAGTTTTGTTTTATAATATTTTTTCTTTGCTATTGGTAGTCGTACAACTATGAATGTTTTATTAAACTATCGTACAATATTAGTTTTGTAACCTAAATTTAACACTTGATCCTTAGGTCAAAAATTGGTTCTATTATACAATTTTTACTTGGAAAATTGATAATTAATATAATTTAAAATTATTTTTATGCTTCACGGAAAGCTGTGGTCGATATCGCAGCTGAAGTTGAACGTACGGCAGAGACACAGACAGGTACTAAAGCATTATATAATATATTTTTGAAATTTTGTGTATGATTTAGTAGACAATACAAATCTATTATACAATCTATATACATAGCGATTTAAACATGTGGCTTAAATATTTAAGCTTAAAACAAATTTTATATTTATTAATGTTGCCACCAAAATAGAGCAAATACTGACAGCCGTATTTATAAAAAAACAATAATTTTGGTTTAAAGAATACTTTTGTTGATTTGCACTTTAAACGTAAAAATGTTTTTTAAATATTCTTATTTATAAAGAGTTCTTTAACTAATAATTATTTAAAAAAAAGTTTAATTTTATGTTGTTAATACCCAGGTTTAGGTTGTAGGACAATTACAACGGTGGCATGACATAATGTCATAATGTCCATGTATAATATGTCCTAAAGTCCATGGACAT
Organism: Sarcophaga rosellei; assembly: GCA_930367235.1. Taxonomy (NCBI): domain Eukaryota; kingdom Metazoa; phylum Arthropoda; class Insecta; order Diptera; family Sarcophagidae; genus Sarcophaga; species Sarcophaga rosellei. The sequence goes on along the minus strand of OV884018.1, from coordinate 52,512,741 downwards.
TATGTCACTTTTAGAGTGACATAAGGTCCATTATATTCAAAAATCAATTTTAGGTATTTATATTTTAATAAAAAATAAAAAGATTGCTATGATTCTTAAATCACACTAACGCTTTGAAATTGCTATCTAAATGGCTCCCAAGAATTTTCTCGTTCATCGAATTTTCTTTCAGCTGACATTAGCAGTCTTTGTCGTTTCATTCAGAATCTTATAAGAACTTTGTGAAGAAATGTAAACATTTTTTATTTTAAAATATTTTTTTTTTCAAATCTTTTCTTTTAAATCTCTGCAATTTATTAGAATCACCTTACATTTCACATAAGCTAGACAAACATTTATCACATGCAGGAATTTAAAAGAAAAGATTTGAAAAAAAATATTTTTCAATAAAAATCGGCGTCCATGGACATTATGTCATGCCACCATTACAACAACTCAATTCGCAATTTTATTTAAAAAAAAACAACATACATATGTACTTGTTGCTTTATTCTAGGCGCGCTTGACTGCCGTATGACAAAAATGACAAAGACGAGTTCATATAATGACATCAAATTGATATTGTTATTAAATTGTTGGTGGCATGGACATTATGTCAATGGACATTATGTCAGTTTTTAGGGTGACATAATGTCCACGGGCATGTCACTTCGCGTGGTGTCATAATGTCCATGTATAATGTGTCGTAAAGTCCACTCCAAAAGTGACATTCAAAAATCAATTTTAGGTATTTATATTTTAATAAAAAAAATGAGAAGATTGCTATGATTGTTAAATCACGCTAACGCTTTGAAATTGCTGTCTAAATGGCTCCCAAGAATTTTCTCGTTCATCGACTTCGAATTTTCTTTCAGCTGACGTGAGCAGTCTTTGTCTTTTCATTCAGAATCTTATCAGAACTTTGTGAAGAAGTGTAAACATTTTTTACTGAAAAATATTTTTTTTTTTCAAATCTTTTCTTTTAAATCTTTGCAATTTATTAGAATCACTTTACATATCACATAAGCTGGACAAACATTTATCACATGCAGAGATTTAAAAGAAAAGATTTGAAAAAAAAAATATTTTTCAATAAAAATCGGCGCCTAAATTGTTTCCTTTTAATTGTTAAAAAAAAATATTAAAAAAATAGTAAAAGAGTAGATTCTACGATAGAAGCTGTGCCAGTACACTAAGAATATTTTAACAAATTATAGAAGTGTGTAAAATACAAATAAACAATGAAATAAAAAAAATAAATAAACAAAACATGCACACTTAATATAAAAAACTGACAATTACACACAGTATTTTGTTCAAGACAACTTTCTTGAGAATTCGATCACTGTAAATCAAAGAATCGGCACTTTTTTTGCCTAAGAATGTTAGAATTTCTTAGTTTCGATGATTATTTTCTTTATGCAAAACCAATAGAGAAATGTTTTAAATTATAATAGATTATAGTTATAGATTTTAAGATTTTATTTTTAGTCTTAAAAACAATAAATTTTCTATTCGGGGTTGTCATAGAAACCAACCTTGTCGGAATTGGTTTTAAAAACGACGAGAAAAAATGCTATGGTGTCATGAAAACCGATATTATCGTTTTTATGTTCGAATTGGAATTAATATCGGTTTTTGGTGTCACAGAAACCAAGGTTATCGGTTTTCTTATTGGAAATAAACCAACCAGCTGACAGTCGTTAGTTTTAATAAAAAAAACTTAAAAAAGACTGAATTTTGGTTGTTTTAGTTGTTGTTATTATTAATAAAAAAATATATCGTCATCCTATGTCCAAAATGGTTTATCCACAGAACAAATATACGGCAGATAGAACATTTTTGATATAGGATAAAGGATATCCTGATTTTTACTAAAATTTTTTTGATTTTCCTATAAATTACTTGCTATTTCATCCCTCATTCCCTGAGCTTCACTTTGTTGAGACGTTGGCAGTGGTAATGGAACACTTTCCTCTTCAACATCATTGGATGGCAAAAGGAAGGAGTTTTATATTTTTTGGAGAAATAGTCTCTTGACCTACGTTGTTCATTTACATTCATTTTCAGCGGGACCCACTGTCAGCGAATGTACCACTCCATGCCTTTGATTACAGCAGTCAAAATTTCTGATACTGTACTTCTACCAAGGCTTATACATAAATCTTTCCCGGCTGATCTTTGTTATGACCCTTCTGCTAAAAAGCGAAACGTAGCAGCAAGTTGTAAAATTGGAAGAATTTTAGATCGCGAGAAATGTTCTTTAATAGCATTAAGTACTGTACGAAATGCTTCTTTGTTTAAGCGATAATTATAAACAAATCTGTAAAATATAGTTAAATATATGAGTGCAAGAAACTTCCTCCTGATTAAAAAACTTATTACATTGCCTCTGGCAGCTCCAGTGGATTGCTATAATCTCTCAGGATTCTTCTCCTCACTCTTTCTGATCGCTTTTCTCCTAATAATAGAAATATCACTATTGTTGTTGACATTGTATTTATTTCTTAACATAAATAATTTAACAAAAAATTTTTTAAATTTTTATTTTTGATTCGAACATTGGTTTTAATTTACGTTCGAAATTAACGAAACCAACTTGGTTTCCTGACACCAAATGAAACCAACATTGGTTTTCAAAAACGACAATCAAGAAAACCGACATGGTTTCTATGACAATTGTCATTTATTTCCATATCGACAATTCATTTTTCAAGGTTGTATTCATGATAATTTTTATCATTAAAAAAATATGACATAGGCCGACAAGATTTTTAACTCAGAAACTATACAATACTTGTGTAAAGGTTTTTGAACACAAATCCGATCTTAGAATTTCTTTCCCTAGGATTTTGAGGTATCTTCGTCACTATTTTCAAGTGCATATTACATGGCGAATAATTTTTTGCGATATCTTTTGTGTTTTAGAAATATCGTTAAATTAAAATTAGCACTTTAGCTTTTTCGAATCTTACCAAAACATTAAGGTTCGCCTGGATTCTGGCTTATTGGTCGGTATCTTCGAGACAAAAAGTATCGCAGAAATTCAAAAAGTTTTCTAAATGATTACCACTTTTATATGCTTCAACTAGATTTCAGAAAAAAAAATAAGTCAGCGCCTTAATATCCACCCAAACCCGAGTTTTTTGCACTTCTAGTTAATAGTATTTCTGTAATATAGGTAACACAATGGCCCATATGGGCCACCGAGTGATGAACTTACCTGTGAGCGGCAAACTACTCACTCACCTAATCTAACGATATCTCAAAAGCCTAAGGTGATAAGCAATGCAGAGGTCGGATTTAGATTCAGTACACCAAAATTCTTAAAAATATGCTCTGGTTCTAGGATTACTTATTTTTTTAAATTTGTCGGTCTTTGTAGTTTAAAAAATGTTATCTGTGTTAATGAAACGTCAATTTTTGTGAACATTTATCATTAATAAATTTTAAAAAAATTGTAGAACATGCTGGTGGATCAGGTGGTGAGGCTCAAGAAGGCTATTTAACGAGAAAACATGAATGGGAGTCTACAACAAAGAAAGCATCCAACAGATCGTGGGATAAAGTAACAATTTTAACTAATAATATGTATTATGTAACTAATAAATATTTTTGTACACATTGTAGGTGTATACAGTTGCACGAAGTGGACATTTATCTTTCTTCAAAGATCATAAGGGTTATAAGAGTAACCCTGAATTGACTTTCCGTGGAGAACCAGTGTATGACTTACAAAAGGCTTCAGTAGAAATTGCCAGCGACTATACAAAGAAGAAACATGTTTTAAGAATAAAGTATGTTACCAAAACGTATAAGTTAATTAACCTTTTATCACATTTTCTTCAATAATTTATTGTAGACTTTCAAATGGTGGTGAATTCTTATTGCAAGCTCATGATGACAATGAAATGTCTCAATGGGAATCAGCTCTTAAAGCTCAATGTGAATCGGCAGCTGTTGCAGAAAGTAGATCCCAGACTTTACCAGCGACATCGCAAAAGGACGAACCAAAGCGTAGATCATTCTTTACTTTAAAGAAAAAGTAAAATAAGGAGCATAAATAATATAAATTCAAACCTAACACTGCAACATTTAATGCTTAAATGAAAAAGGAAAAGTATAAGATTTAAAAATTAATGAAAATAATATATACAATTATTATAGTTATTTATATTGCTTATATATACATATATATAAAATTACAAAATGAAGTGCACGATGAAAACAAAAATGCTGCTATTAAATTTAATCTTACGTATATTGTATCTTATTTATTATTTAACAAACAAATAAAAACGAAAACACAAAAAACGGTAAAAATAGAACCCAATCAAAAATTTAATTACTTATGTATGCATTTCAATGTATTCAATAAAATTATAAATATATTCCATTCTTTAACTTCTTATATGGCTGGCAACAAAAAATAAAAAGTTAGTAAGAAGATCAAAATAAGTATTTTGACTTCATTTTATTTTTTAAGAGTTCCTATATTTATATATATAAAAAATAACGTTTTAAAAGTGAATTTTGTTGCTCTTGAAATATAAAAATGTAGTTTAAGAAAATGCAATTTCTTTCGTTATTAACAACATCCAAGTCATAGTACTAATTTTTGTAGAAATAATTCATATTTTGCTACCAAATTCTGTTGTTGTAATATCCATGCTACTGCTGCATTGAGTCCCTTCCTATATACATAAAGAATATATGTATGTATATGGGTGCAAGTAATTAACTTCTCTTGTACAAGTATTTAATTGTTGAATATTGATATTTGTGTGCATTAGTTGGTTGCTGATGTAAGCAGTGACAGAAATCCAATTCTGGGCTGATTGGAGAATTCTTCGACGGTTTAGATATTGACGCCGGCGTAACCTTTCCGTTATCGGACAAATAGGACGCGGATGTGACTATGGTTGATTCTCTAGCCGATGCTGAGAGTCATCCAAATTAACCACCAACATTCCAAAACTGCTTCCGCCGCTCTGCTCCTCCGTCTAGCAGCTGAGGATGCAGAGATCATTCTGGTCCAGGAACCCTGGGTCGTAGACGGCAGGGTTTGTGGACTCGACACCAACGGGTATCGCATAGCGTATATCCAAAACTCAGGTAAGCCTAGAGCTTGCGTCATGGTGAAGACTAGTATTAATCCTCTTCTCCACAGGTTCAGTGATAAAGACACCGTCACCATGGTCGTCGAAATAAACTCGATGACCCTCTGGAGCATGACTGTGGGCTCTCTCCGCCTCAGGAGCCCATTGGTCGACTGGTGGCTGATGCGCGACTGCGCGGGTTCCGGTCATTATCGGAGCCGATGCCAACTCCCACCATACGATGTGGGGCAGTTCCGGCACCAACGAACGCGGTGAGTGCCTCTTTGATTTTATCATTAGTAATAATCGGGGAGATGAACCAACCTTTCTTACTTCGAACAGAAGGGAAGTGTTGGACTTCACCCTGGTCAGCTCCAATTTCTCTATAAACCTTAGGGACTCGTTTGTATCTCGGGAATGCTCCTTTTCGGACCATAGATACATTACCTTTAATATTGACATGGCGGAATCTCCGCTTAGGACGATCCCTCCGGTCAACAGGAAGAACACAAATTGGACCATTTTTAAGGAGAGACTGCGTAGCAGCCTTCCCTTGACCAAGGTAAATAACCACAGTCTAAAAATTACTCCCCCTGGCCAAATACAGTGGGCTGTTAGGTCCTTTAAACCATTCAAGTCCCTAGGACCGGATGGTATTATCCCGGGTGACATTCAGCACGGGGAGAATATAATTCTTTCTTGACTGCTTGCCATCTACAATGCTAGTCTCAGGCTCCTGTATATCCCTTGGAGCTGGAGAATATCTAGGGTGATCTTCATCCCCAAGGCTGGGAAACCGTCCCACACTAAGGCGAATGACTATAAACCAATCAGTCTATGCTCCTTTCTTCTGAAGACACTGGAAAGAGTCCTTGATGTTCATATTAGGGCCTCGACTGATCCAGCATTTCTATCCCCTTCCCAACATGCATACATGAGGGGTAAATCAGTGGAGACTGCAGTACACTCTCTTATCTCTCGGGTGGAAAAGTCTATGCACGTTAGGGAATACACTCTGGCCATTTTTTTGGACATTGAAGGTGCAATTAATAACGTCGATCCGGACGCCATAGTTAGGGCTCTCAGTTTTCTCAACCTGGGACAGAATCTGGTCAGGTTCATCGAGCTTCTCCTCAAGTCAAGGATAGTAATCTCCACAGCGGTGCTACACATTGTCAGAGTATGGTCCGCAAAGGTACACCGCAAGGCGGTGTTTTATCTCCACTTCTCTGGAACCTTGCAGTCAACTCACCCTTGAGGGGGCTGGAATACTCTGCTAATGACGCCATAGCTTACGCTGACGACATTGCCATTGCCGCGTCAGGAATTTGTCCGCAGACGCTGTCGGATAAGTTAAACTTGCCGCTGTCGATTGTACTGGACTGGTGTAGGGATTTTGGACTGTCTATTAACCCCTCCATGAGTAATACGATTCTTTTCATTAGGAGATACAAGATTCCGACCTTCTCCCTTCCTAGCATATGCGGGACCAGGCTCACGTTGAGTCCCGAGGTTAAATATCTGGGCCTGATCAATCCCAAGCTAAACTTGAGGGCGAATCTGGCTGCTAGTGCACGTAAGGCCGCATGCGCTGCTTACTGCTGCAGTAGAGCGGTCGGAACCAGATGGGGTCTTCGCCCAAGGATCATGCGCTCGATCTATTCTACGGTTATCGAACCTAACCTCCTATGCGGTGTTGCTTTCTGGTTGATTTCTCTGGACAGACAACACAACGTCAGAGTTCTTCTTTTGCTGCGACTGGACTTAATGCCCTGTCTTGTTGGCACATCGTACCTTCTGGTCACTCCACTATTTTGGAGGTTGATCCCGTGGCCCCTGTGGAATATTGTCTTGACAGGGGTTTGACCTTTCTGATTCCGAGTAGGGACGACTGGGGTCCTAATACTGCCGTCCACCCAGAATACCTGGATATATACACCGGCGGCTCTAAACTCGATAATGGGGTTGGGAGCGGAATATATATAACATCTTTCTTCGACTGCCGGATTACTATAGCGTGTTTCAGGCGGAGGTGATGGCCGTTTACCGGTCTGCCCAATGGATCCTCGTGCTTCTTCACCCGCGTCTCGGTCTTTTCTGGCAGTCTGGCCTCCATAAAACCTCTGTCAGGTTATGTGAATAACTCCAGGATCGTTAGGGAATGTCGTCGCTGTCTCGATCTTCTTTGTGGGCGCTTCAGTGTCTCGCTGGTCTGGGTCCCCGGGAACATTAACATTCCGGGGAACTGTAGGGCCGACGAGCTCGCCAGTGCACTACTTCCGGAATCCTCTTCAATTGAATTGGGTATGCCACTTGCCTCGGTCAAGTTGGCCATTGCGCGGAAACTCTTTGACCTATCCTGGGTCAATGAGGTGTCCTGCTCCACCGTTGGACTCACATGGCCCCTGATGGATAGAAGGCGTACCAACCAGTTACTTGGGCTTGGTCGTGACATCATCTCGACCGCAGTGGCCATGCTTACAGGTCATTGCGTTATGGGTAGGCACGCGAAAAGGATGCGGCTCCCATTTAACGACTTCTGCCGTGGGTGCAGATTCGCTGAGGAAGAGGAGACTGTTATCCACTTTTTCTGTCAGTGCCCGTCTCTTGCTAGGTGCAGATATAGGTTATTTGGCTCTCCATTTCTTGTCAGCTTGACGGAGCTATCATCTATTGACATCAAGGATATACCTTCGGTTAACAGACTTTCTGGCTGGTTTTCCAGCTTGGGGTAGTCGTGCTTTTGATGGGCAGTCCTTGCGCTGACCAACTTCTTCCTCTTCCCTGGTTTTGGTAGAGTTTGGTCAGTACAGGGACTGCGTCACAACGGGCCGCTATGCGTGCTCAAGTGAGCTTTGTGATATCAGAGCTACCACTCCGACCTAACCTAGCCTAAGCAGTAATAGAAAACATGTTATCCCTGTTGGTCGCAGCCACAAGTTAACAGGGTGAAAGCTCGTGCGTGTAATGGGACATTGAAAGAAATGTCTGGTGCCATTCAAACTTTGGCGGTAATTGCCAATATTCTGACAATCATTCCAACGCGGTAAAGGTTGAATAACAACAAGATCTTAGCAGTGACAGGTTTGATCTAGTCCAAATGGGGAGGAGCTTGCCACTGTTCGCAATGTTTGACGGGAGATCGTCCAAAAATCTACTACGCCCATATTCATTCATTGCGTCTACTACTGCTTTTTGCTGTAATAGTCCTTAGGCATTGCTCTCGAATATCTTTGACTTGCCTGATTGGAGAATCTTTCTATGCATCCCACCAGGAATTGTTTAGTTAGGAAGGTAATCTGATGTCTAATAGGTAGCACTTAGGTTTTCTCATGGAGGTGATCAACGTGGGTCATACAGATCCAATATCAATACTGAGATCATTATTCTTTGTTATTTATTGACATTTGTTGTATTTTATCAAGTTCTCGAATGAAAAAAGTTGCATTTTTTTTTAGTAGTGTTTGTTAGTTCATAAATGCAAACAATAAGCAAAAAGAAGTATAGACAACATATGATCCACAGTGGCATCGTAAAATAATCATGTTATATACGATATTGACCGGTTTAAATATACCTTATACTCATATTTGGAATAAACTCTCAAGTAATACTCGAGTCCTACCAACTGCGTTGGCATTGACCGGATTCTATCGCACTTGTTACTTTCAACTATTGACTTGGCACAGGAGTAATCGCATCGAACGTCGTTTCAAAACAAATGTAAAAATAAATGTATCCCGTTTACTTGAACTAACGAAATTAGAGCAAAATAAAAGAATAAAAACATAATTGAAGTACCTGATGTTTCAAAAATGACAATGATTATGGATAGCAACTAACAACCGTTAAGTTCAGTTAATGAATTGAAGCTACAACTAAAATATATTTTGCATAAAACGATATTTTTAATATTTTTGTTTTCATTAAAACACAATATACCAAATACATATCATTTTGTGTCGTCATTTTTCGCTAAAATATTTACATATGCAAAATATTTGTATGAATAAATTTAAAAGCGTAACAGCAGATCTACGCGATGACTTTTTCGTCGACTTATTTTGATTGCTGACGAGAGGTGTGAAGTAGAAAGAGCAATAAAAAGGATTTCTGGTTTTCATGACTTCTTTTAATATTATCATTCTCCTGAAAGGTGGGATCTAATTCAGGAAAGGCTCATCGAGTTTATGTTAGAGGAGGGTAGCAATGGCAGTAATGCCCGCATATCTTCCATCGGTTGGTCCAGGGGCATCAAGGTAGTGGACTGTGAAAACGAGGGAACTGTAAAGTTCCTTGTGGAAGCTGTGATGAACTCTGGCCCCGTGCTCGATTGGATGTGGTACCTCAATCCGACCTCCCTCTACGTCCAATAGTGACGGTATGGGCAGGTGAATAGCATGCCTAAAGTTATTGGAAAGCTGAATAACGGATTAAATACCAGCTCGTGGGTAGTTGTCAACTCCCTGACTGGTGATGGTAAGAACGGCTGCGATCTTCGGATCGCAATTGATCAGACTTCACTTCAGTGGCTAGAGGCAAGGGGTAGTCATCCGTCATCCGGACATTGGTGGTGCCAGGAACCTAGAGGAGGCTAAATGTGGTGTAGATTAATCTGCATCACTGCGAAGCCGCCTCACAGAACCTGCTAACCATCCTGCGCCGCATTGAAGTCGATATCGCTCTTATCCAGTAACCTTATATCCTTAGGGATAGGATTCTGAGTTTGAGCGATCCTGATTATAAGTTACTTGTTCCGAGAACAAGTGAGAAGGTAAGAACCTGTATTTTAGCTAGGGATAATTTGGACCTGTTAATCACGCCTTCCTTCTGTACAGGATGATGCTGTCATATATGTATATGCCATATGAGGCTGCATCTCCTCCTGATGACTTAATTGGACTACTAGTGGAGCATGCGAAGAGGAAAAGATGTTGCCTTGTCTTAGGTTGTGATGCCAATGCTCATCACACCCAATGCGGTAGTGCTGAAATAAATACTAGGGGTGGGTCGATTCTGAATTTTATTATTATTAATAGGCTTAACATTTGTAACGTTGGTAACACGCCGACGTTTAGAAATCGTGTTAGGGAGACGGTAATTGACATTACGCTCTCTAATATCGATAGGTCTATTATGAGTGTTCTTTCTCTGATCAACGGTATTAATCTATCTGGTGGCTTTCATAAGTCCTTGAGGAATCTAAGAAGAACCGACTGGATCAGATATGAGAAGGCTGTGGAGGGGGAACTTAGGGCCCTTAGGGGTCATTCCACTCCTGCCATCAATGATCGAGTTGGATCTTTGACCGATATTTTGTTGTCTTGTTATAGAGGTGCTTGTCCTCTTACTTACCCTGGTAAGAAGAGCCAGCCAGCCTGGTGGAATGCGGAACTCCGAAGGATCGGTCAAGGATGTTGACTGGTCTGCATATAGATCCAGTTTTAATGATTATAAAAGGAAAATAAAGCGCTCAAAGAGAACCACCTGGATGAGCTTCTGCACGAGTATCGAGGATGTTGCCGAAGTGGTTCGTTTCCGTAGGATGCTGTCTAGGGACCCCAAAATCCTAGGCTTCTTCTAAAAGAACAATGGTACGTGGACAGCTTAGAGAAAAGAAACCCTTGAGGTTCTATTCAACACTTAGTTTCCCAATTGTGTGGATCCAGATAGGCCAAACATGGACCGATCTCTGTTGAGTAGGTCGCAACATGCTTACATTAAGGGTAAGTGGGTTGAGAGCACTCTTCGTGATGTGACAGGTTTTGTTGAGGAGAATTTGGCTAGGGGTGAGTACACACTGTCGATTTTCCTAGATATTGAGGGGGTGACAGATCTTGTTGAGGCGAATTTGGCTAGTGGTGAGTACACACTGTCAACTTTCCTAGATATTGAGGGGGCCTTCAATAATGTTACCACTTCTTCTATTGAGAATTCACTTAGGAAAAACCATGCCCCAGATTTTCTGGTACGGTTTATCACGCTCATGCTGGGTAATAGACTAATCCCTTTGAATCAGGGTGGATGTTCTATCTTCAAGCGTGCAACCAGGGGTACATCGCAGGGGGGTTGCTATCCCCTCTTTTGTGGCTCTTAGTTGCTAATGTTGGTTTGAGGTTTCTGGAAAGTGGAGGCTTTAAGGTTGTGGCATACGCCGATGATGTGGTTATTCTGGTAGGTGGACAATTTATGTCGACGCTGGGGGAACTGATGGAGTCTGCTCTTGGAATTTTATTATCTTGGGCTACTAACTGTGGTCTGGGTATAAATTCGAATAAGGCAGACCTAGTTTTGTTCTCGCATAGGTACAAAATTGAAACCTTCAGGTTGCCGAGGTTAGGTGGTAGGGAACTTCCGTTGTCTTCTGAGGTCAAGTACTTGGGTGTTGTCCTGGACACTAGGCTGAACTGGAAACGAAACACCGATGAAAGAACGAAGAAGAGACTGAATGCTTTCTACCAGCGTACGAACTCCATAGGTAAGAAATAGGGTCTTCCGCCTAGGGCTATTCGCTGGATATATCAGGCGATTGCTAGACCGGTTATTACTTATGGTTGCATTGTTTGGTGGTGTGCCTTAGATAAGAGTTTTCAACGGAAAATCTTAGATAAAGTTCAGCGGATTGCCTCCTTGAGTATCACTGGAGTGAGGAAGAGTTGCCCTCAGGCTGCGAAGTTCCATTCGTCTGAGGGAAGCGGGCTGCTGGGAACAGCGCTCGATAGGTTACTTCAGAGTTCTGAATGGACTATCGGAAAAAGCCACCGATTATATTATGCCTGGTGGAGAGGCAGATAGTTATACCCATCTTCACAGATGGGTCTAAGTTAGGTGAAGGTACAGGAACTGGGGTTTCTGTTGGGAGCTCGGTCTTGAACTTCAGTTCAGGTTAAATGATGACTGCAGCGTGTTTCAGTCGGAGATTTTCGCATTCTTGAAGTCTGTTGAGGCCATAGCGGGTGGCCTCGCTTCGGATTCGGAATCTTACATGATCTTCGTTGATAGTCAGGCTGCCCTAAGGGCCACTGCGTTGGTATGGTGCAAATCACGGCTCGTTCGCGAGTGCAAGGAGTCGTTAAGGACTTTTGGACCAGACCGTATCCGCCTATGCTGGGTTCCGGGCCATAGCGAAATACTCGGTAATGAGACAGCGGATGCTCTCGGATCGAGTTGTTATATTTTTTGATGTCTATGGCCTGCTATAGACAGGGTGAGAACAATTCTTCCGGGAAGATTCCCTTGCACAAGAGGACACTCTCTTCGCTATTTCTTTCAGTGATTTTTCATGGTTTGAACAACTTTGTTCTCTTCTATCCTTTAAAATTATTTGGCAAGAATTCAAAAATTACGAAATAAAGCAATGAGAATAATACTAAAATGTAATTGGTATACTCATATAAATGAAATGCCAAATATCCCCAAATGGTTAAATGTGAAATAAAGTTTTGTATTCAAAACTTAACTGTGGCGCCGCCAGCAATGTAAGTGAGCAGATAAAATATGTAGTTGACAATCAACCATACGGACTTAAAACTACCTAAGATTTCCGAATACAGAGGGTTACACCAACGCTAATGCAGATATCATTATGCGGCCCCTACACGTTGTGATTCGTTATACTGCAAGTTAATTAAAATTTTTTGATAACCAACCCAGCCATTGGCTCTAATCACACGAGAACAATTGTGCTGGCGTAAAATGATAGTTTATAGGAAAGAGAGGTGAAGAGAATGGTTTTTTGGTGGCGTAAAATTTCAATCAGATACAACCACGCATTACCAGCACAAAACTAATGCATACACATTTTTAAAAATCAGCCAAATCAATCAAATGAATGCAAAAACACTAATACATACAAAGCTGTGTATACGTATACATTTCATGACTTGAAAAAGACAAAAATTGTTCGACTCAAAATTGTTCTCGTGTGATTAGAACCATTCAATTTAAAAATTGTTTGTACATAATTATAAAGTCGTACGAAAAATAATAGATATAATAAATAATAATAAATATAATATAATAAATTTTAATGTATTTTTATAAAAACGCTTGAACTTTGTTAGGCGATGTAGTAGAAAAGCTAAAGTATTTTTTATAAGTAAATAAATAAAAAAAAATTATTTTTTTACATGTAGTTTTCATTGCAAGAAATGGTCGCATTTTCTCAGTGTAGGTAACATATTAAGAAAGACTTGCTAAAGCAAGTGTCAAATTATTCCGACATAATTGTGAATTGTCAAAATAAATAGTTTTTTCGTTTAATAAAAATAGTATTTCATAAAAGATTATAGAAAAATACAGTGGCAATTAAAAAATTATTGAAAATATTAATTATTGATTCACTGAAAGTTTTCCTGTAAAAGGTATTACAGAAACAATATCATCTGCACGAATTGTATTACATAGAAGTTGAGAAAATACCGTGACGTGTACAATATTAATAGTGACGTGTACAGCTTTTATATATTTTTGTTTTGTTCCAAACGTTTGATTAAAATGTTGGACTATGTGGTTGTTTTTACCAAAGGCGGTGTAGTTTTATGGAGATGTAATTCATCGCAACAAAATGTTACACCTTATATCAATAACTTAATACGTAGTGTAATATTAGAGGTACGCCTTACAAATGTATTATTGCTTTAAGTATGATTTAGTAATTTACTGGATGTGGTTCTCCTGTATCGAATTTTAAGTAATATTTGACTTTCATTGTATGTATATTTGCAGGAACGTAGCACAGAATCGAAATATTATGAAGAAAATACTTATGCCATCCAATTTAAATTGGATAATGAACTGGAATTGGTCTTTGCTGCCGTATTCCAAAAGGTCATTAAATTAAATTATGTAGAAACCTTTTTGATAGGCATGCAAAACTCTTTTAAGGATAAATTTGGTACTGAACTTTTATCTTCACAAATTTACGCAATGGACTATGAATTTGACAATGAATACAGGGAAGTTCTGGCATTGGCGGAAAATTCAGCCAAGCAAATAAATAAAGCGCCGAAAGCAATGCGCTCATTTAACGAATCTCTAAAATCGAAAAAAACAGTTGCTTCCATGATTGAGTCGCCCAATGAAATCAAAAAGGACGAGAATGTAAAAAAAGTGAACATAGTAGAGAGTCCAAAAGTTAATAGTGAAAAGGCAGTAACGAGTGAAGATATAATATTGGAAAATCGTAAGAAATTAAGAGAAAAGTTAACGGGGAAGAAAAGTCCTCTGTCAGAGAATAGAAGCAAAGCTGAGAGAGAAAAGGCTGGCAAAAAGCCGAGAGTTTGGGATTTGGGAGGCAGCTCTAAAGATGCTGTAATATTAGATCGCTCAAAAGACCAAGCTGAGGATGTACAATACAAAAATATTCAAAATGATGTAAGTATGCAGTATGCAATCAGTTGCATGTTGCGTATGCAATGACTAATTGTTATATCTTTAGATTGTAGGCACAATGCAAGGAAGTATACAAGATTTGGAAGTGGAAAGTGACGATGACGATTATAGCTCCAATAATGATAAAATCTTAACACAAAATGACTCAGATACCAAGAAAAAATCTGGTCTTCTGTCATACTTCAAGGGATTTGTGGGAGGCAAAACTCTAACACAAACGGATTTACAACCCGCTTTAGAAAAAATGCGTGATCATTTAATTTCCAAAAATGTTGCATCTGATATCGCATATAAATTATGTAATTCAGTAGCAACAAGCTTAGAAGGAAAATCAATTGGCACTTTTGACTCTGTAGCAACTATGGTTAAGGAAGCTTTAACTATGTCGCTTGTACGCATTTTGTCTCCAAAACGTAGAGTTGATATAATTCGCGATGCTCTTGAAGCTAAACGTAATAATAGGCCATATACTATAATATTTTGTGGTGTTAATGGAGTTGGAAAGTCTACAAATTTAGCCAAAATATGTTTCTGGTTGATTGAAAACAATTTTAATGTGTTAATAGCTGCTTGCGATACTTTCCGCGCCGGAGCCGTAGAACAATTGCGTACACATACACGTCATTTAAATGCTCTGCATCCACCAGAAAAGCACGGAGGTCGCACTATGGTTCAATTATATGAAAAAGGTTATGGCAAAGATGCTGCCGGTATTGCTATGGAGGCCATTAAATTTGCCAATGACACCCGAATCGATATAGTTTTGGTTGACACTGCTGGTCGTATGCAAGACAACGAGCCCTTAATGCGTTCGCTATCTAAACTAATTAAAGTAAATGATCCAGATTTGGTATTGTTTGTTGGGGAGGCACTAGTCGGCAATGAAGCCGTAGATCAATTGGTTAAGTTTAACAAAGCTCTTGCTGATTTTTCAGCCGATGAAAATCCCCATATAATCGATGGAATTGTACTAACAAAATTTGATACAATCGACGACAAAGTGGGAGCTGCCATATCAATGACATACATTACTGGTCAACCAATAGTATTTGTTGGTACTGGGCAGACCTATTCAGACTTGAAAGCTATAAATGTTAACGCAGTTGTGCATTCACTTATGAAATAATTATGTTTTTCCTTGGCTATAGCGTTATATTAAGAGATTATTTCCCCGTTGTTTTGTTTATTTTTCGTATTTTTGATTAAGTTTAAATTTTGTTTTGTACATTTATTAAAAATTGTATTTTATTTTATAATACAAATTAAAGAAAAACCAATAAACACATTTTAAGAAAGTTGTTTATATTTTAAATGTACTTTTATTTATTGTCGCTTTGAACAACTTGGTTACACTTTTCCAAATACATAAGTATGTCGACATCGTCACCTAAAATGCAAAACGCCGTAATATAAACAATTGTATCAAAATTTTCTTGGCTTATTATTCTATCTTTACTTGTATGTTACGTTGTTTTGTGTTTTAGGACAGAATATGTCGGACTTAATTGATCAAAGCAATGTTAGTTAATTTATTTGTACACCCAGAAAACAGTTTGAATTCGTTAATACTATGCAATTGAAGCAGTATAGAAAACAATAAATGGCTGTCTTACAATAACAAAATTACTTAAAAATTAATTTAAACCTAATATATTAATTAGAATTATAGTTACATATATAAATAGTTTATGTATATACTTATTAAGAGTCTACGAATTTAAAATTAAACTTATTCAGATTCATATTTTTATTAAATGCACTACAAAGATAAAAAAGGGAATATTTTTGAAAGCGAACGTGTATTTTTTATTGTTCCTATTTGATCTATATGTAATATTGAAATCAGTTTGGAATACCTTCAGCTGAGTGAGTTTTTTCTTACTTTGGGATCTATATAGGATATAATGCTACCCTGACTACTATCATCATCAGCAGGGTTTTCGCGAAAAGATTTTGTTAACACTTTATTTAAGGATGCACCAGCAGAAGAATTTGCAATTGGCAAAAGTGCTAATGAAGACGATGGCAGATTTATTAGCGAAGTAGATTCATTGTTTGCAGTTTCTTTAAATTTAGACTCGCATTTATTAAACCTATGTAATCCGTCAACTGCATTTAATGGAAGGCAAGAAATAGAAAATTCACTACAATTACTTTCGGAAATTTTTTGATTTGGCGATTTTGTAGTAACAGGACTACGTCGTTTTATGGCCTCATATAGCTCATCAATAGATGTGTTGAGAGCGTCGATTGGATATGTCATATTATTTCCATTCCCTTCTAAATCATTTGTATACGAATTAACACCAAAGGCACCAAACTCCTCATCCAAATCAGTTACACCTATGTCAGTTTCACTAGCATTCGACGACTGATACCGGAAGTCGTCCGTCAGGGTAAGATCGTTATCAGCTTGTGGTGCATATAAACCGTGACTGCGAATACTTATTTCCGAATTTTGATAATTTAAATCACTTCCATTCGTGGGACTTGCCGAACGTGTACATGTTAGATGAAATGGTTCTTCAATGGTTATATTACGCTTTCTTTTATTTTTGGATAAATACTTTTGAGACGAAATGTTTAGTGACTTGGCTGAACAGCATATGTCATTCGTCTTATTAAGCGTTTCAAAAAGTGAGGATCGTAGTTGTTTTGAAGATAAGTTACTGTCAGATCCACAAGAATCATTTGTTGAACCAATTATATCCTCATATGTACAAACTAAATTACTTAATGATTTTGAATGTTTTGGTTGCTGACTGTCTCTTATAAGAACCGCAGCAAACCCATCATCGATATCAATACGATTTGTTATTTGTAAAGAATTTGAGATATAAATTTCATTTCGATCTAAATTACCACTACCATTATCATGTACATTTTCACTGCAGTTATGGCTATTGGAAGAATTTTGTAAGTCTTTTTCTTTATTGTTTTCTACATCTGTTGTCACAGCAGGAAGCCCTATGCTATTCATCGCCTCAACTTCATTACGATCCAAAAATAATGATTTTTGTTGGTCAAAATTTGCTTCCTCTTCTTCTCTAAACTCAGGCTGCAATAATTTATTTGGTAAAGAAGTTGCGGGGCATTCTACGGGAGTATTAGAATTAATTGACTTATTAAAAATATTTACTTTTTGAATTGTATTCTCATAAAGAGGTATGTGTTCCCCTTGCGTGTTATTGTCAATATCTTCAAATTCTTCGTGATGCTCTTCTAAAGGCTTTAGTGCACCACCTATTACTTTGTGAATTTCATGCTGAGGTGCTATCGTTTCTGGAATATTAGTGTATATATTCATTGCTAATATATTACTGCGTTTACGTAATGCATTTGGATTACTTTGGGTATTTGATCCTGATGAGACGACATTTGTTGGCGTAAAAATATCATCCACCTCATCGTAGTTACCCAATGGTAGTTGATTCTTATAACTTACATTAAAATCTGGTTTGTAATTAATGTTTGTGTTGTTTACCTTACCAACACCACTACTTAACAGTTTCAGTGTCATTGCATTATGGCGTCTTGAGTACACATGAGCAGAGCCTGTTGTAGATGAAATATCACTGACATTGTCTACAGCTCCTGCGCCTGCTACATAGTTGGGACGATCCTTTTGTCGTTGCAATTCAAAGTTATTTCGCTTAGCTAATCTTTTTTGTTTTTTAAAGAATTTCCGTGCCACATTAATTTGATTAGGATTGTAAAATAATTCGGCGTTTGGAATGTCGTGTGAAATCCCAATTCCAACTCCACATCCCATATGCTGATTATTGATTATTGTGGCGGATGGTGCTGAAGCCAGAAGATGTTGAGTCGACGAATCAACAATACCGACACCATTGCGAATATTACTAGAACGATGTTTTGAACACTGTGAGTTACTTCTGGAAGTTCCGGAATTATTTCCAGTTTCATACGATGGTTTGTACGCCAAAACACTATTAGCAACTGGAGCAACACCGTCACTATATACATCTTCAGCGTAAGTCCCACCTAAAATATCCTGTCCACAACATGGATTTTGGGCCCATTGTTGACGAGTATCATTTCTTGTTATTGTATAAAACAATAGTGTAAAAATGCCAAGTAAAGAGCATGATATTGCAAATAAAATAGAGTACATATGACTTATATCGTCGTTACCTTGAGCAGTATACATTATAAATGCAATTGCTGAGAACCATGCGGTGACAAATAAGATCAAGAAAACAAAATGTGCTCTTAAATGAGCTAAATTGGAACGTTCATAATCTTCTACTATGTTACTATCTGCCGTATTGCTTAGTGTGGGACTAGTGCACTGATCAAGATTTGCAGATTTTGCATTGGAGTTAGTACGTCTAACCGTGGGATTGCTTAGGGTAGTCGTGTCCAGCCAGTCCATGTCAATGTTTTCAGTTGCTTGAGTATTATCCGAAAACTGATGATGATTCTGCATCATGTTTGCAACGGAATTTCGATGACTTAGCTGATAAAATATAGTTAAAAATAAAATGCATAGAAATATCAATAGAATTCCACCAGGTACAAGCATTGCGTTCATCGCAGAGGGATTGTGAAGAAAACAGAAATAATAATCTGCATATTCATTTATGTGAACTGCGCCACTAATACCGCAAATTATCATAGAAATGCCCCAACCCACGAGATATATTCCCATTATAGGCTTTTTACGCCTCGCCTCTTTTGGAACGTCCGATTCGGTAAGACGGTGGTTCTTAGAAAGACGCTTATACATGGTACTCAAACTAACTGATATCCATAACAAAACGCAGAGACTTAAATAATGTAAAAACATTCCGATTGTTCGGCAAATGTCTTGTCTTTCCGTCTGAAAGATTCCTAGAGTAAATACTAAACAAAGCAGTGTTGAAGCTAACCACGTATTTATAAATGTATGCTGCTGCTGACGGTTAATACGGATGGATCTTGCAAATACTACATATGTTACGATATTAATACTGAAACAAATGCAGAGTACAGCCGATCCGATGTATATCGCATATGGAAGGAACCTAAATCGAGCTCCAGCTTTATCACTCTTAAAATCGTTTAAATATGCAGATTTTTGCAAAAGACCATAGTATCCAAGTCGTTTACACGAAAACATCAAAAGGCCGTGATGCAAATATAACTGTTGACACATTTCTGGAGACCACAGTTGCTTTTCATCATCCCATAAAACTGGTATAGGAGCACTTCGCTCATCATGGAATGGATGTACACGAAGTATTATTGAAATTTGATTTTTTTCATCAATATCATCAGATTGCAAAAATTCTTTGTCACCATTGTTTACGGTTTTAGCTCCAATTATTGGCGACGATAGTTCAATACTTTTATTACTTGTCAAATGAGGCAACAAATTTGCATTTCTGAATACTGCCACCATTAGTTTGATAACCGATTGAGGATTTTTATCACTGAACAATAAATTAACTGGTATTTGAATTGCAGCATCTATATACCGTTCAAAGGTGGGAAATGAATCATTGGAAGTGCTGCATTCGAAAGGGGAACTTGGGGTAGACGACGATGATGATCGAACCCAAACACAGGAAATTCCTGCAAAAGATTCAGATCTTATACTGAAGTAGTCGACAAAAAAAGATCGGGGTATTGCCACTGTATTCGTTGGACTCTTTCTATGCTCTTCTGTAGATGGCGCCAGCAAAGATGTCTGTCTGGAAGCTACTTCTACACATTCCAATAACTTAAGACCACTTTTGTGGTTACGTTGCGCTTCATAAAAAATGTTTAAAGGCAATAACAGCAACTGTGATACTATGTCTAAAAGGAGATATGGCAATTCGTTTTGATATTTTATAAAATCTAAATATTTTACTAAAGTTCGTGCCACAAACTCCAGATCCATTGGATCACGGATTCGTTTCAGGTTTGACATTGTGTGAGTTATATTGTGAAGACCACGAGCAATTTCAAGGACATTGGCTTTGTTAAGTTTTAAATTAATTTTATCAAACTGTTCAAGAACACGCGTAGTAGGGCTTACATAAGCACATATTTCCGTATTTAGATTTATCCACGTTCCGTTGACATGGCAATAATATGTGGCCATTTGACCACTTTCAGCCTCTTCAATGCAATGTTGTTGCACTGTCTGTCCACGAATTGTTTGCGGCCAATAGTAATTTCCTTTATTTGTTTTAACGTATGTTGCTTTGCAATATTGTGTATTTTTCGCAATGACTATCACAGAAATCGCATGAGAGAGATTAGCCTGTTGAGATCGAAGCGTGCAATCATACATTCCCGTATGATTACGCCGTAAGCTGCCTATGCGCAAGATTGAATTAAGAATGCCAGAATCTGAAGTGTGTTTGCTTTCTAAATGAACATCATTAAGAACTTTAATAGGATCATGGTACACAATATCATCTGTGGAATTTTGTGTAAGAATTTTTTCTGACCAACCCCAGAAGACGTGGGCTTTTGTAGGAAGATCCTCTGATTCATGTGGTGCTCCAATAGCGACTCTCGGAGCCCGACATTTCAAAATTAGTTCATCGCCTTCAAATACAACCTGGTAGGCATACATACAAATCAATTATTGAACATAAAAAAATATGAGATCTTACTTGATTCTCCTTCGGGATAAATTCTAACAAAGGCTGCAATGGCGATTCGCAGAACAAATCAACTCCAACTTTTAATTTTTTCAAATGTATGCCTTTGAAATCATCTGACTCACACTTCGGTGGCGGTTGCAGTCGAACCAAATGGCTGCTGGACCAACCTACTAACCAGATCAAATCGCAGTCGCATGCCAATGGATTATTTGAGATATCCCTATGGACTCAGTTAAAATATCATAGCAGATTCAATTTATATTTCCATCATACTTACAAATACTTAAGACTACTGAGGTTGTCAAATGAACCTGGATAAATATGAGCAATCGAATTGTTGGCAAGTTTCAAACGTTCTAAGCCAACTAAAGAATCTCCAAAAGTGGCTTTGTCGATTATCTTGAATTGGTTAAACGATAAATCCAATCTCTTAAGTTCCGTTAGATTACGAAAAAGATCTTTGTCAATTCCACTATAAACATTTCTGCTCATATCACTGAAAATATAGAATTACCCAAATTTTTTACACAATTATCGCTTGTAAATAAAGGAAAATATAAGTGCATATAATAAACGCACAGACTAAACACATTTACAGCATCTTCTTCGAAATCTATATGCTGCCAGGACGATAAAGTCTCATCACTACTGCCTCCACATTTTACACGCAAATTCCATGAAGAATCCGTATTATTTTTACAAAGACACTTTTCTGGACATTTTGCTTCAATTGTTAGAAAAAGAACAGCGATGTAAAATAAAAACCAAAAACATTCGTTTACGTTATTAGGTAACCCAATCATTATTTTGTCCTTTTTTAAAATATTTGACGAACTAATATGCACATATTTTGGCCATAAATGTATTGTTTTATACAAAGAGAAACAAAAAGAAGCCACCAAATAGAAACTATTTTCAGAATATTACTTTTCGTTACAATGTAAACAGTTACTTTAGTAAGAAATTGAAGTACTCGGTAATCACGGAGACGAATGTTATATTTAATACATACAAATAAAAATATATGGCAATCAAGGCAAAATGCTATAAGGGCAGAGACACATAGAGTCCGCAATGCGTAAGTTTATTCATCTGACGCTAAATTAAAATACATGTTTTATTTTGAGAGTTGCTACATTCAGTACGACTGAAAGTTGGGCAAATTTTAACTTTTTAAGCACATAAAATACTTTGACAAGTATCTGCTATTTGTTTGTTTGTTTTTCTGTATTATTATTTTGATTTAGAAGGGAAATAAACAAAAAGACAAAAAATTTATATAAAATTTACAAAACAATCCAGAAGATAAAAAAATAACTAATCCGTCAAAATACACATGCACTGTTTATGTTGCCGTCAGTTGAGAAATTTTATAAACATCAAATTAACGGATCAAAGCTTTTGGTGATTGTGTTGGGAAAAAATAAACACATATATAGGCCGCGATGAGTTTAAAGAATATAAAAAATATATACGCGCTGCAGATATCACATGTTCTATACTTCTTTACGACAATTAACAAATAAAGTTTGAAGGTAAATTTTGATTTTGCTCAGCTAAATAAATGTTGCCAATACATACGTTATTTTTATTGACTCGCAGTGCAGCTTTAAAGTTCGAGGAACATAGCATCCGTTGTACGTTAAAATTCCACTTTGCCGTCTTTTACACATTTTAAGTTTACTTTTGCAAAAAGTCTATAAATACTTTTAGACCGGAGGGATGACGAAGTTCAAGAGATCATATGATAAGGAATCGCCTTTTCTGAAACCTAACGGTATTAAAAGGTTCTGAGAGGTCCATTACGGCAAAAACACAATCCCTTATGGGGCTATGGAAGGCTTCCTTATAGTCGACAAAAATATGGTGTGTGTTGCCTTGTTTTTCGTGGGTCTTTTCCAGAATTTAACTTAGTGTGAATATCTGGTCGATGGTGGTCTGAAGCCGCACTGATAAGGTCCAAACAGTGTTTTGACGAATGGATCATTCGTTCACACAATACGCCCGTAAGTTCTTATATGCGATAGGGAGAAGGCTTATACCCCTGTAGCTGGTGCATATCGTAGGGTCTCCGTTTTTCACGACGGGACAGAGGACACTAAGATTCCAATCCTTGTGCATATTTTCATGTAGTCATATTTTGTAAATAAGCTGGGGCATACGCCCTACCGATTTGTTATTTCCGGTCTTAAACAATTTAGCGGGGAGGTCATCAGAAGCTGCAACTTTATTGTTGTTAAGACGCACCATCGCGCCTTTGACATCTTCATGGCTAGGCGGCGGAATCTCCACACCGTCATCATAGATTGGATGCGGTATATCCAATTGATTGGTAGAGAAGTGTTTCCTCCACAACCTCAGCACCCCCTGATAGAATCCTTTTAATAGAATTTTCGAGCATCCTTCTGCCTTTATACATCTGGACTTCCTGCTCCCTCTTTTTGCATCTGAAAAGGTGTCTCTCATCCCTTCTCTTCTCTCTATAGTTCTCGACAATGGCTAGCGAAACGGCGGACTGCAAAGTTTTCTTGTATGTGGCGTTTTCATCTGCTGCTGCTGCCTCGCGACACTCCTTATCGATTCGTCAATGCGCAATCGGAACTTGGCTGCGACAAGGTAATAGTCTGAGTCAATATTTGGACCTCTGAATGTACGCACATCTAGTACATTGGAGACGTGCCCTCGGTCAATCACAATATGATCGATCGGGGGACATCAAAGTGGCCTTATGAAAGTCGAGATGCTCAAACTTGGTGCTACAGACTACCAAGTTGCACGCCGTGGCGAAATCGATTAGCCTTATACCATTCGAGATAGTGTTCGCATGGAGGCTGAACTGACCGATAGTTGGGCCAAAGATGCCTTCTCGCCCGACCTTCGCATTAAAATCTCCGAAGACGGTTTTAGCGTCATGCCCCGGTCACTTATCATATACGTCCTAGTCCTAGAAGGCATCTTTAAAAACATCGTCCTTTTCTTTCATTGGGGTGTGAGCACAAATAAGTCTGATGTTATAAAATTTTGCCCTGACGCGGATTGTGACTATTCTTTTGCCCACAGGAGTGAACGCAGAGACAAGATAGCGAAGTCTCAAACAACTGATCCATTAAACGTATTTTGATATTTTTGAAACTCACAATACATCACAAAAATGCGAGTTTAATCCGTTAATTTTATGTGTGGCCAGGCAATACTACAAAAAGCGCCGATGCGAATGCAGCTTAATTAAGGACGGGCCATATAGAATACGTATTTCGTCCTCTCTCGACTATTTCAACTGATAGTAAAATTTAAATACAGATATTTTATAATTTTAATTTCAATAGGGTGTTTCAATAACATAACAGCCGTGTTTGTGACCTGTAAGCATGGCCACTGTGATCGAGATGATGTTACGACCAAGTCCAAGTAACTGTTTGGTGTGCCCTCTATCCATTGAGGGCCAAGTAAGCCTAGCGGTTGAGCAGGACTCCTCATTGATCCAAAATAAGTTGGCGTCTCGGAAGAATTTCCGCGCGATGGCCAGTTTAAACGAGGTAAGTGGCATTCCTAAGTTGATTGAATAGGATTCCGGAAGTAGTGCGCCAGCTCTGGCTAGGTCGTTGGCTCTGCAGTTTCCCGGAATGTCAGTTCCGGCGACCCAGATAAGTGTGACACTGAAGCGCCCAGAAAGAAGGTCGAGGCAGCTGCGACATTCCCTGATGACCCTGGAATTATTCGCAACTTTCGACAGAGACAGCCTT
Source organism: Sarcophaga rosellei (assembly GCA_930367235.1). NCBI lineage: Eukaryota > Metazoa > Arthropoda > Insecta > Diptera > Sarcophagidae > Sarcophaga > Sarcophaga rosellei. The sequence goes on along the minus strand of OV884018.1, from coordinate 52,487,925 downwards.
ATGGCAGCTTGGCTATCAGAAAAGCAGCGAAATGTTGAATTCCAATTTCCCAGAGTAGACTCCGCTACCCACCCTGTCATCTAGTTTGGAGCCGTTGGTATATACATCCAGGAGTTCCGGGGGGAATGTTCGTGTTAGGGAAGTTGAAATCCCTGTCAAAACATTATTTCACAAGGAGATAATCGATATCTACTGGAGCCACAAGATCAATCTCCAAAATGAAGGAGTGATCAGAGAAGACGACGCGCCAATGAGACAGGGTATTGAGTCTTGTCGCAGTGAACTTAGCCACCTGCTTAGCTAGGAGCTCAGTAAGCATTGTAAACAAGGCCTTCGTGGGGTGGTGCGTAGAGCACCAGTAATACGAATAGCTGCGGACCTTCTGACTCCGTCCAGGACTCCGATATTGTGCAGGAGGTTGACTGCAGAATAGATCCAGCGCATGACCCTTGGGCTGAGACCCCATCTGGATCCAACTGCCCTGCTGCAGCAGTAAGCAGCACAGGCCGATTTCCACGACCTAGCAGCCATATTCACCCTCCAGTTGAGTTTGGGATCGAGGATCAGGCCCAGACAGTTAACATTGGGACTTAGCGTGAGTCTGGCCCCATTTATACTAGGGAGAGTGAATGTCGGGACCTTGCATCTCCTAGTGAAAAGAATTGTATCTGTCTTGGAGGGATTAACGGATAGTCCAAAAACCCCGCACCAGTCCAGTACAACTGGCGAACTGGTCTCAGTCCAGCCGCCAAGTTTAGCTTAGCAGACAGCATCTGTGGATATATTCCCGACGCAGCAATGGTCAGCGTAGGCTATGGCATTATTACCAGAGGATTCAAGTCTTCTCAGGAGTGAGTTGACTGCGCGATTCCACAGAATTGGAGATAGAACACCGCCTTGTTGTGTACCTCTACAGACAATTCTCTGACACTGTGAATCCCCCACTGTGGAGGTTATTATTGTCGATTTGAGGAGGAGCTCAATAAACCTGACCAGATTCTGATCCAGGTTGAGAGAATTAAGAGCCCTAACTATAGCGTCCGGGTTGACGTTGTTGAATGTACCCTCAATGTCCAGGAAATTAACGTTCAAGGACTTTTCCACCCGAGAGATAAGGGAGTGCAGTGCAGTCTCCACTGCTTTATCCCTCGTGTTGGCATGTTGGGATGGGGATAGAAGTAATGGATCAATCGCGGCCCTAATATGAAAATCAAGAACTCTTCCCAATATCTTCAGGAGAAAGGAACAAAGGCTGATTGGTCTATAATTACCCGCCTTAGAGTGGGACGGTTTCCCAGCCTTGGGAATGAAGATAACCCTATATATTCTCCAGCTCCACGGGATATAAAGGAGCCTAAGACTAGCGTCGTAGATGACAAGCAGCCAGGGGAGAATAATTTCCTACCCATGCTGGATGTCACCTTGAATAATACCATCCGGTCCAGGGGACTTGAATGTTTTAAAGGATCTCATAGCACTGCACTTGGCCTGGGTTAGGTGAGAGTGGTCCCCGAGGGTGGCACTCCCTGGAAAATAAGTGTCGAGGAGAAGTTCAAGCGTCTCCGAACTGGTCTCAGTCCAGCCGTCATCAGGCCGTTGGATGTATTCAAGTGACTTATTTGTGTGTGTATGTATTTTAGGTAGAGGTTTCTACGCTACCTCAGTAGTTCCTCCACGAACCCCTCTTCGCCCGCCTTACAGCGTATTCAATATCCCTCTCTTTGGCATTGTAAAGTATCCATTCACCGGTGGCCTTTGCCCCATTAAAGAGCTTGCCACTGGATCGACGGAGATCCTCGATCTCCTGGTTTCACCACTGCGGTTTGGGCTTGTCTCTGTGTACAGAGGAGCTAAGTGCCGCGCTCAGTGTGTCCATAGCCCTATCCATATCAAAACGGGTGGCAATAGTCGGAAGGGTTGCGGGAAGGCAGTCACGCAACCTCTCCTTAAAAGTGCTCCTATTGATTGGAAGGGTCTCCCTATGTGAAGATTCTACCGTGTAAATGTTAAAGGTGATGTATCTGTGGTCCGAAAAGGAGCATTCCTCAGATACATGCCAATCCCTAATATATTCAGAGAAATCAGAGCTAATCAAAGTGATGTCCAATACTTCATTTCTGTTCGACGTAAGGAGGGTTAGTTCATTACTCTGATTGGCTGTAACTAACTTATTGCTAATAATGAGGACAAGTAGGCACTCACCACGATCGTTGATATCGGAGCTTCCCCATATCGTATGGTGGGAGTTGGCGTCTGTTCCGATAATTACCGGAATCCCACGTAGTTGCGCATCTGTTACCAGTCGGCCAATGACGTTATGTTGTCGAGATCCAGATGGCCCTCGAGTTTAACTCGACGACCATAGTGACGGTATCCCTGTCGCTGTACCTAGGAAGAAGAAAAGCATTCATGTTATTTTTCACCACTATACAAGCCCTAGGCCTACCTGTATCTTGGACGAACACGGTGCGATAGCGGCTAGCATTGAGTCCGCAAACCATGCCATCTACGACCCAGGATTCTTGGACCAGTACGAGCTCTACGTCATTCACTGCTAGGCGAAGGAGTACAGCAGCGGAGGCAGTTTTTGAATGTTGGAGATTAATTTGTGTGACTCAGTATCGGCATGAGAATCCACCATTGTTACATCGGCATCATCTTCGTCTGATAACGGAGAGGTTACACCCGCATCAATCCCAATATTGTCGAAAAATTTTCCAACCAGTTCCTAGTTGGACAATTTTCCAACCAGTTCCGAGTTGGACAATTTTCCAGTCGAGGAGCGGCTGCATACACTCCTACATTCGACATCCTCAACAATTGGGTCTGAGCCGTGGAGCCCCGAAATAGAGTCAGAAGGTCCGATTTATAGACCCAGAGCTCGATTGAGCCGAAGCCATAGTTTACCACGCCCTTACGGGTGTTGATAAGCGGGAGAGATTCCTCGTTTAGGATGATCACCACTTCGCGGTAGTCGCCCCAGTGGTCAGCAACTTTGGCCACCCTCCAATTATCGGTAGGAAGGTCTTTGTTGCTGGCCTTGAGGATCCCCAGGATGGCTTCCGGGTCCGATGGTTCGGTAGAGATTCTCGCTCTCGATACGAAGTTTGGTCCGGAGGGTCGATTCTATTGATTGCCGCTTTGTAGAGCTCCATTGAGTGGAGGTAGGAGCAGGCTATCAGTTTAATATGCCCCTGAAACCAGCCTGCATCGCTACAGCTGGGTGAGGGACTGGGACCAACGCCAAACGGCCCCTGTCGTCTTCCGATAGAAGAGCTGGGTAGACAGAGCCTTTCGTGCAGTTTTGCGCATAGCCGATCTGGGGGTTTTATACGCCCTGATGCTTGCACTCACGGTGTTCCTGACACCAGAAGGTAGATCGGTGTCGAGGGCCTGCGCGCCAGACTTAAGTACCAATGTCTTGTCGGCATCCGAAGAGTGCATGGGCGCATTCACGGCAGATTTGGAGGTGGATGGCGCTTCGGACGAAGATACAGCGACCAAGGCGGAGGATGTGGCGAGACCAGCTTTGCTACCGGTTCCTTGTGTGCCAGACAACACGTCGTCTGGCACCAAAGCCGTAGGGACTTGGACACCTCTGGCGGGGGCAATTGTTATATGGCGAGTTTCATTTGACAATTTAGCTCCCCGAAAAGAGCAACAAATACATGTTGTTTTTGTTAAAAACAAAAACTGCGAATTGAGTTGTTGCAATTTTCCTATCACCTTACTGAAACAGAAGGTAATCTCTACTTTCGTTTGCGCCAATGAAAGCGTTGTGCTGTCAAACAATGAACAGGTTTTACAAACGCGATGTATGATATATATTTAATTATAATTAAAAACATTTTTGCCACAAAAACATATTAAATTAAATTAAATAAAATTAAAATTGTGTTTGAAAGGGTTTCAATATCCCTAATTTCGCATTGCTTTTTATTTTTCTGTTCAATAAGAATACGAGTAATTTAAAAATTAATACATTTTGTTACTTTATTTATAGAACTCATGCTCTTGCTCATCTTTTTTGATATTATTTTTGTAACCTTTTTCGAAATCCTTTGACAATACAATATAGCGATTTTCTCTAACAGCATGCATACCTGCTTCTTGACAAATGGCATTAATATCTGCACCTGATATTTTATCGGGCCGGGCAACAAATTCCTCTAGATCAACATCCTCACTTAGATTCATCTTAGAAGTTATTGTTGAAAATACTAGACGTTTTTGACGTCTATCGGGTAATGGGAATTCAATTTTTCGGTCGAGACGACCAGGACGAAGTAATGCTGGATCCAATGTGTCTGCACGATTGGTGGCCATTATTACTTTTACGTTGGTAGTCTGATCGAATCCGTCCATTTGATTAAGAAGTTCTAAAAGAATTCGTTGAACTTCTCTATCGGCGCCGGTTTGAGCATCGAATCTTTTTGTGGCTATAGCATCAATCTCATCGATAAATATAATTGCTGGGGCATTTTCCTTAGCTAAACGGAAAACATCACGTACCATACGTGGCCCTTCTCCAAGATACTTTTGCACAAATTCTGAGCCAACTACTCGAATGAATGATGCAGTAGTATGATGGGCCACAGCCTTGGCCAACATTGTTTTACCACAACCAGGAGGACCGTACATAAGAACGCCACGCGGTGGATCAATACCTTTATTTATTTAAAAAAAATGAATTTGATTAATCGATTTAAGTATTTACATTTTTTAACTCACCAATTTGCTTGTATAACTCAAAATGTGTAAGTGGCAATTCAACAGCCTCTCTGATTTCTTGTTTTTGCATATCCATGCCACCGATATCAGCATAACTCACATCAGGTTTTTCATCTGGTTGCAACATTGAAATTGAACTGTCAGCTTCTGGTGGCAAAACGTCCACCAAAGCATTACTGTGTTTATGCAAAGCTACTGATGCAGAAGGCTTCAGTAATTCCCGATCTATTGTCGACAAAATCCGGACGTAATAGTTTGAACCTGTGGTAGAGCCGACAATGCCAGTATTCTGATCGACAGCTTCCAAAAATTGTCCAATAACAAGAGGAACCGACTGAATCCGCTTTACTTCTTCCTGAGCATGTAAGTACTCCTTTTTCAAATTTCTTTGTTCATCTTTTATGTACTCTTCTTGGACTTCAAGAAATTCCAAAGTTTTTTGCAATTTCTATTATAAGAAATATTAAACCATATTCTTTATTATTATTTCATTTTTTTACCTTATACCGAACGTAAAGATCATCTACATCTAATTCATCCAATGAGCTATGGGCATCTTTTAATTTAAAATCAAATGTCTCCTCCTTAAAAAGAATAAAATATTATTTGTTCGATTGCAGAAAATATTTTGTTGCACCTTTTCTTGAAGTAAAGTTTCCATTTTTAGCAAATATTGAAAATCAAATAAGACTTATTTTCTTTTTATTGAAGAATATTGCAATGACTTGTTAAAATATGTCTCTCAGCAAATAACAGAGTTGTTAAAAAATGTTACTTATTGATGTTTAGAAAAGTTGCCAGAGTTTTAATGAAACGTCATGGGGTCAAAATGACGGCACAGATGAATTAACCGCTGTATTGACGATATTATTGATTTTTTTGCACCGAAAATTTATTAAATGATAATGCATTGTATTAGAATATCGGAAAAAGAGTTACAAGAGAAAGGAAAAAGCGGGTAATAGTCAATAAATTTGTATTGAAACATTATTTTTTTTTCTATGACGAGGGTACAACCTTGTCGCTTTTTTTCGAGAATTGCTTAATTGCTAATTCTCATTTTTTTTCTTCTATTATAATTAATCACATATAATTTGAAAAGACTACTATTTAAGATTAGACACATGTAAAGTCCTTCACTGGGTAAGCGCTTCTGCCGAGCTGGCGGATGCCCTCATAATATGTTCTTGCCATGCGATGAGAACGAATTCAGATTCGGGGTTGTGGTTAATATAGACTTCGCCATCTTGTATCTGAGTTCACTCTTATGAACAGCTTCAATTGACATCAGAGAAAAATTTTATAACATCAGCTTAATTTATACTCATGCACAGTCAAAAGCAAATGACGATATGATTAAAGACGCCTTCTACTCTAAGGATGTATATAATGAGTGTTCATCCCTTGACACCAAAATTGTATTCTGGGATTTTAATGCTAATATCGGGCGGGAAGGTTCCTCAGGTCCAGTGTCGGCCAGTTCAGTCTTCATGCCACCACCAAGTTTCAGCACCTCGACATTTATAAAGCCACTTGGATATCTCCCTATCGATCAACATCCAATCAGATTGATTACATTGTGCACGCTTCCAATCTACTAGATTTACGAACATTCAAAGGTCTAAATATCGACTCGAACCACTACCGTGTAGCATGGATCTCATCAATATATTTACCTAGCAAAGACATGCCTGTAACCAATCGGCATGTGCAAAGATTGGAGAACCCAATAATGAGTTCAGGGAGGCGATCGTGATCTTCAATGAGGAAACCCTTCATCTTATATATACATAAATACATAATTGGTCATTACAACCCTTTAGTCAGGATTATGACCTAGTTTCTCACACCACTTAGGTACATTGTGTGCGTTAATTTTTATACATGAGTGGTGGGACCTACGTTACATGCGATACATGTCCCGTTCAATGCGTTTTTTATTGCAAGTTACACACAATGCGTTATATGGACTGTTTTTACTAAAATATTTAAGATAGAGGCGAACAAATGTCAGGAATTCACAGATGCTCTCGGCGGAATGTAGAGTTTTTCAGGCGAAGGCCACCGAACTGCTCAGGAAACAAATTCCGAATAGGTCAAGAGTTATAATTTATGTTGAAAATCTAACAATATTAAAGGTTTTGATAGGACATGGTCTGAGTGTGTAAAAGGCTGCTAAGCGATCATGTGTCAGATTATCAAATTGAATCAAGCGGAATTGAATTATTGCTTTGGAGGAACTTTGATTCACTCGTAAGTGCATGGGATGTAAAACGGACTATAGGGTTGTGCTAACCTAATGGCCAAATCTAAGTATGGGAAGGCGTTAAATGAAAGTTATTATAGAAGTCCTAACGGCGAATGGCCCCTTCAGAAACAGGATCAATAGATGGAATAGTATTATTCAGATTTTTGTAGGCTATGTGAAGGAGTAAAGGAAATAGTGTATCATATCTTATGTCCCTGTTTGTGTTTACAGATGCGTAGGCAGAGATGGCCAGGTGGTCGATTTGTTGATGAACTGGTAGATTTGTAAAACTACTGACTTAAGGATCTAATAGATTGACCGGGAGACTCAGACTGTGATCGAAATAGTTGAATTGTTCATCAGCAGCGCAAGAAAAAACATATGACTCCAATTTAAGGATGATCAGTCAGCATCAAGAAAATTGTAATCGATATTCTTGAATTTCCTGTATTGAAACATCTGAGATCTTAGGGATTTTTTAATCTGATAGTCATATGATATGAAGAAGATATCAAGGCGCGAAAATGTGTATGCAGTTAGCTGATCAAATATTAACAAATAAGAAGTTATATTAATATAAGAAAGGTCCAGTAAAGTACTTGAGTACTCCTCTAGTATGTTCGCATTATAATCACTTGTTAATATAATATGTTCACACCAAGAATATATGAAATAAACATTTCTAGCATTAACTCCATATTGATATGTATGTTAGGCCTACAACCAGTAGTTTTTTTATTGTTATTATAATTTTCTATCAAGAAGTACTCAATATTGCCATCATGTACCTGCCACCTGAGACAAGTACAGTACCCGGAGGTCGATTTAACCCATTGTACATAACGTCCTAAAGAAGAAAGGATACAAGAGGGGAGAGGAAGTAGGAAGGGAGAATGGAAAGCGAAGGACACTGATGAAGCCCTAGCACTTCTCAACCAGCTCAAGATACTAATGAATCTGTGGAGAGTCCTTTGCATACAATGTTATGTGACAAAACTAATTTTATACGTATATTGTTGTTGGTAAGCACTAACATTTTGTTTCGCATTGTATTCTGTATATATATATATATTCTGTAACGTGAATTTTTGAAATTTAAACGAAATAACATTAACTAACACGGGGTGAAGTTTTTTAATACAAAATTTTCCAACTATGCTAGAGATGCAACTTTGATTAGTTTTAATATGGCAACACAGTGAAGTAGTCGACATTTTAACGAAGTTCAATCGAGTACATAAATATTTTCTCTCACAGAGATGAAAAAGGAAAAATAATTTTGTGGATTATTAAACATTTAAATAATTCAATTGGTTATCAAAAGTAATAATTTGCAGTTAAAAGAAAAATATAATGAATTGATTTTATTGCAAGGGCAGTTTTTTGCCCAAAAACAATCTTGATAAAATAGTGAAGTTCGTTGTATGCCTCGCAACAGCTCCCCCCAAAAGAGAAAAATAAAACAAAAAAAGTGTAAAATCGCATTCGCCCGTAATCAAAGTTTCCGTGTATCCTTCGTAGTACCCATTACAAATTATTTCCTTTTTGCTTTGAACTTCTGCAATGCTTCTAAAAAGAAAATATATCCACAAGACTTTCCACTTTAGTATTGAAAATGAAATTAGTATTGTTTGAAGTCACTTTTCATCGCACTCCCTTATTTCTTACTCGGGGGATGCCACTTTAACTATCAGTGAAGGACCACATTTACGGATATTGTATACAAACTAACAGTGCAAATTTTTATAGAAATTAAGAAAATAAAATATCAATGGCGCAAATCATTCACAAGATAAGTTTACTTACAAATGAGATTAAGCATTTTAGTAGTTATAACTATGTGAAGTGTAATATGATTAAATTTCGTAAAATGTTGCAGTCAACGCATTTTTAATTAATTAATTAAATTAATTTTGATTTAATTACGTTAAAGAACAATAATTATTGGAGGTAAATCGAAAAACTATCAACATCACTACGCCATCCCCATCCTGACTGCCAGACTGAGAGCCTGACCGTCAGCCATCCTGCTGATTGTTCTATATGTAAGTTTTTACTTCGTTCGCCTTAACTGCCTACTTACTAATCGTTGTTCAACTTTACTCATTTGCAGTTTGAGTGAGTGGATGAATATATGAGTGTGTACTTGTTGTTGTACCACTGATGTTTAGTTGTAATTCAACGATTGTTATCTGTGCTGAATGTTTGTGTAATTGTAAGTATTTTTCAAATTTTCTTTTTTTTTTGTTTGTTTTTTGTTGTCTTGCCGAACTTTTCCTATTTTTGTTTCTACTTTTATACAACGTTATACAACCAAATCTGTTTATTCCAATTCCTTATTAAATACGTATTTGAGTTGAATTAAGATTTTTTTTCAAACATTTAAAATTATTGTGTTGTCTTTGTTAACTTGAGGACAAGATTGTTGTTGAGTTGAAGGATTACAAAAAAAGTAGTAAAAGGAATAAAGAAATAAACAAATACCTAGTTTTTAAACAGGTACTTTCTATGTAGAATTACAATGTGTCAATTCTAAAATTCATTCATTTCCTCTTTGTCCGGATTTTTCTATACACAGTCATAAGTAATCTCAATTGTTTGTTGAATTTACTACGAATCTTGACAGGTTCATCTCCTTCTTGATACTACCGGGAAGCTATCGCCCAGGACGTTAGGATTTTTTCAGGCAGTATAGACCTATGTTAAGATCACCCAATAAAATGGACAGCACAGCTCTCAAATACCGATTTTCTTTTGGTAGGCTTTATGAATTCCAATTCCGCTCATCTCAACTAATCCCGAAATAACAAAATAACAACAACCAATATATAATTCTGTTACATTAGCAAGCAACTAATAATTCTTTCCACTTCAATATCCTAAATCATTTTGTTTACAAGTTTGAATATATTTTTGACTATGAGAGAATTTAATTTTGTGCCTAATTTTTATCTTTTTCCTTTAATTTATTTATTTTTAGTTTTTCTTTTAATTAGATCAATACAGTTATAGTTAATAAACATTGAGGTGGCAGAATTTTTAAAAAATCTTATAAATAACTTAAATGATGCTGGCTTTTCTAATACAAAGCCTACAGAAAGTAAATAATGTTGGGAATATTATATTAAAATAATAAGACATATGTTTACCTTATGTAAATATTTGAATAAATTTAACGCAAAGAATTTATTTTATGGTGGATTAGAGGTGTCCCTCAAATTTCGATGACAAATTGGCTTCTACATCCTCTCCTATTCAAAAAAAAAAAACTACGTGAAATTTGTGATCGCACTTTTTACTAAAGAAAATTTCAATTGTTTTTCATAAGGCGGTGGTGTGTTTATTGATGTGAGGATTCAATACAACCCAACATTTTTAAAGGTCGTGTTATCTAGCGATTCAACAGGTTAATGAAGAACCTTAAGCCAATTATAAAGTAACAGTCAGACGACACTTAAGTTTTCGTCATGCAAAGTAAAAATGCTAACTTTCCAATCCACTAACCTTATATACAATCCCTAACCACAAGATTTAAATTTTTTAGTTGGTTAAAAAATTCCCTTATTGTTCCTCATCTACATTCGACCAAAAACTGATTAATTTCGGTGCGCATTAAGCTGGAATTATTTTGATACTTCGATACAGTAGTTTTTATCGCGTAGCTTCTTTTTACAATCTCTTCATGAAATAACTGAAAAGCCGACAATTCATGACACTATTTATAATGGGAAATCACTATATAATTCTCTCAAAGGAGATTGAATTTCAATTATTGTGTGGTTTTATTTAAAGTTGAAATTATTTGCAGAAAAGTAGGAAACAAGTACATTCGTATGGAAGAAATAATATATATTTTTTATTATTTATTATTCGCATATCGCGTATTGACATATAATTTTGCATTTTAAATAGTCCGCATTGTCTTGTCCTGTAATTTTTGTTATCTTTCCAATTGAGAGTCATTGCAGCATGCATATATTATTGTTGATCCGTATTCAAAGTGGGGCTTTATTATTGTGTTGTAAATATTTATTGCCGAATTCTACTGAAAAATACATTTTTTACATATACATAAAGTGCCGGTCAATATAACGGCACCAGTTACAATAATCTGTTTCGAAAGACGTAAAAATTTCTTTTATTAATACTTCGCTTTTCATGCAGTCAATTTAATAGCACCAGTAGGCTTTTACTAATTTTATTTTTTTAAATTATGTAAAAAAATTATCAACGAAAAGAAATTACCATTGAAAAAAAATTACAATTGTTGGTGCATTTTGTGTAGAATTATACAATACTTTTGTTAAAATTGCATATAATAGGTCGCGGAAAGCATTGTACGCCAGAAAAACGAACTAATAAAAAAAGTTTGTCTTGAGATATGAGCCAAAAGTGTAATCCCGTGGTAGGAAACGAATTTTGTCACCCTTAGAGTTAAAACGTTTAGTTCGAACGACTAAAAGCAATCCGTTTATGCCAGCTATGGAACTCAAAAAAGGGTTGGATGTGCCGGCAAGCGTGGAAATTATTCGTTACAGGCTACGAGACAACAATCTTAACGCTTGTAGTCTCCGAAAAGTGCCGCTCCTTTCCTCTAAGCATGTTGCAAAACTGCTCACGTTCGCCATTAGCCCAATGAAAAGCGGAGGAACGTGCTATGGACAGATGAGTCCAAAATTGTTCTTTTTTGGTGGAAAGGCTTCCAGATCTTTTGCTCGCAAGTCGCCTAATATTGAATACAAGCCACAGTTCACAGTAAAAACTATCAAATATGGTGGTATGGGGTTATTTTTCATATCAAGGTATAATCCACATACATTGGATAAAAACCACCATGGATGCATCAGAATATGTTAAAGACCTTGATTAAATAATGTTACCGCATGCTTCCTACGAAATGCCGCTGGTGTGAGTCTTCCAGCAATATAATGACCCAAATCACACCAGCAAAATGGCAAAAAGTGGCTCAGCGAGAACTCAATCAATGTGATGCGCGCGTTGTTGCGCCACCAACTAAAATAAATTTGAAGGAAAGACATTACACAAATATCCAATTAATATTGAATAATTTTATTCATTTTGTTTCCCGTTGTCCAGATGATTAAGACGAACGGGCCTGAGTAGTACGCATTCGATCAGTTTCTAATCTCACTTCTCGTTGTTCAAGTGATTCATGCGAACGCGTCTCAGCGGCATGTACTCGAAGATTTTCAAGTCTCAATGCTCGTCTGATTCTGAGGGTCGTAGTGCTCCTTTCTTCCGTGTTTGAGGTGTAGGCCGACCAATGTCTTGTCATTCATTTTGCATAATTTTCAGTGGCACCATCTACCGGAAATTAATTGCGCCAACTTAGAAACCTCCGTCGACTCATGCGCAACAACTTTGCTAAAGAACATATGATCAAATGCACAGTTTACGATTTAACTAATTTTTAGTAATTTTCAGTGGCGCCACCTGTCTTAAATTGGTCATACCAACTTATAAACCTTCGTCGGCTCATGCAACTTTGCTAAAGATTATAACATGATTAAATGCACAGTTTACGATTTAAATCATTTTTAGTAATTTTCAGTGTCGCCACCTGTCGGAAATTAGTCATATCAATTTATAAACCTTCGTCGGCTCATGCGCAACAACTTTGCTTAAGATTATAACATGATTAAATGCACAGTTAACGATTTAAATCATTTTTAGTAATTTTCAGTGTCGCCACCTGTCGGATATTGGTCATACCAAATTAGAGACCTTCCCGGGCTCATGAGCAACAACTTTCCTGAAGATCATAACATGATCAAATGCATAGTTTACGATTCTTTTAATTACATACAAAAAAACATTCACTTTTATATATGTATGTATATAGAAGATTAGCATAGTTTAATCTTTTGAAAGAAAGCAATTTATTTTTTTATGATAATAAACCACGTACATAAAATAATTTTTTATTAAATTTTGAATTAAATTGGACTAACATTTTGGTAGATGCAAACGGACTTAATTAAAATTTTAACTTGGTGCTATTATTTTGACCGCAGCTGTATTTAATATATAATCCATAAATTTCATTTCCTAATCTATAAATATATATATAAATCCAAGATATTTTATGTTCTTAACTTTCTCTATAACTTCTGAATGTTGTTTCGGAACTCGTATTTCCAGCATCTTTGTCTTTATTTCATTCAATTTCAATTTGTTCATTTTAACATTATTTATATCATTAACCATATTATCCTTACACTCTTCACTTGTGGTTCCTTCCGTGTATATGAGCGTATCGTCTGCATATAATACAACTTCACATTTATGTACCTATTACATCTGGTACGTCATTAACATAAATAAAGAATAGTAAGGCTCCCAATATAGAGCCCGGTGGAACAAAAAACAATTAATAATTGTATCAGATTTCATTCCATTAACTTTAGCAATTTGCCTTCTGCTCTTCATATATGATTCAAACCATTTGAGCTCTTTGCTGTGGATGGCATACATCATTTTCGAATTATTATTTTCTGGTCGATAGTTTCAAATACTCTCTTGAAGTCCAAAAACATAGCCATGATTCTTCTCTTCTTCGCTCTTCTATCGATTAATCACATAATTTACAACCGTTTCAAAAGAAATATTTCTCCTAACACAATACTGATATTTTCAAAAAAAAAAAAATTATTTCTTCAATATATTTCTCCAATTGTCGCTTTACGATTTTTTAAATATTTTCTCTGAAGTTTTGCCACTTTTTCAACTGGTATAATCGTAGTTTATCTCCAATCTTCTGGGAACTGTCCTATTTCTAATGAATTTTTTATAATTGCCTGTAAAGCTTTCCCCATTGCATATCAATTATCAAGATGATATTTTTTGTTGGTATTCCACAGTAGCCCACAGTAGGAAAATTAAAAAACACATAAAATTCAGAAAAATGAATGAAATCTTTATTTGAATCGATAGTACGGTCCATATAATTTAATGTTTGAAGATTATTTCATGCAAATGTTGACCTCGACTGCGCCTCAAATGGTCCATCCGCTTAGTCCAATTTTGGCATACTCTTTCCAACATTTCGGCCGGTATCTCTCGAATAAATGCTTCAATGCGTCAATTGAAGCGGGCTTGCCTGTATAGACATGAGCTTTAACATAGTGCCACAAAAAATAGTCTAAAGGCGTTAAATCGCACGATCTAGGTGGCCAATTGACCGGATCCGAACGTGAAATAAAATGTTCACCGAACTCGCCGCTCAATAAGTCCATTGTTACGCGTGCTGTGTGGCATGTGGCACCGTCTTGTCGAAACCACATGTCACGCAAGTCAAGCTCTTGCATTTTGGGCAAAAAAATTTGGATATCATCTCACGGTAGCGCTCACCATTCACAGTTACGTTACGATTCGCAGCATTTTTGATGAAGTACGGTCCAATGATGCCACCAGCCCATAAACCGCACCAAACTGTGACTTTTTCTGGATGCATTGGTAGCTTTTGCAATTCTTCTGGCTGATCTTCACTCCAAAATCGACAATTCTGCTTATTTACGTATCCATTGAGCAAAAAATGAGCTTCGTCGCTGAACACAATTATTCGATAAAGAAGTGGATCTTCGGCCAACTTTCCAAGAGCCCATTCACCAAAAATTTTGCGTTGCGGTAGGTCGTTCGGCTTCAATTCTTGCACCAGCTGTATTTTGAAAGGCTTCACACCTAAATCCTTCCGCAAAATTTTCCACGTTGTTGAGTAACAGAGGCCCAATTGCTGCGAACGGCGACGAATCGATAATTGATGGTCATCATTAACACTGGCTGATACAGCTGCGGTATTTTCATCAGTTCGCACTCTACGTAAGCGTTTTGGTGGTTTAATGTCCAAAAATGTAAATTTGGTGCGAAATTTAGTCACAATAGCCCGAATAGCCGCTTCAGTGGGTCGATTACACTGACCATAAAATGGAAGAAGCGCGCGATGAACTTTCTTAACAGAGCACGCATTTTGATAATAAAATTCAATGATTTGCAAGCGTTGTTCGTTTGTAAGACGATTCATGGTTAAATTATAGACCAAACTGAAGATGCTTGACAGTGAAACAAGACACGAAACGTTCGTGAGCTGTTTAAACCAGTGTTGCCAAAAAGATAATAACTTAAAAATCACCCGTTAGTATATGATTACGCTTCTAGTCCTTGAAGAATTTGAAAATACTTTTTGATTTTAACCTTGTACAGCTATTTCATCTTCGTCAATATCCTCCGTCATACTATGTGTTTCCGTTAATATAAAAAATGCTGGCTTTTCCATTACAGCTATTATTTCCTTGTACATTTGTATGTAATTGTTAAACTAATAAACAAATTCTCCTCTATTTCATTTTAAATTTATTCTGATACACTGGGTATTCTTTATTATAATCTGAGTCCATGTTTAATTTCCGATTTATTCTCATACAGTTTATGAATTCAGTTATTGGTTTCTTCTCTTTTCCATTTCTTGATTCTTACAGTCACTTGCTAAATGAACAGATTTACATCTTTATCAACCTATATTTAATTTTTGTGCACTCTACTTTATTCACTATCCACATTTATTTTAACCTTGTATAATATTCTGTCCTTATATTTATATGCATGTCCTTATCTTAATATCACAATTATTTATAATAAGATTTTGTTTCCTTATTTTATCGAAAATTTTGTTCTTCAAAATATTTAAACGAGATATTAGTAACGTTTACAAAAATATCTTTGGGTTGGGCACCTCATAGTTATTTTCTCTCTTTTTTGTCTTCACTTTAAATAACCAAAGCACCAAGTTTACTATTTTCCACATCTGATATTTCTAAATTTACGGGCTTTACCCTTTTATTCAATTCCTCCTTTCTTTTCTCAATATTTTGTAGTTCCTTTGGTTTTACCCTGCCTTTGATTGTATCACATTAGTATTTGGAATATTATTTTGTCTACTGTTTACTTCCGTTATAAATTTTCTAGTAGGTAGTGTGTTGGCTTATTAGACGCGAAGCCACTGTTCAAATCTCCGGTCAGACATTAAAACGAAATATGAAAAAATATTTCTACGGCGACTTCCTTCTCAGCAGATTTCTGGCAAAATAAAATTGCCATGAAAAGTTTCTCAAAAAATCTGTCGTTCGGAGTCGACGTTAAACTGCCACTCATGTATAAAATTAACACACACAACCTGAGTGGTTTTGAGAAGCTAGGCCGTAATCCTGACTGAAGGGTTGTAATGGCCAATTATGTATGTATGTATTCTATTCCGAATTTGGAAACATCACTTCATCCAATATCTTGACACAACCGTTCTTATCCATTATGCCTTTTATCGGGCATGTACGAAAAAATCCCCAGATCATTACTTTTAGTTCCCATATCAGTATTTTTATTATGTATTAGACTGTGAGTAGGAAATCTCCTTCAGCAGTTTTCTTCCTATTCTCATCTGCAAAGCCAGGAAAGAAAGTGTTCATAAGAAACTCTCATATTTCAGGGCCTGACTTCATTCCCGAACGAACAGTCCGCTGTGTATATCCCAGTACCGGACGGTTCTTTGATAGTATAAGCCTAAGTCTACTATTAAACATCAGCATTGATAGCTCATTTGCGAAGTCTATGCATTCGCTGCATTGTACTCACTATATCCTTTTTGCCATCTTTCTATCCCCTTTATGCTTATTGAAACTCTCCTTGTAGCTATTCCAATCCACAATCGATTGATCCTATTGAATAACTTTTCGCCATAGGTTCGGCCGTCTACCATTTAGAGATAACTCCTATGATCGGAGAAGATACAGTCATCTGGTACCCTCATCAGATACGTGGTATCTATTATTATTCTCCTATACTTAGCCATAAACATGGGTGTACGTCTTCTATTGTAGATAAGTAAATTACCAGTATTAAAATCAAAAATTAATTCATCTCTGATATTCATGTTCTCCTTTGACCATTGTGTGCATTAGCGCCACAGCCGAGTATAAAGTCCATGTTTTTCCAACTGACATACCCGACCACCTTTCGCAGATCGATGCAATTGCTCATAACTGGCTCTTGGAGTGTGATCCGCAAGAGCACAAAGTATCCTTTCAAAACTTCAACTGAGATAAAAAAAGGACCATAATATAACTGCGACAGTACAAACTGTTCGCTCATGTCTCAGAGAACAGAATTTAAAAGCATGCAGTCCATGAAATGTCCCTCTTTTAAACGCAAAACATATCTCCAAGCGCATAAAGTTCGCAAAGAAACATTTAAATTGGCGAGTCGAAAATGGGAGGAATATTTTATGGACAGGTGACAGCAAAGTTGTAATGTTTGGTATAAAAGGTTCCTGCTCGTACGTCAGGCGTCCTCAAAACTCCGAATACAATCCAAAATATACGACACAAACTATTAAACATGGAGGGTCGAGCGTAATGATATAGGCTTACTTTTCTTATTATGGAGTAGGCCCAATACATTGGCCCAAAAGCATAAAGGACCAACACGTTTACGTCGATATTTTGGATACTGTGATGCTACCCTATGCAAAAGGTGAGATGCCGTTGGTATGGTCTTCCAACATGATAATGATCCTAAGCCCTAAGAAGGCAACGCAATGGTTCGAAAGAAATTAGGTGAATGTTTTGGAGTGGCCTGCGCAGTCACCAGATCTGAATCCCATCGAAAATCTGTGGACTGATGTCGAAAAGGTAATTGCTGCTTCTTAGCCGACCACCAGCGAACCACTTTGAAAATTCATTTAAGAATCCTGGTGCAAAATTCCTCTAAAACTATGCCAAGATTTGCTTGAATCGATGCCAAAGCGATGCGCAGGTGTTATTTTTCATTTTCTTAATTTAATTTTTCACAAAAAGTCTTAATTTCGTTGAAAACGGCAAAAAAGATTATGGAAATGAAATGTAGGAAAGGAAAGACGTTCCAACATTTTTTATAGGCTTTTACTTTTAAAAACGCATTCAAAACTTTCTTAAACTTACTTTTTCTGTGGCAGAAAATCATAAGATTTCCTGTTTCCGCAGTTAACAACTTTGAACCCCTTTGACCAATCTGGGGCACTGAAGTTGACATCACCTGGCGTACATTTGATTAGAGCGATCTGGTCAATAAACCGAACTTACCTTCTGACATAGTTCCGCGCTAATCCTATTATCCGGATCAGACCGATTTATAATAGCCGCCATTAAACCTTCATCTACACTTAAATTTTTCACCTTCTTAGATGTAGTAGGTTGATCATCTCATACCTGGCTGAAAGGAGATGGATCAATCTTAATTTTTCCGGAAAAGGGTTTGTTGGCCATAAGAAGTGTACATAATGACTTACCTCTTCCCACCTCCTCTTCTCCGTCATAAATACCAGCTGTTATTGGTTTACTAGCTCTTAGCTACAAATTGACCTAGCTACATTTATATTACTTTTTTTACAGTGAATGTTATGTTAACAGTGTTAACATAATGTTGTCAAGTGAATGTTATTTAACAGAATTGACAAATTTGGAAAAGGGAGGAAACAAAATCGATTACAAATCGCAAAAATAGAGATAAATTAGAGAAAAAATGAAAGGAGGGCGAAGCCAAACCTTAGAATTTTACAAAAAAAAAATATATGAAAATAACAATTGGCTTATTGCAGATAATAAAGTTGAAAGATCAAGTATTTTTACCGTGCAGACCTTGCGCTGACCAACTTCCTCCTTTTCTCTGATTTTGGTGGAACTTGGTTAGTACAGGGCCTGCGTTCACCCGTGGCATCACAACGGGCCGCTATGCGTGCTCAAGTGAGCTTTGTGATATCAGAGCTACCACTCCGACCTAACCTGACCTAACCTAAGTATTTTTACCAAATATGTCCTCCATAAATTGGGCAAAAATCGATAAAATTTAATTTTCTGACCTATTGGGCTGGATGTAGTCGCCGTAGTCTAGTAGGTAGTGTATTCGCTTATTAGATGTAAAACCCGGATTCGAGCCCCAGGCCAGACATCAAAACGAAATATGAAAAAAAAAGTATTTCTTCGGCGACTGCCTCTTAGCAGATTTCTGGCAAAAACTCTGAGAGCAAATAAAATTACCATGAAAAAGTTTCTCAAAATCTGTTGTTCGGAGTTGACGTTAAACTGTAGGTCCCGCCACTCAAGTATACAATTAAGGCACACAACATGAGTGGTGTGAGAAGCTAGGCCGTAATCCTGACTGAGGGGTTGTAATGGCCAATTATGTATGTATGTATGTATAGGTCTTGATAGCTATTGAATCAAGAATTCCAAAACAGTCTTCGTTTCGGTCGGGTCAGCCCTGGGATCGGAGATATAGCCGACGAAGCTAACTTTTTTATACGATCAAACAAAATGCTCTATATAAATCGTGAAAAAATTTATAAAATTTAAAATGGTGTGGTTTTCTGGCCTATTGGGCTTGATAGCTATTGTATCAAGGATTCCAAAACAATTTTCGTTACGGTCGGGTCAGCCTTGGGATCGAAGATATAGCCGACGAAGCTGACTTTTAATAGCAAACAAAGTGCTCTGTATAAATCGTGAAAAAATCGATAAAATTTAAAAATGTACGGTTTTCTGACCTATTGGGCTTGTTTTGGAATCCTTGATCCAATAGCTATCCAGCCCCATAGGTCAGAAAACCGCACCTTTTTAAATTTTATCGAATTTTTCACCCTTTATATAGAGCATTTTGTTTGCTCGTTTGAAAAAGATAGTTACGTCGGCAATATCTCCGATCCCAATCTTGACCCGACCATAACGAAAACTGTTTTGGAATCCTTGATCCAATAGCTATCAAGCCCAATAGGGCAGAAAACCGTACCTTTTTAAATTTTATCGAATTTTTCACGATTTATATAGAGCATTTTGTTTGCTCGTATGAAAAAACTACGTCAGCTATCCCTCCGATCCCAGTCGTGACCCGACCATAACGAAAACTGTTTTGGAATCCTTGATCCAATAGCTATCCAGCCCCATAGATCAGAAAACCGCACCTTTTAAAATTTTATCGAATTTTTCACGATTTATAGAGGGCATATTTGGTAGAAATTCTTGATTTTTCAATTTTATTATCTGCAATAAGCAAATTGTTATTTTCATACATTTTTGCTTTTTTTTTTTGTAAAGTTCAAAGGTTTAGCTTGGTCTTCCTTTCATTTTTTCGCTAATTTGTCCCTATTTGTGCGATTTTAATCGATTTTCTTTCCTCTCTTTTCCAAATTTTTCAATTAAGTTAAGTTAACAGTGTCTGTTAACATAACATTCTCGGTAAAAAAAAGAATATAACTTTCGTAGCTAACTTTACACACATAAAATTTCACTTATTCGACCCCTTATCACGATTTTTTTCTATCCACCTTATCTCAAAGATCCCTGTAGGATTGAGGACGGGTGATTGAGATTCACCGTATACAAATCAGCCACCACACTACCTACTAGACTATGACTATGGCGACTTCCACACTAACTCCCCCATATTCATAATCTTTTAATTGTTATTCTCGTTCTTTTATGTCTTTTAAAATGTGTCTCTATAAGTATTACAAAATTTGGGTTTTGTATGTAAGTAATTATTTCGAATTGATTGTAGTTGTTATGTAATCTGTTACCATTATGAGATTTGAAATTCACATGACCAAATATATTGTATCGAATTTGATGAAAATGACAAAAGTATTAGGGATACCTTTTACCAATCATATGTTACCTTTTTAACAGCCTACGATATCACTATGCCATTAGAGTGCTATATAGTAGTAGACTTTGAACTAATTTTGACAATCAAACTCTTTTACACCACATGGCTCACTGGTATGAAATTTTTACGCAATTCTGTAAAAAAGACCATTCTTGGAATTGGGTTTCTAACCGTTATTATTTTTTATCACTTGTTTACTCATCACATAGCTTGCTTAGTTGTGATGTAGTAATAGTTGTTGCATGTAGTAATACGGGTAGTTCTCTCCTATTGTTACGAATATGTTTCGCTTTTCTCAGATTTTCTTTTTGTTATGTATATCATATCTATTTTTTAGTAATCTATCAAATTTATTTGTTGACCTAAGTATATTAAATATATTTTAAATTTGTTTTTCCTTTTTTATTTTAGATTGATCCGGACTAAAAAGTTATAAGTTAACTGAAATAAAATGTCACGATTTGGATTACGTAGTTGCGCCGATGGTTTTAAACTTTTAGATGAAAAAAATATTCGTCGGAAAGTGTCTAATCTTTCATCAACATCGTTGAAACGAACTGCCCAACAGAAAGATTCAAAATATGGATCAATTGTTAACAGTAATGACGAAAACCTCATTGACGATTTCAAAGTCGAACCAGAAGATCTTGAAAAGGAATCTGATACGTGCGTACGCTTTGAAAAAATGAAAAATCCGGAATGTGCCGAGGATGAAGATTATGACGTAGATAACGACAATGACAACTATGATGAAGATGACGATGATTATAAACACCAGTCGTCATCTTGTAAGGAGTCTCTTGTTTGTAGCCTGCCGTTGGACCGAATTAATCAAATTATACAGAAATTAAATCTGGATAAATCAAAAAATTATAGAAAAAAAGAAACTGATGAAATATTGGCGGAAGAAAATTTAGACAATGACGATGACGAAGATGATGATGCTAACATATCAAAACAGACATCTTCAAATGTAAAAAATCTGTGTTTATACTGTGATAGGAAGTTTTCATCTCATAAAATGCAATTAAAACATGTGGATAAATTTCATTGTTTACAACAGGATCGAAGATGTAGTGGACGAAATGCCCAGATGAACCAGCAACAGCAATCACAAGTTATATCGCGTAAGCGAAAGTCCACCATCGAAACGCAGAATTTTCCAGGATGTAACTTTTGCCAAAAGTCTAAGGC
The DNA here is from genome assembly GCA_930367235.1 of Sarcophaga rosellei. Classification (NCBI taxonomy): domain Eukaryota; kingdom Metazoa; phylum Arthropoda; class Insecta; order Diptera; family Sarcophagidae; genus Sarcophaga; species Sarcophaga rosellei. The sequence goes on along the minus strand of OV884018.1, from coordinate 52,466,045 downwards.
ACAATCGCAACCAGTTATACTGCCGGCCAGTGAATTGAGTTCTTTGTTTATTCATCTTACGGATTGTCATACAGATAAATATTTTGGCTGCAAAGCATGTATTATTCGATTTCAAAATTTGCCAAAACTGTCGAAACATATGGAAATTATCCACAAAAGTTTGCCGTTTGCTTTTGATGAAAACAGTAGTAAGTCAAAGGATAACGATACAGACTCACCAGTTTCCACTGACAAATCGTCTATAGGAGAGAGAAGTAGATTGTCTATAAAACGTCAACAACGTTCCCAAAAATCGTTAAGTAGTTGCATTGCTATGAACTCAACAAACCAATGTAACACTGCCATTGAACCGAATACTTCTATAATCGGAGCGGAAGAACCAATTCTATCCCGTCTGGGATTAACACAAAATCGTTTACCCAATAACCGAAAGGGTGTCCGTTTGCGTAGAGAAAAACTTCTTCCAGAAATGCTACTTAAGTCCGAACATAATCATACATCATCTACGAATTTTGTATTTGGCCAAACTACCTCCATATCTGCCTCTTTAACTTCCACATCTACCTGTTCGCCGAAATTACGCGGAAAGTCAGTAAAATCAGCCAGTGGATTTTCCACTGACACAAATTCAGATGTTATTTTCCGTGTACCTACACGTAATGACATTCTCTCATGTGTATTTGATGATAATTTTTACAAGGAGATAATTTCGAATGTACGAAACAACTTACTGTTTCATTTAGATGGCAAAATTATGGGAAATTCTGTGCAACAACTTGAAACAAATGTAGCCCGTTATGCTGATCAGCCTCAGATCCGAAGTACTCTAGTCAAGAGTCCTATAGTTGTTACGACAATGGATAGCGAAATACATGCAGCGACAAGTCTTGCTACTATTACAGCATTCCCCACTCTGTTGACCGCAGAACAGTTTGGGGGAGATGCAGGTACTTCGAAAATACGACGACCTCATACAAAGAATTCTTGGAAATGGAAATGGGATAGTGTTAAAAAATTCAAACTCATCAACGAAGGTGGTAAAATTGTTAAGAAAATGAAACATCCAATGCTTGGTTTGCGAGATCTTTCAAAATTAGATATGTGGACTCAGCTGACAATGCGACAAAAGCACGAACTGCAGCAACAACAAAAAACTAAAATTTTGGATACTCGCTGGCGTAGTGGAACAATGGTTTCGGAGGTTAGCTCTGATCCTTCGCGGGAGGAAAAACAACGGCTAAACGATCAACTAAATTATATACTAGATATGCGTTTATTGCCTCACATAATACTTGAACAGAACGAACAGGCCATAATTAAATTAGAGAATGATGAATTCGGCATAGGTCCCACACAGATTCCTGGAGAAGACTGCACTGATAATTTTATGGCGCAAACCTTTGCAGATGAAAGTTTTTTATCTATGCTTAATCTTTTGCCAAATAATGACTCTGAAAATACTCGAACGAAGTTAGTACTTAGTGGCGAATGGGCTAGACCTCGTTGCTATCTTTGTATTTGTTGCGGATCAAAATTTGAAAAACTTAAATCATTAGAAGAACATAAAATGTTTCGTCACTCTCAGATACTTTCAACACATTATGAAGTGGTTGGTCGTGAACTATTGAATGGTAATTTATTACGACATTTATTTATTCCCAAAAAAGCCCTTAGTCGTTATGGAAAGGATAGCGATAATAGTTTGGTATATAGCGGAGCAGCACGTCGTTTATTTTGGCATAAAAACGAAACACTGATTCGTGAGGCTGGAAATAATGAGGAATCTTCGGACAGTTTGCAATCGGTTTTAAATAGTTGTGTAACTAATTCTCCAAGTCTTAAAAATATCAGTAGTAGTACAGAAGATTGCTGTGACACTGATACAAAAATATCTGCGATGACGGCTCTCCAATTGGTCGGAAATACAGCTGTTGTGTCACCAACTCATAGTAATCACTCATGCAGTTCGTCCTCATCAGATAGAGTAAAACGTCAGTTAAAAATACGTACTAGTAGCGGAATGTTACCTATTGTTAATGTTAACATCAATACTAATAATGTTGACAATAACAACGGTAGCAACCATGGAACTGGCTGCTCCAAATGTGGTCGTAAATGTAATGGGATTCTCGACCTCTATCGTCATATGCTTGATTGTTCTGGCGATTACATTTGGTCATTAGCGAAAAAACGAAAGTATCGCTATTATTGCGGATCGAAAAAACGAAGACCTTGTAACAAACACAGTATTTTAGAAATGAAGAAAAACAAAAATAAATTAGCAGTTAAAAATCTATCGATTTCAAATGATAATACTACCGAAGAAGGTGCTATAACGTCTCAAAATTTTACAAAAACTAAATCATCCCCTCGATCGCGTCCAAGCGATGGTGAGTGTTATTCTTCAAAATTTGTATTTTCTATATTCCATAAATTATACTTCATTTAAACTTTGTAATGATATTTCTGCACTATTGTATTATTATTGCTCATAGCGTATTTTTTAGGGAAAGTTCATACATACATATTTCCTACAGTTCATATTGAAAAATTAAAAATTTTAAAAACAATTAATATGAAAGAAATACATAGGACTTAATAATCAAAAATGTCAAAGGCCCATTGTGTACACCTTTAGTATTATAGCTTAAACCAAAAAGAACACGTAAAAAAATCGAATGAAGAAAATTAATTAAAGACAGAGAAAGTAACAGAAAATAACAGATAGAAGACAATTAGAAGTGCAGGTTTTATTTCACTAATTGTCAGGATAAACCTTTCCAAGTCAAGACAGCCTCATAATTCCAAAAGACATGCAGAAATAAGCGATGCTTATATCCTACAAACTGATCTTTACCCTCTAAGCAATTAAACAATCCATCAAGATTCCTTGCTCAGGTCGAGTAACCATTATCTTTCCGTCAAATCTGGGCCGTAATAGTCTGGAATTTCCGAAATCTCCTCTATTCCAGCATGAAAAGCTCACTCTGGTACTAATTCCTTAAAAAATCAGTTTGAAGAAGTGTTCCAAGGAAGGCTTAATTGGCCGCTGCACCAAATTCTCGCATTTCATCATCTCCGATCATCTGCAATCTTATTGATCCCAACGTCGCAAAGCTTTAGAACTACCACCACAGTATCATCCCATGCCTATGAAAGAGCCTTAAGAGGTTATTTATGTAAACTTTAATCAGCTTATGGGCAGTCAGTGCCCTTAAAGCAGTCTGAATATTTCCAGACCAGCTTTGTTGCTTTGGTGATTGCGGACACCTCAGCCTGAAAGACACAACGCTCATCCGAATTTTTGCTTGACCAGTACTCGATTTATGTCGCTGTCCAGTTGTCCGGAGAGGACTATTAATCTTTAACCTTTACAATAAAGACCAAGCGGAAAGAGCCGTAAAATTACCTCCACTGGCGAGGTTGTTGTAGTGAGCAATGCACCACTAATTCAGGCAGACCTTTATAACCGCCGTATCAAATCTGTTGTCCTATGGTGGGATTCCCACCAAATTGGTCATCCATAGGTTAAGAGAGGTTTGACTACTGCTGTACAGATAGGTCACAATCCCCGGTTTTCCTCAACTCTTTGTTATAAGCGCTTTTCTATCTGTTAATGATGTTCGTTTTCCATCCAGAACATTCCTCAAAAGTATTTGAAAAATTACTTCACCAGCAGATGTATAAATTTGTAAATGCGAATAGTCATCTTATTGAAAAAAAAAATCTGACTTCCGACCTAAACACAGTTGTACAACTGCTGTGTCCGTCTGAGGTAATACGTAGCTACATCGATCAAGGATATATTACATTTTTGGTTCTTCTTGTTCATTCGACAGCTGTCAATATGTATGGCCATATCATCCTTCGTATTAAATTAAGCCAAATGTTCAACATCAGGTAGACTTTTATCCCCGTATCTATCCGACCATCAGTATTCATCAAAACAGTTTTCTCTTTCTTCTTATGTCTCAAGAGGAATACCACAGGGTTCTATTATCGGTCCACTTCTTTTCACAATATACATTAATGATTTAATCCAATATTAGTAGAGCACACTTATATGCCGATAATGTAAAAATTTATATATGAAACAGAAATAGAATAGACCAAATAAAATAGAATGTTTGTCCAGACTAAATGAGGACCTTAATCGTGTACACATCTAGGCAAGTGCAAATGGTTTTTGTATTAAGCCATCTAAATCCAAATGCCAGATTATAACTCCTAGATCTGTAATATTGAATGCACATCCTGATATATTTTTAAACAATCAACAAATAGAATTTGTTAATTTGACAAGAAATCTTGGTGTTATATCGACGCCTCCATTCTATAACGTTCTAAGTGTACATACTTAGAACGTTTTTAATGTTCTTGCATTTTAAACTTCTCTAACTTAAATACTGTCAAAATTTGGTTAAGATGCGCCGATCCGTTCCGAAGTTATAGGGAAAAATCTATTTAGAATACACATATAGTCGTATGGCGCGTGAAAACTTTGAGAGCTCATAACTCAAAACACACTTTTTCGACTTAGAATGTTATAGAACGGAGGCGTCGATATTTAGTAATAATTTGACTCGATAAAATTTAAAAAGGTGCGGTCGTATAACTCTTCGTAGAACTCTTGGACCGGAGAGTTATGCGACCGCACCGGTCCAAGATTTATACGGAGAGTTATACGACCGCAACGAAAACTGTTGAAATCCTTGAACCAGTAGCTACTCACCCCACTAGGTCAGAAACCGCACCTTCTTATATTTTATTGAATTTTTCATAATTTATGGCATATTTGGTAAAAATATTTGATTTTTTTTAATTTTATTATCTCTAACTTTATTATCTTTTAACTTTATTATCTCTTCCTTTCATTTTTTCTTCAATTTGTCCCTATTTTTGTGACTTTTAATTGATTTTCTTTGATCACTTTTCAATAATGGTAATAGTCTTTGTTGATATAACATTCACTGTAAAAAAAGAATTCAGCTGTCTTAACCAACTTCACACACTTGTCGTCTTTAGTTCGGGTACTTTTATACGGATGTGAAATATTTTCCCCCTGTGATGCTCCCGATCTAAGAAAATTATTACATGTGGCTTGTAGTAAGATATGTCTATGGACTATCGAAGTACGACCGTCTATCTAACTTTGCAATTAAATTTAACAAGCTGTTAGAAGTTACAGTACTTTTATATTTACACAAAATCATATACACCAATACCCCGATTTGCGTCGCTAATTGGGACTGAAAAAATGAGACGCAAACCGAAACGACGCAAACTGAAGCAGAATTTTCAATTTCAACTTTCAGACCGAACTTCACTCCACGACATATAATTCGAAACTAATAACTACGCTTAACATGTAAAGGCCGTGTCAGATAAAACTTTTGCTTCGCTTTGCGTTACTTATACGCTTTGACATTTGAGATAAATGTACATGTTCATATGGCACTTGTCACATAAACTGCTTTTAACGCAACGCAAAGCGAAAAGTTGGGCATCTCTCATCTTTTTGCTCGCTTTGACAATCAGCTGTTGATTATTCAGTAAATATTTTTGGCAAATTTGAGCGCAAATTTTATTGTTTCAATATTTTTCTTTAAATTTAAAGCTTTTTTGTTATTGTTTTGTTTTTATTATATTAAAAAAAAGAGAGGTAAGTGAATTTTATATTTTGGAAGAAGTATTTAATATAATTTTCATAATTTTACTCAGTAAAAAAAACTTCCGCGCCAACCACTTTTAAAAGAGAAACAAACAACGCGAGTGTTGTCAAAGTTTTGGTTGTGTCATACACCTTTTGCTTTACGCTTTTCTCTCAAAGTTATAAACGTCACGCAAAGCAACAAAGTTTTATCTGACACGGCCTTAAACAACGCACACCTGCAAATTTGCTTTCTACTAAACGGGAAATCCCCTTTTTCTGCTTTAGCTTTGTAAAAACATTTTCATATCAACGACGCAAATCGAAGCATTTACGACGCAACTTAGAAGCCATGCGACGCAAACTGAAACAAAAACGACGCAACATTGAAATTCCAGAAACTTAAAAAAAGACGCAAACTGAAGCGACGCAAATCGGGGTATTGGTGTATACCCGTGAACCATGGTACCTCTTTTTACAAATTACTTTTCTTAGGTCTCAGAGGCTAAATGATATAATTCATTTCAAACACCCAGCTTTAGTTTCGGAATGGCATTTTTTACTGCTGCTATTCGTCTTTGGAATTCATTATCTACGGGGACAAAACTACTAAACAATGCTTTACATTTTAAAAGGGCTCTTTTTCAATATCATTCTTCGTCGCAATATAAATTAACATATTGTTATTTAAATAATTATTTTAATATAATCATTTTTATTATTATTTAATACTATTATTTTTATTATTATTACTAATTTTATTGGTATTATGATTTCAATTTTTATTACATTTATAAACTGTGAACAAAATTTTAGTTATACATATACATACTATAATTATAAGACCATAGGTTTTGTTGTATAGAATATTGTCAACTCAGCGAAAGCTCTATCAACCGGAAATTTTTTCCCAAGGTGAGCAAAATATGCCAGAACTTTTGCTCTGTACCCTATTAATAAGAGCTGAACAGAATCCACGTCCTGTATGGATCTGTTCAGTATGCCAAATGACAATCAGGAACAATACTACATCAGTGAGATGTAATGGATGTGGCAATTGGTGTCACATAAAGAGATGCTTTGGCCTTATCTCTCATCGGGAATGGTCAGACAACTACAGTGTCTTATGCTGTAGTGCACAATTGGACAACAACTTAACAAATACTGAATATAACACTAATCCCATCGCCAATGGCCCATCAACTAATAACGACAGAAGACAACAATATAACTGGACCTGTTCTGTCTGTGGAAACACCATTAGAAGGAACAGTACTTCGGTGAAATGCAACAACTGCAGTGGCCCTTACACATCATACGGAGTGGAGTGGCTACTTTGTAGCTAACTGCTGTGCAAACCTACAAACCACAGCAGCTCCTTCCCAACCACCCACAGGGCAAACGACTGCTACTCACAGAGATCCACAACATTACATACACACAATAACATCACGACAACGATATCGGCAGCGACAGACAATAACCATATACTCACAACCCACACCACCCATCCCCCCATCAATAGCCCAACAGACCACATCTCACCATAATCAACAATTATTTTTCAGCATTATGCAGTTCAACTGCAACGGACTTAGGAACAAAATAACAGACATCACAAACTTCATGTACAACAACAACATCAAAATAGCCGCCATTCAGGAGACCAAACCACCTACGGAGTGCCCCATAACATCCGCAGGTAACTATAATATTGAAGTCGCCGTGGTCTAGTAGGTAGTGTGTCGGCTTATTAGACGAAAGGCCCGTGTTCAGATCCCAGGTCAGACATCAAAACGAAAATATGAAAATGTTTCTTCGCCGACTTCCTCTCAGCAGATTTCTGGCAAAAATTCTGAGAGTAAATAAACCTGCCATGAAAAAGTTTCTCAAAAATCTGTCGTTCGGAGGCGACTTTAAACTGTAGGTCCCGTTACTCATGTATAAAATTAACGCACACAACACGAGTGGTGTGAGAAGCTAGGACGTTGTACAATGGGTCAGTTCGACCTCCGGGTACTGTACTTGTCACAGTTGACAAGTACACGTCCTCTAACCTAACCTAACCTAACTATGTATAATATTATGAGGAAAGACAGGTAGAGGAATAATTTATCCCTGCTGGTAGGATATGCAATATATGACCGAACTACCCTTCAGCGGGATATTATAAGAGCCGAAAACCCAGCGGATGAGCGGCTCGAACCATTGACCTTCCGAAAAATAAACGGACATAGACGTACCAAATGGTTAGAACACCTGCACCGATAGGCAACAAACAGAGGTGAAAAAATGTGCAAAAGAATTCTGCAGACAATATATCGAACATCCTACTGAGCGGAACAAAGGTAAGAGAGCCACATTAGGGAATTTAAGGAACCTACGCAGAGGCCAACAGGAACACTCCTTCGAACAGGTCGCGGTTGCGAACACTATCGCCAACGCCAAACCATCTAAGGCCTTGGGACCTGATGATCTATGTATGCTAATGCTGAGTTTCGTTTCCAGTTTGTTAAATCTGTCGATTCACACCCTTGTGATACCTGACATCTGGATAGTCGCGAGGATCATCCCGATCCTAAAACCCAATAAACCAGCCACTAAAGGAGACTCCTATCGCCCAATCTCATTATTATCACCAGTGGTAAAGATACTGGAAACCCTAGAAACGCTAGACCTCCAACTATCTTGGAGGTAGGCAGGCATTCGTTGAGTTTAGGGGACAAAGATCTTCTCACAGGAAAATAAAGATGGGTGTACCTCAGGGTGGAGTTCTGTCGCCTTTATTATTCTATATTTACCTCACATCTCTTCCGGACCCTCCCTCAAATGTCTCAATGGTGTCGTATGCAGACGACCATACTGTCTTTGTAACGGGTGTAAATGTAGATGACATAAGTGCCAGGATTACAGACTATCTGGCGACTATTGTGGAATTCTTCCGGAATTGGAACCATCGACTATTTGCTCCTAAATCATCCGTTTCTCTCTTCACTACGTGGACGAAAGAAGTGAGGAGACTCATACCCACGGTTCTTAACCCCAGGATCCTTGGGGTTATCTTCGACAGTCTACTACAAATCGTCTCACATGCGGCCAACATCAACGTGAGGATGAGAAACAGGATACAGAAGGCGCTATCAGGAACTACATGGGCAATGGACAAAGAAACTATCATCACCACCTACAAGGCTATTGGACGATCCCTCCACAATTATGCTGCTAAAATCAGGACAATCATTCTTGAGTAACACACAATGGCGTGTGCTACAGACGACACAAAACAACGCCTTACGTATAGCCACAGGTTGTGTGAAGATGTCGAATGTAGACCACCTTCACGAATAGATCCAAATATTGTCAGTGAGGAAACATAACGAGCTCCTGACGAAACAATACTTCATAGCTTGCTACTTACCCTCACATCCCAACCATCATGTAGTCATACACGAACCAACTCCCCGCCATATCAGACACGACTTCATAACCTTCAACACGGACATCATACACTTCATACCTACAATAGTGGACCTCCAGACGACAGTAACTACAGGAATGGGCGTACTTAGCCACAACAGGGTTTTATCTCGAACGATGAAAGGCGGCTGCCCAGGCTTACTGCAACCATCCGAGCCTAGCTAAGATCAGGATGGGCAAACATTCTGAATAGTTATAGTTCATGGATTATTCCGGGGACCTTTTATCACTGCCCTTCATGCAACCAGGGACCACATAATACGGTGCACCTCTTTGGGTGCCCCGCAAATCCGCCAACCGTTCAACCTATAGACTTGTGGCTAAAACCAACACTAATAGCGGACTTCTTAGGACTACCGATCACGTAACAATGACTATCAACATATCCAACTCACAACTTATAATTACATCTCTTATCCATTCCATCTACACCAGAATCACATAGGCATACAATCAAGCACATAAACTAAATTTTCTTATATCCACAGGGAGATACGTCTGGAGACAACAGCAGAACTGTTACAACAAAAACAACCAAATTGTTCACGAAACTATTAACATTGACAAAATAATAATTAAAATATTTTTCCCAAACTTATTCTAATATTTCGAATTTAAAACCGCAAATATGAACCAATTATGACCGCAGGCGGATAAATCATTGTTTGTGGATCCTATTCTTTTTGTCACACTTTTTACTAAATTTGTCAGCATATTCATCATCATCATAATTTGCCAAGCTTGTACAGTATGCTCCAAAAACTTATATGTAGTGTGAGGTGTGTCTTTATGGACAAAATAATCGGTTTAATATGAACAAAAGTGTTCTATCGAGTTAAAATTCGTCAAATGAATTGAATTGGTATTAATCTCTGAATTGTTTTTTGTGATTGTTATCATGTCAAAGTGGCGTTTTATCTCTTGTTCTGGCTGCCAACCTTCTGTTTCTTAAGCTGCTTGGAACGGTTTATGCGCCAAACATTTAAATTGTTTTCTATCGCCAGTATTTGATTGATCTCCATTGCAAATTGCCGCTGAACATTTTACTTTTTTATTTTAAACACAAATCCTAGTGAATAGATTCACCTTGCAAGTATACATTTGATTGTGATGTTAGATCATGGTGAATCTATTTTATTGAACAGTACTGTATATGACGTTAAATTTCACGAAAATATTTTTTTATATTAATTAAGTTAACACCTTATTTCAAAACTGTAATAAATAAATGTGATTTAATTATAGTGTAGCATAAGCATTTTGTATTCTAAATGAGCATTAAATCCTCTTTTTCTTCTAGCTGAATCCATTAAAAAGATGTTGGAAAACTTGCCCCCGAAACGAATTTGTAAAAAAATATTTCCTTCACTAAGCAAAACAAAAAAATCAAAGAAGAATATAAAACCAAAACTTTTAGCTAAACATAAAATTTACAACAATTTACGAAAGACTCGCGTAAGACAAATGGCACAAGCAGCTAAAATTTTATCAAAAACCAAATCCCAACTAAAAAAACCGAAAAAAGTATCGGCAAGATCTTCATCAATATCCATTGCAGTACCTAAAAAAATAAATAATAAAAAAAAGGAAAACATTAAATTGATAATGGACACGAATATCGAAACAAAGTCATCCCAAAATTTAACATCCAATGAAAAATCTCTCGATAACCATAAGGAAGAAATAATAGATGAAGTGGGTGTGGGTAGTAGTAATATAAAAATGGAAAACAAAAATTCAATCAATCTATTGAAAAATCAATCATCGGACATTTCTTTTAAAATAAAAGAAAATGAATCTAGCGTACAGGCAGTAAAAAATACAGAGTCGTTGGTAAATTTAGAAAAGTCAAAGGATTCTGCCAATAACGAGATATCGTTGGGAAAAACAACAGCAATAAATCCTTGTAATACAACAGAGATTGAAAGAAATTTAGTAAGCGAAAAAATTTCACCGGAAGCTTTATGCAGAACAACTTCTGAAACTTTGAATAGTACGGCAGTAGGCTCTTGTAATTCAGTATCTTCTGATAATATTGATCGAAATCCTCAAATTAGTAATAAAAATGTGAAGCGTAGTAAACGTATCAGCGATTGCATAGCTATGCTTACAGGAAAGCTTGAAGAAAAGCTTAAAACCGAACAAAAGATGTCAGTTTCACGTGTTCCAGGCAATATAGCACCGGATATTAATCCAGAAAGTAAAAATGAATGCAACCCCATAATTTCACAGCAATCGATACCGTGTCAAATTACAACACCAGTAAAAAAAAATTCAGCAACGATTGAAGACGATAAATGTCATTTGAAAAAGACGCCAAAACGTAAAGCAATTTCGAGAAAAATTGTAAAGACAGATTACTCTGAAAGTAACATTTTACCTGTTATGAGTACTAACCTTGAAAGTAAAACTTTAAATAATTTGAAAGCCACAGATGCGCCTGAAACTGTTTCAACCACTAAGAATCGTCAACAACCTGTAACAATGAATGCGGTAAATCAAAAAATTACTATGCCACTGCAAACTGCGGGTACTATGTCCACATTCAGCTTGCAAAACGAAAAGCAACAGACAAACAATTTTATTTCACCAGTCCCAGTCCCAGTTCCCACAATGCCACCACCAGTTGTTCCTCCAAATTCATCAGTTTTGTTGCCAAAAGTTCCACTTTATATGCCTTTGGAAAATTTGCGGCACCCAATTCCGAATTCACATGTCCCTCCACTGCCAATAGCTATGAGTTTGCCTGTACCGGTACCTGCCCCTATCTCAATGGAAAATGTTACCCAAGTTTCTCCTGGCACAATTTCAACGTCGGCTGGATCTTCAAACATTGCAATACTACCAACACCTGGTATTCCAATTATGTCAGCAGTACCTGCACACATTGCAGTCCCACCTACTATTCAACTAACTGTGCCACCTTTTAGTTCAACGAATTTAGCACAAGAACCATTGAATTTGTCGAATTCGTCGAAAAACGTACAGAAACAAACCCAGGATCTAAGATACACAAGTAATCAGCGTGTTAGTGGAATTCCGGCTCGAAGGCAAACTATTTGTGGCTTTGAAGTTCGCAATTTTGCAGTATTTGATGATATGGAACCACTTGATCTATCTAAAAAACCCCGTTCTGAAAAAATAACTGCTACTGATTCTATTCCCATAAGACATATTGAAATGGCTTCGCTGTTGCTACCTCCACCACAAAGTTCATTAGTCACATCGAATGATCCATCAGTTTTAACTTTACCACCCTTAACTCCAGAGGCTTCAGTAAATAAACCATTTTATTCAAATTTAGATTTACTTAGGATTCCACAAGTTCGAAATCCTGTAGTTGTACAAGTAAGCACCAATGCCAATGAACCTGTTCATCAACAGACGATTGTAACAAACACAATAGCAGCTATGCCGCAGCCATGTAAAACAGTTAGTAAAAAGCGGAATAAACCATCGAATATGCAACCACCTCCTATTCATTGTAATATATCATGTGTCGGAAACAATGCTGATGTTCCACTTATAACTACATCCACAAACGCATGCAAGGCAAATTTCGTTAGAGATACAACAAATGTTACCACTAGTAAGAAGGAACAAGCTGCAAAGAATAAGCCCACACTTCGAATGGATGTTGAAGTTATAAACCATATAGATGATGCTATCAATTCCGTTATAAATGCAGTTAAAGCTAGTTTAGATAATGAAGAAGCTGAAAAGGCTAAGGAAATGAGTTTGGCGCAAAACCAGACTAGGAAACAAGATTCGGTGTTGCTGAAAACTATAGATGGGGTCAGTTCTACCACAGAGTCGAATTCAGAGTTCCATTATTTGACACCAAGTAGACGAAATATACGTTCGAAAACTTTAGACTGTAGACCGGCAGCGCTTAAAACAAATTCGAAAAGTGCATCATTTATTCCTACCACCACTACTCCACAAGATGTAACAACTGCTGCCGCTACTGAAACAACTATTACTGCAGCTACTGTACAAACTTCTCAAAATACCGACAATATTAAGTTTACTGATACGAAAACGGAATCTATGGGAATTGGAATTACACCGCCAATTTATGATGAAAAAAGAATTTCAGGGAAAGAAACAGTTAAAGAAGCAGACACAAAATGTGAAAAAAAGATTGAACCAAAAATTTCGGAAATTGACGTAAAGAACAGTTTATCTAAACAAAACAAAACAATAAGCGAAGTTGAAAATATTGAGAATGCATTATGTACTAACCCTACGGGGGATATAATAGAAAAAACATCGATTGAAAGCAACGAGATACCAGCAATAACTACTGTAGATAATGCAGAACATTTAGCAGATAGAAATGTTAGCACAGTTACAACAACCGTCAATATTAATTTAGATTTGGAACAAGTAAGCAACAATAATAATACATCATCTGGATTCCATAGCTCCGCACAATCAGATCAACAAACATCCGTCATGTCAACAACGACTTCTGCTGCTTCAGTTGCAGCACCAGGAAACGATACTAAGAAAAAACAAAGACGGCGTCGTAAAAATGAATTGGCAGCCATTGTGGCTGATCAGCTGTTGGAAAGCTTTAAATTGGATAAAGCTCGACGTGATAATTTAAAGAAGCTGGAAAATTTAGCATACGAAAAAAGTGAAGATCTATTATTGACTGGTATGCTTCTAATGTCAAGTACAAAAAGAAATGTAGCATCTTCATCAAATAATATTAACACAATGGTAGAAAATAATGAAAATATAAAACGTTCGGGCAAATTTCAACGAATTAGTCAAAATAATGATGTTCAAAAGCAAAATGAAATTACCCGAACAGGCAGTAAGACGGTTATTGAAAATGTTTCATCCGAGAAATCAGTGGAGAACGAAAAAGATCCTTTGGAAGTAAATGAATCAACTGATGGCAAGAAAAATAGTAAACGTCGTCAGTATCGTAGGCGTGGAAAAACCTTGGATAATGAAAATATTAGTAAATTGAAATCATCTTTGGAATCATTTTCAATAGATATTGAGAGACAACTTTCAGAATATGAAGCTAAGAACGTAAATGTGTTCAAAAATCTTGTGACCAATGAACTTTCAATACAGTCATCTAATTCGAAAAATCAAATAGTTGCAAATGTCAATAAACCTTCTATTATTCTAAGACCAAGTATACTATCAGTCACTTTAGAGTCGGGAGGCAATCAGGAAATATCTCAAACCCCAGCAAAACCAATAGCAAATGATGGAAATAAGACTGTACTATCAAGTAGAGATCCACGTTTAAATAAAAATATTCATAAGGAAGGGGAAAAAATCAATGAGATCTCTGGATCGACTGCTGAAAAAGGAACACCATTAGATCAGAAAAATAACACCGGCCCTGAGGAAATTGGAGACCTAGATGAAGATAATTATTTAACTGAAATAGCTAAGAACGTCAACGAAAAAATAATGTCAACTGAGAATGAAGAATTTGCCTTTAAAGACGACGGTTTTGAAATGGTAAACGATGTTGGTATGGATGATTCCAATAGCAAATTTTCTAGACCACCAACATCTATGAGTGTTCGTAGCGCTCCAAATTTAAATGATGATCGCTCAAATTTTGGTTCTATTTGTGATGAAAATACAAATACAGAAGTTATGGATATGGATTTGGATGATGAAATGAGTGTATACACTAGTTATTCGCAAGATTTAGGACGCGGCCGTGGACGAAGGCGTCGTCGCAGGCGTAGTATTTTATTAACGCGTAAACCTAAGAAAAGAGCTACAAGTCGTGATATGTCCGCTGACAAAATTGAATGCATTTTATGCAAAAAAGTCTTTTACAGTGCGAATTCTTTATCCAAGCATAATATGACTCTCGCACATGTATCGAAAGTATCCGAACAGGAATATTTGCTCTCTAAATCGCATTCCAGTATTCCAAATATTACAAATGCCGAAGATATAAAATCATTCAGTACTTTAGGACCATACGCCAGAAGATCTACCAGGCGATCAACAATATCGGAACCACCTATGCAAACTCGCTGTGAAACAGTATCACCTCCTCCCGTGATAATAACACAGAACACTGTTGTCCATTCCTTAACAACTGATGAGTTGCCCTGCAATCAAGTGCCATCTAAATCAACAATATATACTCGCACCGAAACACACAATTCAATTCAGGGTGAGTTGAAACAGTCGGAACCATTAGACACAAAGACCTCAAAATCTGTATTAAAACCCACCTTAAATAATCAGAGCCCTGATAGAGATTATCATGAAAATATTAATATTAATCGTAATTACAATGGCAATCCACGATTAAATCTAAATCCAGATGAACGTTTGTTCTTCGAATGTTGCAATATTTTGAAGAGTGCTGAAACACCCCGTATTAATAATACCGTTACTATTCCTGAAGAATGTAATATAAATACTAATTACACATATTCCTACAACAATCAAGAAAAATCAACAACACCCCAGAGTAATAATATTAATCGTCTTGCTCTAAATAATACGACACTTGTGTCCTCTCCAATACGCCCATCAAACATAATTGCAAGTCAGTTGCAATTACCGATCCCGCAATCGACAAACTGCAATATTAACATCTCAAGTCAACAGCCAATCATGGAACAGCAGACATTATTCAGAGATCCTCAGCTGATTAATCAATCTTGTTGCTTTAATAAACCTACCTTACTAGACAACAGGTAAGTTTAGAAGTTTTATTTATTTCAATTTTAATAAATATAATTTACTGCTTAAGATATTCAATTGAACAACCACCTTATATTAATATTGTGTCTCAATTATAAACCCCGCTCCTTTTTTAGATATATAATAATATTTCGTAAAATACTATTTTAATTGAACAAGAGCTTTTTCAAAATTTATTTGTCCCTATAGGTATTCTTAGGAAAAACTACACCTTCTTAACTTTATTATTGTTGTTTAGTTTTTTTAAGAAACAATGTAAATATTTTAATAGAATTTTTGATTAATTCGTCCATCTATTATATAATTAACGGAACTTCTGTTAAACAATGAATTTTAGGCTGAAAAGTTTAAATATAAAATAAAATATTAATCACTAAATACTTACCTCTTTCGTTATAAAAAATTTTATATTGTCAATTTTTATCGCATTTGCGAAAGGACCAAAAACACTCTGTTAAGTTCGTGGATTTTAAAATCTGAAATGTTGAAAAATTTCAAAGTCTTCTATCAAAACTCGTTTTGCCATATTAGCTTTCCTAAATGTATGGTTATCTTTTCATCTAAGTTTTTTCTGGTTTTACTTTCCAGCCTTATTTTTAACAAAACTTTGTCCTTTACATAACAGAGCTCTGTTAAATTAACAGGGTTTTTATCTAGGGCAATAAATTTTTAAAATATTACAACATAGTTCAAACGTCTGCCACGGCCTCTCTGCGTAAAATTCATCCGAAATGTCACATTTGTCATGACTCTGGCACATAAATCATACTAAATTTTGCGAATGGCATGAGTTATTTTGACTTTAAGGACCGCTTTGGTTTGTGGCTTGTTCGCATACACCTGCGACTTAGGAAAATTCAACAAGAAAAACTAGCGGGGTCAAATTACACAATCTCAGTGACTAATTTACACCAACTCCACGTGAGTACAAGGCATGAACTGTTGACACTTAGCTCCGTCCTGTTGTAACCACATGCCGTTGTAGTCCAGACCTTCCAATTCAGGTCAAAATAAGTTCATAATTATCAACAAATAGTGTTCGTCTTTCGTAGTGATGGCCTGATCAACATTGTTTCCAAAGTAGAATGGACCGGCGCCATCGGTGCGCCAGTCCAAAATCTACAAAAAAAAAACAATGCAATTTTTGGAATGCATTAGCCGCTCTTAGATCTTATGTTGATTTCTATCGGCACAAATTCGACGAATACATATGTTTATTTACGTATCTAATCATCCCGAAATGGACCCCTTCATTGAAGAAAATTTATCGATGAAAATTAGGGTCAGAGCCCTTTCTGAGAACACGTGTCTATGGTCAATTAACTTTAGTTCCTGGGTCGGTTGAATTTTGTATGGGTGTTTGTGTTCTTCAAAAGGCCGAGTTCTTCCAAAGCAACGCGATATCGACTGCCTCGCATTCTCCTCCACATTCTCGCGGATAACGGTTATCTTACATTTCGTAGACGTATGGTTATCCACCATATTTCGAATAGTTTTCTCAGTAGGACGATTATGGGCAAAGCGAGCTGTTATCAGAATAGAACACTCATTTCGATAAAACAATTTTATTATTTGCACGTGCGGTTGAACGTTATATCTGTCCATAAATTTGACAAAGCAGACTAAATAAATGACAACTATTTTAGCAAATGTAGATTTAACAAGATGACCGTTATCAACTGTCATTTCGGAAGTCATTGTTGGAAGACCCGATATTTGCGTTAACGATTCTGTTCAGATTTTCACTAATAATTCGTGTCTTAAGCCATGATATGTTTGCAGTTATGAATTCCACCAACGCCGGTCGCTTCATCAGAAGCTTCGAATGGTTCTGAGTATAGAGGAAAATGGAAAACTACGGTGTAACAATGGGACTTGTAGGGCCCATAAGTACATACTTCCCATGGTAACAAGCTCTCCGCTGTAAGCGTCTTGTATAGCAAAAAAGGAACGTCCAGAGGCTGAATTAAAGTTGTGTCTTCAGTAGATTTCTTTTGAAACCACTCCCCTACTATTCTCAGTGCCTCTAACCTGTACGATATTGTATACCCTAATCACTATTAATTTATACACTATGCATTTTTGTTTGATATACCAATATTCAAAGTTCCACATTTTGGATAATAATAATGACAACGCCGTAGTCGCCGTAGTCTAGTAGGTAGTGTGTTCGCTTATTAGACGTAAAGCCCGGGTTCGAGCCCCAGGACAGACATCAAAACAAAATATGAAAAAAAAATATTTCTTTGGCGACTTCCTCTCAGCAGATTTCTGGCAGACACACTGAGAGTAAATAAACCTGCCATGAAAAAGTTTCTCAAAAATCTGTCGTTTGGAGTCGACGTTAAACTGTAGGTCCCGCCACTCAAGTATAAAATTAAGGCACACAACATGAGTGTTGTGAGGAGCTAGGCCGTAATCCGGACTGAAGGATTGTAATGGCCAATTATGTATGTATATATGTATGTAATAATGACAACGCCTTAAGAGTAATATTTTCTGAAAGGTAATTTTAGAATTTTTAATTCTATATAAAATACATTTTACATATTTGAATAAATTTATTTAAAATACAAACTAAAGCAAAATGTCATTGTTTTTAACCAATAACTGTCAACTATTATTATCCAAAATATGGAACTTTGAATATTGGTATATCAAACAAAAATGCGTGATGTATAAATTAATATTGGTTAGGGTAGTACATACCTTTATAGCTTGATTATGGATCGAAACCGAACTTCGGGTTATTTTTAGCAAGTGAAATTGTAAATTGTTAGTTGTCAGTTGCCATCTGACATGTAGCTTGAGAATTGTCTTCAACACAGATTTATGAAACGAGATTACTGATTTGATATTCTCTCTTACTTGTCTTTCAAAACAACTAAGTTTTGAGCTTTGGAAAATCTAAAACCTAGCATCAAAAAAATTAGTAATAAGATGCTTATTAAGCACGTATAGCTGATCATATGAATGCAGGGTTATAATGCCATAACATTATTATGAAATTGTCACTAACATTAATATCAAAACTGTTTAAAAACCGCTGATATCTAAATTAATGTTAATTCTAACATAATCAGCTGAAATGACTGCATCATGTTCTGTTTGTTCACACTTATAATGGCATAGAAGAACATATCATCTGCATATACATACATACATATGTATGTCTATCTATTAAAACTAATATTTTTAAAATCTTCAATATAAATTTAAATAAAGGAAATCCAAGAACATTATTTTGTCACACCATAAATAGAACTTTGCTCATCACCAGTTAAAAGAAATTGTTTTTATTTAGTGGACACAGGGGTCGTAGATTGGAGTATTTCGTATACTAGAACGTATTTTTTTTAATGACATGATAATAGTGATTGTTGTCACCTGTAAATATGCTAAGGTTTTATGAATGTTTTTCACTCATGTACCCTCTCCTCGCTCTTAAAAGCAGTTATTTAACGATAGAAAAATAAAACATAAAAAAAATCGATGTACCGGTCTTATCACCGATGTTTTTTAACATCGATGTTTGTTTCTGAAATCCTCGATGTTTATTAACATCGATGTTTTTATGAACGACGTTGTATCCCTACTTGTAACCTCATCACTTCCTATCTCAATAATCGATTTCAATCTGATCAATTTAGTGGTAACAGCACAGACACACTTAACGTCAATAGAGAAGTGCCGCAGGGTTCTATACTGAGGCCACTTCTTTCTGTTTATGTATTAATGACGTACCCGATATTGCTATCAAATGAAAAACGAAAATTAATGCTAGCGATGTACAACTTTATTATGGCTGCAATATTGACGACATAAATCTTTTTATGACGTAAATTAATAATGACTTGACCAAAGTATTTAGCTCGACGTATCCTAATTGACTTTGCATTATTATTAACAGGTTGGCTGCTGGGCTTGGATAAGGCCAGTTTAAGGTTAGTTATCGGATTTGTCACTGGGCACTACGAGATTAGGTCGCTGACGGGGATTTGGAACAGATCCCAGCCGGACTATTGCAGGGTATGTTGCGATGAGGAGGAGATGGAGACTGTCGAGCACCTCCTGTGTAATTGCCCAGCCCTTAGTAAGTGGAGGTTGAGGACCCTTGGCAGGGTCTTCTTTGAGGGTTTGAATTCTGTTTCGAGAGCCAACATCAAGGCTCTCCACAGATTAATTAGTAGCTTGAGCTGGTTGAGAATTGCTAGGGCTTCATCAGTGTAGTCGCGCTCTCACTTTTTTGTTTTGTTTGGTCTCCCTTTCCTACTTCCTCTCCTTTTTCCTATCCCCTCTTATTATCCTTCCATTTTTAAGGACGTTCAGTACAATATGTCAGTTTGACCTCCGGGTACTGTACTTGTCTCAATTGACAAGTACACGTCCTCTAACCTAACCCAACCTAATATACAAAGGCCCGATTTATCTGAATTGTACCTAATTTTTAATAGGGCATCCTTTAAGGTCGAGCATTTAATTCTTGTTTAGAATAGAAAACAAATTAAATTAAAATAGAATTTGTATTTAATATTCTAGTTTTCTAGTTAATATTTGCTGCCATATACTATATAACTATACTACAGCCACCATGCTTTACTATATTAAGAGTGGATTTACAATGTGCTTATTGGCAACGGATTAGTTTATTTAATATAGATCGAGGTCTTTATACTGTAAGAAGACCCTTAATATACGATCCTCAGTAAACTCTTGAGACAGAAAGTCATGGTGGCGTACGGTTTTTTATTTTATTTATTGCATTAACAATGTCATTTTTACCTTCCTTTTCCTATTTCAATTCTTTTAGAATTACAAGATCTCCAACGTACTCGGGAATCTCTCATTTATCGGCCGTAACCAATACAACATCGAGATTTAAAACAAAAGCTGCAATGAAAGGTTATGAAAATGTAAATTTCGATTTAACTCAACAGCAAGAATCGAAATCTCGTACAATATGCAAATTAACAGAACTTGCGGAAATAGCTTTGGGAAACGAAACCGATAAACCGAGCTCACATGACTTTTCTCCAATTCAAAATAGTTTATCTCCACCACCGGTAGAATCCCATCTACTTCAAACGCATCAACCTCCCAAAGTAAACACTGAAAATGTGGTATGTCCAAAGAGATTAGTCGTACCAGAATATGTTGCACCAGTAGTAGCAAACAACGTAAAAGATAGAAATGCCCAGTTGTCTTCAAAGAACGAACGTACCAAGAATAATGATACTCGCAGTTCAACCTCCTCCAAAACAATTATGCACTCATCTATAATTAAGGCAGCAGTAGAGGAACATCAAAAACCACAAACTATTAATAAAATAATAATCCCTGATCGGCCTTTTAAAAATATTGGCTTAGAAGAAAAAGAAACAATCACTTTCCAAAAACCGAAAGCTCCAGCTGTACATCTTTTAACAGAAGACAATAATAGTGTATCAACAGGTAGCTTCTCCGACAGAGATGATTATGATTTTGGCTCACTAAGTTGTGACGACGAAGTAAGTATAAAAGAGAGCAATGACAAAAATCAAAAGAACAACTCTACTGATTCGAGTTCAGAGTCAAGCCGAGCTACAGCAAAGACGTTTGAGAATAAATCTCTAATAATGGGACGTATTTTCAAAAATGCCAGCACCAAAGCAGCTATTAAAACCAACGTAAATACGGTAAAGGTAAAAAGTGTAGGCGTACAAAAAGATCAAACACCAGTGCCTAAGGCCGATTTAAATCAACTCTTCGATGAATTACGTGGTAATTCGGGAGTAGATGGGGTCGTGAATGATAGAGGCTGTAACACACCTTTTACTGAAACTATTGCTGCTGCTTGTTTACCTGTACCAAATAGCTGTGGAACTCAAAAGCAAAATCATCAACAACGGGAAAGTATAGAACCTAATATTCAAGCCGATTCACCGCCTGCTGTGGTTAGTTCAACAACGGCGACACCGCTTACAACCGTTCGGAAGGCGAAGCCGCGGGCTTCACGAGCAAAGACAAATTCAGGTGAAAAACGCCGAAAAGATATCAGTAAGCTTCAGACAGAACTTGGCATGAGTCCTGATGAAATAAAAAAATTAATAGACGATGGTCAACGAAAGTCGAAACGTCGATGTGCGACTAATCGGCCCAAGAAATTAGTTGAAATGTGGAGCTCAGACGAATATGAAGAATTTTTATCTACTAAAGATATAATTGCATTAATAGAGGAGAAAGAACAACAAGAAAAACGTAAAAAACGTAAAAATAGTCTTAATGCTACTGCAAATATAACTGAAGCAGCCAAAGAAAAAGAACCCCCCCTTTCATATGTGACATCGAGCACAAATGATACAAAACGACGAAATACACGCAGGATGAGTTTAGCCGTCGGTCACCCGGAAAATTTATTAGACCGTCATGATTTGTTGCCTTCTAGAAGTGAAAAAAATAAAAAGGCGAATAACAAAAAAGAAGAGCCAGTAAGTACAACTGCTAAGTGCACAAATGCTTGTGAATTGGTACTAACGCAAGGATTAGAAAATCCACTGCCAGAAAAAGATAAAGTGAAAAAGGGTAAAAAGGCTGAAACAACGATATCATTGCCCGTCACTTCAACTAATAACAATAGGGGTACTGGTAACAAACGTTCCAACAATAGTAATAAAACCAAAAGTAAACCAAGTCCAAAACTCAAGCAGACGGTCACAAAAGAAACAAAAGAAACTCAACGTTCGAGATATAAAAGGGGTCAATACGATGAAGAAGACGAAAGTAATGAATATATCGGTGCGAAACGTTTAAACCAGGATGATGATGATGGCGATGACGATTTTTTAATATCTGAATTAAAAAATAAACAGAATAAAAAAACCCGTGGCAATAAAACGAAAACTTCCAAAGTTGTAGCTGCTGCATCAGCTGCCATAATAACATCGAAAGCAAAATTAAAGAAAACTAAAATTTCTACAGTTGAACCAGAAATTTCAAATAAAAAACGAAGTTCTAATAACAATAATACCAACAATAATTCTAATATTGAGTTAGGCATCAACCAACAAAAAAGGCAGCAAAACAACACCCAGTTGCCAAATAAATCGAAACGAAAAAATCAATCAAATCAGTCACCACCGCGTCGTAAACGTTTGGCAACTGAAAAGCTTTACTATTGGTCATCTTCAAGCGATGAGGACTTTGGACGTATAAATAATAATAAAAGCAACCCGCCTCCAGATAACTATGAAAACGGTGGCGAGCAATATCAGAAACACGGTTGGATTGTAGGCGATTCACATAAGAAATTAGTAACACTCTTGGCCATTGCAAAAGGCAACAAAAAGGTCGACTTAAATAGTGGAGTCAAAAAGAATAGCGCTAAAAAAAGAAATTAAAAGAATGTACACCAAAAACTCATACAATAAAACTGCAATTATAACAAACAACAGAGTATCACAAGTTTAAACTAATATAGTAAATCTATAGGTACATTTAACATATACATACATACATATTATGCAGAATATAAGTATAACAATTATATACATATATATACATATGGAGCAATTAAGTTATAATTTTTAAGTTCTACTCATCGAGTGACAAAAGTTATTAATCTATTGTTAAGAAAATTGGATTGGATTCTAAACGGGCTAAAGAGCTGTTCACACACAGTTTTTCACAAAACTTACAATAACAAAATTATGTTTGTTTTAACTATTATTATTGTAAAAAGTCAATTTGTAAAATTATTTTTGCATTCATTTTATTTGTATGTATACGTTAATTTTCCCAAGTATTAAGAAAACATTTTTTTAAAAATTATTATTTGCAATAATATAATACATACTTTCATTTTTTATTAAGATGCAATTCTAACTATTTGCTGCTGTCCTATTGTAACCCTAGAATTATTCTGTTTGAGTGCAGCGCTAATCCACAAGCATATTGAACATTTTCAAATTGATAAAAGCAAAAACGAACAGCTCTGGGAATGAGAAAAGGAATACCTGCCAGAAGGTTGTAAAATAACATTGTGTGTTATTATACATATCGTCGTCGAAAAACCAAAAGTACGTAACATCACTTTTTCTAATTTTATAGGAGAAGCAAAAAACGTTATACATGTTACAGGTTGGTACGTCATTTCGGATTATTGATATAAAAAAATTGGTAGAGATATGTTAGATAACCCTTACGAATCATAATCAATCAAAAACTCGATTTTGATTTTTTTGATGATACGTACTTTTGGATTTTTAACGAAGATATATAATCCAATTATTGCAACGATAAGTTATTAATTTGTCAACATACATACATGTATTAAGTGTAAATTTTTCTTTTTTTTTTTATAATAAATACATATAAGTATATTATAATTTATTTAATTCACTAAATCGTCATCGTTTACGATTCATTGTTTTCGTTTAAATTTGTATATGTACAAGAAGTAAATAATAAAAAATAATTATAAATAAATTATACGTAAAGTAACTATAAATAATATATTTTAGTAGTTTAGTATGGAATATACATAATATAGAATAAGTTATAGTTTTGTAATGTAAGAAAATGAAAGCAGTGTGCTGTATAATTGAGAGAAAACAAAATATTGAATAAAACCCCTAAAATATTGCAGAAAGAAAATTTTGCAACAAGTTTTGTTTGTAGCATAAAAACACATAAGTTTTGTAATATTTAATTTATAGTATGTGTTGTGTATTGTAATTTATTTTATTTTTTTTTATAATAATAAAAATAATATGAAATTTTAATTAATATAATCATCAAGAGAACACATTTAAATCTTCTTTAAAAGTAATTACAATAAAGCAAAGCTTGTAATAATTGAAAATAAAATATGTAAGCCATTTTAAACCAATGAAAATTTGTCTTATCTTATTCCTTTGAACATTTTAATGCAACATTTTTAAAATAGAAGAAACTAAGAAGAATTTATAATATTGAATAAGGAATACTATTCTACTTAATAGCCACTGCCTTTTTCTTTTTATATTCGTTGAAATTTTGTAACAAAAATGTTGTCTTCCTACAGATTCTCTTCAATTTATAATATTGTTTCTTTCTTATATTCTTTCTTCTACGGATCTCACGTGTAACCTGCTTAACTCATACAAGATTGCACAGCATAGATGTCATTTCTTGTGTTTCTTATATACAACAGGTCCTTTCAGTTTGGCTCATCAGTGAAGATTTGCTCAGACCTCTTTATCTGGAATGACCGTCCTGAATTTCATTGAGAAGTCGTATCGCGTTATCATATAGTCGTCAATGTCACTGATATTTTCAAATTTCCACAAATTTCCTGATTCTCGTCATTGTCTAGTCGCTAAGAGACGCCTGCCAATCCCAGCCGCCACGCCCCTACCATATAAACCAAGTGGTGAAAAGCCCAAAATTATCTCTAACATTTGGCATATAATTAATTCATTCATTCTCCAGTGATGGAACGTCAATATCTCTAAAATCCCGTAAAGTTATTTTCTTCTGTTTCGAAGATATTTTGAAGTCATAAGACAGCAAAATAAGGCTCTTCAAACATATTAACAAGTATTAATCTGCCTTCAACCCCAATACAATTCTCAATAGTGGAATCAAAATCATCATTACCCACATACATACATACATACATAATTGGCCATTACAACCCTTCCGTCAGCATTACGGCCTAGCTTCTCACACCACTCATGTTGTGTGCCTTAATTTTATACTTGAGTGACGGGACCTGCAGTTTAAAGTCGACTTCGAACGACAGATTTTTTGAGAAACTTTTTCATTGCATTTTTGTTTACTCTCAGAGTTTTTGCCAGAAGTCACCGAAGAAATATTTTTTTTTCATATTTCGTTTGATGTCTGGCCTGTGGCTCGAACCCGAGCTTTACGTCTAATAAGCGAACACACTACCTACTAGACTACAACGACTACTACCATACCATACAATTACGGACTACATTATTTGCCTTGTAAAACTCCCTCTCTACGAACTCTTCGGTCTTGTTAAACCTAAATGACCTTCCTTGTGAGCAATTTTAATTACCTCCTCCTCCACTGCCGCCGAAAACAAAAAAGCTCACCTGGGTAACAATCTTGTCGCGATGTGGGGGCTTAAGTGCACATATCCCCAACCTGATGGGGACGTGGTGCATGACTAAAGCTGACCCTAATATCGTGAGAGGACTTTCTTCGAATTGATGTTTCTTGTGTGATGTCTTCGACTAGCCCGATCACGTATAGTCTTATATACCCCTAATCCGGAGTTTTAAGCGATTCGTGCTTATCGGATGGTTTGCAGTCAGGAGCCTGGGTGTCGCAGTGAGTATTAGGTTTTCTACCTAGTCCTTGTCATGCTAGCGGAGGCTATGGCATGATTGACCTCCTTTCCCCCTCACTCGTGGGACTTATATGGACAACGAACCGAACAAAACATTGAACATGACAAACGATGACGACGAACCAGCATTGGAAAGTGGACTAGACGCGTCCCATCTCATTGCGCGAATTCAGGCTAGCATTGTTGATAACAACAATGAGATCGTCAGGAATTTCGCACCAGGCGGTATGAGGATTACGACTGTGGAGGAATCCTTTAGTGAGGTGACTGCTTTGGCGATCCCCACTTCGGCGGAAGATAAGTGCGTGGGGTCAGACATAAATACTAGGGGTGAGTCGATTCTGAATTTTATTATTCTTAATAGGCTTAACATTTGTAACGTTGGTAACGGTAATTGACATTACGCTCTCTAACATGGATAGGTCTATGATTAAGGACTGGAGGGTTTCAGATGAGTGTTCCTTCTCTGATCACCAACTGATATCCTTCAGTATTAATCTATCTAGTGGCTTTCATACGCCTTTTAGCAATCCAAGAAGAACCAACTGGATCAAATATGAGAAGGCTGTGGAGGAGAAACTTAGAGCCCTCAGAAGTCATTCCACTTCTGGCGTCAATGATCGAGTTGTATCTTTGACAGATATTTTTTTGTCTTGTAGAGATGCTTGTCCTCTTACTTACCCGGGTAGGAGGATCCAGCCAGCCTGGTGGAATGCGGAACTCTGAAGATTCCGCTGTTGTATTAGGAGACTCTTTAATAAGTCTAAGAGATCGGGCAATGATGTTGACTGGTCTGCATATAGATCCAGTTTTAATGATTATAAGAGGGAAATAAAGCGCTCAAAGAGAACCACCTGGATGAGTTTCTGCGAGAGTATGGAGGATGTTGCCGAAGTGGCTAGTTTCCGTAGGATGCTGTCTAGCGACCTCAAAATCCTACGCTTCGTCCAAAAGAACGATGACACGTGGTCAACTTCGAGAAGAGAAACCCTAGAGGTTCTGTTGAACACTCATTTTCTCAATTGTGTGGATCCAGATAGCTACCCGTTGGGCATATCTGATCCCTTCTGTAATGCTGGCATGATGCCCAACTTGGAGGATATCATTACCAGTGATAAGGTCAAATGGACTACAAGTAGCTTTATGGACTACAAGTAGCTTTGAGCCTTTTATGTCGACTGGTCCGGATGGTATCTTTCCGGATCTGCTACAGCATGCTGGTGATATATTACACGAATATCTGGTGGACGTGTATAAGGGCTGTCTCCGGTGGTGTAATATACCTGACGGTTGGAAAGATATGCTTGTGGTGTTTATACCAAAAGCTGGTAAACCCAGTCACATCGGCCCTAGGGATTATAGGCCGATATCGCTCTCATCCTTTCTTTTGAAAGCTTTGGAGAGACTATTCGAACTATATTTGAGGTCAAACACGAACCGGTATCTGTTGAGTAGGTCGCAACATGCTTACATTAAGGATAAGTCGGTTGAGAGCGGTCTTTATGATGTGACAGGTTTTGTTGAGGCGAATTTGACTAGGGGTGAGTACACACTGTCGGCTTTCCTAGTTATTGAGGGGGCCTTCAATAATGCTACCACTTCTTCTATTGAGAATTCACTTAGGGAGATACATGCCCCTGATTTTCTGGTGCGGTTGTCACCCACATGTTGGGTAATAGACTAATCCGATTGAATCTGTGTGGATATTCTATCGTCAAGTGTGCAACCAAGGGTACGCCACAGGGGGGTGCTATTCCCTCTTGAGGCTTCTGGAAAATTTTTGCTGATGGAGTCTGCTCTTGGAGTTTTATCCTTTTGGGCTACGAAGTGTGGTCTGAGTATAAATCCAAATAATACGGACCTGGTTTTGTTCTCGCGTAGGTACAAAATTGGAACCTTCAGGTTGCCGAGGTTGGGTGGTAGGGAGCTTCCGTTGTCTTCTGAGGTCAAGTACTTGGGTGTTGTCCTGGACAGCAAGCTGAACTGGAAACGAAACACCGAGGAAAGAATGAAGGGACTGAATGCTCTCTACCAGTGTAAGAATTCCATAGGTAAGATCTCGGATCTTCCACCTAGGGCTATTCGCTGGATATATCTGCCGATTGTTGGACCGGTTATTACTTATGGTTGCATTGTTTGGTAGTGTCGCTTAGATAAGTTTCCAGCGGATTAGATAAGCTATTAGCGGATTGCCTCCTTGAGTATCACCGGAGTGAAGAAGAGTTGTCCTCAGGCTGCTCTTGACACTATGCTCTGCCTGACTCCGCTTGATTTTTATATCAATCGTTGTGCGGCGCGAAGTGCCATTCGTCTGAGGGAAGCGGGCTGTTGGAAACAATGCTCGATAGGTCACTCCAGAGTTCTGAATGTCGTCTTTCCTAATGCGAGGTATGGACTATCTTAAAAAGCCACCGATTATATTGTGCCTGAGGCTATGTTCCTGCCTGGTTTAAGAATACTTAAACCGGAAAGGGCACAATGGAGTGGTAGGGTACTCCAGGTTCAGAGAGGTATACCCATCTTCACAGAAGGGTCTAAATTAGGCGGGGGTTTTCTGTAGGGAACTCGATCTTGAACTTTACTTCAGGTTAAATGATGACTGCAGTGTGTTTCAGGCGGAGATTTTCGCAATCTGGAAGGCTGTTGAGGCCATAGTTGGTGCCCCCGCTTTGGGTTCGGAATCCTACATAATTTCGTTGACAGTCAGGCTGCCCTAAGGGCCATTGCGTTGGTCTGGTGCAAATCACGGCTCGTTCGCGAATGCAAGGAGTCAACGGAATACTGGGCAATGAGACGGCGGATGCTCTCGCTAGGTTAGGTTAAGTTTCTGAAGGCGATTTAATAGTTGGCCCTGATCCCCCAATCTGCCACCTCTACCGACTCATTAATGGATGGTTCAGGGGGAAAGAGCAGAGGCTTTGGGGGAACGGATTGCGATGTTATGTTTCTCGATGACTATGGCCTGCTATAGACAGTGTAAGAACAGGTTGGCTAATGGGCTTGGATAAGACCAGTTTAAGGTTAATTATTGGGTTTATCACAGGGCACTGCGAGATTAGGTCGCTGTTCCAGATCCCAGTCGAACTACTGCAGGGTATTTTGGTATGAGGAGGAGTTGGAGACTGTCGAGCACCTCCTTTGTAACTGCCCAGCCTTTGGTAGGTTGAGATTGAGGACCCTTGGAAGAGCAGAAGCCCCCTCAAAGGTTTGAATTCATTGTCGAGAGCCGACATCAAGACTCTCCACAGATTCATTAGTAAATTGAGCTGGTTGAGAAGTGCTAGTGCTTAGTTGGTGTAACCGCGTTCTCCCTTTTTGTTTGGTCTGTGTAATTCCTTCGCTCCCCGTTCTTCCTTCCTACTTTTTTTCCTATACCCTATTTTATTCTTCTTCATAAGGATCTTACGTACAATGGGTCAAATCGATCTCCGGCTACTGTACTTGCCTCAATTGACAAGTACACGTCCTCTAACCTAACCTTTATAAAGTAGTTCATATTTTATGTAAAAATCTTCAAAAATTTTGTTCTCTACCACTTTCCTTCTAGCCTTTATCCACTCATCTTTCAGCTGTGCTTCTCTAAGTCGATGTTTTGGATAATCCTCGACTAATACGTGCTAAGTGCATTTTAGTCTGTCACCATTTTATTCTTGAACCCATGAAATGAACGCCCAATTTTTTAACACCTCTATTGTCGCAAGCACTTCGAGTTCATATAAATGATATGTATTCTTACGGCTCATATTCTCTACTGGATGGAACTCTATCTTCTGTATCTCTGAAGTAAAAGACCTCCCCACCCAAACGTACAAGCACCCCTATAAACCTGGCAGTTCTTCTCGTGGGTACATTCAATGAGTCTTTAAATAAAAGTGGGCAACTTTCTATGAAGTCGCCTGGTCTAGTAGGTAGTGTGTTGGCTTATTAGACGAAAGGCCCGAGTTCGAATCCCAGGTCAGACATCAAAACGAAAATATGAAAATATTTCTTCGGCGACTTCCTCTCAGCAGATTTTTGGCAAAAACTCTGAGAGTAAAACCTGCCATGAAAAGCTTCTCAAAAAATCTGTCGTTCGGAGTCGACTTTAAACTGTAGGTCCCGCCACTCATGTATAAAATTAACGCACACAACATGAGTGGTGTTGAGAAGCTAGGCCGTAATCCTGACTGAAGGGTTGTAATGGCTAATTATGTATGTTATGTATGTGGATGCGGGTGATCCCTTAGCTTCTCTAGATACTTTGCAGCATATTTTGCGATTTCCTCTCTAACCGTGGGCACGTTTAGGTCTTTGTGTATGCTAGAATTTTTTATGTACCAAGGGGCGTTCGTCAGCAGTCGCAGAATTTTATTTTAGCGCCTTTGTATTCTATTATTATGTTTGAAGATGAGGCAGTGTCCCATAGCTGCATTCCGTAGCACCTGATTGGTTTTAATGTTGCTTTATATAGAAGAAGCTTGCAGTCCAAGCTAAGGGCCGAGTTTCTATTAATTAGCCAACTTAACTTTATTACCTTTAATTTCATTTGTGCTAACTTAGCATCTATGTGATTCTTCCAGGTTAGTCGCCGGTCAAGATGTAAGCCCTAATATTTAACCCCCGTACTCTGAAGTATTATTTGGTTGTTTATTTCAACGGGTGGGAAAGTTTCCCATTTTTTTCTTCGTTGCCCTTTATTCTCCATTGCTTTAAACAAGCTTCCAGCTGCACTATATGGTCTTGCAAATACCGAGATGCTTCCTGCGGGTCTTCATCGATGTTTAGGATGGCTGTGTCATCAGCGAAAGTCGAGGTAAGGGTACTGCTGCATGTTTGCATATCGGAGGTATATACTAAATATAATAAAGGACCTAATATGCTTCCCTGAGGTACACCGGCCTTATTTGTCTGGGGTTCGCTTACATAATCGCCTTCCTTCACTCTAAATTTTCTTTCGGATAGATATCTTAGTAATAGGTTGCAGCCATTTGGTAGTAAATTGCGTCTCAATTTATAAATCAAGTCTTCATGCCTTACTTTATCGAATGGCTGAGAAACGTCGATAAAAAGAGCGGAGCAATACTCTTGTTCCTTAAAAGTCCTTCTTATGACACTCACCAACCTATGAGTTTGTTCGATTGTGCTGTACTTGTTTCTAAAACCAAATTGATAACTTGAATACCCTTGATTTCACTCAGTACTGGATTCAGCTTCTTAACTAGCGCTTTCTCGAACAACTTGGATATATTAGACAGCAGGCTTATTGGCCTATATGACTCCACCCTTGTGGATTGTAAACCAAACGTCCTCTGCCATAGGAATACCAAACGGTGCTGGAAGCACAGTGAATTATACTTGTAATCAAATCAATAATTTTGCTTTGAATATTTTTTTATTTGAATTTTAAAGCTATTGTCAAAAAGGTTAAATGGAGTGCTTGATTTTAAGGGATATCCTACTAAATATAATTTTAATATATTGGTCCTTTGAATTTCAATTTTACTCCGAGTTCTTCTTGGAGTGCTTTTACTGTGCGAAATATGAAGCTTTACTCATTTTTCTTTTGGTTTGTGAAACATTGCAAAAAAAATGCAACGCTGTGAATTATTAGTGAAAGTAAGTAGATAAAATTTATTTATACAAGATTTTCGTTCATAATTTTTGCAATATTTATTAACCATTAGAAACAGTTATCAACTGATAGCCAGGTTGCCATTATTAAATCTCTGGACGAGGGTAAAAACATGCGAGAAATTGGGCAAATATTCGCCGTAAACAAATCAACGATGCGCCGAATTGCGTCTAAATTTCGAGCAACAAATAGCGTGGAAAGACAGTCTGGGAGCGGTGCCCAAGAAAATCTACCCAGCTCGAAGATCGCCAAACAATTAGACTGGTTAAAGCTGAGCCAAGAATGGTAGCTGTGGAGGTTACTAAATTTGCTAATTAGCAAATGGGTATTTCTATTGGAGTGCATACTGTTCGCCGCAGATTGAACGATGCCAATTTATTTGCCAGACGTCCCGCAAAGAAACCGCTAATAACTAATAGCACGTTCACATATAAGAAGGTTATGGTTATCTAAAATTAACCTTGGAGATAACCTTGTGGCGTTCACATATGACAAATATAACCTAAACATATGCGAGAATGACAGAAATTGACAGCTGCAGTACTGCAGCAGCATATTCTCAGCATCTGGAGTCCACCGAACACGAATTTTTCTTTTTCTACAATATAAAAGATTGATGTATTTAAGTATATATAAAAAATAAAAATATAAATTTACCTCTGTGTCTTCTCCATAGCAAATGTTTTTTTTCTATTGCTGTCAAATTTTAGTAAATATATTCACAATAGATATAAAGCGTTGCATTTTTGAGTATTTTATTGAATACTTTTCAATGCAACAATGCGTATTTTACTAGGTTATGAGGTAACCTACAGCTGAACTTGGTTATCTTATCATACAAATTGTATGGCTAACCTCATACATTTGTGACTTGGTTACGAGATAACCTCGATAACCACGATAACCTAGCTAACCTGCTTATATGTGAACATGGTATTAGGCCAATAAAATTAAGCGCCTTGATTTTACGAAGAGGTATCAAAATTGGTCAAGTGAACAGTGGAAAAAAGTGATGTGGAGTGATGAGAGTAAATTTAATCTTTTTGGTTCTGACGGGATAAAGACCACCTAAGCAGAGATATTCGCCCAGATATCAGCTACCAACAGTAAAACATGGCGGAGGTTCACTAATTGTGTGATGGGAAGAGGCGTACATAAAGATCAATCGGTTTAGCGTTGCATTTTTTCTGCTCGGTACTGTATGTATGTTCGAATCCAAGAAGAGAATGGATATGGGATCCTATACAATGATGGGGGAGAATTTCAACGGAAGTGGAACATTAGCAATAAACACAGAATACACACAGAATCGAATCGATATTTTGACGTTTAACCTAGCATTGTGAAAGGGACAGAAAATATTACCAAAAAGTATTTCTGTCCCTCTCTAAATACAACTCTTTTTTATTTATTTACGTTTTTTTAGTTTTCGGGTTTTTTATATTGACGAGAGTTAATAAAAAATGTAATTTTTGTCTAAAACTATCAATAAATAATAAAAACAACTAATAACAATAACCTTTTTAACTTTTCCTTTCAGGAAATTAAAAAATATTGACATCTTTAAGCAAGAAACATTTTTTATGAGCAGTACGTCTTATTTTGATCTTGTAATATTTAGCTTCTTAATTACCTCTTGCACAAGAAACTATATTCATTATGACCGAAAATTACCCACATTTCGATTAATATTTAAATATTTAAGAATCTTTAAAATTTTCATTGAAGAAATTAAAAAATATTCCAAATTTTCCCTTTTTTAACACAAAATAAATGTTTGTTTACATTTAGTTTTTCTACTTTAACCGCCAGTTTTCACTCTGTATATCTATTGCTTCTAACACATTTGTTTCGCAATACATTTTAATATTTTGTTTCTCCCTCTAATTGGCAGGTTAAGCTACTGCTTTGAGCTTTATTAAACGTCAAAGGTATCGATTCTGTGTGTATTCTGTGGCAATAAATAGAGTCCCGTTAACTACTAGCTAGCAAGAGACAAATTAAAAACTTTTCAAAAACGTGGATTCACATTTGAATAACTTCAATATATATATTTATTAAATTATTATATAAGCACACGTTTTTCCCTTTTTTTATTTTTTTATTTTGTAGAATATTTCGTTTTTATTTAAATTATTTGTAAAAATATATTTTATGTAAAAATGGAAGCATAGTTCGTCTTATTTTTAATGAATTTTTACATATCATAGTAACTGGCTTAACTGGCAAATTTACTATGTAAAGTTAAGAAAGATAATAAAAAAAAATAAAAATTGTAAGTGGGAAGACTCTAAAAAAATCCATTTTAAATACCTAAAAATAATTTGTAAAAAAAAACAATGTATTCAATTAACCAATCATATTAAATTACATATAAATAGTTAATAATTATAAAATATTAAATAAAATAAAATATGTATTATTAAGGCACTTGAGAATTTTTCAATGACAATTGGATTTCCTTTTCTAATTTTTTTTAGATATGTTCAATTACATAAATAATAGAATATAAATATATATAAAAATGGTTTAAAAATTGTAGCAATAACAGATGAAATTGAAAAGGTAAATAATAATATAAGTTATAATTACTCATAAATAAACAAAATAAAGATATGTATTCTAATAAACATTTTTGTTTTTGTCCAAATAATTCTGATTAAAATAATAAAAGAAAATAAATTTCATTGTTTGTCTTATTAATTACGATTCTTTTTTTATAAATAATTAAAAGAAAAATAAATAAATAATTGCCATTGTGTAATATTCTATATTTTTTTTTTTGTTTTTTTCATAAATTTAGTATAAAAATGATAAAGTAATATTTGCAAAAGTTGCATGTTCTATAATTTAATAATATTTATAAAAATAATTAAAATATATAACTAAAATGTTTGTTTTCCTTCTTTTGTTTTCTTTGATTTCATCAGTTTTGTTTGCTTATTTATATTTGTTTTATATCATTTATCTTATTATAAATGTACATTATTAATTTTAATTAAATATTTATATTAATTAAATATAAATCTCGTTTCTAATGTGTCCATTAAATTATTTTTTTTTTATTTTTAAGTTTAATTATCAAGTCATTGTTGCAAATTGTTTTAAGATAAATAATTAATGATTTCAAAAGGCATATATCTCAGAGGTATTTAAATAGTACGAGTAATGTTTATATAAATTAAATTTATACATTAATAACCTAAAAGAAATATTTAATTCAATATAAACTATTTCTTCATTTACAAGGCACTTTATGATGGATAGTAACTTCAATAAAAATTAATATACAAAACATCGTGGAAACATACATATATTATAATTGAAGGTATTGAAGAATTATACTAAGAAACTCATAAAAAATAAACAAAATACGAATGCATTAATTAATTTTAATCCTGACGATTAGTTAATGTGTATATAAAAAGCCTTGCTTTTATTTTTTTTTTATTATTATTATTATCATTCAGATGGTCTTTTGTTTAGAAATGTCTTTTTTTACTAATTTTGTTACGTATAAATTATGAAAAAATAAATTATAATTATTTTAATAAATGCAAAAGTAAAAAATAAATTGTTTTCACATCATTTAGATTATAAAGCAACCCAGCCAAAAATATATAATTTACACTTATTTTTTTTCTTCAATGAAATACAAAATTAAATTAAAATTTTCAAAGTGTTTTTCGAAATATATCCAGTTAACGGTGGATAAAAAAATAATATTAATTAAATAAATGTATAGTATATGATTAAATAATTATAAATATTAATTATAGTAGTTTTTTTGCATCTGGTTTTGTATGCAAAATTTAATAAAAATTTAAATTTAATAAAAAATAAATAATATATAATAAATATATATGTATATATGTACATATATTTATATATATGTATATATATATATGTATGTATGTTTATATATATATTTATATGTATCTATGTATATATACATATTTATATATATATACTTACATATTTGTATAAATATACATATTTATATATATATGTCTATGCATATATGTCTTTATATATATACATATATATTATATAAAGTGTATATTAAAAAATGTCTTCAGTTTCATTTCCTCAAGTTTTCTGTTTAATATAAATATAAAAATATGTAAAATTTTTCGTTTAATAATTTAGTGTTTTGTTTGTTTTTCATTTTTTTTTTTAATTATAAAATAAAATAACAATTAAATATATTTAAAAAATAGATTGATTTTTGTTTGAATGTATATGTATGTATATAAATATTTATATAGATATTGTATAAATGATAAAAAAAATAATGATAAAAAGGAGAAGAAAAAACTAGAATTTTTATTTGTTTTCAGTTGAATATTGTGAATATTGAGATTTTGTAGTTAGTTTTGTTAGACATCGTATTCTCAGCTTGTCCTTTTCAACGTAAGCATCAACGCTTGTAATGCAGTAAAATATTTGCCTCCCTAACACTCACAATTAAGCATTCATTTTAGTTTCATTGCACAGATATAGTCGTAGCTATAGCCTTTTTTACCGTTATCAATCTACAGTGACCCACCGCAGCTAATTACGATGCGTGACTTTGTTTACGTTTAATCAATTAGAAAATAATAGAAGATAAAAAAAACTAACAAAATTTATAAAGCTACATGCGGGTATTGGTCTGCAGTGGAGGAGCTACTTATGCGATTGAACACAGGTAAACGTGCCTCTTCAGCAGTCACTGCTATATTTAACGCTGATGCAGAGTTCATTTTGACTGGAGGCTTATTAGTATTAGCAGTGATGGTGGGGTTGGCATTATTACCGCTACGAATAATAGCTAATGGTGAGCTAGAGCTTTTTTGCAATAACTGTTTGGTTTGAACCGGAAGTCCTTGAGTAGAACTAGTTGTTGACATGCCGCTAAGAGTATTAGCAACAACTGGTTTAATATAAACTGGTGTCTGTCCTATCATCAGAGTTGGAGGTGGTGTATTTACTGGTGACATGGGAGCATTTGGACTTTCTGGTGGCGTGTTAATGTACGTAAAAGCTGTTTTAAAAACAGAATTGGATGGACTTATCTGTTCACTGAATGGAAAATTCGTCATAGAACTGGTGGGTGACAGGGATAGTGAACCAGTTGGCGATTCGCGATCCGAACCAGTTGACATACTTAATGGAGGACTTAGAGGCAACGAGTGGTTAATTGTGCCGCCTCCACCCTTAAGACTGGATTTTGCACTCAAAGGATAATAATTGGAATGATTTTGTTGTAATTTTGTTTGTTGCTGAAGTTGTTGCTGCTGCTGTTGTTGTTGTTGCTGTTGTTGAGCGCGTGCCTCATCAGCATTGTGGACAAAATGACAACGTGGCCCATAAGGACAGAATCCCACACTATGGAATGTACGACAATATTCAGTTTTGTATTTTGGATGTCTTTGCAAATTACGTAGTTCATGATAACCATGTGCAAATTGGCACTTTTCACCGTACTTGCATTCGCCTGCTTCTTCAAAGGGGCGACAAAGTTCCGTTTTGTACCTAAAAATAAAATATTGAACAAATTATTCAACACATTCATCAAAAGAATAACAATTAACTATAGTTGTAGAACAGATAAATATAAAATCCAACAAAGCACTAAAGATTATGTAAATAATTCCTAATTATAATAAATATAGAACAAAGATGTAGTCGCCGTAGTCTAGTAGGTAGTGTGTTCGCTTATTAGACGTAAAGCCCGGGTTCGAGCCCGGCGACTTCCTCTCTACAGATTTCTGGCAAAAACTCTGAGAGTAAATGAACCTGCCATGAAGAAGTTTCTCAAAATCAATCATTCGGAGTCGACGTTAATCTGTAGGTCCCCCCACTCAAGTATAAAATTAAAGCACACAACATGAATAAAGGCTCCCATTGTATACACATATGTATATAATGTTCCCATGGTGGTATCCGTTCGCTCCTATAACAAAGTTTGACTTGTTGTACGACTTGTATTGTCATCTAAACTTTCCAAACAGACATGTGTATTACCAATGTAATATGACATTTCCAACTGACAGCAAAGTAACAACGTAATCAATCGGTTGCCATCATCAGTACTTGGACGAATGTTTAATTTGAATACAAACAAAGAAAAAATCTAAAGAAAAAACAAACAACAAATGAGCTGATAGGTGCCAAAAAGAGTCAATGCCAGTCAAAAGGTTAAAGTTGGTCAACTCTTATCGGCTTTTACTCTGGTATAACTAACAAAAAAAAAATAATAAGTCTAGGATAGTGTTAATAGAGGTCCTGACGATGGAAATTTCACATCATTAGTAGTCTGTTGGCTTATTAGACGTAAAGCCAGTGTTCAAACCCCAGGTCAGACATCAAAACGAAATATAAAGAAATATTCCTTGGGCGACTTCCTCTCAGCAGATTTCTGGCAAAAACTCTGAGAGTGAATAAAACTGCCATGAAAAGTTTCTTAAAAAAAATCTGTCGTTCGGGGTCGACTTTAAACTAACACACACAACATGAGTGGTGTCAGAAGCTAGGCCGTAATCCTGACTGATGGGATGTAATGGCCAATTGCGTGCATATGTATGTATGTATGTATAAATCGACCGTCATTTCTAAGTGTCAATTGGTACAAGCAAAAAATTCAAATAGTTTTAGTACCTAGTCAGTTTATCGTTAAATTTGTGTTACTAAGAATATAATGTTAATTATCGTGAAAGTCATCGAATCGAAACTTTTTTAATTCTTTAATTCGATTGGAGACTCAATTTATTAAAATGTGAAATTTATGAAATCTATTAAAATGAATTGGATACTCAATAACTTAAAGTTTTATTCCTCTAAACTTTAGTTTTTTAGGCGCTTTGAATGCTCAATCACTTAAAGTTCTACTTGACTAACCCCTTTAGTAATTTTTAGATAAATTTTAAGGGTAAAAAAATATTAATATAAATTGACTTACCTAGATGCATTGACTTGCTGTTGTTGTGGCAACGGTTCAGACTGGGTTCTTTCCAATTTTCGATGCAAATTAATGTTACTCAAATTTTCAATTAGTGTACTAACAAGGGTAGCTGCATTGGAGTCCTGTTGAGATTGTAGCTGTTGTGGTGGTTGTTGTTGTTGATGATGCTGAGAATGAAGTTGATTTAGATGATGTTGCTTTAACTGTGGTTGTGGTGTGGAAATCGTACGTGTCAAGGCTGCATGAAAACGAAACTGGCAGTCGAGTGTTTTATTTTCCGACTGTTGTTGGATTTGATCCATTTGATCCATCGAGGAATTATTCGAACAATTCATGTCCATTATATTGAGTTCACTCATTGAGTTGCCACTGTTTATATGACCATTTAAGTCACCGTTTAGTAACAAATTTTCTGTAGCTTTATTCTAAAATGTAAAACAAAATTACTTGTTGAAAAAAAACCTGTTATATATGTACATATGTACAAAATATAAGTAAATATGGAAAAATTAATATGTACGCATCTAATCATCAAAGATAAGGAATTGATCAAAACAAAACAATAGCGATGTAAATATATAAATAATCTAGTATACGACTAGAGAAAGAGAGAGAAAAAATATAATTAGAAAAAGACTATAAAAATAAACACATGAGTGCTTTAAAATGTCGCAAGCAGTGCGAAATACAAATATTGTGAAGTCTTAAAAAATACCGAATGTTAAACATCAAGTTGATAAACTCACCAATCAGTTAACAAACACAGGAACGAATAAATAAATAGACCTGAACCTTCAATATTTATGCCGTATGCTCATTTGCTCCGAAAAATAAATTATACCACTAATCTCATTAATTACCTGTTGCTTCTTATGCGAATATAATTTATTCGTACATAATTGTGAGTGTGTTTGTGTCTAACTGGCTACACAAATGAGCGAATGTATGGTGTTGCTGGTAAATCTTTGATTATCTGTTTTAACTCGGTTTGTTTTTTTCGATGCTGTAATAATATTATGCAACATACCAATTATATATAGAGCTCAAGTTCAAACCACTAATACACTAAGAAAATCTGAATAAAATCCATTTATACTGAAGAAACACAAACACACACACAATACACTAATATTACCTTTTCTACAGAAGAGTCCCACAAACCAAAGTAACCAGCCACCAACCAGTTATCGAAGGCATACATATACTCGCACATACATACAATGAATACGTACCGTCATCTCTCATCATCCGTAAATGGATACAACAATAATAGCCGTATACAAATTATAAACAAAAGAAACGAGTCGAAAGACGAAAAAGAAACACACAATGTATGTATATTTAACAAGCGAATGAACGCACAGACAACTTTTTGTATTTCTGCTTAGCTTTGTGCCAAGTCGAATGGAGCGCTTAAATGTCGTTGAAGTAGATCCGGTAATGCTTAAAACCATACGTCAAGAAACTTCGTAAAAACAAACTAAACTTTTCAATTGACTGATTCGGTACGAGTTGCATTCGCTCTCATGCTTTAGACGAGGTCCAAAACGAAAAATTAAGCAAAGAGTTGCCAGAAAGTTTTCAATTCTTCTCCGTTGATTAACTCCACACATAAAGTTGGTCATCATACCTTAAAGTAATGAACCGAAACTTATTCTCCATATCTTTATTTCAATTACAATTGATTTCCATTTAATTGAGAACTATTTTTCATAACATTTTAAGTCAAAGTATTTGTTCTGGACTATTTTAGCTACAACAAGACCAACACTACTGAATGCTTATAATATTCTTTTATGAGTTTTTGAATACGTACATTTATATATTTACATGGTATGCAGGTCTCCTCCATTTTACATGATTGCATATTTTAGAGAGTCGAAGTAAATAAAGTCTCTTTAAATATTACATAAACAATTACGGTTTTTTCAATATTTTAAAAGCATTCTTCCAATTAGTAGAAAACAAAAGGTTTCATTTACAACTTATATTTTTTTTAAACCTACACAATATTTTCCTAAATAATTTAATTAGTTATTTATTTCGCTATATAATTTAATTATTTAGGATATTAAATTTGTTTGACATTAAAATTTAATTTTGATTACAAAATTCACTCGATTTAAAATGACAAAACATGAAGCAAATGATCGTAGTACTATTAAAATTAGCTGTTAATGAAAGCTTTAATTTGCACTTTTTATTAGTTAATTTATTTTGTTTACATTTGTAAACAATTTTTTCAACTAAAATCAATTCGTATAAATAATTAATAAATTAAAATCTATAGCAATGAAAAACTGTCACATATGTCAATTAAAAGTAATATTAATTATTCTTCTGTCTTAAATAAACAGCTGTTTTTTTATTTATTCACAATAGTTGATATTGCTTACTTTTAAATTAATAAAAAAAAATATCACAAATATTTAAAATCACGTCTAACAACCGATCGTTTCCGACGAGGACGTTTCTTGTTCAAACCTTGATATAAACTAAATAGGTAGTACATAAACAAAAAAGAAATCAAAACAAATACATAAAAACAAAGCAAAACAAACCACAAAAAAACTCAACAGTTAAACACGTGTTCGACTCTATGAATACGGAATGAACGACCAATAACACATGCGGTGTTATAAAGAATATGGCAACCCTTATTTCAGATTTCAGCTCAATTTTATGTGATTAACTTGACTTGCAAAGAGTTACTATTACGAATTTTCTTTTCTTTTTATTTCAGAGTCTGCTTTACTCTCTTGTTCCTAATTAATTTGTATGTATATTGTGTAGGTAAATAGTTGGTAACTATTTATGTGTATGTCGGTACCACTTAAAGTACATATGTAGTTGTAGTACGTATTTCTGTTGCTGAAGTTGTTTTTCTCAATTCTTTTTCTATATTCATTTTGTTATGAGAATTTCCCTTTCATTTAAAAACGAAAACGGCTTTACATAATTCTATTTTAATAATAACAATAATAGTGAGAAATATACACAGAGAGAAATTAGTGTTCACTTGGGTACATACGCAAGGATGTGAGTTTTAAGTGAAGAAAAATTAAATTTAATGCACGTTTACATAATTTTAAACTAATAATAAATAAAAT
The DNA here is from genome assembly GCA_930367235.1 of Sarcophaga rosellei. Taxonomy (NCBI): domain Eukaryota; kingdom Metazoa; phylum Arthropoda; class Insecta; order Diptera; family Sarcophagidae; genus Sarcophaga; species Sarcophaga rosellei. The sequence continues at coordinate 52,424,207 of OV884018.1, read as the reverse complement.
TCCAAAAGAAATATCTCGAGAAAAAAGCTAAATTTAAAATAAAACCTTTAAAAAAACGTAAGTATTAAAAAAAAAACGATTAAAAATGTATTGCTACATATCAATGACTTAATGTAAACAAATTGTTTTTAATCATGTCAATTTATTGATCTTGCCCTTATCGTCTAGTCTGTCTACACATATGATGCTGTTCTCAGCGAATTTTCCGCGTAAAGTTCTATCACGAGGTATCTGTCCGCATGTCGATGTAAAGACCATTAATCTCACAGGGTAATTGTTCTTGAGTAACATTGTACTGATTAACTATGTATATAAATTGGATCATAGCAACCTTTCTGCCACTGTATCTATTTTAAAATGTCACTTTTCCCACTACTACTCGATAATCTAATGCAAGTTAGTTAGTTGGCATGAAATCGATCAATAAATTTATTAAACTTTCAGACTGGTTTTAAGCTTAATATTACGGAGCAATGTTTTAATTAATAAGCGCCAACATTGTTTGCTGAAATTAGTTAATCTCCAAATAAAAGTCTTAAATAAAAGCTATCGCTTATAATTTTTATCCATTTGTGACGACACATTTTAATTTGTTAAAAGTCTTACTTAATATATGAATTGTACAAAAAAGGTTGCATTTAAAAAATAAAAAAATATTTCACTGCTTTTTGCATGGTATTGTCAATTTTTTTTTTTTGTATTTTTTATATGTATATCTTCGTCGAAAATCCAAAAGTACGTATCATCAAAATCGAGTTTTTGATTAATTATGATTCGTAAGGGCTATCTAACATATCTCTACCAATTTTTAGATTTTTGCGACTAAAAATAACGTTTTTATATCAATAATTCAAAATGACGTACCAACATGTAACACGTAACATGTTTCTTGCTTCTTCTGTAAAATTAGAAAAAGTGATGTTACGTACTTTTGGATTTTCGACGACGATATACATATATATATTTCAGAACACACAAGAGCTAGGAAAGTTTATACGATTGCAATAGTTTTATTTAGAATAAATTTATATTAAACCAAGTTAAGAATTACTGACATATATAATAGAATCAATTTCCTTATTGGAAATGATAAACTTGAAAATAAGATATCTTGAAATTCCTACAAAATGTTAAATATCAAAAACCATAGTATAAATATGTCAATTAAAAAGAAAAAGAATAAACCAAATAATTGTTTTCGGATTTTGTTTTATACACAACTGACGTCAGTAAATTTAAAAAATTAAGTTAAAGAAGCCAAATGTTATCCTCAAAAATATTGTTAAATATCTGAAAAAGAAAGGTTTACGAATTATTTGATTGAATAATGGCAATAAAATCTATACTATGTTTATTTGGAGTACCTTTAGCCATTAAAAAAAAAACTTTTTTCAAAATTCGCGCAATTGCCTAATGACGAGCTAAAAAAAACACTCATAGTTAACCGATTGGCAATTCCACCAACACACTGTAACTACGTTTTTAATTATAAATATATATATATATATATATATATGTATGTATATATAAGAAGAAAACAAAAACAAGAGTGTCTAGTAAACACTTTAGAGAAGTTGTCTGAAGCGGTGAAGCAACAGTAACGCCAGTCGCAGCTGATGCAGTAACACACCGCAATTGCTTAACAATTTTATAAAGCAGTCAAACAAGTAACAACGAAGCCAGTGAGTTTAAATTAAAATTATTAAACAACCAAACAACTAACCAGTAATTCATTGATTTAAAAAACAAAGTAACCAGCCAATCTAATAACTGCTGAAACCAGAAACAAAACAAGCAAGAAAAAATCATCAACACAACCAGTCAAATAGTTACCCCCTAAATACCTGATGACCAAACTAACATTCGGGATGCCAGATTCAGAAAAATTAATTAAGTTAAAATTGCATTAGGGATCGTAATAATATGTTCCGATATGTACTTTTATTGAGTCAATATTCGGCTTATTGAGTACAATATTTTAAATGTTCAGACATAACAATATACGCATTTCAGATGCTTTTTCAATATTCATTTGACAGCTGGTAAATAAAGCAGCTGTTAGTTTCAACAACATTGATTTTATCTTGTTTTGTTTTTTAGTTTGTCGTTGTTGACATTTGAGTTGTCAAACATCAACAGAAAGTGTTCGGATAATTGTAATATGCACACTGAACATACTTATGACAGTGCTACATTTTAAGTCTTACTCAATATTATAACAATTTGCGTATTTATTGCGCAATAATTAATTGAAACTTTATATGAAATATTGAGCTCAATAATGGCGTTTATGCAATATAATTATACAAGGTATGTAGTCGCCGTAGTCTAGTAGGTAGAGTGTTCGCTTATTAGACGTAAAAGCCCGGATTCGAGCCAGAGGCCAGACATCAAAACGAAATATGAAAAAAATATTTCTTCAACGACTTCCTCTCAGCAGATTTCTGGCAAAAACTATGAGAGTAAATAAAGTTGCTATGAAAAAAGTTTCTCAAAATCTGTCGTTCGGAGTCGACGTTAAACTGTAGGTACCGCCACTCAAGTATAAAATTAAGGAACACAACAAGCTAGGCCGTAATCCTGACTGAAGGGTTGTAATGGCAAATTACGTACGTAATTATAGAAGGTAATGAATCAGAGATCAAAAAAAGGTAATAATTTGAAAGGATCACATTAAGACTTGCTTTACCGTTGCGAGCTATAATAAGAAATATATGTAAGTCTATACATGCAAACACAAATGTTTTTCAAAATTTACTTTAAATATGATAGACGAATGAATGCCGTGACCGGCTATCAGATTTAGTCGTTCGACCTGTCAAAAATTACATTCCTTGTTCAAAAAGTATGATAGTGAGTGCAAAAAGTGTGTAACAGATTTTTTTGGCAAGTCTGTCCGATTTCATAATTTTTATAAATTTCACAAAATTATATTTTCTGTGCGATCAGAATAGTTTTATTTGGAACATCTGTACAAAAAAGTTTCAAGTCATTTGTTTATCGTATTGTATTTAATTAATTGTAATATAATTTTGATGAATTGAATAAATTTTGAAAATTGATTCCAAGGAATATATAGTAAAGAAAATGACGCCAATCTACATTAGAAAAAAATATGTTTTCGTATCTGTTTTGTAGGATAGTGTGGCTCCAAAACACACAGTTTGTTTCGATTTTCTTAAAGTAAGACAAAAATCCAGCAGTTTTTTTTTTTTATAATCGCACAGCTTTGTAGGATAGTCAGTCGCGACCTTAAATAATGTTAACGAAAAATTGTAATTGCATGTGATCAGAAAATGCTTATTTAAATTTTTGCAATCTGGCAACACTGTATAAAGAACTTAGGTATTGGAATAATCATACAGTCATAATGATGACTTCATGCGACATTGCGACAACCATTATATTGAAAACAGCTGCAGACTTTAACTGAACAATACAAAATCCCAAATCTTACTTTTGCAATATCTGGAGAAATGTATATCAATAATTCGTTTATGCATTTCAGACTTTTATCTGCTATACCTAGATTCATCTATCGAAACTTTAATTTAGTTTTATATTTTACAAACCGTCGTCATCGAAGTGTGTATTGTGAATGTGAGATATTTTCAGTTATTTTATTTATGCATTATTTAATTGTATTTTTATTTGATGTTGCGTCAGTTCAAATATACGTTACATTATTAAGATTTAAAACTGAAATATGCATACCTCTCGTACTACTCAATATGGCGGCTACGGCTGCTGCGCCTCGTTGATACTGGTATTACTGCCGTCTACACATCATGTATGCAGTAGTATTTGTGTGTGTTTTTTTTTTTAATACATAAACATTTTTTTTAAGTTTTATTTATACCATTCATTTAGTTCCTGTTCCACTTAAATACGTAACAACAACAACCTGAAAAGCAGTCGAATTTAATTTTTGATATCGTTTTTACATTGTCAAATTTACCTATACAGTCACATATTTAGATTACATATATAAATAAATCTGATTTAATAAGAATTTACCGATTACAAATAAATGCAATAAGTTTAGGACAAAAGGTTGTCGATCTGATACGTTAGGGTAAGTATTTTACGTTTCGGATTTTGGCTTCGTGGACAACTATGAAATGTTGTTTTCTTTTCTAATTCTATACATTCAAAGCATGTATATGGAAATGTCTCGTAATGAAAGGAAAAGTGCACATACATATGTACTTACACATATAAAGACTTAAGATTTATGTTTTAAATATACATAAATAGTTTTTTATTGGAAATATTTCTTTAGCTTATGTTTTTTAAATTAAAGGAGACTTCTTGGTAGGAACTGTAAAAAAATGTAATAGTCATTATAAATTGATCACGAAATATCTAACATCTGGAATCTTCTATCTATCCGTAGGCTAATAAGTTGGTGTAATAAGCCAGAGAGCGAATAAACCAAAAAAATTTTGCTTGGGGATGACCTTCTCACCAGTCGCCCAATACAAAATGCTTAAGGCTTGACTTAATTGGAATAGAATAACTTTACCAGAAATTTAAAACAAACCTCACATTCATAACAAAATTTTAACCCGGGACTTCAGTTAATAGGTGGGAAGTTTATTGCTCTCTATTACGAATTCAGTTTGGTGTTATTGCGGGAAATTTAATCTTTATCAGTTGACTTTTATATACAAAGTTCTCCAAAACATGTCGCATGAGTGAATTTGCTAGCGTTGACAGCACAATATTTAATTTTTCTCTTTGATATGTGACACTGTAGCGAGTTAAATGTTTGTGTGTGTTGAAACAGTCAAGGACATATCAACAGTGAATTGGATTGAAAATACTGTGGAACACCAGAAGAACCTTTTGAAAAAGTTTAACTTTTGATGTGACCATATTATATATATATTGACAACATTTGTTGCACATTAAACGACGAGTTGGAAATAAGAATTAGCTCAAAAGAGAACAAGAGCGTAGTAAAGATGTCTTATTAATTTACTGCGATGATTCACTGCGATAAACCCTGAATTTTAGTCGATTCATTATTACGGATGACACATAAGTTCACCACTTTAAATATAAAGAAAACGTCGAAGCATAGAATCATGCCCGAAGAGTATCGATACATCCGGTGTATCTTCTGGTGTCTGCTTGGAATAATTTTTATTAATAACCTCCAAAAAGGGAAAACAATCAAATTTGAGTAGTAAGATCAACTTATTGCAGAGTTTTTAGTGGAGAAAAAAATTACACTTGGGGAAAACTGAAGTAATCTTTCATCAAAACAATGCACCAGGGCACACTGCTGCTATTAATCGGTGACCAAAATAAATTAATTCAACGAGAAATGAAGAAAATATTTTGCAAATTTGTTGTGTGCTCTTAGTTATATTGCATCATGCATATCATATGCTTCAAATATATACCAAATATGGTTACAAATTTAATTTCCCATCAATATGTACTTAAAAATAATTTCGGCAACAAGCTCTTGAAAAGTAATTTTTCGTTTAATTTGTAATAACTCGGATTAAAAAGTATATTAATTATATTAATTCTGATAAATTCAAAACAAACAATTTTTATTTTCACTTTCGTTTATATTGGTTTTGCAGGTGTTATAAATTGGGCACAAAATTAATTATTGATTATTTTTTAAAAAAATTACATTACATTACATTAAAATTTATTTAAATAAATAAAAATGTTTTCAATTACATTCTTTCTCTTTTTGTATATACTATTTTAGAAGAAAGAAGAAGTTTAAGAAACTCAACATATGTTATATTTAGAAGTTATTAAATTTGCTCATTATTTTAAATTGTAAAATAGATTGCAAATAAAATAAATAAAAAAAATTGCATTACTTATTGATTATATATATATATGTATGTATACATACATATAATTGTACATACATATAATTATACATGTACACATATATACTTACATATAATTTTAAACTTTCGAAAGTACATTTACCTCGTATATGGCTTGATAGAAAATTCTAAACCGAATATTCAAAACATTTTCAATATGGAATTATTTTTCCAGCCATTTAATGAGTTGAAACATAAAAATGTAAAGAACTATTATTTTTGTAAATAAGAATTAAAATTAGAAAATAATATTATAAATGACCAGCTGTTGATTAATTTAACATAAACAATACTTTTTTGGATACCACAAATAATTAAATTTGAAAGTTATGAAAGACAGGTCTTCTGTGAATTAAAGTGTGGCGTATTAATATTTCGTTATCTTTTGTGGATAACAATTAATATTTACATACAGTGCTTAAACAGTGGAAACTTTTTTTCAGAAATTAATTTATGTGTTCTAAAAATCTTCTCAAGGATTTGGCAAAATGTTTGTGCAGTTAATTAATATGCACTGTTATTAACATTTATGTGTGTTAAAAATATAAAAAAACAATATAATTGAGAAATAAAACAAAATTTAACAATGAAACTTTTTTGAAATGAAAACTTTTATGATTCTGCACGAAAAGGGCCTAAGAAAAATAACTAGATAAAAAAATTAATAAAAACTCATCATGGTTACCGTTATTTATTGTTATTTACTTTTTTCAATATTTGTTTTTGATTTTTCTTTGCGCCTTCAATGTTTTAAATAATTACCATTAATGGCTAAAGTGAAGGCTAGTGAAGACTTAAGTGTTGGTATAATCGATTTTAATACTGGATTTAAGCAAAAACAATTTGTGATAAATATAGACGTATCAAATTAGCAGCATAAAAAATTACTAAAAAAAAAAAGTTTGTGAGTAAAGTACTATGAAAAATCATCTTTTGGAAGGAAGACCTCGAAAAACTACCTCAAGGCAAGATAATGTATGTGGACATAAAACATTTTCATAAACGTTCACACATCGCCGCCTTTTTGACATGCCATGAAATATAACATCTTTTGACATCTGTGAAAGACTTATTAGAACAGTATATTGAAGCCAAAAGAACAAAGCGGCTTAGTCCAAATTGCCATCGATGTAAATTAAATCTTCAATTTCGCACAAAACTGACACATATTCAAAAGTATCTTTAAGAACAATTGAGTTCAGAGTACATTGTATTTGGGAATCTAAAATCTAGATTGAATTGAATCGTATAACTACTACCCAAATCGTTAACTTTAAAGGTTAATTCAAATGGTTTATCTAATAACAAGACTTAAACTATTCAAAATATCGTAAAGTTAATTAAGTTATTTTATTGGGAGTAAGCTTAATACTATGTTCAGACATGCACTTTTATTGGACCAATATTCGATTATTTGAGTACAATATTTTAAGTGTTCAAATATAATATAAGCAATATTCATTTGACAGCCGGTTGTTTCAACAACATTGTTTTTGTTTTTGTTTTTTTTTGTCGTTGTTGACATTTGAGTTGTCAAATATCAACAGGAAGTGTTCGGAAAACTGTAATATGCTCACTGAGCGTACTTATGACAGTGCGGTATTTTAATTTTTACTCAATATTATAACAATTTGCGTATTTATTGCGCAATAATTAATTGAAAATTTATATGAAATATTGAGCTCAATAATGGCGTTTATTGCGATTTACGCAATAAAAGTGCATGTGTGAACATAATATAAGTTTATTTATTTTTCATTTTATTAATTAGATTACAATTTGCAAATTATTCTATAATTATTACGAGCTGAATAGCATAGCCCTTATGGTCGGTGTAGTGTCTTTGGTGGGAATCAAACCCAAGACCCTCGCGGTAATAGTCTAGCACACTACCCACTAGACTATCAGGGCAGCTATGCTTAAATATAAAATGTTTTATGACACTATTCTGCCAATTTTTGAATCATAAATAATTAAATTTATTATTGTAACCAAAACGAAAGGAAATAATATTAAAGCACAATAAAATTAAAAAAAAAGACAGTTTGTTACACAAGTATGGAAATTGAGAAGGACATGCTTGTGAAATTTATTTACTTTTTTGCAATATGTTTTAAACAGAAAAACCCAAGAAAACAAAACGCTACTGTCTATTTCAATAATCGGTTCGACGATACATATGCTAACTAACCATCAACCATCCACATACACGCAAATACATTTACATGTTTGTTTATGCAACCACCATACATACTAAAAATGATAAAAATGTATAAAATATAGTTTAGGTCATGGTCAAATGAATGGTCAAAAACATGTTAATAAAGAGTAACAATAACTAACCACTAGTGGTGAAACATCATCGCATATATCGCAACAAAAAACGTCAATGCTGTAATGAAAAGGCGAACGAAAAAAATTTCAGTTTATATTTTTAATAATAACATGAGAGCGTCTTTTTGTTAAATTTTATTTGCTTTTGATACAAATATACATACGAATACATACCATATATGTATACATATTGCCATGTACATATACTACATTTATTTGAGCTAACAAAAACAATTGGTTTCGATCGTACCTAAGAAAAATATCATGTCTTTAATGAAACGTTGCCCTTTTATCAACCAAAAGTAAAAAAGCAAAAACTGAGTCAAAAGAAAAGAAAACAAAAAATATATGTATGTACCTATGTGCTCTTTCTGTAAGACGAATGATTTTAGACACAAACAAGCAAAACCAATCGTCTTACAGAAACAAGCTTGTATGTATTTTGAACGACGATTGTCAGCAGTCTGATCGTGCTCTCAATATCGTCAAAGTTATTTTTGACTATTGTGTTGTGGTTTATTACCAAAACACAAATAAAAATACAAAAAACATATGTACATACATACATACTAATAAAATTAATACATTAGTTTTTTGCTCTTAAAAGTCTAGTTTGAGTGAATTTATTGTGTAAAGCCATATTGAAAACAATAATAACAGCCAAAAAAATAATGGAAAAGAGAAGAAAAGAGCAAATCAGTAGAGTAAAGAAGAGTGGTTAATGCTTTTATACAAAACTTAATAATCTTTAATAAACTTTTTCACAATACCAAGCAAATACAATAATTTAACTTCTGATAAAAGTGTGTATGTGTGCAAGCGTGTATGGATGTGTAAATATATGTATGTTACAAATATATGTATTTAAATTGACCTAGACCCCAATCAGTGGACATTATGTAAATTATTTTTGATGTTTTTGTTTTAAGTTACACTATTTTTTCTATAATTTTAATTAAAAATAAAGAAGAGGTAATAAAGAAGAAATAGAAACATTTAAATAAACCAAATTCAATAGGACCAAGAAATACAAACATGTTTTTATGCATTTATTCTTTGCATTATTAATAACAATTTTTTTTAGGAATAAATTAATTAGAAAAAGTGGAATTTATGTATCTAATTATCGACATATCGAATGAAATTCTGAAACTATTTTGTAATTTGAAAATGAGAAATAATCCATAAGTTTAATCTGGAGAATAAAGTACACATGATAAAGCAATTAAAATATTAATTTACTGATTTTGGTCATGGTAATTTGCGGCAGTTTTCCTCAGTTTTTTCCTCATTATATTTTTTTAAAGATAATGAAATACTTTAATTGGGCAAAGACCTTTAAAGAAAACATTGGGCATTGCTACTTCATATTTTCACAGCGCAGCACAGTAACCTGGCGCGAAGAACTTATAAACATGGATATTTTATGAACGATGTTCCATCCCTAGGTATAAGGCAGAAGTGTAAATTTTTGAAAGAAAAAAATATATATCTAAGCTCAACCAGCAAATAAGAAGTTAGTACAACGAACAAATTGATAACAGCAAGAACAATTATTTGAATAATAGAATTACATTACTAGACACATTACAAATGTGAAAAAAAAATTATACACCAAATAATTATTAGAAAAAGAAAGTATGATAAAAATATCATACAGTGGTAATCGTTTTAAATTCAGCAAATTAACCTATAAAGCCAATAAATTAATGAAGTGTAATTAATATCAACAATGTTTTTTTGTCTTTAAATTCAAAAAATAATTACTTTAGAACTTTAATTTCAATAATTTTTTACTTTTTAACTCAAAAAGAGGAAATGTATTGTTGAAAATAATAAACAAATCATGTGGAAATTAATAATAGTATATGTATAGTACAATAAAATAATAGCGAAATTAGTTCCAGCTGCATGATATGATATTTCGGATTGGGTAAGCCAAAATCTAGTCTACCAGTTTTAAACAATACCGGAGTCTCTACAAAATATTACCCTCTCTAGAACAACATTAGACCTTAAATTAATGAAAATGTACAGTATCGGTTAAAACTAAAAAAATAATAAAAATTCTCCACGATTTTGAAGTTTTAAGATGTAATAGTGTTGTTTAAGCCATTTACAATTAATAATATTTGAAGAAAATAATATGAAAAAATATAATATAGAAATTATTGGGGGAAACGTACATACGACTGTAAATTATAAACGACCCAAGGCGACTTCTTTCGCCTAACAAAATCTTTAATATATTAAAAATTATTTACCCTTTTCTGCTTATTGCGTGGAATTATTAAATATCTGATTTTGCAAAATAATCGCTTAAAAATATTATTAATCAGTTTATTTAAATAACAGTTATGGTGCAGTTACACTTTTTTTAAACTATTTTCTGAAAATAACCCTGAACTTACGACAAATTTTGTTTCATCAAACATTATTAAATATTAGAAATTTATTTCACCGTTTGGAATATAATTGAAAGAGCCTTTCTTTTTATACTCTAATATTTTTATTATGAAACGATGATTTCATTATATTCGCAATATATAAGTATGTTTTAAAGATGTTTACAAAAGTTACTATTCATACTATATACATATGTATACTCAGTTTAAGACGTTTCAAAATTGAACCATATTATGTTCCATTAGAAAGAATATATTAAAAAAATATATCAAGTTATTGTTGTAACAATGCTTACTACTAATTAAATGTAAACAGTCGCGAGGTCGGCACTTATTTCATAAAGAAGAAATATTAATACTTTATACGAATGGAAAAATGTATAAATCTTGTGACCCGAAGTAATTTCACTAAAATCAAATTTACCTTTATTCGAAAACTGGATATTTTTAAACCGTTAAAAGCGTTAGCATTAATACTGTGCTAAGAAGTCGCCGTGGTCTATTAGGTAGTGTGTTGGCTTATTAGACGAAAGGCCCGAGTTCAAATCCCAGGTCAGACATCAAAACGAAAATATGAAAATATTTCTTCGGCGACTTCCTCTCAGCAGATTTCTGGCAAAAACTCTGAGAATAAAAAAATTGTCATGAAAAGCTTCTCAAAAATCTGTCGTTCGGAGTCGACCTTAAACTGCAGGTCCCGCTACTCATGTATAAAATTAACGCACACAACACGAGTGGTATGAGAAGCTAGGACATTGAACAATGGGTCAATTCGACCTCCGGGTACTGTACTTGTCACAGTTGACAAGTACACGTCCTCTAACCTAACCTAACCTAAGACTATGCTATGCACAAGATTCGAGTCCTAGTCTCAGTTTTCCACTTTCTAACCATATATAAACATTATAAACTTTTACTATTTCTTTAAAAAAAAATAGGATACTTTTCAAAAAGGATAATAAAAAATGATCGTTCTTTTTTTGAACCAAAATTCATTCCAAAATTGAATATTTGCTTGAATTTTGAAATAGTCTTAGAATAAAATTTTGAGTAATTATAATTAGTAACACGCTTCAAATATATGTGGGCAATTCACAGAAGCCCTTGTATCGTTGTATTGATTGTATTGTTGGACGAGAATAATACAACAATGTATGCTTGTTGTTGATAATTTTCATATAAAAATATGATACACTTATACACATTATTTTAATACATTTTTAAACGTTGTATTGGTTTAGTGCTATCAGTTTGTGTAAATGTAGGTAATCAAGAAGAAAAATTAGAATAAAAAATATATTTTATGTAACTTAAGTCAAAAATTAACATTTCAAAATTATAGTGTTCGCACAGATAATTAATTAATTTACTTTTATCCGTAATATATTGCATTTTGTTGCTTGAAAATCAAATTATGAATACTGATATTATTCTTCTTATCTCTTTTTGACGTGTGGAATACGAAATACCCAATACTGCCTAACACTGAGCGTTCACTAACAAAAAGTGTATTCAATACAACATACACGATACAAAGCCGTGTGAATTGGCCAATAGTAAGACTGATTTCTTAAGTAACGTAGTTTAGAAGTTAAATTTTACAAAAAACTCATTTTAGACAACTCTGAAGACTATTTATTTTAATATCATATAAATATAATAGCATTTTTAGTTATTTCTGAAATCTTTTGGTTTCTAGCATTTAAATATTAATTTACTAAAAATAAAACGGGAATGCATTAATTCCTAAAGTACAATAATTAAAAGAGATAAAAAACAATTTAAATACAATATCTGAAATTCATTAAAAGTTCAAACAAAATAATACTAGAAAAACATATGGAAAAAAAAGAAGTTATGGATTATATAAATTCATAGTTTCATATTTTAATATTTTGAGTTTCATATTTTAATATTTGTAATTATAAGAGATTAATTTGTTTTAATTTCAGAAAAAATTTTTTTAAATCTAATTTCAATTCATTAATATCTATAGTATTTTATTAGCAGTAAAAAAGACTTATATTTGCTATTTATCTTTTTATTTTATAACCGAAAAAGAAAAAAATTCAAGACCATTCAAACAATTTAGACATTTGGAATGTCCCTCAATTGTCGCACCTTCAAGGTATAAAAATAACAAATGCTTACATACAGTAAGCGTCAAAAGAAACTGTGCAATCAATAAAATTTACACTCAAAAATTTAGGGTTATTTTTAAGAAATTTAAAATTATTTCATTGCTAGTTTTTAAAATTGGGACGAATAACCAAAAACAATTTTTTTTTAAATATTATCAGACTTTTTCATGCACTCTTCTTAAGAGGTATAAGTTATAAGGTGTACAGTTTCTTTCGACGCTCACAGTACATGTACATACTTACAGACATATTCATTCATACAGTGTCCGTAAAAAATAAGGTTTCTTAGCTTGAGCTTAAATAACCGAAACAAAAGAATACCTATTTGTAAAAACCGTAGTCTAGTAGATAGTGTGTTCGCTTATTAGACGTAAAGCCCGGGTTCGAGCCCCAGGTCAGACATCAAAACGAAATATTTCTTCTGCGACTTCCTCTCAGTAAATAAACCTGCCATGAAAAAGTTTTTCAAAAATCTGTCGTTCGGAGTCGACGTTAAACTATAGGCCCCGCCACTCATGTATAAAATTAACGCACAAAACATGAGTGGTGTGAGAAGCTAGGCTGTAATCCTGACTGAAGGGTTGTAATGGCTAATTATTATATATGTATGTACTTGCTTTCCAACAAAAACGCCATTATTAATGACAATCCCTTATGTCTACTGACAAGTATTAGTAGGAACAGCCTCGTTCTGAATCAGATGTTTCTGTTTCATATACTATGTTGGATTTTCCGTAATATTCCGTTGTTTTTTATATATATTTTTTTATATACAAAACGATGGAAATTGATTCCGATTAGAAAGAAATCTTACTTTTTTAAACTTATTCAAACAAATTAATTTATGGATTAAATTAATAAACAGAATAAATAATAATTAAATAAATAATAATAAATAAATAAATATATAATAATAAATAAATAATAATAAATAAATAAATAATTATAAATAAATAAATAATAAACAATAAACTTATTTTTATACATAAATTTATGGTATAAAATTGTTTCTCTGATTTTGTATATAAAAAATAGCTAAAAAAAACAAGTCAAAAATAAAACATACTGTCATGTCCTAAAATATTATTGTTTAGTTTTAACCAACACTGTACGATTACCTCACATACATAAGCACTAACAACTGAGTAAACACGGACAGAAAAATAACAATAAATGGATGAGACAAACCAGTTATACCCGAATGATATAAAAAAAATCTTTAGCTTTCAATGTTGTTTTTTTCTTTTATTTTTGGTGACTCTTGTTTAATTTGTTTATTTTTATTTTATTTATACACATGTTCATATATATGTATTGATGATTCAAACTTGTGAATTTAAAGTTACTTTTGTTGTTGGTAATTATTATTGTTTTTACTACTACAGGTAGGAATTTTTCATTTTCAGTTGTTGTTAAACGTACCTTTTTTTAACAAAAGAGAATTTAATTTTATAGATTCTACCTTTTTCCCCATCTTTTTCTCAATATAATTAAATGTGTCTCCCTCTCTCTCTCTCTCTTATATTCAGTTGTCATATTAATTCAAAATAATAAACTATTCTTTTTTGCTTTCGACGAGATATGGTAGCCTAGGCACTAATGTTGAAATTGTAGTTTTCCGACTTATTGCAAATGTTTACTTGTGTTGGTGCCAATTTTTGTAACAATCTAAAAAATGTACTTTATATATATGTGCTTAATAACAAATAGAGGAAAAAAACTAACAACACTCTGGTGAACATTTTAAGATCATGTTTTTTATGATTTTCATAATAGATCTTGGCATACTTATAATTCCTGTTTCAATACATACATACATACATAATTGGCCATTACAACCCTTCAGTCAGGATTACGGCCTAGGTTCTCATACCACTCATGTTGTATGCGTTAATGTTATACTTGAGTGGCGGGGCGTATAGTTTAACGTCACCTCCGAACGACAGATCTTGAGAAACTTCTTCATGGCAGGTTTATTTACTCTCAGAGTTTTTGCCAGAAATCTGCTGAGAGGAAGTCGCCGAAGAAATATTTTTTTTTCATATTTCGTTTTGATGTCTGGCTTGGGGCTCGAACCCGGGCTTTACGTCTAATAAGCGAACACACTACCTATTAAACTACGGTGACTTCTAAAGTCATAAAATAACTTAAATATGTAGCTATGTATATCTCAACCTGCTAGTCTTTAGTGTGAACACAATCGAATATCAAAGTGCTTCGATAATACGGACTTTTTATAGTATTAAATATCATTATTACCAGTATTTCAATATAGTCTTTAACCAGATCTATCCAATAGAGTTCGGGGTTTCTTCAACATTTTCGAAACATCTTTTCGGCGGACCATTGCTTTTCAAACACCCACACACACATCTTATCATTCATTAACTTCCTATACTCGCCGCCGCCAGCGCTGGCGAGCCCATATGTTCTATGAATAGTTTGCGTTAATTGTTGAATCATGCAAGATATTCTACAAGATCATACAATAAATTAACCACGTTTATTATTAAACGATTGCAAATGGTCATTTCCTATTTTAACTGATGATCTTGTGTCAGACAAGTCTGAAGTACTTTCTCATACCTGCGACTTTCCATATTCTTTGTTCGGTTCGACAAAATGTTTCCAAATCGCGCAAAAAGTTTTTCGGGAGAAGTTTTCAGTGTTTATACTCACGAATATACATACATACTTATTTACATCGCATATACATACATACATACATATTATACACATTATGTGTCTTTACAAATGTACATTTGTTTGTATTCCGTATTTTGTGATAACTATTATGGTTTTTAATGTTTTTATTTTATTGTGCACAAAACTCTCCTCTTGGTGAGTGATAAAAATAATCAAAATTAGATCGCAATAGAATATGTAGAAGAAAAAGCAAATGGAAAACTTAAGTAAAATAAATAAACTAGACAGAAAAAAAGCACTTAAAAATGTGTGATAAGCGTAGAAAAACAAGATTAAAAAATAAAAATATTATCAGTAACCCCCCTTTTAGATTATTAATGTAAACAATAGTTAAACATTAACACAATTAACAATTAAATTAATATTTAAGAATTTTAAACGAAAATGTAAGAATTTTCAAAAGACAAAAAATACTACTATATTTCCACTAAAAGCACATATAAGATTAGCTACCTTACTAAAGAAATAATAGCTAAATTTGGTCAAATTTTGAGAACTTAATCCCTGTCACCTCGAGAAATTTATATTATATCCAATATCAATTTTCCTGATAAATATCGGCTTACATGATACTCTTGTATATATCCAATAATTATCGCCTAAATCAATGGGCTTTTTCAAATTGGTCCTGTTAAATAGCAAACAGTGCTCTGTTAATAGCAAAGTTTATTCTGTTAAGGCCAAATTTTTGGTCTGTTAACGCCAAAAGTAGTGTCGCTGAAAATGTGGGCTTGTGCCCTTGGTTTTCAAATTCGAATTTATCCTCACACACATAAACATAAATTGTAATATATCTACATACATACATAATTGGACATTACAACCCTTCAGTTAGGATTACGGCCTAGCTTCTCACACCACTCATGTTGTGTGTGTTAATTTTATACATGAGTGGTGGGACCTACAGTTTAACGTCGACTCCGAACGACAGATTTTTGAGAAACTTTTTCATGGCAGGTTTATTTAGGTTAGGTTAGGTTAGAGGACGTGTACTTGTGAACTATGACGGAGGTAGAATTGACCCTATGTACAACGTCCTAGCTTCTCACACCACTCGTGTTGTGTGCGTTAATTTTATACATGAGTAGCGGTACCTACAGTTTAAAGTCGACTCCGAATGACGTATTTTTTTTGAGAAGCTTTTCATGGCAATTTTTACTCTCAGAGTTTTTGCCAGAAATCTGCTGAGAGGAAGTCGCCGATGAAATATTTTCACATTTTCGTTTTGATGTCTAACCTGGGATTTGAACTCGGGCCTTTCGCCTAATAAGCGAACACACTACCTACTAGACTACGGCGACTTCGTTGTAATACAGTAAACCCTCCTATAACGCGGTACTCTCAGAACGCGGTTTCCATATAACGCGGTGCTGAAATTGCGACAGCCTTCCTATAACGCGGAGCCTTCCTATAACGCGGTACTCTTACAGCACAGTTTCCGTTCAATAGCATCCCTTAAAATCCTTGCAGTCTTTTAGTTCAGTTTTTATTTCAGTTTTTTCTATAAATTCTTATATGAACTCTTGAATTTAATAAAAATAATTTATAATTTATCTTGCCTTTTGTATTTCTTGGTCTCCATATAACGCGGTACGAATGATGGGATTTGTACTAATTCTGAGTTTCTTATAGCGCGGTTTCCATACAACGCGGTAGACGGTTTCCATAGAACGCGCTACGAATTAGCCTGGTTTGTACGGTGAAATCCGAGTTTCTTATAGCGAGGTTTCCATATAACGCGGTACGCACTCACCGCGTTATAGGAGGGTTGACTGTATATCTAAGGTTTGTAAATAAAAAATTTTTCATACAGAGTATGAGAGTTACAAAATGTTTTTAATAGCTAAATTTAGAGTCCATGCTTTAAGATTAAATTTTGTTATCATCATTAATCAGGATATGCTTTTTTATTCCGATTACAGATATTAACCAATAACCAAGGACCAATTCGAAATATGTACGTAACTAGAGAGCTAGAATACTGCTTTAGTTGAACATTTTTTAACCTCTACTATATATACATATGTATGTATATTACAAAGGCATGCGTTATATAGTTACAAGTTATATGTATATTTATAAATATTTATTTACACATACATTTATATACGCACTTACATATGTATTTAGCCATCCAATCTACACGTCTCCATTATAGAAAGAGCAAATGGTGGCCAGAGTATTTTTACAGAAATTTTTTTTTATTTGTATACTCAACACAATGTGGTAAACACGTGGTTGGAATTATTGAATGCAATAAACTATGAGTGTGTATGCACAGAAGAAAGGCACTTAAAGAATAACGAATAATTATTTTATTTTAAGAATATTCTTTGTTTAGATAATAAAACATAAATTCATTTTGAATAAAAGAAAATTGTATTAACACGCGGACTGCCAACTACGAGATAACTCGTAAATTGTGTTCCCTTCTAGGGTGCCAACTACGAGTTATCTCGTACTCACTAAACCTGCCATTTTTGTGTAGCTACGAATAAAATCATTATCATATCAGTGCTAGTATCGATAAATGGCTTCTGGGAAAAGAACAAAATGTCAATGTTGGCTTGAGTGGCCAGTTTTCTAAAAATTGCCGTGGCAGTCAACGTGTTAAAAAAATTACTAGAAGCACAGCAAAAATGTTTAGTACAAGTGGACGGTTATGGTACCAAACAAATATACAAATTTGTAATCAAGTTCACAGAATATATAAATTAGGGTAAAATGGAAGTTGTTAAAATTGAGAAAAATATGTTATTTCAAACACATTCCTAATTACAAAAGTATAAAATAAAGAAAACTCGGTGGGCAAAAATTGTTTGTGCATTAAATGTAGATTTACATATAAATCTTAAAATTTAAATTTACAACTTTAACAAATTTAAACTATACAACTCAATATAAATATAGTTATTCATTATAATTTTAGGTTTTTCTTTTCTGATTTCACGCTCTGTTTTGAAAAGGATAGACTTAGTTACGACAATCATTTCCACAAATATATTGACTTTCTATGAAAACATTACGACCAGATCCTCTCGAGTTTAATTATCAAACAAGATAAGACAGAAGAAAAAGTTTCAAAACATCAAGGTCCTTTTCAAAAAAATGTTTACTATACAATTTTTAACTCTACACTACAAATACGATTTTATCTCAATGGTTTACCCGAAAATCGACATGGTATTAAGCATAAAGTAAAAAATAAATAAATAAAGAAAATGTAAAAAAATAAGAGAAAAAATATCAATTCAATAATAAAAAAAAACACTGCAACGAATGGCGCACACATTCTCTTTGCCCAGCCATAAAAATCACATCACCAACTGGAGAGCAAAAGAAAAAAAAAGGAATGAAGGAAAAAAAAAAACATTTTAAATTATTTCGAAAACCATAGTGAATGGAGGAAATTTAAACAATGTATTATTATCTAACAGCCAAAACCAGCCAGTTTGATATTCGATTGCATTTATATGAACAGTTTGGATCACACACAAGCATATGTACGTGTATATACTAATACTAATCGTGCATAATTTTTGGTGGTTACATTGGTTAAATTTTGGTGGTTAGCCTTTATATGTTGTTGTTCTCGCTTTATATTTTTCTTCCTCATTTCTTGCAGTCAGATCGACTTTTCATTTACGGGGAACTGTATCGATAATAAAGATTTAAATTAATATGTTTAATTGTCCGCATGGACTTTTTATAATAGGTCTGAAAAGTTGCCGTTGTTAGGTATTTATCCAGTGACTCGTCACGACTCCATTCAGAAATGTTGGTGCGGGAAAAATCACTTTTTAGTATGAATGTTTTGTGGGCGCTTTGAGATATTAGCTTTCCGATTCCGATATTGTTCCGATATTTTTACTATCATCTCTTTTATACATACATATATGCATGTATGTGCAACATTACAGGATTTTAAAGAATACTCGTTAATTCAGATTTATGCACAAAAGTAGACCTTTTTGCAATACAATATGCAATACAGTACAATAATATTATAATCTTGTACTCTTGGTGCAATGTTTACCGCAGTTTGCAAAGTGAAATGTGGTTGAAAACCGCTATTCCATTTTTAAAATAACAGAGATTTGTTGCAACTTCTACTTAATGTCCCAATTTTCAATTGATCAAAAAGAATGAAATAAAATCGTCGGCGAAAATAATCATATTACTTTTTGATTCTTATTTTTTTATTACTTATCGTAATCAATGTAGTCGCCGTAGTCTAGTAGGTAGGTAGTGTGTTTAAGCCCCAGGTCAGACATCTCCAATTAATTAAATTAAATTTTGCAATTAAGAATGGTCAAACTTGAACAAATAAGAAAAAAATCATAATTTCCAAGCTTAACCCATCAAAACCCATAACATATAAGTTTTAACAATATGTTTATCTATATAATCAAAAAGCAAAAAGTTTATCATAGAAAGCAATATTTCGCGGCAACGACAGCTGGATATACTATATATAATCTAATGTAAAGTAAAAACCTGTTTAGCTGGAAAATCTAAACAAGACAAATTGGACTCCAAATTGGCATGTGCCCCTAACATCACCAGTGTAATCTTTGCTTGTAGAAGAGTCTCTTCAACTTAGGGAAACTGTCACAAATCGTCTCCTGACCCTTCAGCAAAAAGGGTAGATTATATTACGATTATTAGGTTAAGGATTATCTAGTAGGACTAACGGTTAACTTCACTATACTATCATACAATAGTTTTTACACTAGCAGTGTAGACTAGTTCTTTCCTACTTTACAATTCACAAATGAATTTCATCATTCTATGAACAGATTGTGTACTATGATAATATTTTATCCGTAGAACAAGAAGATTAGCTTTGGAATGAAGTATAATTGCATTATATTTCAAACTAGGAGATATTTAAGACTGTTAAATGAATAGGATATTTAAAGAACGAGGTATATTGCCTTGATGGTGTCTATGCAACTTCCATTCATAGAAAATCAACTTATTTCTAAACACGATATCATGTCATTTATCTGATATCCTTATCTATATATGTACATACATATGTATACAAATATGTGTTATCATATATGTATTACTGTATTGTTTGTTATGAAAAATTATGTGAAACAACAAAGTACTTTCAGTTTCTCTACTATCAATTGTGAAAAAAATCTTACGCGTTTTCTTGGTTCTTGGCATAAAATCGCAGTTGTAGTAAAAATAGAAAACTGTGTGTTTTTCTTCTTCTTTTGCAAGCATATATATATGTATATATATATAACAATAATTGATTTGCTTCTTGTTCTGCTTTACACTCTTCTGCGTAAACAGCAACAATTGTTCGATAGATCTTCAAACCACAATTAATCTCTGCACACGCAACGCTTCTTCAGACAACACTGACTGAATTCTTACTGCTGGTTGACTGCTTTGTCTTGCCTTTTTATATGCCCACGTAAACAATCTGATGAATGTTCTTGAAGTCGAATATTCGTGGTTTTGCTTCTCGAGAACTCCATCGTGGTTTCATTGTTGTTTGTGGATTTTATTTATGTTGTTTGTTGTTGCCTACTTGCTTACTTGTCTATTCCCTTTTCTTTCATACTGCTGTTGTTGGTATATATTTTTTTTTTTGTTTATCATTTTAATGTTAAACGATGTTACACCATTTCCATTTTCGTCACAATATTACGTATGTATATTATATATTGCGAAAAACCCATAGTGGGCCGAATGAATGATCGAATGGCTTTAAATACTCATACAACATTACAAAATCGTCATGGAAAAAATTTTAATAAATAAATAAGAGCAACAAAACGATACCCTATACTCAAACTATCAAACAAACAACTGTGATAATGGAATATAAAGTCATACATTCAAATGCATACGTACATATGTACGTGTGTTTATTGTTATTATTTTTCGTTATTTTATTACATACTTGCAAATTGTATTGTATATTTCTGAAAAAAAAATTAATGAGACGCAGTCAGCAAAGTAGTTTGTAGCTAATCGCTCCCGGCATTTTTCATTACTTTGAAATTTTATTTGATATTTTGTATGTATTTCTATATATGTACTGTTATTTGCATTCTCATCGTTTACGTTGCTGTGTTGACATTGGAGACAAAGAACAACAAGAAAAAGATCTGAGACGGACGTCACTTTAACAAATTTAGAGGCGATATGTTTTGGAAATAATTATAATACATAGTACTTTAGTTCAATTTGAATACCAGGATCTAATATATCACATGCTTTAATTTTTCTTTTAATTTTTTAAATATTAATGACTATTTTTTAATTATTTTAAAGGCATTTTATAAAATTCTTAAAGAATATTTGTATTACATTGTAATTGAAATAAAATTTGGAATATATTAATAAGAATGTCGTGGAAACATCACCGAGAGTCTTTCGGACTGCTTGAATGGATATGCAGAAAGATCAAAATATCTCTATAATATCTGCTATAGGTATATAAAATAATTTTGCCTGAAAGAATATTCTAATCGTTGCTCAGTCGCTATGAAAAATAATAATTCTTACAGCAAGTACAAGGGCTGCTAACAAAGAATATTTTATATAAAACAAATTATTTTCTTACTACAGGCAACAATATTTGTTGGCTCTACTTAAAGGGACACTCAAATTAATGCAATTCATTTAATTTTGTCATATACAATAAAATACATACATAATAACATATGTATATGGTATATAGATATAAGAAAACAAACAATGCTAGAAGCAAAAACTAAAACAAAATTTATTTGCTGCACTAACAACACTCAAACAAAGACACCACCACTTTAAAACACCAGAGTTGTTTTTTTTTTATCGCAATGGCAGGAAATGGAATTTATACTATATAAAATTATATATATTTTGTTTTTATTATGATTTGTTCTTTCTTTATTTGTTTTTTGTTTCTGTTTTTTTTTTCTTATAACTAGAGTTTTGATGAAATAGCAATAAAAAATACAACAGAAAAAAACAAGCAGAATTCAACAAATATTTATGTTAATACATTCTCAGAATTTACAATAAATCGAATCTGAATATAATTACAGTGAATCATTCAACTTTAACTACACCATATTTAAAGAGATGTAATATATGTATATAAAATATGTTTTACGTCCCGTGTTCAAAGGTTTATTCGTTTAACTAAAGTACATGAATCTAAGTCTGGCTATGTAGTAAGTAATTTCAATTCTTATTCAGGTAATTGCAAAACATTATTGTAAAAATATTGAATTATATTTCAATAAATGAATGATATAATCTGTAAGTTGACAATTTGAAGAGCAAAATTTTTGGTAAACTAAAACAAGAGGCAAAGATAAACCATAATTCCCAGAATTTTTCAAGTTTTTGATTAAGTTTGCCAAGTCATGACTATATTGCAAACGCCAATGCTGAAGCGCAAAAATAACCCGATGTAGTCTACTCGGCGAATGACTGATTCTATACAGTATCAGACAAAACTAAAGCACGGTTTACTATATGGTAGCAGGACATATAAAAGTACAAAAATATTCTTTTTATTTTAATGAGACGGCATACTATACTTTTCAAAATAAAGAGAACATATTATTCTTCATAAATTTTTCATAGGCTTTTAAAAGGAACGCTTAATTAAAAAAAAAAATAAAAATAATATGAGTTAAAATAAATATTCAAATAGTTAAAAATAGTTTTAATTACACACATACATAATTGGCCATTACAACCCTTCAGTCAGGATTATGGCCTAGATTCAGGCTGAAAAACGATCTTTAATACATATATAAGCATTTTTTTGAATTCATACATAGCAAAGTTTTAAGAAAATTTAAATAAATTGAAATTGCAAAACTTACTTATAAACTTAAACTTACTAATAAATATTGTTTGATATTTGGTGAGATAACTACTTCTTAATTCTTTTTCTAAGTAGGCATTTATAATCTGATTCAGTTTATTTTGTATTGTACAAAAAGAGTATACAAATAATGTTATTTAAAATTAAGGTAAACTTATCCCAATTAAACAGAATAAAAAGAATTTATAATGGACAAAGCACATTCAATTTAATATTGTATTTCAAACACTAAAGATCCAAACATTATTTGCATAGGTTAGCTAAAATAACCGTGCAAATAATTACAATACTTATGTGACAAACTATAATGTGCTTAGTGAATTTCGAATATTTATAATTATGGTTATTCAATAGTTTTTTGTTCACAAAATTAATTTATTTAGATTATATTTTTTACTTATACATATTTATTAAGCACATCACTTTTATGTGCAACTGTGGCTAAATAGTATCGATGTGGGTTTTTAATTTTTTTCTCAAAATACATTTAAAAGATTTGCATTATACAGTTCAGAGAATAATTACATAAAATTTTAAATTTTATATTAAAAATGAGGTTTTTTAAAATTTTCATAAAGATTGATATAACAAAAGTGTAGACGTATTAATTAAGAAAAGAAATGTATATAAAATATACCAAACATGTATAATAAAAACAAAAACGACAACAAAAAAAATATATGTTTAGACTTTATTTAAAGTTGATATTTTTCTTTTGACCTTTTATTAAATAAGTTATCATTTATGACTTTATTTATCTTATAACCAAGAGCAAAAAATATCTTTTAACCAAGATAAAAAATATATACATAAATATAACCAACCGAACAACTATCATGCAACAAACTTACCAAACACTGTTGGCGAACAACAAACAAGTTAGAAAAAGAAAGGAAAGAAAAAACGAAAAAATAAAAAGCTTAGCTTATCTAATAAAACAAAAACAAAAAAAATAACAAACAAACAGAAGCTCAGATAACCAAATGGATGCTTTTATTACATCCGCATATGAAAGAAATGAAAAACTTTACAAAAATATTGTTGGCTTGTTGTATAAAAAAAAAAAAAAAAACGGGAAAAGCAATGTTGAAAGTAAAATGGTCCAATGGGTCAGCGACAGCCAACTAGTCAGTCATTATTTTATTACATAAAATAAAAGTAATAGGAGTAGAGTAAAGTTGAATAAAGTTAGGTTGTGTTCAGTTGTAGTTAAAAACTACAAAACAAATTAAGTATATATATATTCAATTTATATATATATATAAAATAGTAAGTAAACAAATAATAAAATTAGGATATACAACTTTTACATTACTTTCCACCATCACCATACATACTTTATATCAAAGATAACTTACATATAGCGCATCTGTTACGTTAATAAGTAAAATAAAAAATCGCAGTATTAAATCCATTGAAAAATTAATGTTTGGTTTTAAATTACAAGCTTGGTTCGTCTATGGTATCTACTAAATAAATGTTTAGATTTATTTTTTAAGTCACTGCAATATAATTCATTTTAACATAAATAATTTTATAATTTATTTAAACATAAACAATATAAGACTTCCAAGATTGAATAAATAAAAAACATACATAACCTATTAGACTCGGCTTTCGACGACGACTAGTTCCAATAGTGATGTAGGCAGTTTTGATAGGTATACAGACTATTGAACATTTATTTCAAATCTTTTTGCGCTATCCTGAACGAATTTTTTTCAATTGCTTTACAATTTTTTAAAACCTTAAAACATTTTAGCGAAGTTTTCTATTCTTTTTATCTGACATTTTTTAAATTTTATTTACATTATTTTGAAATTAAAATAATAAACGAATGATAAAAATTGCGATACAAAATTTCCATGAAAATCACATTTTGGGGGTTAGGAGTACCGCGTTGGAAAATTAGCGAACGTTATAACGAAAAAGCTTTAAAGAAGTACCGAATTAGAGGAGGATTACCAGTAGTTACATTATACTTTCCTCATAGAGCTGTACCATGTTCTTATAAATGTCCGGCTACACTATTGTAATTATATAACATTTAAAGTATTGTGTAAATACATTTTTTGAGTAGCATTTTTGTATAACGCGTTATCCAAAACGTCTTTGGTAGAAAATCAAATTACACTTATTTTTTGAATCTTCCATTTTTCAAAGTTATCAAAATTCTGTTCTAAATTTGCTATATTATTTTAGTTAATATAATTGAATTATTTTAACCAAAAAAAAGAACTCTCTGTGCAACACCCAACAAAACACCTATGTTTGACAAATATCATATTGTATTATGCTATTGTATAGTATATTATGTGAATCTAAAATATCATCAGGTTGAAAAAGCGGTGGATTTAGATTAGAGATTTAAATTGATATAAGAAATATTATTTATTTCTCTGTTTGCAACGTTAACTAAAAAAACATGACGTTCTAAAGGAAATATATTTACAATTATAATGAAATTAGTAACAAAAGAAATTTTAGAAAAAGTAAGGAATGCTTGATATATATATTGTTTACATTTTTAAATTAATTTCTTAACTCTTAAATAATTAAAAGATACTAATATTCAATTCTTAAATTAAATTAATATTTAATAAAATCTAAAAAATATGTCAAAATTAACCAAACATTTCCAAATATTTTCAAATTTTGATATACGATTTACCAAGTTATGTTGAATGCAATTAAAGAATATTAAATCTTAAGTTCAATTGTAAGAAAAAAAAGGAGAGGAAATTTGGAAAATTCGGAAATATGTATTAAAAAGTAAATATGTAGCATTGACGTACGTATGCGCTGTTTTTAATTTATTGGTCGTCATTTATTTATTTATATTATTTTACTTAATATTTAAATATCTACTTACGAAATTCTAAAACTAACCCGGAACTGAGACACAAGTGATTAAGAAAGCAATACAAACACTAATGCACTCTCACTTAAAGCCACACTGATGACAGAGAGACAGATACAAATAAATACATACATATATACAAAAAATATAAATATGTACATATATACACAAATATATAAATACAATACAAATGTATACACAATTATCAATACAATACAAAAATATATTACATTATAACCTGCTTTGATACACACATACTGCGCTGATTCTGATAAGCTCAACACAGTACCAACAATAAAAAAAAAAAAAAAAACTTGAAAAAGTATAATTTTTATAAAGCTAAAAACCGAAAACAAAAAAAAAAACAAAAAACTTATTCAACAAAACAAATAATGAAATCAAATCGTGAAATAAAAAGCTTGTATTCCAAAAGAATTGAATAACTTTATTTCAAATTTAAACATTAACGCAATTCAACAACTCCAACCAACATTAATTTAATTTTTTCAGCAAAAATAAGTATGTAATTTATTAACTAAACAAAGTTACTATTGCAAATATCGAAATGGAATACACAAGTTAAGACTTTTTGAAGGACGCACTATTTTACCCCATCGAGAAAACTAACGTTTTTTTAAGTTAAATAAATTACTTTTCTTTTTATTTTAAATTATATTATAACAGTATTGTCGTATTTTCTGTCATATTAGCTACGATTCGGCCATAATTTTATAATGTTCTTAATAGTATCCGTAATAGGTTGGATTGAATAAAAAATTCAAAACAAAAATATTCTTAATTTTTAATAATAAATAATAACACACCAATCCTGACATTGTGGTCCAACTATTAAATTATTATCTATGTATATATGTAGAAAACTATTTATCAAAAAAAAGGAAAAATCTTGAAGAATAATAATTCATGAAGTTTAGACACCCATCATAAAGACTTAGTACCATATCCTGTGTATTCAGCAAACAAATTTAAAATGTTATCAACTAGATCTATGATGCCTACTTATGCAACTCTTTATTAACGAACCGTTTCAAAAATAGTTTCCCCTTAAGGCAAGCGAAATGCACATTTGTAAATAAAAACGAGTATATTTTTAATAAACATATTTCCTGACATATTTATTTTCTAATTATCTTGATCTAATTCGGTGTTCAAAGTTTACTTTGACAAATAACTACTATGAAATGAAAATGAAAATTTTAGATAGGTATGTGTTAGCTACGAAACTTATATTCTTTTCTTACTGTGAAAGTTATATAAGCATAATTGAAAATTATTACTCATGTAAAAAATGTAGGTTCGTCCGCTATATCTCCGTTCTCAAAGGTTACCCGATCGTAAGAATAGCTATCTATAGCCCACTAGATCAGAAAACCACATGTTTTTAAATACATATTATAAAAATCTGTCCGATTTATTTCAACTTTATTATCTCTAATAAGCAAAAGTTTGAAATGCTTCTTAGCGAGGGCTAGAACCCTCGATGTCACAACTAAAGTCCTTGGGATGCAAAGTAATTACGGGGTAGATGGTAGCACTCCCATGGAATCTGCCTATGAACAAGCTGGTTACGGTAAGGGTTTGGACATTATTCTTCAAAACTGAGTTATTGATATGATCACAACCGTTTTATTGTAATTTGACTCAGACTGTATTAGTACGCCTCACTGAATTAGTACTGATCATCGATGCTTTGCTGGCGGCTTTTAGGATTATACCTACATGAATGTGCTCCCGTAAGACACATACCCATAGCATAGGAGACCATAGTTCTTATCCCAGCAACAAACACTAGTGCCTTAAGTTCTTTTCTTTCGTTAACAACTTTTCATATGGATCCCTCTGAATAACCCTTCCCATGATCATGATTTTCACGGACAGATCTAAAACATGGTCTTGAGTCGGGTGGGATTTAATACGAAGGAAATGGATCAGATTAACGGATTAATAATTAAATAATACAGGCCAAAGTTTCCAATGTTTACACGGCTGTCAATAGGATAAGCTATAATCGAATAAATGGAAATGGAGTTCGGATCCATACGGATGGCCAAGTAGCCTAAAAAGACTTGAATGGGCACATGTCAGACATCTTTTAAAGCATGAGTTAATGACAGGTAGGAAAGCAGAATCATTTATTTAGATCATATTGGAGATGGGAAAGTGTTTTAATTTCAGTACTGTCAGTTTCATATTTTTTAAGTTAAGCTTTTAAAGCCGATTCATTCCATATTTTGCCGTGTGTAAATTACACAATACCAATAACAATTTTTAATTTTTTATTACTTTTATCTCAATTCCCCACTTCTAGTTTTAAAAGACATATAATTTCACAATGCATAAGTTGGCAAGTCTGGGATTAACTGGGACTGCATAGCTGGGCTGATTGTATTCAAAATTAATTTAATTAATGTGCAGCATTCGCTTAAATACATAAATAAGTTTTTTGTTTTAATATTTTTGAATATTTAATATTTAATAATTAAATATTTTTTGGCAAGTTTATTCGGAATAAATATAAAATTTAACTAAAATTGTTTGAACAAATATTTTCTCTTTCAAAAAGTTGAATTCAACTCAAGTGAAAAAAATGTTCGTCCATTACCAATAATAAATATCGATATTTTTTTATTTCTAGATTAATTTAATTTAGTTTCTTTATTTCATTTAATATATTATACTGTTTTACAAATGTCTTAGATTAATTTAAAGAAAATAAACATATTTTTAATCAATTTTTAAGAGGCTTTTTGAAATAAGACTTTTGCTCTAAATAGTTTAAAGAATGAATATATGGTAAAATCAAATATTCATTGCAGCTTTTTCAATTCTTTCTTTTTTTTTTTTTCTTAAAATCCTCTGTTAATTCTCAACACTAATCTAATAATTGGTCGATAAAAAACGCCCCTTTAGCGAGCGGAAAAATCAGAACCATTCAAAGGCAAGCTGTAGAAGAAGGCTTAAAAATTATACAGAAAAATTAGAAAAACCAGGATTGGATTCGGAAAAGAACATATTAACTGACTTAACATTCAATGAAGTCGTGGTTTTCGAATTAATGGAAAATAATGTTCATGAACCTATTAAACAAGCCCTGTTCAGAAGAATCGCTAGTTTTGTCGTGTCATTTAAGAAAAATATTCGTTGCATTTTAAAATGCAATGTAAACAACTAAAACTAAATAATTAAGAAAATTGTATTGAAAATTATAAATATTTTTTAATGTATGAAAAAAACTAGTTTCTTTTCCAGTCTTAAAAACAAATACGACAACACAGTAAAAAAAAAATTGTGAAAAATTCCGTCTGATTAAGCAACATAGTCATGGAAAATTTAACATTTCAGATGCGCTCCAGGCAAAGAAGGTTTTTTGGCATTAGAAGGTCTTTGAAACAAATAAAATATTTCAAAGTAAGCTCACACGCACTTTTTTATTTAAATTGAAAAAGCCCTTCACTTAATCATAAATACATTAACATCTTTTGCAATTTTTAAAGTAGCTAAGTTTACACTAGACAAATGTAGACCTAATGTGAAAACAATTGTGGAAACCAAGAAACAGAAAAGTTACGTGCGATAACATTGACCCACGCGATTTCATTACTTAATTTAAGCCTGACAAAGAGAAAGACGCGTATTATTCATAAAATGGCGATTACATTTTATGTGTTAATACCACAATTATTATCAGAGTTGTCAAGATGTATGCAGTAAAAACAACGTGTTCCTGTGAGGAATGCACGTGAAGCATTTGATAAACTCTAAGTTTTTTAAAAACCTAATTCTCTTTCAAGTGTCCTATTTGCCCTTGAGAGGTTGATGAGAATTGAAATAGTTACTATTAGGTATATACATGAGCAGTTTTAATGAAGGCTTAAAAAATAACAAAAAAAATTAAACAAACATTAAGCAAAACTTACCGTTGTAAAAATTTCACCACAATCAAAATAAATGGAAGAATTTGTTGATTTTGCGATAGTGCTGTTGGTATTGTTTTGTACAATTGCAGCAGACATTTTTTGATATAGTATATGTAGGTATATGCAATTAGTTTTTTTTATAAATTGTGTGCAACTGTAAATGGACGAAAAATTATTGAAAAATTATTCTTTTTGCAAAATATAATTTTTAGTTTTAGTTTTTCTTAAACCTCTTAAACTTGTTATATTTATTTCCGATTAGTTCGTCCCATTTATTTTAATCTTTCTGTTATTCATTATTAGTTTGTATATAAATTGCCAATAGAACAAAAGCAATGAATTCCGAACAATACATATATGTATGCATGTGCATTTATGTGCATAAACTACAGCTTTTATTATACATATGTATGCACAAATTTATTCAACAGTTGTTAATTTTGCGTTATTTGTATTTATTGCAGGATTATATGATTTTTTACGATTAATTCACTTTGAGACACGACACAGTAACAGAACTGAATGAATAGTGAGGGGAGCAGTAAACGTGTTGCACTTATTTTTACTTTTTCATATTCTAGCTGCAAATTTCACATTATTTAAAAGAACTTTTTTATAAAAACCAACCAATCAATGTCTAGTACTGGCGTTTTTCTTATATAATTCCTTTTTTTTTCATGTAATTTTACCATGAGCAAAAGAGATTAGGAAAGCCTTTTGTCACAATAAAAACCAATGATCGCCAGCGTTGTCACTGTTTGTTTAAAAAGACTCGAATATTCATAACCACAAACAATTAAAGGAGCACATGCGAGAGAGGGAGCAGCATTTGAAACGATGGCAAAGCGACGTTGTTGATACGAGGTAATATGTATATTATATAAACGACAAAGAACGAGATAGAAGGGAATCAACAGCGAAAGGCAAAAGCAGAACAAACTAAAGTTTCATAAAAAGTGTTTTTTTTTATTTTATTTTGCTTTTTACTGATTATTATTTTGATTCTTGAAAAGACAAAAAAAAAATATTGGTTGCTTTATTTTTATTCTTAAAATTGTGCTTTTATTTTTTCACAGTTCTTTCAATTTAGTCTCCTGTTATCCCTTCGATTTTTAATGTATGTTGTGTTCTTGCTCTTTATAAACTTATCGTTGTTTTCAAACGTGTTTCTATTTAAATTTTATTGTTTTTCTTTTTATTTCGTTTTCTTGATTTGTTTTCTGTTTCATTTATTTATTTTTTTCTTTATTTGTTTTTCGCTGTATTATTTCTTTATTTATGTTCTTGTTCGTTACCTTAGATCTAATTCTTGGTCTCAACTGGAGAGCTAAATAACTAAACAGAAATGAACACAATACAATAAAAAAATTGAATCACATATTAGTGTGCGTGTTGCGTCAAATAAAAAACGTTTGTCATCCGACCAGAGCAGCTAAATCGTTACTTGGCGACTGTTAATAAGAGACTAGTGAAGCGTTGAAGTTTGTTGCTTTACTTAACATTGCTTTATTCCGCCGTTTTCGTAATCACATTGTTGATTTCTGTACTCCAGCGAGATGTGCTTTGATTTTGTTTGTATTTTTTGTATGTATATTTTGTCATATATTGTGTGATTGACATTACATTATATTTTGTTTTTATTTTATTATATTTGCTTGAGTTAGTGGATGTATTTTTCAAATATTAATAAAGAATTCACTGCGTAATAATTCACTAGTAATAATGACCAGTGTGTAATTTTTTGTTACCTTATTTAAACGTCAGCCAATCGGTTTTAGAAGTCAGATGTAACTTTGTTATAAACAAAATAAATAGAAGGCATGTTTTTATCTCTTTACCAAACAATTACAGCCAAGGCGATTACAAATTGTTACACTCCTATGTTAAGGCGAATTTAACATTTTAATTTTACCCCCACTTGCAATTTTTTAGATAGCTCTCTTTTTGTTGTTATTTCACTTTAAAAATAAAATAACAAGAATAATTTTGAATTTTTATTTTTGCATTTCAAATATTACAGTTTATTAAGTAAAAATGTGGTTTTTGTTATTAACATTTTTTAAATTTCAACTTCACAGCTAAAGGTTAACAATGTGGTGTTACAAACAGACATTTTTTATTAAAGGCTCGATTATGTATGGCAAATAAACTTTAGTTTCATTGTCAATTGCACAAAAAATAGTATTACAGACTGCAACAAAAAATATATATATAAAACTTATACAATTTTTAGGCAACTACAGCCTACAACGCAACTGAAGATCTGTTGCTCCAAAATATGTTTTTAAGACTAATGTAAATTTCAAAATTTTCGTTGTCAACTGCCCCCTGTAACAGCTTTTTATTAAAAATTCTAGAAACGAGGAGACTCATGTTTTTATTGAATGTTAGAAATGTCAAAAAAGTAGCAATGGTGAAACTAAGTCGCAAACTACCTACAAAAATATATTTATACGGGTAGCCCCTTATTATTAACCTTATTTCGTTTTGAATTTTGCCAAAAACACGGCATATTTGTTGCTCTTTTTAAGTTTCCGAAGTCCGGATTGTCAAATCTTATTTGCTAGGCGAATTCATAATAGGTGGGATTATGTCAACAGCTGAGCACTTTCTTAATGTCAAAATTTTGTTGTTTTTGTGTGTGTTTGCAGTGCGTGTGCGTGTTGTTGTTCATTTTTTTCCTTTTCCATTTTTTTTTCTTCCTATTTTGACATCCAAAAGGAGGTATAACAAAAACAAAATGGGTGTTGTTTTTGCATTGTTGTACTTGTTGTAGAGTTACGGTTACCGTATTGAATTTGCCTTGCTTATTTGCTTTGCCAATTTTACCTGCTAAAAACACATAAAAATAAACATAAATAAAAATTCGCCTTGTTTCTGGCATGCCCGCAGCGTTGCCAGTATTTTTTTGTTAAAAACTTTTTATTTCTGAGAAAGAAAACTTTTTTACAAAAAAAAAACTTGGAAGAAAGGGAAAAGTTGGCAACGCTGCATGCCAGACACCACATAAGAATAAAGAAACGTTGATAACACTACCCAAGGCGAATTCATGTAACCGGTGACAGCGTCTCTACAACAATGCAAAATCAACAGGCATTTTGTTTTTGTTGAACAGCATTTAGGTTGTCAAAATAGGAAGAAAAAAATGGAAAAGGAAAAAAAAGAACAGCACACAAGGCGAATTGATTATAGGTGACAGCACTTCGGCAACAAATACAACAAGGCAAAAACAACATGCATTTTGTTTTTGTGAAGCTCTCGCACGTTTGTCAAAATCAGCTGCCATTTGTAAATAAAAAGTTGTAACAAATATCAACAAAAATATACATTTGTTGTGAAGAAAATTAAATTTTAAGTAAAAAGACTAAATAATTCTTGAAAAATATAGAATTATGTATGTATATATAAATTAAAACAAATAACTGTTTGAGATATGCACATATTTGCCTTTCAGTGGAATAGTTTTGGCCGTCAAGTAGATTCAGCCAAATATCATTGGTCCCTGATGTTCTTCGTATTTTATATATCCTGCTGGAATCTCTGTACGCCACATCACATATGTACATTATTCCGGACTGTATACGGAATTTCATTCATGAATTTTAGACAATTGAAATAGTAATTTAGTATGACTTCCGTAGAATTGATTTAAAAACCAGCCTAAAAGTTTAATGAATTGAGAGAGTAAGCGATGGCTCTTTGTCGAAATGTGCGTTACCCAATGTCCTATTTGAAAAGATACAGCGATGGAGATGCATTTACATTTTAATTTAAGTGGTTGACTTGAATGATTCCTATGAAACTAAGGTCTCTTGAGCCAGTAGTTATGCACAGTCGTAAGCAGAAGATCTTTGAGAAAAATTCACAACTGTCGGTGAATCTAAAAACTAATATCAGATATTAAAGGAGCGATTTATGAAATTAATGGAGAGGACAACTAAAACTAGAATTACACTGATATCATCGGGTTGCGCTTTCAGTCTTTAAATTTCAAGAAAACAAAGAGTATGAGATTTCTTTGAAATTCTTTATTCGTTTGAAAGATCTATGGATGCAATTATATGTGACATAAAATATCCTTCAAATGACCGACACATCCTCTCTAGGTGAAGAGCATACGAAATGTTTAAGTTCTTCTTACTCTGGCTCATAAATCAGACTGAATTTGATCGATTGAGTGGGTTAAGTTGGCTCTGCGCAGCGCTGTGTGTATGTGATTTATTCACATACACTTACGACTTAAAAAAACTCCTCAAGAAAAAGTCCAATGAAGTCAAATTGCATGACCTCACTGTACTGTAGACAGCACATCTACATGAGTTGACCATGTCCTCAAGTTGCTTATGTGAAATATCTTATACAACATAAGCTATGAGGCACATAACACCGTCCTTTTGAAACCATGTGCGGTTGCTGTACTGATCAATTCAGGGCAAGGAAAGTTGGTAATCATAGACCTATAATGTACTCTACATGGAAAACGACGTTCTTAAAATAGTATGGACTGATGACGCCGCCTGCTCAAACAGGGACTTTGTCAGAATGCATTATACCTTCTTGGATCTCATGTGAATTGATGTCGTTCCAGATTCTTGAATTTTGTTTGCTTATGTATCCATCCATCTAGAATCATAAATTTTTTTTTTTTTTTGTAATTTGCGTTATTTTTCGTAACGAATTTTAAATTCTATTAAATTTAATGACAGCTAAGAAATGTAAACAAATTTTGACAAACGTGCGGTTGCGGCGAATTACAGCGAAAAAGTCAGCTGTGCTTGTGCTGTCACCTATTAGTTGCATCATGACAGCACACACACAAAACACTAAAAAAAACAACAAAATTTTGACAATCGAAATGATATCAGCTGTTTAGACGCTCCCACCTATTATGTGAATTCGCCTTGACACTACCTGTACAAATATGTCTTGCTATCTACTACGTACCAAACGCTATTTGCTTTTTTGTAAAAAAAAAATACAGCACGTAATTGTTCTTTTGTCACATTACCTTCAGCGAATATAAATAAATGGAATGTATATATTAAAATATAAAATAAGACTTGTTGCACAAATGTGTTTTAATTTGAAGAAATTCGGTGGGATTTGAATTTAATAACATTACCTTGTCTCATTTCGCCTTACTTCGAAGTTTATATTAACGCTGCAGATAGAATAGAGGCGCAATTTTTAAATCGCTTTGACACGATGATGCTGCATACTTTGACGCCGTCAATAACGCCGACTCATGGCACGACTACACAGCAGAAAATTTTATTAAAAAAATTTTTTTGTTTGTTGAAATATACGTTTTGGATTAATCAACATTTATTTGTAATTTTAAAAATATTGATCTAATAACTTTGAAAATGTACATACATACATAATTATAACCCTTCAGTCTGGATTACGACCTAGCTTCTCACACCACTTGAGTGGCGGGACGTACAGTTTAAAGTCGATTCCGAACGACAAATTTTTGAGAAACTTTTCATATCAATATTATTTACTCTCAGAGTTTTTGCCAGAAATCTGCTGAGAGGAAGTAGCCGAAGAAATATTTTTTTTTCATTTGATGTCTGACCTGAGGTTTAAACCGTAGCCTTACGTCTAATAAGATAACACACAACCAACAACAAAACATTCCTGGTTTCAAAAACACGTTCTAATGCTTTTACCTACCAAAGGTTTACTATGAAACTACATATTGAATTAAATTAATATTTTCTCATAAATTTAAGTGCCATCTGGCATCACTACCATTTCGAAATGTTGAAGTAATTCTTTCGCATTGCTGCTGCTGTTATTGCTATTTTTAATATCAATTCGAAAAGTTTATAATTTCATAAATAGAAGCATTTAAAGTCAACTAAATAAATATTTAATAAATTGTGTATAAAAAACAATGCTAAGCGATAAAGCTATAAAACTTTTAGTGATTGGGGAGAGTGGTGTTGGAAAATCTAGGTAAAGAACAAAAGGGACCCGATGACTGAATTTAAAGTCAACAATAAATCACACGAATTAACAAAAACAAAAATATATACAAACATATTTGTATGTAGTGTTATATATATATAGTATTTATAAGTGCTTAAAATATGTAGTTAAATTTACTTCATTAGCTAATTGCATTTACATTTACCTATTGGTCTTGTTTGTAGTCTTATACGCCGTTTTGTCGACAATAAATTCGACGAAAATCACGATGTTACAATTGGTATGGATTTTAAGTCTAAAGTTATGAACATAGATGGGGTTGATTACAAATTGGCTCTATGGGATACGGCAGGCGCTGAACGTTTTCGAAGTCTGACGCCAAGCTTTTACCGTAAGGCATTAGGAGCGATTCTTGTTTATGACATTACAAATCGCGAATCGTTGGTCAAATTAGAGGCCTGGTTTACAGAGTTGGAGAATTATAGTGACAATCCAAGTATTGCTACGATAGTTGTTGGTAATAAAATCGACAATGAGAGGGTGATAAGTCGCGAAGAAGGAATAAAATTTGCCCGTAATCACCGATCTCTCTTTTTGGAGACGTCAGCAAAGCACGACCAATTTGTGGCTGATATTTTTCGTGAAATTGTAGAAAAGGTAAGGCGTTAACTCATGTTATTTATTTTAATATCTAATTCAATGACTATTAATTACTATTAACTAAAGAAACTTGTATTAAATAAACAAGATTATACAGCGCCTCACAATTTATTTTGTGATCCTTAAAAAATAATGACAAATATTTATTTTACAGTCGGGCCTCGATTATCCGTGATCCGGTTAACCGGTAATCCCGATTAACCGTGATGGCCAAACATCAGTTTATTGTTTGCAATGTTTTCAAATTATTTGCTTCGGTTAACCGTGATTATCTTTAATATCCGTGATGGCAAAATTTTTTTATTAACTTCAAATTCATATATACAATATAATAAATATGAAAACGGGGAATTCCCTTGTTTGCATACGATGAGTCAGAAGCATTTACAAGTGATTAGCTTAATTCTGAAATTTATAAAATTATGTATAAAAGAAAATTATAAGTTGAAAAATATTAAACAAACAACATTACACGACTTTTTTAAGAAGTTGTATTCTTTTTTTTTGCTTAATGTCCTTTTTTTGCCTCAAGTTTTCAGTAGAAAATTTAAAATTTGCCATGAAAAAGTTTCTCAAAATCTGTCGTTCGGAGTCGACGTTAAACTGTAGGTCCCGCCACTCAAGTATAAAATTAAGGCACACAACATGCGGGGTGTGAGAAGCTAGGCCGTAATCCTGACGGAAAGATTGTAATGGCCAATTATGTATGTACACCAGTGTTCACATGTTAAATAGTAAAAATGTTAAAAAAAAATTACATAATCAAAATTGTTATTCGATTAACAGTGAAAATCGATTATCCGTAAAGCTTCTGGTCCCGACCATCATGGATAATCGAGGCCCGACAGTATTTCATATTTATGTATGTTCGTAAATAATTTTTAATGCACATTAAAATAAGGGAAAATTTTTAGTTTGTTTATTGTCCTCAGCCCAAAAGATTTTATGTTAAATCTGAGGATTTTAAATTATTTATATTACTTCTCGCTCGTAGCAGATTTGAAATGATCTGCCTTTTCTATATCGCCAAATTGTGGAGTCGAATACATGAGAGTTGGGACATTTACTTGTAAATAATTACTCAATAAATAGTATAATTTTGTCTTTCTAATATTCTTAAAATCAATTAAATTGGAGATAAAAAGGAGTATTTATATAACTTAACCAAAAATTTCAGTATGAGTCACTTATACTTCTTGTTGGTACAAAATTTTACCCCGATTACAAGACTTGATTTACCTATGGTATTAACCCATTTACGGTCACTGTGCCAATTAGGGAACACTTAATTATTAAGGCTGTATAAAAAAATTGTTTACTCTAGTTTATTTATTTTTGCACTATTGAATAATATTGCTATTTCATACACAAGAGGTAAAACTGTTCTCCTTTATATTCATCTTACAAAATTATTCCAAACTATGTTGTATTTATAGACTAGCTGTACCCTGCGCGCTTTGCTGCACTACAAACTAAAATAAATTTGAAGGAAAGACATTAGACAAATATCCAATTAAGTTTGAATCATTTTATTGATTTTGTTTCCCGTTGCCCAGATGATTCAGACGAACGGGCCTGAGTAGTACGCATTCGATCAAGTGATTCATGCGAACGGATCTGTGCGGCATGTACTCGAAGAATTTTCAGTCTCAATGCTGATTCTGAGGCTAGCAATGCTCTTTTCTTTTCATTTCAACACAGGATCAAATGCACAGTTTACGATTTAATTAATTTCGAAGAATTTTCAGTGGCGCCACCTGTCGGAAAGTGGTTATACCAACTTAGAAACCTTCGTCGGCTCATGCGCAACAACTTTGCTAAAGATTAAATGCATAGTTTACGATTCCATAAAGTACATTCATTTTTATATATATATTAAGTATTTAAATATAAATATTAAGTATGTAGTATGTAGCATACGTGGGCATGGCCCCTCGCTCATTTGGAATATCAACATAAAAAGTAGCCTATAACTCCTTCCAGACATACAGGAAGATACTGTGAAAATTTCAAGAAAATCGGTTCAGCCGTTTAATCGTCTATGAACTTCAAACATACAATCAAACAGACATTCATTTTTATATATAAGATATGCAACGCAGTGTATTTTATTGAACATGCGTTTTCACAACTAAATCTATACTTGCAATAAATTAAGGAAGAGTGACGCTTCAAATTTTTGAAATATATGTAACTAACAGCACTGTATATCATCATGATCCCTATTTGTTTCATTTTATTTTAAATTTTTAAACGTATTTATAAAACCATTTTGAGCTTTTAAGAATTATAATCAGTATAAAATAGCATTATTTTCCATTAATTTGTTTAGCATATTTATTAATTATTATTATTTTCTTACAGATAGTATCATCAGATCGTTTCGAAAGCCTTAATAACGGAAATACGCTTAATGTAAGTGAAGATGATGAAACTCAACAAACATCTTCTTGTAAATGTTAGTAGCATGGTGAAAAATGTATTCCAACTACCAGTAAAAGTTTCTTTTCTTTGTATGTATATGTGTCTGTTACTGTATGTAAATTTCTAAGCAAATATTTTATTTTATAATTTTTTGTTTCCGTTTAAATTATCATTTATATTAGTTAACATATTTAATATTTTATAATATAATTACATACCAGAAATTTTGTTAAGCTAAAATAAATTAGATACTAATAAAAAGGAGTTTTTTTTTAACTTATAAAGTTTTCACTTAAGTGCTGTAATTTTATTTTGATTCTTTAGTAATTTTATTTCTTACCATGAATTCGATTTCAAGTTAATGAGAAAGAAAACAATATATTGTCTACACATTTGAATAGTGGATTTTTTTTAGAGATTTATTTAAGTAAAATATTTTAATTAGGCAGCTGATACAACTGACAGTATCTTTTTCATGTTGCCTGTTTGTCTAGCAGTCAGCAGATTGTTCGTTCAATCGGACATTTAGATCGAACGAATAATCGGTTTTAACGGTTGTTATTCACAATAATATTCGTAATTTAAATCTTTTTGTATATTTTCTTTTATATTTTGTATTACTATATAGTAATTATTAATGTATTTTTCAAAAAGTGCAAGTTGTTAATACACACAAAAAGTAAATTACATTAGAATTAGAAATTATTTACCTAAACCAATCTTTTTGGCATCCACTTCGTAGATGAGTAATCTCCACATTTTCACAACAAAGACTTCAGCCTCTTCGTCAAGTACCTATGAAATGATTGATAATAATCAATATACGTATATACATAAATATTCTTAAAGAGATTTCAGATTTTAAATTACCATCTGAACATCGTCGAGAATACTTTGTGGCGAACTGCCAGCTAAAACTTTGGAGCATATAAAATCAACCAGCGTTGGTTCCGGCTCACCGATATACTCAATAATCTTCTTATTTATCCAAGGTCGTATTTTGCGTTCCATAAGATTGTTGTCAATTTCATTTCGATCAAGTTTGTAGTTAAAGAGATCCTCCTTTTGAGTGGGTATCCTGTCAATAATGCTTTTTATGTGGCGACGTTTTTCATCGTGTACCTTTATACCACTACTATCATCCTTTTTGCTATTTGCTGCATCTGTATTACCAGTAATTGCAGCGGAAGAATCACTCTTACCATGCTTTTTATTTGTTGTCACATTTCCCCCTTTGCCAACAGCAACAGATCCACTGTTATCAGCAACTCCACCAGCAGTATCATGTCGGTCATTCGTATGTGCACTAGTTACATGTGTACTCTGTTTTATCTGATTGTCTTCATAATCTATAAAAAGTTTAACTCAAATTATTCCCATAAAAGTTTAAAGTCTATAAATGAAGATGTATTCACCTAAAGGTACTAATTTTCTTTTCTTAGGATTTGAAATGTCATCGTTGTCGTCATCATTGCTAAATACACCTGCTGTTGATTCAATTCTTTTTTTCTTGGCGTTAGCCCCAAGACTCAGACTTATTCCAACAGAAGGCATCATAGGCGGTGTTGAGGCGGAATCGTTATTTTGCGAATGTGTGGTGAATGCTTGAGGTGTTAATGGTGACATAGATTCTATATCAGGAGCACTTGTAAAGTCACGAGACTCGGAATCGTGGCGGCTATATCGACTACTAGAATTAGACAATGTCTCATGCCTAGAGGCCGCCTCGTCATTAGACGACGAATCGACAGAGTTCGCTTTGGAAAGCGATCGCATTGTTGAGCCTACAGTTCCTACACCTGTTACTCCCACACTGACATCATTTCGATGATAGATTTCATGTGAATTTGGACGTTTTTCTGAAGACATATTGTGTTTATCCCTGACTTGTTCTTGTTCTCGTTCCTTACGCTGTAAATTTTCCAAATTAACATCAATAATTATTTGCGGTCTGTACAATTTTTCATGTTCTTTTTTCGCTCTTTCGTATTCTTGTGAAGGATTTTCAAATTCGCCGCTAAATATTTTATTTTTAAGTTCCTCCAATTCCTCTTGTTCTTTATTTCGGTCCTTTCCATCTAAATCTGCCTCTCGAACTCTTTCCGCCAGACGCCGTTGCAATTCCCGACCCCTTAAATATTTTTAGAGTAACATGCATTAAACTTGATCCGGAAAAGGTTTTAATTACTACTTACTTGTAATATTTAACATCATCCCTTTCGTCATCGTAGTCTTCTAGGAACTCTTTAAGCCGCTTAGCTTCCTTCTCTTTTTCATCTTGTTTAATCTTTTCTTTTAGACGTATCTAATACCATTCGCACACAAAAACAAAATGCATACATGAGAAATATGTTTTAATTTAGTGTACTTTAAAATACTGTTACCTTTTCATATTCTTTAGCTTTACGTTTCTCTCGTTGTTCCCAATTTAATAAACGTTCTTGATAAGCCTCTTCCTTTTCTCGCGCCTTCTTCTCTGTCTTTTTGCGTTCACGTAACTCTTCCTCGATTTCTTTCTCACGTTGCAGGTCTCTAACGTTTTTCACGACTTTATCCTCGCGTTCCCTAAATAACAGTTATATTAATAATTATTATTATTTTTATTATAATTATTATTTTTAAATAAATGGTGAATTCGAATTATATTTAAATGTAGTCATTCTCTTAACCATTCTCATTAAACTTTCAAAATATATATTATATATTGAACGAGCCGTAACCGCCAAAAAAAATTAAGCAATGGATATCGATTCCACCAGCCAGCCTGGTAGAGCAGTGGTCACATACTAGAGAATGTTCTACTTTCATCGGATTTATTCTTACTAAATAATGGTCGCTCTACTCATCTCTTTACCTATGGCACTATGATGTGTCCTTTGGTTCATTGACATAACGTCAATTGGATATTTTGAAAACGACGTTCTGTAATACGCCGACTTTTAGAAATCGTGAAGCTGTGATTAGTATTATGCTCTCTAACACTGAAAGTTATATGATTAGGGACTGAATGGTTTCAGACGAGTGTTCCTTCTCGGTTCACCAACTGATCACCTTCAGTGTTAATTTATCTAGTGGCTTTCCGAAGCCTTATAAGAATCTAAGAATAACGGACTGAATTAAATTTGAGAAGACTAGGGGGAGGAACTTGGGGCCCTTAGGAGTTATTCTACTCCTGGCATCAATGATCGAGTTGGATCTTTGGCGGACACTTAGTTGTCTTGTCACAGAGAAGCTTGTCACCTTAAACGGGTAAGAGGAACCAGCCAGCCTGGTGGAACTCGGAACTCCAAGAACTTCATTGCTGTACCAAGAGGCTCTTTAATGAGGCTAAAAGGTCAGGCGAAGATGTTGACTGGTCTGGGTATAGATTCAGTTCAAAGAATATAAAAGGGAAATTAAAAGTCGCAGTAGGCAGTGCGTTGGCGTATTAGACGTAAGGTCAGATATCAAAATGAAAATATTTCTCTGACGACTTCTCAGCAGACTTCTGCAAAAACTCGGAGAGCAAATAAAAATTTTCTCAAAAATATGTCGTTTGGAGTCGACTTTAAACTGTAGGTTCCACCACTAATGTATAAAATGAATACACACAAGACGGTCGTCTGATTTATTTAAGACAGTTGCATATAGTTGGGAAGACCAGATATATTGAGACTGTGGTTGGGATAATTATGGACAAAAGTATCGTGAGCTGACACATCGATTGGCTGCCAACTCTCTCTCTCTCTCTTTTACTGTCCCCTGATACAGGCAAATAAGCTAGCAGAGAGGTGAGCTTCCATGACGCCGATGAGGACAAATACTCGCTGTAGAACAGGTAAAGGAGTTAGGAAAGTTCTGCACTGCGGAAGATAAGATATGGAGTAGATGATACTTTCCGCAAACGAGACCTGTTTGAGACAATCGAAATTTTTGCTTGGTAATTATGGTGCGAGGATTTTTGTGTCCTGCATTAAATATAGTCTAATAATATTATCGAGAGTTGGAGACTCAAAGACCATACAACGGAATAGAAATCAGTTCGAACGCAATATGTACATTATGTGATGAGGAGA
Organism: Sarcophaga rosellei; assembly: GCA_930367235.1. Lineage (NCBI taxonomy): Eukaryota > Metazoa > Arthropoda > Insecta > Diptera > Sarcophagidae > Sarcophaga > Sarcophaga rosellei. The sequence continues at coordinate 52,381,031 of OV884018.1, read as the reverse complement.
ACCAATCACTGGCAGCGATAATGCTTTTCAAAGGACAACACTTGGATGAATGCTGAGTACTAGGCAGACAGTTATCCTTACTGACACCGAACTGCATAGTAAAAGCTAGGCAAAAGGATTGTTAGAGATGTTATAGGGATACACAAAGAGGTACTGTATTACCTCTGTATTAAGTCCACTTCAGTTCCGTTTTGTTAATAAAATCAATCGGTGTATGAAAAACTGAATTTTTTATACGTTCGTTATAACACTGAGAGGTTCCAATAAATACATAGCATTGTCAAACGCAACAAGGACAGATGGAGTAATAATTTATTTTGAAAAGAAGTAGAGTGCAAAAAAAAAAATCGCGGAAAAAATTATCGATTCGAAAATATGGACAACTATTTATATAACAATAAATTGATAATAACAACAGTATACAGGTCGCCACCAAGCTGTGCTGCAACAGTGTTCGTAACAGCCATTGGAAACGTACATACTTATGTATTAGAGGATATGAATGAAGTACATGTGGAATATAATAAAGTAAAGACGGTTTTTATAGGATTAAGACGAAATGTTTGCAATGTGTACGAGAATTACACAGGACTCGAAAACAGTAATTGATAGTGTTATAATGAATAGTAGGAATATTTTTGGTAAAGACCAAAAGTGCAAACAAAATATGTATTGGATCATGAGGCAATATACATAATAACTGATAAAACAGAATACAATCCTAATGCTAAGTAAAGAGGTTGAGATATCTAAATATAATAAAGATCAATATAATGAAAATGTAAGGACCATGCAACGAATAAATTAAAAGGTTGATTTAAATGCCAGTTCAAATTATTTCGATTGGTTATTGGTTAATGCAGTAAAGAGCTAACAAAAGTTGCTCTCTATTAAATTGTAGGTGGAAGGGCTGATATGATCCTTTGTTAGCCACGTATCGTATTCTTCGACACTAATTATACTAAACAAATTTTACAGATCGCAAAGGAAATTAACATATGTAATTGATTCTTAATATTTTCACTGATTTTATGTATGAAGTTAATTTCCAAAAAGAAAATATTTTAGTTTTTAAAAATGTTCAACAAACACAAAAATAGTACTTAAAAGATTGCGTACCTCTCACGTTCTCTGTCACGCTCTCTTTCTCTTTCGCGTTCCCTTTCACGCTCACGTTCTCTTTCGCGTTCGCGTTCACGTTCTCGTTCTTTCTCCCTCTGCTCCCTTTCACGTTCACGTTCGCGTTCGCGCTCTCGTTCCCTTTCACGTTCACGTTCTCTGTATTCCCGCTCTCGTTCTTTGGATCGTGAGCGACTTCGTTTACGTCGTGAATCTTTGGGACCACCACCATCCCGATCCTTCTCTTTTTTCACTGGTGAGGAAATATCGATCATTCGTTCCTTCTTGGTACCCGTCGCTATAGGAACAGTGTCACCTACTTGTTCATCGGCATCCCAGTCTAGGTCGCTACCACTTTCGCCCCTCTTTTTCTTCTCTTTCTCCTTTTCTCTCTCCCGTATCCGTTCTTTTTGTTGCTCTTTGTCTCGTTCTTTTTCTTTCTCACGCTCCTTCTCTTTTTCCTTGCGATGCTCATCGGCTTCAGCTCTTTTCCGAAATTTACCAATTTCACTGCTTATCAGATTGCGTTTCTCTTCCTCCAGATTGGTTTCGTGAAGAACTTTGGGAACTTTAATTTCGTCATTGCGGGTAGGTTTCGTCTTAACGCCTCTACTGCCATACAAATCTGAACGTGCGTTTGGATCAAACTCTTCCATTTCGTGCTTATGTTCCTCGATAATTCGACGCATTGATCGCAGTGCTTCTTCGTCAGCACTTTTCTCGTCAGGCATGTCGTTATTTGTACCGTTTTTACGTTCCTCTTCCTTAAAATTGTCAAGTAAAAGTTTATTTTTCGCATCAACTTTTGCCACCAAAGTCTTGCAATCCAATTCGATTTCGCTTAATAAACGAACGGCCCGCATACCGGCTGTTGGTCCACTGTTGTTAAAAAAATATATGTACTTCTCAAAATCAGGGTAAAAATACGTGCATATGTATATACAAACATACACTGTCATATATATGTATATATATACATACAATACTTACTCGTATTCGCAGAAACCAAATGTTGATACACGTTTCCAGTTTACGACCGGACCACAAGCTGCCAAAATACGGGTTATTAAAATCTCTGGCACACGTTCGCTAATATTTCCTTTAATAACATTTAAAGGACGATTACAATTTTTTTCTTTCGGTTTTAGTTATCAAAAAAAAATCATTTAATATTTACCGACAAAAACTGTAATGATTGGTCCTTTGAACTGAGGCACTGGATCTGGCGGCCTTTGATAGACGGTTGGTTGTGAACTGATCGTTGCAGAATTTCTATTATATCTCGTATGTGGCGGGGGATTTACCATTGGCCCCATCATCTAATGCATAAAACAAAACAATAATCAATTGGAAATTATTCGATGATTCCTTTTGAATGTACTACTCACGTGAGGAGGTGGTATTGAAGGGTTCATATATGGTGGCATAGGTGGGCGTGGTGGATATGACATTTTTATGGTCTGTATAATCTTAAGTACCTATGGAACTTTCAACAACTTTCAGTATTATATCTCACATAAAAAAAAAAAAAAAACACCATACCTCAAACTTATGGTATTTTTCTTTTCAAACCGATGGACGGCGTGCCAAGTGTCAACTGTATGCTCTCACTCACTTTAGTAATCGACTTCAACAATTTTTTAATGCACTTTGAAACTTTTATGATATGATTTCTATATGCCACTAGAATATCTCCAGTTATTGTAAAGTATTCCGGCTAACATCCATTTGACTGACGATTGAATAAAAGTTTTATTAGAAAACCAAATAATTTAAAACCGTGTACCAAACTTTTATTCTCCTCTCAAATCAACTACACAATGTTTAAGAAATTCAGCAATATTTTTTTTGACAGAATACCAACTACCTGACTGTAAAAGCGGTTACTGCATGCAGCATGACTTAGTGCTGCCAGATGTATACGGCGGGTAGTGTTGAAAAGTGTAATAATTAATAAGTTGCAAAAATTTACAGCAAAGCCTCCCATGTCGAGTGTCATCGTTTGAAACGACAAACAGCTCGTATGCCGTAATATTAGTTTTAGAAGAGATATATAGCAAGAGTTTATAGACCATGAGTTTCTACCAATAAGCAAATGTATTTCAGAGTTTAATTTCAAACTGTGTGATCGCTCCTAAAAACAATAATTTCTTGTTTTATATTTTATACAATTTGATGTTATATATTTAATTCAATTAACTTCGTCTATTGATTTTTATATTTCAAACTTCTTTGAATTAATTTTAATTTTTTATTGAATAAAATTATTCAATATTATATAAATAATAAGTATTATAATATCAATAAATATATACATACATAATTGGCCACTATAACCCTTCTATCAGGGTTACGACCTAGCTTCTTAATTTTATACTTGAGTGACGGTAAATACAGTTTAACGTCGATCCCGAACGACAGATTTTTGAGAAAATTTTTCATGGTAGGTTTATTTACTCTCAGAGTTTTTGCCAGAAATCTGCTGAGGAAGTATTTTTTTCATATTTCGTTTTGATGTCTGATCTGGGGTTTGAACCCGGGCTTTACAACTAATAGGCCAACACACTACCTACTAGACTACGGCGACTACAAGACATCTCCTTATCAGCGGTAAATTAGCTTTAGTGGTGCAATCGAAGATATCTTTCAGTGGTTCATCAATTTTTGATTCAAGGCATTCTGAGAAAATGTGAAAAACAGTAAGTGTTTCATTACAGAAGCTGCACACAGCAGGATCAGTTCTTTCGTAATAGTGTTTGGTGTTTTGCAGTAGTTTTGCCGACTTTCAAACGTGTCAGTAAAATACATTCTGAGCGTGTGAGGGTGTTGCAATATTTTGGTCATCTAAGCTTCGTATTCTGCTCTTCTTCAAATACTCTAAAAGGGACTTTCAGTGACTTCATGAAAAGTAAGCGCCCACTTAGCAGCTTTATCAACTGCTTCATCTCCATCAATGCCAATATGGGATGGTATCCATAAAACAATAACTTCACAGATGGTTTCCGAAAGGTAAACTAAATTGTCATATAATCCCCGATAATTTTTTCCAATAGCCTTAACGGCGCTGAGACTATCAGTTGACATATGTAAATGTGATTTGCTGATTCTTCTGCTTATTCACATGTCATGCTCCGTTGCACTTCTATATTAATTAGCCCTCATCTCCCTTCTACTCACACTTAGGACTAGTTTCGTAGCTGATGAATTGGGCTTTGGCCTTAAGAATCTTGCACTCTATTACATTCACAAACCGGAAGTGATTTAAAGACATAAATTGTTACTTGTAAGTTCTTCCGCGTATGTTTCCTGCCTTAGCGTCCCCTAGAATCTACACCCTGCCAAGGGTCCTCAACCTACCAAGGCCTGGGCAGTTACAGAGGAGGTGATCGACAGTCTCTAACTCTTCCTCATCGCAACATACCCTGCAGTAGTCCGGCTGGGGTCTGTTCCAGATCCGCGTCAGAGACCTAATCTCGCAGTGCCCTATGATAAACCCTATAATCAGCCTTAAACTGGCCTTATCCAAGCCCAGCAGCCAACCTGTTCCCACGCTGTCTATAACAGGCCACAGACATCGAGAGACATGACAACCCAATCCATTCCCCCAGCGGCTCTGCTCTTCCCCCCTGACCCATCCATCGATGAGTCCGCAAAGGTGGCAGATTGGGGGGCCAACTATTAAAGCGCCTTCAGAAAGTGTAAAGGAAAAAATTGTTCTGGTAATTAAAAAATTAGCAAATTAATTAAGTGATATACACTATGCCATATACGCTTCCAGCCTCTGAAACTGTCTTTGTATCTTGCAAATTACTCGCATAATCAGTCCTAAATGCTCCAAATATGGTAGCATTTCAGCTAATTTTTGCAGCCTTCACATTAAGTGAAAGATAATTAAAAAAAAGTGTATACAAATTAAAATCAAATAAAATATACATAGATAATAGCGGTCTCAGACCGGCGGTTTAGAAACAGCTAAATACATAACTTGACAATGTGTTAATGTTTCTTTAATATTTTGAATTTATTTTCTTTAAATATTCTTCTTAATATTATGTAATTACACCACTTTTATAAATAAATAAATCTACATTTAAATTATAATCATACATAATAATGTCATAGATCATATATAATTATATATATTGACATGCATATACACATATACATATATAGTATATATACATATGTATATATACATATATAGTGCGTCTCACATTTATAAGGTCACTCCTATATTTTCTAAATATCTCCTAAAATATAACTTTAATCTAATAGATGCCTATTGATTCCTATCATGTGCTTTCAGTAGATATTATATTTACATATATGTACATATACTTGCTGTTGTGTGATTTGTGTCACATAATGCATTATTGATCGTTTCATAACTATAAGGTCAATTTATTTATTTTCGTTATAAAGAAGCAAAAATAAATATTGTAATAAATTTGTTTGTTAACTTGCTTACGTTTGGTTAAAATTAAATTAAATATCGTCGTCGAAAATCCAAAAGCACGTATTATCAAAAAACCCAAAATCGAGTTTTTGATTGAGTATGATTCGTATGGTTATCTTACATATCTCTACCAATTTTTAGATTTTTGCGACCAAAAATAACGTTTTTATATCAATAATTCAAAATGACGTACGAGTATGTACCAACATGTGACATGTAACATGTATAAACGTTTTTTGCTTCTCCTGTAAAATTAGAAAAAGTGACTTTTGGATTTTAGACTATGATATGCTATTTTTTATACTACTGATTATGTTTTTGGTAGTGTTTTCATTGATTTTCCATCATTCTTATCATAAATCTCCACAGAAAAATTTATGTTTGTGGTGAACGACATGGCAGTTCCCAAGAATTCGTACTCAAAGAATCGGTTTATATCAAAAATTATGAATATAATGGATTGGTCAGCATGTTCCCCAGATTTTAATCGATTGAGATGGGGAATGCTATCTAAGTTAGTTTTCATCTAAAATTACCAATTCACTTAAAACTAAAATTTTAGAAGAATGGAGGAAAATTGATGAACATGCTACTAAAAACTTAATAAATAGTATGCAAAATAGCATGCATAACATACATACACAGTTTAAAATCGACTTCGAGCGACAAATTTTTGAGAAAATTTTCTTATTTTATTTACTCTCAGAGTTTTTGCCAGAAATCTGCGTAAAGGAAGTCGTCGAAGAAATATTTTTCATATTTCGTTTAGTTGGTGGTATCCGACCGGGGTTTGAACCAAGGCCTAAGCAAACAGTTTTATTTTAAATAAACGTTAGCAAATTAAAAAAAAAAATATTATAATATTTATTTTCCATTCTTTATAACGAAAACAAACGAAGTGATCTTATAATTATGCAACACTGAAATATGGATTATGTAACATAAATCACACAACAACAATAATGAAGTATATACATAAATACAGTATTTCCTAAAAGTACATAAAAAGATAAATAAATCTCCAAAACGAAATAATCGATCAAAGTTAAATTTTAAGAGATATTTGGGAAAATAGATGTGACCTTATAAATGTGAGACACACTATATACACATATATAGACATACATACATATACATATGTTTATGTATACGTACACTAAGACAATTTCTTTTTTCAATGTGATCAAATATATGAGATATTGACTTGACGTTTAGAATGTGATTGTGTGTGTGTGTGTGTGTAAGAAATTTTCGTTGCCTTTAATAATTATACGAGTGACAACGAGGACTAGAATGTTGAGTGATGCAAATAAAGGTTTTTTTTTTGTTTTGTTTTTTAATTTGTTGTTTATGTTATTAAACGCGGTGCATGCAAACCATGAACGCTTTCAATTGGCGGGCAATGTGTTGCTCCCGGAGGACCCCAGTCGTGAAGACCGCGAGAATTTGCCAAACGATGTGTTAAACGGTGGGCAATACTAAAACCACCACTACCTTCAAGCTGGGTAAGTACAATTATAACTTGCCTGAGTGCGTTTGAAGGAAATTCATAAAGATAAAAAGACTATATTCGAAATCCAACTATGAGAATTGTTGTTTAATTACCTCTGAAGTGGGGGTACTGAATCAACAGTTTTTAGTTCACCTCTTGTAGAAACAACATTATAACTTTCCTGGCAATCACATTTTACATGGATCCATTTGTTTTCGTGTCTGTTTTCAACCATTACCACAAGTCCTGCCCAACCCTGAAAAAGAGTTTCAAATGTAAAGGAGTCTAAAATACTTTCTTTCTTTCTCAGAAAATAAATTACCTTGGTCAGATAGTAAGCAGTCATGCCTTCTCTACCTTCATGGCGTTGCCCTTTTGTCAATGTTAAACTAATAATGGCATCGGCCAGAAGATGTGGAGGTGGAGTTATTTGTTCCACAAGCAAACGTTTTGAACTGTGTATAGCCAAAATACAGCGTGGATACTGGTGGGGATCTTCTAGACCTGTATGCCAATGATTAAATGCTAAACAAACTAGTAAATAAATATCACGTTCCAACATTTTATGGCAGCCAACGAAACCTCGAACCTAAAGTTAGCAACTACTTTTTCACTTTATTTACGAATATGCGTATTTTTGTTTTACCTGTCGTTTGCTATGCTCTACTAAACGTCCAATTTCCGGAGAAGCCGGAGATCGCGTTCGAAATATTACCACACACAAGTCTAATTGGGAACGTTGTGATTTTTCGGAATTTCTTTGGCCCTCTTGAAATAATGTGAACTCTGCTTCAGTAGGTTCCAAGACCGTTAAAAGAACACACGACATTGAACATAGTGGTTGTAAAGTGCCCTGAAAATAAGTGTGATGAATGATAAGAAAAACACAAATTCATAACATCAATAGAGAAGAAGAAGAACATACCTTGAGTCTTACTTCATTCCAACCAGAACGAACTTTACAAATGTCTATGCAATCAAAATAGTTTAATACATCTTCAAATGAAATCCAGAATACACCTTCTGATGCGCCATGCGGCATTAATGCTTCACGTAATTCATCAGTCCATAAATCAGAGTCATCTGACCAATCACCGCGCCATGAAAAATGTCCCCATGGATTTCGTAATTTAAGCAATCGATGACCTTGTATATCCTTAACGTCGAGCACGGAATATGCATGTCGTGGTCGGAGTCCTTTGCGATGATATTCATCCTCATCTACTTTCATATTTCCACCTCCGCAACTTGCTCCCATTAGAAAACGCACACCACGACAGCTAAGTAGTTGGGCCCAAATAAGATCCTTATCTAGCTCGTCTTCACTTGGCATAGGTAAAGAACTGGCCTGAAGTGGTATGCTTTCACATGGGGCACCTGTTAGTGTGGCTAAACCTTCAATGGCTCGCCCTGAAACTAAAGCTTCATAACAGCCATGAATTTTCGCAACAGCCTTTTCAATAAGTGGCACCCAAAGCTGTTTACGTTTGGCTTGAGAATATACCAAATGACCGCGCTTGTCACACGGTAACAAATCATCCACTAGGACCGTGGTCCATTTACCATCCTTACAGAGACGAACTTGATAAGCTCCCTGTTGACATATTTCTTTAGTGACTAAAACTTCCTTAACCAAATCCTCACGTTCCGCTAACACTGCCAACGCACTCAATAACCAACAATTGCCTAGAACACCTTGACAGATATCAGATGGCAATGGGGTTCGAAATACTGCCCAAGGCGGGAAAGCACCGCCATCGCAGTTTATTTCATGAGGGCGGCGCCATTGTACCACCGAATTTCCCTCAGCCATACTTTGTTGCGGATTATAGTAGAGACTCTTGGGGGCAGGTGGAAAGGAGTCGTCTACGAATAGTTCATTATTGTCACGGCAGTATTGTATTATGTTTTCCCATTTGTGCAATGCTTCAGCTTCTTCTATTCTACGTAGATTTTCCATTAACTTACTTTCTTGCTGCAGTTCCGCCGAATGTCGATTCGTTTTGTGCAACAAAGCCATTTTTGTAATATTATTAACTAAGCCCCTAGGACTTGAACACATTTCGCAAACTACAGAGGCTGAGCAATTTTCATATGTACATGCAGGACATTGCCAGGTCTTTATAGAGCCACTCAGTGTATTTCCACTTGAATTATGCCGACTGATTTGCTGACTAGTGGCGATATTATTACCAGTCCCATTGCTGCTAGAAGCAGTTGTTGTGGTAGATATATTACGAGACACAATACCAAGACCCCCACCCGTACTGTGCCGTTTAGGTATGGCTCCGGAAGCTGATCGATTTTGTCTTGGCGAGGGACTTCTAGAAGTTCGTGTAGGCGGAAGTTGTAGATTTGCCGTAGGAGTAACACTAACTGGTAACGTTCTGTGCGGTGCTGAAGGCGGTCCAGACCCTGGAGAAATTGCATCTGATATAAAAATATTACTAGCGCCAGTATGATTCATACTCCGACGTAATTCTAAAATAAAAAAATATGATTAAGTTAAATGCGTTTTTGTTTTTTTTACTGAGAAACAAATAGGTATGTACCTTCGGATATTGGAACAACGGAACGTTCGACATCGCTTTCAATTGGCAGTGATCTCACAGCTTTGCAAGCGCTGCAAATCCCAAAGGCCAAGGAATTTTTTAAGGTGCATTGTGCGCAAGTCCAAAACTCTCCTTTACGTAGAGTCATATCTTCCACAAATGATATACTCTTTAATTTAGAACCTCCGCATACAATGCAGGCATGATCTTTGCTCGAATTCACAAGTGTACACTTTTTACATGTCCAAGTTTCTACAACTCTTTCTATGTTTTCTGTATGATAAAATAATTCTTTTTCATGTATAACATGTATATAAACTGGTATAAATATATATTATTATAACTATTAATTATATAATATATAAATCATAACTGTTAAATTGCGATTACGATTTGTATTCAATTATTAATTCAATGAAAATATTTTTCCTAATTACTAATTGATTACTTTTACTGATTGTTTTGCTTTAATTAATTTCCTATGGAGGTTTGAGGGACAAGATGATTACTCTTTAACAAAAACAAAGCTCACCTCCTAGAATGAATTCGCCTACTCGAAATAATCATTGAAAATAATTTGATTGATTTTTCGATTACTTTTGATTATTTTGTACTAATCGCCAGTAATCCTGATTTTTTTTTAGATTATTTGTAATCGTATTCAATTACTAATTATTCAAACCAAAAATAATCGTAATTGTAATCATGTTGTGTGTGTTAATTTTATTCATGAGTGGCGGGACCTACAGTTTAACGTCGACTCCGAACGACAGATTTGTGAGAAACTTTTCATGGCAATTTTATTTACTCTCAGAGTTTATGCCAGACTTCTGCTGAGAGGAAGTCACCGAAGAAATATTTTTTTTCATATTTCGTTTTGATGTCTAACCTGGAGTTTGAACCGTGGCCTTACTAGACTACGGCGACTACATGATATAACTATACTTTTAAATATTTCATACCAGTCGTTATTGTATCCATTTTGGTAACAGTTATTAAATTGGGTTGAGTTAATGACGGTTGAGTACGTAGATTTTCACAAATTTCGCAACGTTCAGTCCACATACGATTGTATGCATAGGAACAGTTAGTACAAGTCCACATTCTACGTGCATTTGAAATTGAATTATTGTCGATACGGGTACTTGCCGCAGATCCACTTATATTCTCACCATTACGATTAGAGGAAGATGTTGGTGCATTTGATCTGTAAATAATAACGAAACGAATATATTAATAAGGTACTGTTTTACGAACTGTATTAATGAAATACAGACAGTTAAAAAGAGGAAAAAAAACTGTACATTGTAAAACTAAAAATGTGTTAATCAATTAGAACAAAAACCAAGAAATAATACTCTAAGAAATAAATCAGTTATTAAAAAATTTTAATTTTGTATATTTAGTAAAAATTAATGTTTTATTTTCGAAAATCATAAGCATTAATTACTATGTATTAATAAAAAATAAGGAATCAAATAGAAAAGGATTATTTGTGTTTAGATCGATTTAAATGTCATACATTTTCGATTCGCTGGTCTTGCGTGGACCTTTCCATACTTTGGCATATATGGAATGTTCGGCATTACTGTCGCTTCTCATGTCAGCTGTGATAGTTGTTGTTGTTATCGTTGGATCAAATGATTGTGAGGATGTTGATAGCAACGATAACGGTATTTTGTTGGCAATTAAGCCCTGATTTAAATAATGAAGTTGTTGTTGTTGTTGTTCCTTATGTTCATCACAATTACCATCAAGAATAGTTTGCAGCATATTGCCCATTGTGTCGGGCGCTGTGCTAACAGGCGCACAAGCCGAAATACTGGAGGGATGGTTGGTTGATTTTAATAATTTTATATTATTGTTACTACTATTATTGTTGTTATTGCTAAGAAATAAATTATTCGTTGATGTTACTGCCGCATTTATTGTTGCCTTAGTATTACCGTCATTAATGCTTTGTTGCTGTTTTAAGCCTGCAACCTGTGCAATCAATTCGTTTGCTTGCTTATTTTTTGATTTGTTATTTTTATTAACGACGGCATATAGAGGGGGATTATTTGCCCCACTGATGTCATTGTCATCCAATATGCCTGTACTTTGTTGCAATGGTTGCGTTGAGGGTGGTTTTGTTATTGAAGGAGAACAGTCACGTACAGATGCAGTCGTTTGTCTCTGAATAATACAGTCATTCTCATAAATGTGCTGTGGTTTATACATTCCTTTACTAAATGTTGCATAACATATGCGTCCACTTATATTTCCGCTAATACCGCAACTTTCATTCGAACTACGTCTTTGACTAGATTTCAGTTCAATACTGCCGTCTTTATTAATATATTGTGGCAATGATTCAGCTTTTATGACGGGTTGACGATGTGTTTTCCTTTCTTCGGACACGTTAACAGCTGCCGCAGTATTTCCATCACTAATACCTAAACCGCCATGAGTTTCCACATGTGCTTTCCCCGAACCTGTCACCACAGCTTTTTGGGGATCCTGCTCCTGTGTTGCCCAGCAATCATTGACTGCAATGAACACACTATTACGTGGTATAGTAAATTGTTTAGTATCATTAACCACTTTATTGCTGCGCGATAATGTTGTTATAATGAAGTTACACTTTGGTTCACGATTCTGATTGTGCTTTCGACAAATTGTGTCCTTTCCACCCACCAATTGATTTAAACGCCTGGATGACTGCTGTTGCAATGGCGGTAATTCATCGAATGTTCTTCCTAAAGATTGAAATTATTAATGACAAATGATTTATAAGTATTATTATATTTCATTCTAAGAAACCATTTCATTGTAACAAGCACCAACACATTTAAGAATTAAATTATACTATAAAATAAATCAATAAAATATATGAATAAATTAAATAAATGCCAAAAAAAAAATTATTAAATTGTTCATATCACATGAGAACGGTATTTTATGCTTTACCCTGTATGTATGCATACATATTTCTTTGGATTTATGTTAAGTTATCTAGTAGTTAAGTATTTTTTGTTTCTTAGTTTCAACATGATATATGTACCTCAAGGATATACATAAATTAGGGCCAATTGATAATTAATTAATAGTCTTTATTAAAATATAACATCAAGTTTCAAAGAGTCTAGACAATCAACAGCAGATTTAATCCAAAAACAGCTACTGGTATAGAAAAATATCTGTAACAAGGCCCTTATAAAAATACCCTTACAGCAATTAAGAATTATATTTTCATTTTAACAGTACTTTGCGATTTGAATTTGGCCCACAAGAATGCAAATTCGAACAAGTTAAAATAATACTGAAAGATTGGTCGTACATACCCATTAGGTTATTACCAAGAATGTCAAAACACTTTGACTGTTGGCGCGAAAGCTGCTGTTAATTACATGTATTCCAATTTTAAATGCGAGCATATGCATACCGAATCATATATTTCATTTAAGACGGAAAAACAACAAAATTACAGAATCGGTCGACGGTTTGTTATTAACGGTGGTGACTTTGTGAGTGCTCCTCAGTCGAATATAATTAATTCAGTAGTCTTCACTCATATTATCCACGTAACGAAGTTCTTCGGCTATTTGCTTATTCTCTTCGTGTATATTTTACACAGGATGCTGGTTATGCATTGTAAAATATTCCCAAATCAACGGTTTTACTTTTATTGATATTGTTATAAAAATCTTTCTTAAAACCAATCCGCATACCTTGATTCCATCCTGTCAAACGGCAACAACAGTTAAAATAATAAACACATGTGTGAAGCACAAACTTCATTCAGTTTCATGTGAGTTTTCAACAGAGTAGGAGTATTTAGGATGTTTTTATATTTTAAAAATTTAAGAGAGAATATAATGTAATGTAAATGTTTTATTCAGTCTTCATTCTTTTTCTTACATCGAGTGTTTATTACTAAACTTAATGTCAAGAACTACATATATATATTGTTAGAACTATATACGTGTTGTTTTAATATGACAGTATACAGTGGACTGCAAAAGACTTAGTACGGCTATATATTTTAGCAATTTCATGAATTTTAGCCAAAAGTTTGTATAAAAATGTATAGTTTATACATTTATTCTATTAATTTATTTCTGTTTTATTATAAAACAAACAAATTTTTAATGTTTTTCATAAAAACAAGAGAAAAATAAGGAAAAGTTTCAGATGACTCCATAGGTACCCACACCCCAAGGAGAACCCTGAGTAAATTTAAATTTCAAAGGCCTAATATATGTAAATGTTATTCCTTGTATTTAGTAGAATATCCCTTAAGGTCAAGCAGTCCATTTAACCCATTTGGAATTGAATGTAGAAGTTTTGTTTAGTGTTTTCTGGTGACACCATGAGCACATTTTTCGTTTGACTTTTGTTTGATGTTTAGCGATTACATAACCGTTCTTTCAAATGATATCCCAAATACTCTCTTGAAGTCATATCGGGACTTGCTGCAAGAGTATTAAACCTATGGGGACTTTTCTTTGTCAAAATATATTGCCGTAATAAGACTTTTGGTGTCCACTGTAAATATAAAGATATGGCATTGTGTTTGGAACCATGAAAATATGTTATGGGAAGAAGGAAAGAGAGAACAGTGTTTATGGACACTAGGCTTATATATTTCTATACCATAAGTAACAGGAAAGATCGCTGCCGGAAATTGAGTTCCACATACGAATAGTCCGACTAAAAAACGTATTTTTCTGTAATGCAGTGTGCCATCCTCTGGCCAATTGACCACATACGGATGTGCTGCCCGAGAAAGACGAGAGTTACGTAAGAATATATGATTTTCGGGCACAAGACCTCTTATTTCGTTCAGCAAAATCTTTTTAGAGTAGCGATAGAATAGTCAAATACAAACCACATTGCAAGGATGTTCCATTGATTCAATAGAGTTGGATACTTTGTGTTGTAGTTTTAGAAATTTAATATATTTACCATTCTGATATTCTTTTCAATGCTATGATTTACTGTAATTAGCAAATTTTTTAAATAACGAAAGGATTATTGTTATACAAGATACTTCACTTCATTTAAGATCCCTACGCCTTACGACCATAGCCAAGGAAGCGGACAATTCATTACAAAACAAAAATCAGATTAATATCTAATGCCCATAGAAAAAATATATTTTCCGTATTGCTACACAATATTTTTATACTGCTTTGGCACTGAAAATAGTATTCATATGTGCGCGTGTACAATGATGCCGATTTCATTAAAATAAAATAAAATGAAAGAATGCATAACAGTTTCTTATATGGCTGAGCTTAAAAGTAATACACAAATACTAGTCGTAGCTTATTATAGTTAACCCTTACGCGATCGCCCCAGTGTTGTTGTAAAAATCCGGTATACCAAAACATTATGTGTTATCACTGATGGCCTCATGCAAAACACCAACTGGTAAGGGATATGGGAAGTTATGCCACTCTGTATTCCCTCAAATACCTGGTTTAATAATATGTTGTTGTGGAATTCAAGTTTTCGAAAAATCTTTTCTTTCTTTAACCCATAATGTTGTATACATACTACATAATTGGTCATTACAACCCTTCAATCAGGATTACGACCTAGCTTCTCACAACACTTATGTATGTTGTGTGTTTTAATGTTATACATGAGTGTGATGGGACCTACATTTTAAAGTCGATTCCGAACGACAGATTTTTGAGAAACTTTTTCAATAGAATTTTTTGTAATATTAGAGTTTTTATCAGAAATCTGCTGAGAGGAAGTCGCCGAAGTCACTTTTTCATATTTCGTTTTGTTGGAGATGTCTGACTTGGGGTTTGAACCGAGGCCTCATGTCTAATAAACCAACACACCAACTACTAGACTACTGCGACACTCAATAATGTCGTATACATAATTCTTTTACCAAGAAAAATAAAGAACTTTTTTTGAATTAGGCCGTTCCAGTTGATTAGATGCGTCTCATAAACCTCTAGGAAAGATATCAGGGGCAGAATTTTGCAGTATGGAAGGCACTTAAGACAGTTACTGACGTCGCTCCTTCTAGAACAGGTTCTTACGTGATGTCGTTGTTTCTCACATTCCGTAATCTCTCATATGTGCACTTGAATAAGCATTAAGAGTGTGGCTTCACAGGCAGAACTCTTACTTTCTCTTTTGAGTGGTCAGCATTGTTCGCCCTCACGCACCCTGTCGCTATCCTCCGCGCATTGTTTTAGCTTCTCTGGAGATAATTCCACTACGTCTTTGTTGTGAGGAATTTACATCCATCCTTGCGTAGCTGATCCTTTTATTTCTGATCATTTTCACTCTTTCTCTATTACCTTATTTAATTTCAACTTCTTTCAATTTTATCGAGGATAAAGAAAATGGATCCCATGATCTCATGGTGTTTATATTGGGTATTACAGCACCTTCGCGAACCTATACGAATACCTACACATTGAATTTAACTTCATTTTCGAAAGATACATACATACATCTCTAGAATTGTGCTCTATTTAGGCTTTTAAGATCCAGATATTCAATATTTTTTCCTCTAAATACCTGGTTTCCTTTCTTCATGAAATCATTTCGTAACATATTTAAAACATTTAAATATAACTCATTGAAGTCGCCGTGGTCTAGTAGGTAGTGTGTTGGCTTATTAGACGAAAGGCCCGAGTTCGAATCCCAGGTCACACATCAAAACGAAAATATGAAAATATTTCTTCGGCGACTTCCTCTAATCCAGTAATCCTGACTGAAGGGTTGTAATGGCCAATTATGTATGTAAATATAACTCATATAACTATTATGTTTTTATTAAGTTATTGTGAAATAGCTTCTATAATATTAAATAAATAAATAAGTGCAAATGTAAAAGGTATTATAATAAAAGCAGAAATCAAACATAAGAAAAAAGGAACTGAAAGTTATATATTAACCCTCATATGCCATGTTCACCTGAAGATTATTTCCTTTCTTTTTTTCCCCAAAGCCTATAAACACTTTTTTCATTAAAAATATATATTTTTCTTTTTGCACCTACATAAGGTAATCTAGCGATAAGCTGCAATAAAAATTAGAGACGACAGTCGATTCTTTGTGTTTCGCAAGAAGTTTCAAAATGAAACAACATGATTTGCCCTCAAAATTTTTTATGACGCAGCATGTCATTTCAGTCATATATTTTAATGGTTTTGTGTTTTGTCACATAGCCTAGTAAAGCGCACAGGATTCTGCTGTGAATACCGAAGGGTGTTGGTGGAGGGTGCTGTGTAAAGGTTTCTATCGAGGTCATCCACAATAGTGTAAGCTGGAATGTTATCAAGGGATTTAGTGTCATCCGTGAAAAGAAAACGTCACCCATTATTCCATAATTTGTTATTTCGTTCTGATAATACAGTGAGCGCCATAAGTGAGTCAACACCCACTATAATTTTAAATTTTCTGTCATGTCCTTAAGTATAAAAAAAGTTCCTTTATCATGAATTGTTGTTTTTGTTTAACATTTTATAAGTAATAAATAAACGTTTTTATTTTTGGAAATTTATTCGACTACATATTCTCATTTACTTCTCTCGCTGTCCTAAGAAAATGAATTATTTCAGTGGTATTTACTCACTTTTGGCGCTCACTGTAATTTAAGAAAGACAGTCTTTGGAATAGAATTGTAATCAAATAGTGACAAGTCCAGGAGAGATTCAATTCACGATCCAGGGGAGGAGGGTTTTATGATGCATTTAAATCTAGGCAGAGAGATGTTCAGATCGAAACATAAAGATAATAATGAATCAATTGCGATTTTAATCCGTTTGGGCTTTGTAGTGTTGATAATGGAGACAGTGTTGTCAGAAGTAAGGGAAAATCCCTACATGTAGATATTTTCAAACAGAAGCGTAAGGAAAATCGGGCAGAATTTTTATACATATTTTCCAAAATGTAGGGATTTTTTCATTGTGCAGTATTTATACAGAAAAGTTTTTGCAAAAATTTTTGTTCAAAGAAGGGTTTTCTCAAAAATCGTTAAAAAAATGTATATGTATTATTAAAAATTTGTTTGTGGATTAAAAAGTTGACGACGCTAATAAGAAACACCTCAATATTTGCTCAATTCATCCATAATATAGAATATTATGTATGATCACCTTATTCAAAATAATTCTACGTTTAAATAAGTGTTCTTATTCACTTATTTTCCTCTTACAGCTGTACAGTTATATTATGTTTATTTAAATTTATGTAAATAAGTGCAAAATGCAATGCCTCAAAATAATAAGGTCAGTAATTAATAAGCAATTAATCTAAGCAGAAAATATCATAATTGTTTTTTTTTTTGTAATAATTTGTAATTTGAATAAAATCTGAGTAGTATGGGCCGCGGGAAACCTTTGTCAGCTTATAAACAAGGGCAAATTATGGCATTTCATTAGTGTGTTGTTGTGTGTTGTGCAAAATTTGTGAAAAACGAAGAAAATTATGGAAAATTAAAAAGTACGGGCCGTCCAAAGGTGCTGACTTCCCGTGAAACTAGGCTAATCTCACGAAAGGCCTCGAATTCCATGAAAAGGGCGGAAACAATAAAAGAGGAATTGAATTTCCAGGCTTCAAAAAGCACAATTCTAAGAACTATCAATAACCAACCACACCTTATTCGAGCAAAATTAAAAAAAAAAATTCCTGTTTGACTAAGAAACATAAGTTTAAGTGTAAGGAGTTTGTGAAAAACAACATGACAACTACTTGGCATCAAGTAAACATTTTTTTAAAAGGTTATAAGCAAGCCAAATTCAATAAGGTAGCCTTATCTCTAAAACAAATACAACAATGCAAAAACAACAGGCATTTTGTTTTTGTTAAACCGCCTTTGGGATGTCAAAATAGGAAGAAACATTTTATAAAAATGAACAACAACAGGCCACTTGTTATGAATTCGCTTTGGTTATAAGATATTCCATACATTTTTGGGTTTGTAAGTAAGATAAGATGGTCTCAAATGCTATTTGTTTTCCCCAAACGGAATTTCGTCGAGGGCAGTTGGATGGTTTGGGCTGGCTTTAGCTCAGATGGCACCCTGGAACTTTACTTTCCTTCTACTCGAATGAATAGTTTAGAGTACCAGGGCATTCTTTCTGAACGTTTGCTTCCGTATTTAGCTCAAAATGCTAACAAAGCTTTCACCTTTCAGCAATTCATGTCAGCGAGTCGACCAGACAGTAGTTTGAGGACCACAATAGCAAAGTGCTTGACTGGCTAGCACGTTCCCCCGATATAAACCCCATGGAAAATTTGTGGGAATAGCTTGTGCGTAGTGTTAATGCAGACAACAAACAGCATTGAACAAAAGGTGAACTGAAAGTGCCAATCTGCAACAGTTGGCGAGAAATCCGTTCCAACGTTTTGGAAAGTTTAGTAAGATCGATGCCATTCCGTTTTTTAAGACAATAGAGGGGAATGGGAACTGCATACATTAAAAATAATTGATAAGTACTTAGTTTAAACAAAAATTTAAACTAAACATTTCAATTTACTTTATTTGTTCCTCAATTTAATATACAAAACAAAAAAATTATATTAAAGATACAGGAGGAATGAAAAAGCAAAAGTTTTATAATAATATGTAATTCAAAATCAAAAATTTCCAATTTTGTAAATAAAATTAATAATTTATAACAAGAGCGGAAAACAAATAAAAGAAGATAAAAAAACAACTTTATCTACAACATAAATTATATTTTGCTCACCAAATAATTCATTCGAGCTTTGAGCTCCGGTGTTGGAAGAATATTTATGCATAAACGTTTCTGGTAAATTGAAAATATCTTTGCGATTGTTCACGAAGCATATATGACAACTACGGCACGAGAAAGATTTTTCCGAGGTAAGGCTTTGTGCTCTACGAACATATGGCAATTTTTTAGCTTTCCGTTTTGTCTTGTTGTCAAAGTTCGGTCCACCTTCAAAACTCGTTTGCTTGCTATGTAATAACAATTTCCGATGGCTTAGTGTTTCCTTATAAATCGGTGCCAAGTAGCTAACGGTATCACAAATTAGACAGTGCCATGTAACAGAATTATTATCCGTATCACATCTGTCACATATCCATCGGCGATTTAATGATGGATTTGAAAAATGGTGGAATAATTCTATAGAATTCTTAACATATTTTCGTGTATTTTCACAATCAATACAATTAGCTGGCAAGTTCTGTTGATTACGTTGTGGTCGTTTAAGACAACCTCTCAGTAGAGACTTATAAACACGTTTGTATTCATTCCTGAAATATGAAATTTTCATTGAAATTATTATAGCATACATATATTTGTAATTTTATTTATTAAGGTCTGATAACTAATTAACATATACATACACACACAGTCAGAAAAGGAAGCATTTAAATAATGCCAGCATTTATTTACCGATTCGTCCCATCAAAACATTTAAACGATTAGTAATCACGAAGAAATTTGTTTATAAATAATAGACATTTTTCTTTGTCAAGTTTTAGCAAATCTTAAGACGTTGTATTTTAAGTAATGTTTATTTATAAATTATAAAACAGACACAGGGTATCAAATTTATATCCATGAATTTGTGTTCTCATTGCTCTTATTGAGAGCAATTATTAAATAGTATTCGTTATAAAGGTAATGCATATAAATACAATATTAGAATCAGTAATTACAGAAACCAATTTAGTCTTAACAATATCCTCTTTACTTTTATGGGTTTTAAACCTGGCTTCTCCCTTAGCATACGTCCCTTTAGAAGTACGTAGGTAATAAAATAAAAGCACACAGTAGCTGTCGATAATAGAATTTACACATACAACTTTCAATAATTTGATCTAAAGAGGCAATTGTGTCAGATTAAAATTTTTATATAATAAGCAAGCAATATACATACATATTTATGTACATTCTACCTCAAATATGTTTTTATTTTCAATGTTTAGAATTTTATTTTGTTTTAAATATAATATTACATTACTTTTCTTTGTGTTCATTTTCCTTTATTTTTACTTTTGTTATGTATTTCTGTTTTAGTATGAAATTCCACTTTCAAATTCCAAGGACATTTCTTGTTACCATAACACTTGATTTTCAAAGATACCACATACTATTTACAGTTATTATTATTTTCTGACTTTTTTAATTGCATTTACACAACTTTGAAAGTATAAATTCGTGTATAATTTAATTTTAAGAGTTAACTAGATTAAAATTGGGAATTATGCCAACATTGGAAAAATCAAAATATCTTTCCTTTTAGTGATAACATGATTTTACGAAGAAACTTTTACAAATAAACTTCACCACAGGTGAATCAACAAAATAGTTTATTTATTTGTGTTTGCTTTTCTTTCGTCAAATTAAAGAAATATATATTATTCATGTGAACTTGGAAATATTATATGGCATAAAATACTGGCATTTAACTGACAGGTACGCATTTATTGTGACGTTTCAACTTGGCATTGATGTTTATCGTTGTTGGCTTAATGATTATTCGCTTGCCCAGTCTCTTCATTCATTCCTTTCATTGATATTCACTGAGCTTTTGACAATTTGCTTATGAACGGAATGGTGTATTATTTCGATGGATTTTTTTTTTTTTTGAAATCGATAGCAGCATGTAAACAAACAAATTTTTTTATCTTATACTGCATCGATTTTTCCAAACTACGCTATCTGAGGAACTATAGAAAGGCGAAAAATGTTAAATAAGCAACACGTACTAGCGAACAGTTATATTGTTGCAAATAAACAAACAATATTAACTGTAAACAATGACACTAAGGAGCGTATTTTGTGCACTTTATTCTCTAAAAAATTAAACACCCCGCAATAACTGGTGATGGTTAGCATACAAACCTGTTGTTGGTTAATGTTTTATCACGTTCAATTTCAATTGCTTGATTTGATATGGGTGTAACTTGAAAAGGCTGCTGTTGACATTTATTAGATAAATTTGTTAGCGACTTGCTGTCTCCCGGTATAGCTGGCTCCCGGTTACCGCCATCACTGATATTGAGGTCTTTTACTGTTTTCAAGTTTTCGTCATCATCCAAATGTTTTAGAGTTCCTTCACATACCTTGCGCACTGTGCCACAGTTTAGACATTTTAAGGATTCCGTTGGATTTATAATATTGCAATTTGTACATGACCACTGGAGTACGGAGGCGATTGTACCCATTTTAGTTGAACTGTCTTTATCGGTAGAAGGGACACTATAATTTTTTTCAGACCGCACAATATCACAACGAAAATTGTTTAATCTTTCATATTTTTAGCACCTCCCGCCGCCCTCTATTTAGCAATCTTCTTTGTACAATTGTTTAAGTGTCTACCAATATTTACTTTCACATTTTTTAAATATTTTGAAACGGCATTAGTATACTTTGTATATTCACAACAATGAAAAGGTATTTTTATAAAATAAATCGTTTTATAGAATGAAATACATTTTCCATTTTTTATCACTTTTACTTCCGCAAAGAATAATATTCCCGAAAAAAATAAGTCTGTCTGGCTCTGTGCTTATCTACATCATCAGTGTTGTCAAAGCAGCGGTTTTCCGCTAAATCTTGAGATTTTTTCGATGTTAAAAGCGGAAAAATCCGCTAAATGATTTCTAATTGCAAAATTTTTTTAGACGTCAGTTTATAACGTTTATTCTGATATGAATGTTCTATATACCGCTTTTCAAAATAAGAATTCAGAGCAAACCAAACGCCATAATGTTTTAAATATGACAATAAAATTCTTAAAGGAAGCAATATATTCCCCGAGATATACAATGTTTAAAGTCGGAGTAAAAAAAAACGTTTCTATTTAATTTATCTTTGAAATATATTGCATAAATCATTTCGTTGTAAATTATTTTATTACTCCTACAAAGCTTTATAAATAATATAAGAGTTTTTAAAATAATTTAGGGGTTTAGTCGGTGGTATATTTTTAGAGTGATTTTTTGTATGTTATCGGGCGGTTTTTCAGGAAAAGTTTTGTCAACACTGTACATGATGTACTTTTATTTTGACATATAACTAAGTAGCTCTGCCAGATTGCTTAAATATTAATTTATGTTCTATGAATGCGTAACGGCGTAAAAATTAAACCGACTCCGGCTCTGATTATCATTTATATCATGAACATTTTTGAACGTTTATAACCTGATGGCGATCTAACGTTTCAAGTCTGGTCCGCCAAGTCTGGAATTGTTAGGCGAGGAGAAGAGAATGGAATGTAGTACAGAACTGAACCATACGGTGAATTTCACACGAAGTTGAAAACTGACTATTGTACTAAGGTGCAAAAGAGAATCGGACAGAAATGGTTGAAGTAGACTTGAGTTTGAGCTCGAAGTTTTCTTGCAGTTTTAAATTTTTAGGATAGAATATAACTAATTGGGATGAGTACACATGTTGATATGCTCCCAAAGCTCCTTTGGTTGTAGAAACAACAACAAAGTAACACGAATTTGCCAAAAGAAAATATAAAGAAATTCATGAAGATAACTTTGAATGTGTTAAAGTAATCTACAGGAACTAATCCAAAAGCTAAGAATAATTAATTAAAGAATTGTGTTACTTCCGTATGATTCAAAATCAATTAATTTGTAATTTTGTTTAAAGGGATAATATTGTATGGGCAGCCTAGTCTCATCGTTGCCTCGATAATTATTTGTTATTAAAATTTTCAAGTGTAATGATTAAAAATGGTTTGTAAACATTATAAAATAAAATAACTTAAGACAGGCAATCTAATATTTTTAGTATTTCAATAAACAAATACTATTATATACTACTATTAGAATATACTATGCTACTATTAAAATATATATATACTATACTACTATTAAAATATTGCAATAAAGCATTTGCTTTAAATGCTTTTAGTGTTTTACAACAAAAAGGTACCACAACTCGGGCTGAAATCTGTATCACTAAGAATTTTATATCTAAACTACTATATTTTTCATCACTGTCTCTGACTTTTTATCACTAAAATTACTCTAGTTGTATTGTAATAAACAAATACTATTATATACTACTATTAGAATATACTATGCTACTATTAAAATATATATATATATACTATACTACTATGAAAACACTGCAATAAAGCATTTGCTTTAAACGGTTTTGGTGTTTTACAACAAAAAGGTACCACAACTCGGGCTGAAATCTGTATCACTAAGAATTTTATATCTAAACTACTATATTTTTCATCACTGTCTCTGACTTTTTATCACTAAAATTACTCTAGTTGTATTGTAATAAACAAATACTATTATATACTACTATTAGAATATACTATGCTACTATTAAAATATATATATATATACTATACTACTATTAAAATACTGCAATAAAGCATTTGCTTTAAACGGTTTTGGTGTTTTACAACAAAAAGGTACCACAACTCGGGCTGAAATCTGTATCACTAAGAATTTTATATCTAAACTACGATATTTTTCATCACTGTCTCTGACTTTTTATCACTAAAATTACTCTAGTTGTATTGTAATAAACAAATACTATTATATACTACTATTAGAATATACTATGCTACTATTAAAATATATACATATATATATATATATATGTATACTATACTATGAAAATACTGCAATAAAGCATTTGCTTTAAATGCTTTTAGTGTTTTACAACAAAAAGGTACCACAACTCGGGATGTATCACTAAGTATTTTATATCTAAACTACTATATTTTTCATCACTGTCTCTGACTTTTTATCACTAAATTTAGTTTAGTTGATTACATATTCATTTACTTTGCAAACTGTAAAGAAAATCCTGGAAATGTCTACAATATTGCATTGTGATTTTGAAGTGTTTGGAATTGTACAGGGTGAGTCCAATTATAATATTTAATGTTTTATTAACGTACAAAGTATTATTTGGTTTCTTTTTTCAGGAGTCTCATTTCGCATGGTAATTTAGAACAATTTTACACTTTGTGGAAAAATTTTTCTAATCCTCACACCCTGTGTAATTGTGTTAGTGAGAATAACTAAAAAAGTGTTTTGTTCTGCTGTTGCAACATTAAAACATTCAATGTGGGTGAGGAAGAAGTAATTTATAAATAGCCTACAGGCTTTTTTTTTTTTTATTAATAGATATAACGGTGTCCTTGACCATAATCAATGACTTTTTAACTAACTTAAATGTAGTTGAATAGAAGTTAGGTTAAATTTATCTAATAATTCTGCACGTAGTTTTTCTAATGTCTAAAGTATCTCTGATGTCCTCTTCCAACTCGCATTAATCTTTTAGATCGGGTTGTCATGTCTCTCGATGTCTATGGCCTGCTATAGACAGTGTGAGAACAAGATGGCTGCTGGGCTTGGATACGGTTGATTATAGGGTTTATCACAGGCCACTGCGAGATTAGGTCCCTGACGGGGATCTGGAATATATCCCAGCCGGACTACTGCAGGGTAGGAGTTAGATACCGTCGAGCACCTCCTCTGTAACTGCCCAGCTCTTGGTAGGTTGAAGTTGAGGACCTTTGGCAGGGGCTTCTTTGAGGGTTTGAATTCTGTGTCTAGAGCCAACATCAGGGCTCTCCACAGATTCATTAGTAACTTGAGCTGGTTGAGAAGTGCTAGGGCTTCATCAGTGTAGCCGCGTTCACCCCTTTTTGTTTTGTTTGGTCTTTGTGAGTCCTTCGCTTCCCATTCTCGCTTCCACTTCCTCTCCTTTTTCCTATCTCCTCTTGTATCCTTTCTTCTCAAGGACGTAATGTACAATAGATCAAATCGACCTCCGGGTACTGTACTTGTCTCAGGTGATAGGTACACGTCCTCTAACCTAACCTAACCTTGTGTCCCACTTTCTCCGGCAAACACAATGGAGTAGGATAAACACTTTCGCAAACGCTATACTTTAAAACCGGTCATTCCTAGTCTAGGTTATTGAAGAAGAAATTCTTTAGCACTAAACCAATCGATGACGGCTTCCTTGATTTGGTCCTTCCAATTCATACAAGGTCATCCTCCTCGCCGACTTCCGCAGATCCCCACATCAAATATCCGTGTTGATAACATATACATACTTCGTTTTGCCCTCATTTACTGTCAGACCCATTTTAGTAAACTCCCGTTCAATAACACTAAAGGCAGCAGTAACATCTCGCTTGGTACGCCCTATGATGTCAATGTTGTCACCATTGATTTCGTTAGGGTGGGCGTTCAAAACCAAGGACTGTTTCCGTAGTAGTGCGCAAGGAGTGGGAGATGTTGGTCCACAGTCCTTAAATGTCGTTGAGTTTAAATAGGGGACGACGGAGCTTATCCGAAAGTTGAGCGGAGATCGCCTCAGCTATCCTTTGTGATGGCAGCTTCCCAGCTTTCGCCACGAGGCGCGGAGTGTCAACTTGAATACTGCAAGGATCGTCCTGAAGGTCGCCACGTTGACCACAGTTAGAAACTTTACTTTGTTTGCATGCACCCTATCCTTTAGATGAAGAAAAAATTTTAACGCTTAATCACCGTGTGGGCCGTGGTCTTTGACGAGAGACGTAAAGGTTGTGACATCTGTCAAGAATACAATTCTTAATCAGTCAAGAAAATGTTTTAATATCATGAAAATCGTATCGTTTGTACTAAATTATAACTAATGTAACTTATTTATAATTGAGAAAACGAAATAAGCTGTTAGCTACTGTGAACTAGTGGTACAAATTGGAGCAACTGTCTTACAATTTTAATATTTCCACAGCAATTTTAGTAAAAATAAACCTGAGAATTTTTAAAGATAGCTATTTTAAATCTTTAGGTTAGATTATATTTGAGGATGTCTATTTGACAATTACAATACCTAGAGATCAAAATGGCCCATTGTAAATTCGTCATAGAAGAGAGAGAGATAGCACCGTGAAGGAGATAGGGAAATTGGAGAATGTAATTGTTGAATATCATTGCATTAGTGTCTCTATTGTATTATAAAGAAACCAAATAAATAGACAGATTTTTAAATTGGTAACCCAATAAGTTAGAAAAAATGGTAATAAAATTTAAATTTTTGGGAATTTTTCTACAAATAGTTTACAGAAAAACAAGCCAAATCGCTTGGCATACGTGGCTGGTGTATGAATACTCGGAATGATACTGTTAAAGGTGAGATAGAGGGTCCACCAGAGAAATTTGAAGCAATGTACGTTGTAAATTTTTTCTATTCTATTTTTTTATATCTATATCTATATTCTTTTTTAAATATACTTTGTATTTAAAGGAAATATTGGCTGGAAAAAACAGGAAGCCCTACGAGTCGTATAGATAAAGTTATTTTTGGCGTTACGAAAGAACAGAATAATTTTACATATGAGAATTTCACTATTAAATATTAATTCTTTCTTTTTTTGTTGATTTTATTGTTGTTTTTAATGTTTATGTATATGATAACGGTCTTATTCACAAATATAATTTTTGTTAAAAAAAACACAAAAAATAAATCTAATATATAAAATTCTCGTGTCACGGTGTTAGTGGTTAAACTCCTCCGAAATGGATCGACCGATTTTCATGAAATTTTGTGTGCGTATTGGGTAGGTCTGAGAATCGGACAACATCTATTTCTCAGATCCCTAAATGTTAAGAGGTTTAAGTACATATTGATCGTAGACGAATAAAATTTGGTGGGTAAGTTCGTGGAGTCGATATCGAAAATCCCACCAAAAATAAGCGTGACAACCCTCCCCCTTTAAGTGATACCTATAACCCTTAAACTACTGAACCGATTTTAACCATTCTTTTTTTGCTCGAAAGCTTATCAGGTATAGATGGTTTTAAAGAAAATCGATATAGCAAAAAGTAGGCGTGGCAAACCTTTAAAATTTAATATTTAGGGACATAGTAATCGTAGACGAATGCAATTTGGTGTGTAAGTTCGTAGAGTCGATATCGACAAACTCACCAAAAATGGGATAAGATAAAAGATACCTGTAAGTCGGCTAATTCGATGGTTTATAACTACATATGTACATATATATCTTCGTCAGCGCTATTACAATAAATATATAATGTGACCAGTTTTGGGCAATAAAAAAATCAATTTTGGGCGGGACGAAGTGCGCTGGATCAGCTAGTAATTTATAAAACTCTTTTGGGGTAAGTATATAGTAAACATATATATGGATATATATAGTACAGTATATACATATATAGTATAGTATATAGGTGGTTTAGGATTAAAGTAAGTCGAAGCTTGATTTCAGGTTACTGTGTCCTTTTTTGTATCATACATTATCTGCCAATTATTGGGTATATCTTTACCCAGCAAATGGTAAATAATGATAAATAAATTTTGAATAATAATTTACCAGAGTGCCATATTCTCGTAGTTCAGAAATATTACGTGAAATAGGAACAGATATAGTATTCGCCATTCGGTCATTATTTTTACTTAATTCATTTTCATTAATATTGGAACCTGGAAAAAAATCAATTTTTATGTTTAATTTTAAACCACTAAACTCCTGAAGCACTAATTTCAATGAACTAGTACGTTCTTTCATTGTTCTGCCAAGCATCTTATTCCTCTTAATACATTTTTTATTGCTTTCCGAAATATAGCAGAATATAACTCCAAAGTATAAAAGTATTTAAAACATAAAATATTTGTGTTTCATGATCGGGAATTCAAATTCTGTGAAAACTATTGTCACGAAAATGGAAATGGTGTTTTGCTTTTACATCGTTTAACAATAAAATTATAAACAAAAGCTACAAGGACAAAAACAATAAACTTGTTTACATAATAAACAATTAAAAAATATGCAACAAGAATAAATGTAAACAAAAATACACAAACAACAATAATGAAACAACGATGTGTACATTTATAGGGATCTTGAGAAGGCTTCAAGATCATTCATCAGATTGTTTAAGTGGCATATAAAAGGTAAGACAAAGCAGGCAACGGTGTCAGTAAAGATTCAGTCAGTCTAGTGTGAATATTATAAACGTTTTTAAAAGGTAAAAGCGTAACAATTGGTGTCAGAAGTGGGATTGCAAAATCCAAAAGTAAAAATAAATAAATAAAAAAAAATTTAAATGAGACTCCCTGAATTAAGAGTGGAAGGGCTCAAAAAGGAATTGGGTAAATTAGCGCTGCAAACAATGGGCACGAAGAATGAACTCCAAAGGCGGTTAAGGGAAGAACTTCGGAATGGTGACATTGATATTGATCGAGTTCGAGGACGAGAAACAAGAGTTACATACCCCTGCAACCCCAAGCAATATTGACATACATTCGTTGCTAGCCGCTATGATGGAAAAAGTGCAGGTAGAAACCAAATGTTACTTTCCGAGGCACATGAAGCAAACCAAAAGCTATTTGCTGATGCACAAGAAAAAATTCAAGCAGCAATTATGGAGAATCGAAAATCAAAATTTTTGTCAAATATTCAAAAGAAGCTTGAAACGACAGCAGGGAAGCTTCAAGAAATACATGAGTCGGTCAGCAAAAGAAGTACTAATGTCGAGGAAAAGGTGTTACATTTAGAAAATACCGTTGACACGAAAGTGAATAATTTGGAAAAGACCGTTGACGTAAACTCGTTATAATGGAGGAGAAGATCCACAACCTGCAGAGCAAGCGACCGGAACCAGTACGACTTGTATCAGAAGGTACCGGCAGGCTAAAACCACCTTGCTTTGATGGTAGCTCACCCCTATCCATTTTCAAATTCCAATTCGAGACAGTAGCAACCAGAAACGGATGGGACGATGAAGAGAAGGCTTTCTATAAACCACTAGCCGCAGAAACAACTGCAACGACTTAATGGTGGCGTTACAGCGTAAATTCGGAGACGAGCACAAACGGGAACTATACCGCATGGAGTTAAGGCGCCGTGCGCAAAAGGCTAATGAATCACTTCAAGCCTTTGCAATGGAGGTGAGAGAATAGTGCAGCTTACATGCCCAGGCGAAAACCACCCACTGATAGACAATTTTAAAACCGAGGCGTTTGTTAATGGTATACGCGACCCTGACATCGAACTAGCGGTATGTTCCACACAGAAGACAATATTTGCAGAGACCGTGGCCTTCAAACCAGCCCAGGAGACCGCTTGCGTTACTTCTAGACCACAAGTAAGCCAAGTGTGAATAATGGAAGTCGTGGAGGAAGAGGAATGTCTTTTAAATAAATTTAAAGAAATGGTGAAGAAAGTTTTGAAAGAAACCGGACAAAAGGCAAAACTTAAATGTTTTAACTGTGGAAAGGGCGGTCATTCTCGCCAACAATTAATAATAAACGGGCGAACTACCAGCTATCTACACTATAGTCCCCGTAAAACTAAAGCGTGCTGGCTCCCACAAGCGAGGGAACCACAATCTCCATATCAGTGATGCAGCAAAACAACAACAACCTTACGGCGTGAGAGTGCATAAATGGCAAACAACACACCATCACTATGGACACCAGTGCGACGCAGTCTATCCTCAGACCACATGCAGTAAAGGGGAAGTGTGAGGTACTTAGTAATATAAGACTACGAACAGCTAGACACGGAAAGACAGAGACGAAGGTAGCCAACATCAGTGTAAGTCTTTATTGTTGCCGATATTGTGGACGAGGTTATCATTGGTGCCGATTTCTTCATAGCCCATGGGCAACAGATAATGAGTTGGCGAAATGTGGAGATACCTCTTGACATTGGATACAAGCATCAATTGCACGTCAGAAGCTTAGTTTCTGCCGAACAAAAAAAAAATTACTCCATAAGAGAGAATCCTTGATATGGGAGCGTGTGGAGGGAGATTGTGAGGAAAACAGCTTGTGGGTTGTTGAACCAGCAGAAATTCAGACGGATTTGTTATCAGCAAAGCTATTATATAGTTAGGCCGTAATCCTGACTGAAGGGTTGTAATGGCCAATTATGTATGTATGTATGTAAAGTTATTTTTTTCTTATAATGGCCATTAACTACCCGATTAACAGATTTCGGCGTGTCGCAACACATACTTCC
Source organism: Sarcophaga rosellei (assembly GCA_930367235.1). Lineage (NCBI taxonomy): Eukaryota > Metazoa > Arthropoda > Insecta > Diptera > Sarcophagidae > Sarcophaga > Sarcophaga rosellei. The sequence goes on along the minus strand of OV884018.1, from coordinate 52,350,448 downwards.
AAGCGCCTCTGCTTCTTGCGCGCCTACGCTAGTTGGTCACTCCAATCGATGACAGGGCTTCCTCGATTTGGTCCTTCCAACGCAGACAAGGTCGTCCACTTCGCCGACTTCCGCATCAAATACCCGTCTCGCCGGAGTATTCTCCTCCATTCGAACGATATGGCCAAGCCAGCGCAGCCACTGGATATTGATACACTACGCAACATCTATGTCGTTGAGGAGCTCATACAGCTCACTGTTGGATCGGATGCGGAAATTATCGCCAAGTCGCAGTTGACCGAAAATCTTACGTATGACTTTATCTCGAATACTCTCCTTCCAACGCAGACAAGGTCGTTCACTTCGCCGACTTCCGCATCAAATACCCGTCTCGCCGGAGTATCCTCCATTCGAACGATATGTCCAAGCCAGCGCAGCCACTGGATATTGATACACTACGCAACATCTATGTCGTTGAGGAGCTCATACAGCTCACTGTTGGATCGGATGCGGAAATCATCGCCAAGTCGCACTTGACCGAAAATCTTACGTATGACTTTCTCTCGAATACTCTCAAGGCTGCCTCAGTGCTTAATAGGGTCCATGCCTCTGCGCCTTAAAGAAGCTCGGAGAGGATGAACGTTTTGTCGTACGAGAGAGGTCTGTGCTACTCAATTGCTTATTGAGGCCATAGTAGCACCAATACCATACCTTGTTAAATGCTTTGGAAATATGCCGAATCCATACCTAGCTCTCATCAAATTGTCTGATAAACTGAATTCACCTTTCTGAATGTAAAGCCAATAGGTTATCAATAGATCAGGCCCTATGGAGACCGTACTGCCTGTCGCTCTTTCCATTAACTGTGCGAGCACGTTAACTATATTAGGTATAGTTACTGATACCCACTCGAGACCTCGTCCCAGTATCGGACTGTGTCTTGGTTTAATTGGAATGGTCTTTGTAGACGTATTATCATTTTTTGAACCGTTTTTGCCATGATATCAACATCTTAGTCGAGAAAACATAGTTTCCAGCTGAAATGCCTATAGAAAAACATAGTGTGTATGCCCAATGTATAGTTATACATGGCGGCTTTATTAACACTACAACAATACAGCAATAACAGGCATTTTGTTTTTGTTGAAGAATGATGTTAAAAAAATAACGCCAAACTTTTGCAGAAAATTCAATTTATAATTAGGTTAGAGGACGTGTAGTTGTCAATTAAGACAAGTACAGTACCCGGAGGTCCAATTGACCCATTGTACAACGTCCTTAAAGAGGGAAGGATAATAGGGAGAATATGATAAAAGGAGAGGATGTAGGAAAGGGAAAATGGGAAGCGAAGAAATTACACAGACCAGACACAACAAAAAGGGAGAGCGCGACTACACTGATGAAGCCCTAGCACCTCTCAACATGCCTAAGCCACTAATGAATCAATGGAGAGCCTAGATGTCGGCTCTCGACACAGAATTCAAACTCTCAAAGAAGGCCCTGCCAAGGGTCCTCTACCTCAACCTACAAAGGGCGGGGCAGTTACAGAGGAGGTGTTCGACAGTCTCCAACTCCTCCTCATCGAAACATGCCCTGCAATAGTCCGGCTGGGATCTGTTCCAGATCCCCGTCAGTAACCTAATCTCGCAGTGCACCGTGATAAAACCAACTACCAACTCTTACTGTCCACGGCAGGCCATAGACATCTAGAAACAAAACAACCCGATCCGTTCCCCCAACGTCGCTGTTCTTCCTCCCAGACCCATCCATTGATGACGCCGTAGAGATGGCAGACTGGGGTGTCAGGACCAACTATTAAATCGCCCCCAGAAAGCGAATCTAACCTAGCGAGGGCATCCGCCGTCTCATTGTCCAGTATTCCGCTATGACCCGGAACCCAGCATAGACGGATACGGTCTAGTCCAAAAGTCCGCAATGACTCCTTGCACTCGCGAACGAACCGTGATTTGCACCAGACCGACGCAATGGCCCTAAGGGCAGCCTGACTGTCAACGAAGATCACGTAAGATTCCGAAGCTGTGCCTCCAGCTATGACCTTAATAGCCTTCAAGATTGTGAAAATCTCCGCCTGAAAAACGCTGCAGTCATTTAACCTGAAATTAAGTTCAAGACCGAGTTCCCTACATAAAACCCCAGCACCTGTACATCCACCTAACTTAGACCCATCTGTGAAGATGGGTATACCTCTCTGTCCCTGGAGTACCCTACCATTAAATTATGCCATTTTGACCACCAGCCTTTGGCCAACCAGCCTGCCAAAGTAACAATTTGTTGCAAAACTTGTTGTCAATGTGTGTGGGCTCCGTTAAGTTGAAGTAGTAATAGGATTTCTGTTTTAAATGTTTTGTTATGTTCACTAATTTTCGAATTTTCACCCGGTAGCTATTATTTGGTTTAAAATTACCAAAACACATGAATCGAGCTGTTGGATAGAAAATATCGTAAAGAATAGAAAGATCATTTAAGTTTTATAACTCAAGTATAAAATACGAAGTTGAGCATCAAAACAACATTTTTAAGAAACAACAAACTTTTCACTAGTCGAAAACTCGCACAGCTGGTTTATTAGGGGCACGTTGTTGAATAAATATACCTTGCATATTCCGATTGATATGGTATATAAATTTGTACAATTGTTTTCACCTTTTTTACATAGGTCACTTTGTTTGATCACCACTAAACTGCCATCTGGCAACTCCATTGCTGAAAAAATTATTTAAGAGAAGTAATAATAATGTGACGTTTTTAATAAGAACTTGAAGAACAACATAAAAATATTAACTGCAACAAATTTGTCTTTTTAAATATTGTCTGGATTTATAAAATACACGATAAAAAGAAAAAAAACTATATATTGTAACTTAACAGTGCATAAATCAAATAATCAAAGACAACAATCGTTGTTGGCGAAGAAGAAACTAAAGCAAGTGTCAGACAATAGAAAAGTTTTACAATACACAATTTTGTTGTTTATATAAAACAAGAAGAATTTTTGTTCGAAATTAGTTTATTTTGGAGGAAAAATCTTGTTTTTTTTTTGAGGAAAAATCTTGTTTCGTATAAATTCTTTTTTACATTCCTGTCGAAGAGTCGTAGCACAAAACTCCATATCCATAAACTCTAAAAGATTTCTTTTGTTGTTTCTGTTTCTTTTTCAGATTGCTTTTACATATTTTCTTATACTTCTCTTCTTTAAAACGAGTGCCATAAAGTAAAATAAAAATTAGGCTTTAATAATTATTTTGTGAATTAAAAAATTCTATAAAAAATATTATGTGAATTTCTCGATTAGAATCTTCCAACATTTTTTATTGAGAGTAAATCAAAAATGCTTGTGTCTTGTAACTAAACAATATATCAGGCACTTCTGAGATTTATAGAGCAAATATTAACTTGAAGGAAGGAAGGACATTTCTTCTTTAACATTTCTTTGTGTAACGCCCTTAACGTTTAAAGAATGTTTATGTGGTAAAAACCATAGATAAGGACAATAAAAAGAATATCGTATAACTTAGTTAAATATAAGAAACAAAGTGCAATTGCTTGCCGAATTTATTCATTGGTGAAATGGATCAGTTTTCGCATGATCTTACAGTGGCCTTAGAAGAAACTTCGTTGTTGGATCGAGCACGAGTAAGTCGCTGGGGCCAGCAGAGAAGGCGAACTCGATCTACAGGGAATTTACGTAAGTAAGATCCATCATGTTTATATGCAAGGATCTCATTGGAATGCTTTAGGAAACATTGTGAAAAAATCAACGCATTAAATAATTAACATTTTTGTTTGCAGCGTGCGCACCGCAACCTACAGAGGATTCTAGTAGTCCCACAGATGTTGCACATGGAACAACACAAGGGATACTTAATCCCACTAATACAAACAATAATGATGGACTCGACACACAAAACATTCATTTGCCGAGCGATTCGGATGAAAAAGATGATGGATGCGCACCTCGTTTACCCTGCATGAGTTTAAATCCAACATCTGCACGACTTATGGGTACTTTAGAGTCTGATTCCTTAAATGAAACATTTAGTCCCGCGAGGTATTTGTTTATCGACGTTAATTAATTAATTTAATAAAGAATTTACAAATTTTAGATTTTTTAAACCAAATGCGCGCCGGAAGCGAAAATTAAAACGTATTACAATGGACTATGAAATGACCACAAATGTTCAATCACACACAGAACAGTTGGAACAATCAACGATATCAAATAATCTAGCATTTGGTGACGGCGTAACGACTGTAGATGATAAAATATTCAATGGTGGAGGAAATAATAACATCGTTGTGACTGGTACAATGCGTAAACGTGTGCTTAAACCTGATCCTAATCGTTCTCAGTTGTTTTTTTGTGGCAAAAGAAAACGGTCGAACCGCGATCGTTACCATGAACTTGATCACTCATCGAGTATGCCTCGGCACAATAATCACTTAGATGAATATAGAATGAGGCCAAGAAGTTTTTCATCAACTTCGAAGCCGCACAGCGATCGACTGTTACCGTTAAACAAAGGCTTGCTGTCAAAAATTGAACGCATTTCACAGCAACAGAAAACTGAAGTTGGCTCCAACAGTAGTGTAGCATTGGAATTATCATTATCAGCGTCTGCAGTACAACAGCAGGCAGATGGTGGTGGCTCCTCGACGACTATTGAAGCGGACACGGCAACATCGTTTTGTAACACAGATGGAGAAACACAAAATCCTGTGGGATTGTTCGTGCCGTCTCCCCTAATAGCTGACGATGATGTAGTGGAGTTCATAGAAAGATCGCCTTTGCCATCACCCAATCCTATATCTATTCTGTCACAACCTCTTCCACAAACGCAGCAACAGCTCCAGCAACCACAACAACAGGAACTCAAGTTCCGCAATCACCGTAAGAAAAGCAGTGGCCACCATAATCGTCGTCGCTTATTACAATTTGACGCTGATCAACATTCTATGGATTGTGAGGTACTGAATGATTTTAGTTCCAGCTCATTAAGCTCATCTGATTCGGAAGATAATCATGCTGCCAACGATACCGATCGTGAAGGTGATGATGAATTAACTGACTGGCCAGGTAATGAGAGTACATGCGGTGAGCTAAAATTTGATATCAAACGTAAACTTACGAAGCGTAATGCTCTACCACAAATCAAGTCAGACCCGGAAAGTGTAAGTTCCATGCTTATAGCTGAAGACGATACCGTAATGTCAAATACAACACCAATTGGCGACAATTCAACACTAAATTGGCCTCCGTCAAGCGCTGTAGAACAGCGAGAAGTTGCTGACTTACCCTACCAATCATCTGAGCCAATAACAATAGCAGCTAAAACAGGCTTTTCATCTATATGTCGTGGCAATGTTAACATTGGTACCGATGAACATGTAATAATGCCTCTTAAGCAGATTGAAAGTGAAATGTCCGGAGAAACTTCAAATCCATTTTTGGCATCGCCACCATGCCAGCCAACTGAAGTGCGTGAGATACGTGCCGGTTGTAGACGCGTCAAAGGTGAACGCCCTGGTTTTAGCATTAAAACATCGGTTAATGAACGTTTGGCACGTTTCCTACAAGATCCGCGACAGTTGCAAATACGTTTACCGGATATTGAAATTTATGAGCATGAAAGTCTTCTTAACTTGGCCACCTTATATTCATTACAAATGAAATTGGATAACGGTTGTGCAGTACTTAATAAAACCAGGTATGAGCATTTTAAAATTGCTTGCCTAATAGATTCAAACTAAACAAAAGTATATTTATTTACACGCAGTAATATTAAATTTAACATAAATCATAACTATTTAACTCTAATGTCTATAAATGTCAAATGTTGTCTTAAATTTTAAGTTGACTTGTAGTCGCCATAGTCTAAAAGGACACCAGTCCCTAGCTGAGACATCTCGTATAAAAAGAAATATGAAAAACTATTTCTTAGGCGATTTCCTCTCAGTAGTTTACTGCCAAAAACTCTGAGAGTAAAAAAAATTATCATTAACCAAGAATTTGTTGTACAGAATCAACTTAAAACATTAGGTCTCGTCATTCATGGATAAAATTAATACGCATACCACAGGCGGTGTAAGAAGCTGGGTCGTAATCCTGACCAGAGAGTTGTAATGATCAACTAGCCTGTTAACCAGGTGATAACCTTTTGTTCAACCCTTTTCAGAATGAAAATATTTTCTTCATAATTTTTTTTTTATTTATTTATTCGACCTCTGTCTGGTCACGCTTTTTTCTATCCACAATGTCCCACAGGTAATCTGTAGAATTTAGTGTATATACATACTAATGTATATGTTTTGAAAATAATAATAACAATATCCATATCCGAGAACCTCTGGAATGTAGTAAAAACAATAGAGAGTATTCCATAAATTATGGATAAGATTTGGAAATGGCAATTTTGGCAGAAATTTGTTGAGAGGAAGTCGCCGAAGAAATATTTTTCCATATTTCATTTTGTTTAAGATAACTGACGTGGGATTTGAATCGTGTCCTCACGGCTAATGAGTCAACACACTACCTATTAGACTACGCAGACTTCGGTATGCCAAAATCTCGATATCTGGACATTAGATTTTAAATTTGTGTAACTGCATTATTATATATATTTTTTTTGTTATCTACAGTCGGGCCTCGATTATCCGTGATCCGGTTAACCGGTAACCCCGATTAACCGTGATGTTTTTTGTGAAAATCGATTATGCCTCTGGTTTCATCACGGATAAGCGAGGCCCGACTGTATTTAGAAAAGAAAATGGATTATCCTTTTTCCAGTGTATATTTCTGTTTTAATTATCATTTAACTCTAATTTTAAATTAGCAACAATAATCAAATTTGTTTTTGTTATACAGTTTTTGTTATAAGCTGCGAGCAGTTTCTTATTTATAATTTTTCTCAGTTCACTTACTTTCACATCAAATTTCTGTGTCACATTAATGTCCTTATTCTATTTCATATCATATACATGTATACATATATGTATATGTATGTATATATATTATTACTCACAGTAAATTCAACTTATACTGTGATGACGTGTGCTGCACAACACATTATGTACATGCATTGAGTCACGAAAACATATACATATACACCGTAGCAATAGAATCAAATAGTGAATAAATTATTCATTGGAAAACCGTAAAGTCTTTTCTCATTTCCTTTGCCTTTGTCTACTTGTGTTTCTACTGTTTCTGTAAGACGAATGGTTTCACCCATTCGTCTGTTTATATTGTTACGTTTTTACCTTTTTCAAGACGTTTAAACTATGAGCTCGTAGATTGCAAGTAAAATAAAAATAAATTTGTGTTTAGTTTTAAATCAATTCCTTATTGTTCATACAATTCTATGTGCCACTTTTCACAATTTGCTTTATTCGTTATTATTCTATACACTCTGTTTGCGTAAACACCAATTGTTCGGCAGATCTTTACAACAGAGATCTTCAAACCACGACTTCACACGCTACACGTCTTCACACAAGACTGACTTAATTTGCTTGCTTTGTCTTGCCTTTTTATATGCCCACGTAAACAGTCTGACAAATCGACGCCTCCATTCTATAACGTTCTAAGAGTGTACTTAGAACGTTTTTAATGTTCTTGCATTTTTTCTACGTTCTCTAACTTAAATACTGTCAAAATTTGGTTAAGATGCGCCGATCCGTTCCGAAGTTATAGGGAAAAATCTACTTAGAATACACATATAGTCGTATGTGGCGTGAACATTTTGAGAGCTCATAACTCAAAACACACTTTTTCGATTTAGAATGTTATAGAACGGAGGCGTCGAAATGTTCTTGAAGTCGAATGTTCGTGGCTTCGCCTTCTAGAGATTTCTATCGTTGTTTCATTGTTCTTTGTACATTTTGTTTTCAATGTTTGTTATTGCCTTCTTTGTTTACTTGTCTATCACCTTTTCTTTCATACTGAACATGTTCATTGTTTTTGTTTTTGTAGCTTTTGTTTATCATTTTAATGTTAAACGATGTTACACCATTTCCATTTTCGTAACAATATGAAAAACACAAACAAAAACACTTAATATTGATTGTGTTTTCCGTACAAAGACAAGCTCTCACACTTACAACAGAGTCAATGATATTCATTCATATTCATGTTCATTAATGTTTTGCTCATGATTCTCTTATACAGAGCTGAGTGAGTGCAGAGAAGAATGAATGGATTAGTATCAGATATCAGCAATGAATCGTATTTTCGCTACTCATAAGTACACATGAAATTTTGAGTATGAGTGAGTCAACAGTATTGAAATTCAACTACTCTGATTCTCATACTCACTACAACATGGATTTATAATAACAGGTTGCAATGAGTGTGAGTACAACGTTGACATCAAACTCATTACATTCGAAATATGTTCGATTCATACGCCTACTCATTCAGATTCATAAATTTAGACAAAATACTTATAATACTCATAAATGATTCGAGTGAATCGAATCATTCATCAAAATTTACAGCCTTAGTTGTTGTTGGATTTACAAAAAAAGAAGAAAGAAAAAGACAAAGGCAGCAAGCAAAGTAAACACACAACCTTCTAGTGAGTACGCGAATCATACTTTTTTTATGATTCTTGTAAATGTTGAGTAAAGGAGAGTCGAAATTAACAACGTCATGTGTATTGTGAAGTATGAGTACGATGAGTACTTCAAATTTTGAATGTGAGTAGTATGAGTATGATATTAAAATAAGTATGAATGCGTATAAATATCAGAAATTATGAGTATGATTCGAATCTACTCATCTTTTTGAATACTCATTGCTGATCTCTGATTAGAATTCACAGTTTATAAAAGAGATATACACATTTTGAAGCACATAAAAAGATGAATGAGCTCACAGTAGTAATTCATTTTATAGTGAATGCGATTTATTGACATTCATGCAGGTCTCTAATGTATATGTCACACAGTCATTGTCACGTTTATTCGATTTTGGTCATATATTCAAATCCTTCTTAGGTCAAATTTGGTTGTATGTCTAGTAAAACACAACTTATTTTAAAAGCTTAAATACTTTTTGTTATATCTTCGCATAGGTCAGTGGTAGCCCTCGGGGGCCCAATATCTTCGGTTTTTTTCACACATAGGACACGAACATTAACAATCTCACAACTACAGCCACATTTTAATCATGTTCTCTTTGTATCGATCACTGGCATCGGTGTTAAAAAATTCAGTACTTGTGTACTTTTTTCAGTACTTCTCCATTTCAAAAATACTGCAGTACCTCCGCTTCGCTTTCAGTACTTTCTGATTATTTTACATATTTCATGTCTTGCGCTTTTCAACTGTTAATGCATTAGCAACATGTTCAACGCAATGCTAAAGGCAGAATTACGCTTTAGCCCCGGTTAGTCAAATGTCCACGGAACGTATGTTACATTACGTTAAATCGATGTTTGACTAAGCGGGGCTTTTACGTTTCGAATCAGCTGTTTTTGTCTTGTATGTGTATTAAATATAAATAAATAAATAGTCTGTGCTGGCTTACTAAACGTGAGCCCACGATTTAAACCCCATGGCAGACATCTCCATCAAAACGAAATATGAAAAAATATTTCTCCGGCGACTTCCTTCTGACAAAAATTCTGAGCGTAATAAAATAGCCACGACAAAGTTTCTCAGGAATCTGTCGTTCGGAGTCGACTTTAAACAGTAGGCCCTGCCACTCATGTAAAAAATTAATTCACACAAAATAAGTGGGGTGAGATGTTAGGCCATAATCCTGATTGCAGGGTTATAATGACCAATTAGGTATGTATCTTTAAGAAAAGTACCATTTCAAAATTTCAGTTTTGCAACACTGACTGGCATAGATTGTTTGGTGAAAATTAATGAAGCGTAACATTTTGTGTAACCTGAATAAATTGTATTTTTTTTTATTGAATTGTTATTGTTTTTTAATATAAAATATGTGAGTTCTTAAATAAATATGTAAATGAATTCCTAATAATGGAACAAATTGTTTAAATATAAGCAAATATGACATAAACACAAGAATTTGAATATATGTACGTGATCAATAAATGCGAACAACAATAATAATAACTATAAAGCTATATGTATTAATTAAGATCATACTTATGTTTAAAATTTTTTTCAGCAACACTACACAATCCGTCAATATCGATCAACAAAGTCTTCAAAGTCGTCTATTGTTCAGTGATTTTAAGCGGCGCTGTTATGACAATAATGGAGGTGAATTGTTACACAAATAAAATTCGGAGGCGTAACTGGTTTTTGTTACCGATATCACTTAGTTATACATACGTTTGTACAGATATGTATGTGTAGAATTCTACTATATGTATTTGTTTTTAGTCTAAGCTTTTGTATCCTGTTGAAGAAACATTTTTTATTTATTTATGAATGTAAGTATGTGCACGTAGTAGTGTTAACATTATTATTAATTTTATAAATTTTACAAAAAAATAAGACAAAAACAATTTAAAATAATGATTATAATTTACAATTTAAGAATAATTTTTATTGTACGTTCATCAACAATTAATATATTATATCTGTATTTATTACATACATACATAACTATGAATTAACAATATTTAATTGATATTTAAAAGTACATAAATAAAAAATAACTCAACATACCTGCCTTTATTTATAAAGGTTTGAGATATTTAATTCTAATATACATAAGTTCTTATGCAAGTTATAAATAACTATACAATGACGTAAGAACTCAAAATCTGTACGTAAAACAGAAATTATTGTATTGATTACAGAAAAGTTCTTACTTTCGATAAAAAAAATAAGTGTAATGTCTGTAAATAAACAACGTTTGCGTAATACGAAAACAAAAAAACATTTTGCTTCACACTTTCATTTAAAATTATTTTAATCTCTATATTAGCATTTGATACAGATTTTATTTTGCTGACTGTTTATAACCTGCGCAAACGTAAGAATAAAAAATATATTTTGCATATAATTAAAAAAAAAAAAATATGAAAAGAACCGAAAAAATTAAATGGAACTACAGTTTCAAAGAAAATTCAAAAACTCAAATCTGAAACAAATATTGTAATGTAAAATTATTACGTTATTTAATATTAACTTATACTCAAAAGGGCAGTAAAATTATTGTAAATAAAAAATCAATTTGTAGTGGCTTTTGTCATAATTTATTTTTCAGGTTTAAAAAGTGCTGACAGTTGTAATTATTTTATTGCAATAAATGTTAATTTATATATAGGTTTTTAGTCTCAAATTAAAGATTTTTGCACACAAATTCAATTTTTTTTAAATCAAATTAAATTTTCTTCAAAACAAATTAAATTTTATTAGAATGAAATTAAATTATTTTCAACACAACTTAAACTTTTTGTGTGTCATATTAAATATATTTAATTTTAAATTAATTTTTTTTTTTAATTTTTAATTAACTTATTTTAACTTCAAATTAATTTTTTAGTTAACGCAAAATAGTTAAAAATATATAAAACTTTTTATACCTTAAATTAAGATTATAAATAGTAATATAGTTATAAATTTAATATAAAATATTCATTGTAACTGTTCTCCAGATGCAGCTAATGATAATGACATGGTCATATAGTAATTATTACAATCAGACGGTGTTACCGATTCAACGGAGTTTTTAATTACAGTTACCATGTCCATATTATTATCAGGATCAGCTAGCAAATTGCGTGCACACAGTTTAGTTTTTGAGAAAACTTTTTCTTTTGGGTTTAGCATGGGGGAGTATGGAGCAAGAAAAACTAATGTATGCCCAAACTCGGCAATTTTATCTTTCACTATTTGTGTTGCTGAACTCATTACCAACAACATCAAAATGTAGATACTATGTTCAAGAAATACTGAAACTATGCGTTGGTAACAATGTTTGTAGGGTTAACGGTTGAACCTTTTTTGAACATACTGATGAATGGCAAAAATTATTTAGTCACCTTTTAATTTTGTACAAAGATTAAGATATTCCCTCATTTAAAAGAATAAAAAATTAATTTGAAATGATATAAATTTAAATTGAAAAGAAATAAATTTAAATATAAATGAAAAAAAATTTATTTCAAATGAAAAACAATGAATTTGTTTTAGAAATTAATTAATTTGTGTTAAAAATAATTTAATTTGTTTCGAATAAAATTTAATTTAATTTGAAAAACATTTAATATTCGTCGAAAAATCGTGAATTTGAGATTGAAAACCAATATCAAGGTTATAGGATACTAATTTCTTTTATTTGTCGTTCTAAAATTTAAGTAGGAAGTATGAACGGAATTTATTTTTACAAATCCCAGGATTCGGGATTTTCTCTTAATAACAAAAAATAAAAATAAAATTATTAAAAATTTCATTAATTTTTAATCTTTATTATAATTATGTACATGTGTATAATAAAGACATATGTAAATAAAGCAACTGACTTAATATTTTGTCATTTCCATAGAAATCGGGTAAAAATTTCAATTAATTTTCATTTCAAATTTAAAGTCCTATTAATTTATTAGAAAAGAGAATTATTGAAAAAAATGTCTTAGGTACGAAGATAATAAAAATGTTTCAAATTTAGTTGACAAAAACTAAAGCAACTCATGAAAACTTTGTTTATTTCTTTGTTTATCTTAACAATTAATGGAATATCGTATGTTTTGAAAAACAGCAGTTCATCAGCGAGCCATTAGAGCTATTATTTTATGAATTGCGCTTATTGGAATGTATTCCCATTCTTCTTTTATTTGAAGAAAAAAATTTTGTTTATTCGACCTCAGGATTTTTTTCTATCCAACTTGTCCCACAGGTCCTCTATAGGATTAAAATTATTGATTAAAATATTAAGTCAGTTGCTTTAGTTTTTGCCACTAGTGTACATAAATTACTTACGTACTTAATTGGCCATAACAACCCGTTTAACGGATTTCGGCCTGCCGCAACACATCCTTCCAGGCGCCTCTGCTTCTTGCGCGCCTACGCCAGTTGGTCACACCAATCGATGACAGGGCTTCCTCGATTTGGTCCTTCCAACGGATACAAGGTCGTCCTCTTCGCCGACTTCCGCAGATACCCGCATCAAATACTCGTCTCGCCGGAGCATCCTCATCCATTCGAACGACATGGCCGAGCCAGCGCAGCCGCTGGATGTTAATACGCTGTACAACGTCAATGTCGTTGAGGAGCTCATACAGCTCACTGTTGAATCGGATACGGAAATCATCGCCAACACGCACTGGACCGAAGATCTTACGTAGGACTTTTCTCTCGAACACTCTCAAGGTCGCTGCATCAGTACTTAATAGGGTCCATGCCTCAGCGCCATAAAGAAGCACGGGTAGGATGAGTGTCTTGTAGAGTGTTAGTTTTGTCGCACGAGAGAGGTCTCTGCTACTCAATTGCCTATTGAGACCATAGTAGCACCTGTTGGCAAGAGTGATCCTACGCTTGATCTCCAGACTGACATAATTTTTGATGGTAACGGCGGAGCCAAGATAAATAAATTCCATGACTGCTTCAAAAGTATAGTTATCGGCCGTAATCTGAGAATCAATACGCCGCACGTCTTTACTTGTCGATAACTTATACTTTGTTTTGCCCTCATTTACTGCCATATCCATCTTGGTAGACTCCCGTTCAATAGCACTAAAGGCAGCAGTGACATCTCGCTTGGTACGCCCTATGATGTCAATGTCGTCAGCGTACGCAAGCAGTTGGACACTCTTTTGAAAAATAGTGCCGTTGCGATGCACTCCCGCCTTTTGCAGAATGCTCTCCATGACGAAGTCGAAGAGGTCGCATAATAATGGATCGCCTTGTCTGAAACCTCGCACGGTATCAAAAGGTTCGGGGAGGTCCATTCCTTGACGGAGCTGCAGGAATTGCTCAACGTCATTCTGCATAGCCTTATCAGCTTCGCAGGTATACCGAGCTCAGACATTGCGGCAAAAACACGATCCCTTATGGGGCTATCAAAGGCTGCCTTATAGTCAACAAAAAGATGGTATGTGTCGACTTGTTGTTCATGAGTCTTTTCCAGGATTTGGCTTAGTGTGAAGATCTGGTCGATGGTGGACTTGCCAGGTCTGAAGCCGCACTGATAAGGTCCAATCAGAGTTTTGACGAGTGGCTTCAGTCGTTCACATAATACGCCTGTAAGAACCTTATGTGCGATAGGGAGAAGGCTTATACCCCTGTAGTTGGCGCATATCGTAGGGTCTCCCTTTTTCAGGACAGGACAGAGGACACTGAGGTTCCAATCGTTGGGCGCACTTTCCTCTAGCCATATTTTGTAAATAAGCTGGTGCATGCGCCCTACCAACTAATTACATCCTGTCTTAAACAATTTCGCAGGGAGGCCATCAGGACCCGCGGCTTTATTGTTTTTAAGACGCATTATCGCGTCTTTGACCTCTTCATGGCTAGGCGGCGGAATCTCCACGCCGTCATCATCGATCGGGTTCGGAACATCATCTCTAAAGGCGGAATTGGTGTCGTCATCGCCTTGTAGCAGAGAAGAGAAGTGCTTCCTCCATAACCTCAGCACCCCTTGCGGATCTTTTACCAAGTTTCCGTTTTCGTCTTTGCAGGAAGACGCTCCGGGCTTATAACCCTCGGTTAGACGCTTAACCTTTTGATAGAATTTTCGAGCGTCATTCCTGCATTTATACACCTCGATTTCCTCACGCTCACGCCTTTCCTGCTTCCTCTTCTTGCGTCTGAAAAGGCGTCTCTCTTCCCTTCTCCTCTCTCTATAGCATGAGCACAAATAAGGCTGATGTTGTAAAATTTTGCCTTGATGCGGATTGTGGCTATCCTTTCTTTCACAGGCGTGAACCCAGAGACAAGGTGGCGAAGTCTCTTATTAACCACAAATCCGTATCCGAATTCGTGCTTATCAACCTGGCAGCTGTAATACACATCGCAAGATGCTAGCCTTTTGCATCCTTGCCCTATCCATCGCATTTCCTGGATGGCAGTGATGTCCGTCCTACATATCATGAGGGCATCCGCCAGCTGGGCGGAAGCGCCTGCCTTGTAAAGGGTTCGGACGTTCCATGTGCCTATTCGTAAATCATAGTCCTTTAAACGTTTGCCGTGGTCGTCAACTTTTGAGGGGATCTTTATGAAATATGAAATATGAAAAAATATTTCTCCGGCGACTTCCTTCTGACAAAAATTCTGAGCGTAATAAAATAGCCACGACAAAGTTTCTCAGGAATCTGTCGTTCGGAGTCGACTTTAAACAGTAGGCCCTGCCACTCATGTAAAAAATTAATTCACACAAAATAAGTGGGGTGAGATGTTAGGCCATAATCCTGATTGCAGGGTTATAATGACCAATTAGGTATGTATCTTTAAGAAAAGTACCATTTCAAAATTTCAGTTTTGCAACACTGACTGGCATAGATTGTTTGGTGAAAATTAATGAAGCGTAACATTTTGTGTAACCTGAATAAATTGTATTTTTTTTTATTGAATTGTTATTGTTTTTTAATATAAAATATGTGAGTTCTTAAATAAATATGTAAATGAATTCCTAATAATGGAACAAATTGTTTAAATATAAGCAAATATGACATAAACACAAGAATTTGAATATATGTACGTGATCAATAAATGCGAACAACAATAATAATAACTATAAAGCTATATGTATTAATTAAGATCATACTTATGTTTAAAATTTTTTTCAGCAACACTACACAATCCGTCAATATCGATCAACAAAGTCTTCAAAGTCGTCTATTGTTCAGTGATTTTAAGCGGCGCTGTTATGACAATAATGGAGGTGAATTGTTACACAAATAAAATTCGGAGGCGTAACTGGTTTTTGTTACCGATATCACTTAGTTATACATACGTTTGTACAGATATGTATGTGTAGAATTCTACTATATGTATTTGTTTTTAGTCTAAGCTTTTGTATCCTGTTGAAGAAACATTTTTTATTTATTTATGAATGTAAGTATGTGCACGTAGTAGTGTTAACATTATTATTAATTTTATAAATTTTACAAAAAAATAAGACAAAAACAATTTAAAATAATGATTATAATTTACAATTTAAGAATAATTTTTATTGTACGTTCATCAACAATTAATATATTATATCTGTATTTATTACATACATACATAACTATGAATTAACAATATTTAATTGATATTTAAAAGTACATAAATAAAAAATAACTCAACATACCTGCCTTTATTTATAAAGGTTTGAGATATTTAATTCTAATATACATAAGTTCTTATGCAAGTTATAAATAACTATACAATGACGTAAGAACTCAAAATCTGTACGTAAAACAGAAATTATTGTATTGATTACAGAAAAGTTCTTACTTTCGATAAAAAAAATAAGTGTAATGTCTGTAAATAAACAACGTTTGCGTAATACGAAAACAAAAAAACATTTTGCTTCACACTTTCATTTAAAATTATTTTAATCTCTATATTAGCATTTGATACAGATTTTATTTTGCTGACTGTTTATAACCTGCGCAAACGTAAGAATAAAAAATATATTTTGCATATAATTAAAAAAAAAAAAATATGAAAAGAACCGAAAAAATTAAATGGAACTACAGTTTCAAAGAAAATTCAAAAACTCAAATCTGAAACAAATATTGTAATGTAAAATTATTACGTTATTTAATATTAACTTATACTCAAAAGGGCAGTAAAATTATTGTAAATAAAAAATCAATTTGTAGTGGCTTTTGTCATAATTTATTTTTCAGGTTTAAAAAGTGCTGACAGTTGTAATTATTTTATTGCAATAAATGTTAATTTATATATAGGTTTTTAGTCTCAAATTAAAGATTTTTGCACACAAATTCAATTTTTTTTAAATCAAATTAAATTTTCTTCAAAACAAATTAAATTTTATTAGAATGAAATTAAATTATTTTCAACACAACTTAAACTTTTTGTGTGTCATATTAAATATATTTAATTTTAAATTAATTTTTTTTTTTAATTTTTAATTAACTTATTTTAACTTCAAATTAATTTTTTAGTTAACGCAAAATAGTTAAAAATATATAAAACTTTTTATACCTTAAATTAAGATTATAAATAGTAATATAGTTATAAATTTAATATAAAATATTCATTGTAACTGTTCTCCAGATGCAGCTAATGATAATGACATGGTCATATAGTAATTATTACAATCAGACGGTGTTACCGATTCAACGGAGTTTTTAATTACAGTTACCATGTCCATATTATTATCAGGATCAGCTAGCAAATTGCGTGCACACAGTTTAGTTTTTGAGAAAACTTTTTCTTTTGGGTTTAGCATGGGGGAGTATGGAGCAAGAAAAACTAATGTATGCCCAAACTCGGCAATTTTATCTTTCACTATTTGTGTTGCTGAACTCATTACCAACAACATCAAAATGTAGATACTATGTTCAAGAAATACTGAAACTATGCGTTGGTAACAATGTTTGTAGGGTTAACGGTTGAACCTTTTTTGAACATACTGATGAATGGCAAAAATTATTTAGTCACCTTTTAATTTTGTACAAAGATTAAGATATTCCCTCATTTAAAAGAATAAAAAATTAATTTGAAATGATATAAATTTAAATTGAAAAGAAATAAATTTAAATATAAATGAAAAAAAATTTATTTCAAATGAAAAACAATGAATTTGTTTTAGAAATTAATTAATTTGTGTTAAAAATAATTTAATTTGTTTCGAATAAAATTTAATTTAATTTGAAAAACATTTAATATTCGTCGAAAAATCGTGAATTTGAGATTGAAAACCAATATCAAGGTTATAGGATACTAATTTCTTTTATTTGTCGTTCTAAAATTTAAGTAGGAAGTATGAACGGAATTTATTTTTACAAATCCCAGGATTCGGGATTTTCTCTTAATAACAAAAAATAAAAATAAAATTATTAAAAATTTCATTAATTTTTAATCTTTATTATAATTATGTACATGTGTATAATAAAGACATATGTAAATAAAGCAACTGACTTAATATTTTGTCATTTCCATAGAAATCGGGTAAAAATTTCAATTAATTTTCATTTCAAATTTAAAGTCCTATTAATTTATTAGAAAAGAGAATTATTGAAAAAAATGTCTTAGGTACGAAGATAATAAAAATGTTTCAAATTTAGTTGACAAAAACTAAAGCAACTCATGAAAACTTTGTTTATTTCTTTGTTTATCTTAACAATTAATGGAATATCGTATGTTTTGAAAAACAGCAGTTCATCAGCGAGCCATTAGAGCTATTATTTTATGAATTGCGCTTATTGGAATGTATTCCCATTCTTCTTTTATTTGAAGAAAAAAATTTTGTTTATTCGACCTCAGGATTTTTTTCTATCCAACTTGTCCCACAGGTCCTCTATAGGATTAAAATTATTGATTAAAATATTAAGTCAGTTGCTTTAGTTTTTGCCACTAGTGTACATAAATTACTTACGTACTTAATTGGCCATAACAACCCGTTTAACGGATTTCGGCCTGCCGCAACACATCCTTCCAGGCGCCTCTGCTTCTTGCGCGCCTACGCCAGTTGGTCACACCAATCGATGACAGGGCTTCCTCGATTTGGTCCTTCCAACGGATACAAGGTCGTCCTCTTCGCCGACTTCCGCAGATACCCGCATCAAATACTCGTCTCGCCGGAGCATCCTCATCCATTCGAACGACATGGCCGAGCCAGCGCAGCCGCTGGATGTTAATACGCTGTACAACGTCAATGTCGTTGAGGAGCTCATACAGCTCACTGTTGAATCGGATACGGAAATCATCGCCAACACGCACTGGACCGAAGATCTTACGTAGGACTTTTCTCTCGAACACTCTCAAGGTCGCTGCATCAGTACTTAATAGGGTCCATGCCTCAGCGCCATAAAGAAGCACGGGTAGGATGAGTGTCTTGTAGAGTGTTAGTTTTGTCGCACGAGAGAGGTCTCTGCTACTCAATTGCCTATTGAGACCATAGTAGCACCTGTTGGCAAGAGTGATCCTACGCTTGATCTCCAGACTGACATAATTTTTGATGGTAACGGCGGAGCCAAGATAAATAAATTCCATGACTGCTTCAAAAGTATAGTTATCGGCCGTAATCTGAGAATCAATACGCCGCACGTCTTTACTTGTCGATAACTTATACTTTGTTTTGCCCTCATTTACTGCCATATCCATCTTGGTAGACTCCCGTTCAATAGCACTAAAGGCAGCAGTGACATCTCGCTTGGTACGCCCTATGATGTCAATGTCGTCAGCGTACGCAAGCAGTTGGACACTCTTTTGAAAAATAGTGCCGTTGCGATGCACTCCCGCCTTTTGCAGAATGCTCTCCATGACGAAGTCGAAGAGGTCGCATAATAATGGATCGCCTTGTCTGAAACCTCGCACGGTATCAAAAGGTTCGGGGAGGTCCATTCCTTGACGGAGCTGCAGGAATTGCTCAACGTCATTCTGCATAGCCTTATCAGCTTCGCAGGTATACCGAGCTCAGACATTGCGGCAAAAACACGATCCCTTATGGGGCTATCAAAGGCTGCCTTATAGTCAACAAAAAGATGGTATGTGTCGACTTGTTGTTCATGAGTCTTTTCCAGGATTTGGCTTAGTGTGAAGATCTGGTCGATGGTGGACTTGCCAGGTCTGAAGCCGCACTGATAAGGTCCAATCAGAGTTTTGACGAGTGGCTTCAGTCGTTCACATAATACGCCTGTAAGAACCTTATGTGCGATAGGGAGAAGGCTTATACCCCTGTAGTTGGCGCATATCGTAGGGTCTCCCTTTTTCAGGACAGGACAGAGGACACTGAGGTTCCAATCGTTGGGCGCACTTTCCTCTAGCCATATTTTGTAAATAAGCTGGTGCATGCGCCCTACCAACTAATTACATCCTGTCTTAAACAATTTCGCAGGGAGGCCATCAGGACCCGCGGCTTTATTGTTTTTAAGACGCATTATCGCGTCTTTGACCTCTTCATGGCTAGGCGGCGGAATCTCCACGCCGTCATCATCGATCGGGTTCGGAACATCATCTCTAAAGGCGGAATTGGTGTCGTCATCGCCTTGTAGCAGAGAAGAGAAGTGCTTCCTCCATAACCTCAGCACCCCTTGCGGATCTTTTACCAAGTTTCCGTTTTCGTCTTTGCAGGAAGACGCTCCGGGCTTATAACCCTCGGTTAGACGCTTAACCTTTTGATAGAATTTTCGAGCGTCATTCCTGCATTTATACACCTCGATTTCCTCACGCTCACGCCTTTCCTGCTTCCTCTTCTTGCGTCTGAAAAGGCGTCTCTCTTCCCTTCTCCTCTCTCTATAGTCCTCGACAATGGCTCGCGTAGTAGCAGACTGCAGAGTTTTTCTGTATGCGGCGTTTTTCGCTGCAGCTGCCTCGCGACACTCCTCATCGTACCATTGATTTCGTTGGGGTGGGCGCTCGAAACCAAGGACTGTTTCCGCAGTAGTGCGCTAGGAGTGGGAGATGTTGGCCCACAGTCCTCCAATGTCGTTGAGATTAGAGAGGGAATGACGGAGCATGTCGGAGAGTTGAGCGGAGAACGCCTCAGCTGTCCTTTGTGATCGCAGCTTCTTGACGTCCAGCTTTCGCAATGTACTAGAGCGCGCAGACCTCGATGCGCTAATGCGCAATCGAAACTTGGCTGCGACAAGGTAGTGGTCAGAGTCGATGTTTGGACCTCTGAACGTACGCACATCTAGTACACTGGATACGTGCCTTCCGTCAATCACAATATGATCGATTTGGTTGGACGTAGATCGATCAGGGGACATCCAAGTGGCCTTGTGGATATCGAGGTGTTGAAACCTGGTGCTACATACTACCATGTTACGTGCCGCGGCGAAATCGATCAGCCTCATGCCATTGGGGGTAGTGTTCTCGTGGAGGCTGAACTGTCCGACAGTGGGGCCAAAGATACCATCCCGCCCTACCCTCGCTTTAAAATCCCCGAGGACGATTTTGGCGTCATGGGCCGGGCACTTATCGTATACGTCCTCGAGTTTAGCATAGAAGGCATCTTTAGTCACATCGTCCTTTTCTTCCGTCGGGGCATGAGCACAAATAAGGCTGATGTTGTAAAATTTTGCCTTGATGCGGATTGTGGCTATCCTTTCTTTCACAGGCGTGAACCCAGAGACAAGGTGGCGAAGTCTCTTATTAACCACAAATCCGTATCCGAATTCGTGCTTATCAACCTGGCAGCTGTAATACACATCGCAAGATGCTAGCCTTTTGCATCCTTGCCCTATCCATCGCATTTCCTGGATGGCAGTGATGTCCGTCCTACATATCATGAGGGCATCCGCCAGCTGGGCGGAAGCGCCTGCCTTGTAAAGGGTTCGGACGTTCCATGTGCCTATTCGTAAATCATAGTCCTTTAAACGTTTGCCGTGGTCGTCAACTTTTGAGGGGATCTTTATAGAGGCTATTGTTTTGGTTTTCATTGGAGAATGTTTTTACGTGGTGGGTTCCAAGCCCTACGCACAACCCAAATTTAACGTCCAGGGGATTGCACGCATTAGTTAACATCTAGCGGGTGCTAGAATGCCATCCAGGAGGGGCCACGAGGAGGCTGCGTGTCAACTTGAATACAGCAAGAGAAGGA
This sequence comes from Sarcophaga rosellei, assembly GCA_930367235.1. Taxonomy (NCBI): domain Eukaryota; kingdom Metazoa; phylum Arthropoda; class Insecta; order Diptera; family Sarcophagidae; genus Sarcophaga; species Sarcophaga rosellei. Next base: position 52,328,808 of record OV884018.1, on the reverse strand, counting down.
TCGTTCTGGTGATCGCCACGTTGGTCACAGTCAGAGACTTTACCTGTGTACATAAATACAGTGGTGAAAAAAGAAAATTTGTATCCTTTTAAGGAGACTATTTATAGTCTCATACAAAGTGTATGAGTACTCGGGTGCTATTAGAGCGAGGGTCGAAGGAAAGATTTCCACCAGAGACTCTAGATAGTTGCATACACCGAGCATAAGGTATATGTTACTGAGCTCGAAATCATATGTGATTGTATTCTAACTAATAAGTAAATGGACCATAATTTGTTTCGTCTTTTTATTTTTTATAAAAGAAAAGTTTTGTTAAAGTTAACAATTAGGTTTATACCCCATTTATTTTTCGTCAATTATAAAACTAAATAAAGATAAAACATAATTTATATGACGCTATATTTTCCTTGGTGTATGGTATATAACATTTTCCTATTTGATCATATTTTCATTCAAGTAAATATTTTTCAATCCTTTCTTCTGAAGATATTGGAAAGAGTCCTTGATGTTCATATTAGGGCCTCGATTGATCCATTACTTCTATCCCCATCCCAACATGCCTACACGAGGGATAAAGCAGTGGAGACTGCACTGCACTTACTTATCTCTCGGGTGGAAAAGTCCTTGCACGTTAAAGAATACACTCTGGCCATTTTCCTGGACATTGACGGCATTCAATAACGTCAACCCGGACTCTATAGTTAGGGCTCTTAATTCTCTCAACCTGAATCAGAATCTCGTCAGGTTTATTGAGCTCCTTCTCAAATCGAGAATAATAACCTCCACAGTGGGGGCTTCACAGTGTCAGATAATTGTCTATAGAGGTACAACACAAGGTGGTGCTCTATCTCCACTCCTCTGGAATCTCGCAGTCAACCCACTCCTGAGAAGACTTGAATCCTCTGGCAATAACGCCATAGCCTAGGTTGACGATATTGCCATTGCTGCGTCGGGAATATGTCCACAGACGCTGTTTGATAAGCTAAACTTGGCGCTGTCAATTGTACTGGACTGATGCGGGGTTTTTGGACTATCCGTTAATCCCTCCAAGACAGATACAATTCTTTTCATTAGGAGATATAAGGTCCCGACCTTCACCCTAGCTAGTATAAACGGGACCAGACTCACGTTGAGTCCCGAGGTTAAGTATCTGGGCCTGATCCTCGATTCCAAACTCAACTGGAGGGTGAACTTGGCTGCTGGGGCGCGGAAGGCGGCCTGTGCTGCTTACTGCTGCAACAAGGCCGTTTGATCCAGATGGGGTCTCAGCTCAAGGGTCATGCGCTGGATCTATTCTGCAGTCATCGGACCCAAACTCCTATACGGTGTTGCCTTCTGGTGGACTGCTCTGGACAAGCTGCACAATGTCATAGTTCTGGACGGAGTCAGAAGGTCCGCAGCTATTCGCATCACCACCCACAAAGGCCTTGTTCGTAATGCTTAACTGGCTTCCTACTGAGCTCCTCGCTAAACAGGCTAAGTTCACCGCGACAAGGCTCAATGCCCTGTCTCGTTGGCGCGTCGTCCCATCTGGTCACTCCTCTATTTTGGAGATTGATCCTGTGGCCCCACTGGATATCGATTATCTCCCTGTGGAATACTGTTTTGACAGGGGTTTCAACTTCCTGATCCTGAGCAGGAGCGATTGGATCCCTGACACGACTGTCTCCCCGGAACTCCTGCATGTATACACGGACGGCTCCAAACTCGATGGCGGGGTGGGTAGCGGAGTCTACTCTGGGAAATTGAACTTGAATATTTCACTCCGGCTGCCGGGCTATTGCAGCGTGTTCCAGGCGGAAGTAATGGCGATCTACCGAGCCGCACAAAGGATCTTCGCATACGGTGTTCCTTTCACCCGCCTCCCGATCTTTTCTTATAACCAAGCTGCCATAAAGTCTCTGACGAACGTTGCGAATAATTCCAGGATCGTCAGGAAATGTCGCCGTTGCCTCAACATTCTTTCTGGGAGCTTCAGTGTTACACTTATCTGGGTCCCCGGACACTGTGATATTCCGGGAAACTGAAGAGCCGTCGGGCTAGCCAGGGCTGGCGCACTACTTCCAGAATCCTATTCAATCAACTTAGGAATGCCACTTACCTCGTTTAAACTGGCTATCGCGCGGAGATTCTTCCGAGAAGCTAACCTATCCTGAATCAATGAGGAGTCCTGCTCTACCGCTAGGCTCACTTTGCCCTCATTGGATAGAAGGCGCACCAACCAGTTACTTGGACTTGGTCGTAACATCATCTCAGTTACAGTGGCCATGCTTACAGGTCACTGTGTTATGGGTAGACACGCGGTAAGAATGCGACGCCCATTTAACGATTTCCGCCCTGGTGCAGATCCGCTGAGGAAGAGCAGACTGTTATCAACTTCCTTCGTCAAAGCCCATCTCTTGTGAGGTGCAGATATAGGTTATTATATAGGTTATAGGTTATTCGGTTATTGCTTCGCTTATAAAGCTTTCTGGTTGTTTTTCCAGCGTGGGATAGTCGTGCTTTGAATGTGCAGCCCTTGCTGACCAACTTCTCCCGTCCTAGTTCGGAGGAACTTGGTCAGTACAGGGACTGCGTTCACCTGTGGCGTCACAACGGGCCGCTATGCGTCCTCAAGTGAGCTCTTGGTATGAAGCTACCACACTAACCTAACCTAAGTATTTCTTCAAACCTCTGGTTTGAGACATGAACAACTGGTTTAAACCTAATTCAGTTCAAAGGTTTGCTTACAAATATTCGCTCATTCCTCAATAGTCTTTCCAAGTTGGGTATATGTGTTATCACTATAGACACCGGTACAACGCAGTCTATCATCAGACCAGATGTAGTGAAGGGGAAGTGTGAGGCACTCAGTAATATAACACTTCTGACTTGGTGTCAGAAGTGGGATTACAACATCCAAAAGTAAATAAAAATAATAAAAAAAGAAAAAAATTAATCAAGAGTGGAACGGCTTAAACAAGAGTTGGTTAAATTAGCGCTGCCAACAATGGGCACGAAGAATGAACTCCAAAGGTGGCACGCGGAATTGTGCAAACAATAAAGAATTGATTTAAAACTAAATACGGATTTATTTTTATTTTATTTGCAATCTACGAACTCATATTTTCAACGTTTTTAGAAGTGTAAAAACGTAGCAATATTAATTTTTAATTTTATTTCATTTCTTATATTTAATTAATGTTAGATTTTTATGTTTTATATCTTATTGTTCCTAAGCATTATCACTATAACTTATAAGTTTAAAATCTTGTTGTGTTATGTTAATTATAATAAATAAGTAAATAAATATAAATAAAATAAATACTGATTGCGGAAACCGTTTTACTTTGCTGTCATGTGTATAACGGTTATTATGTGACGCAGCCTTATGAGTAACAAATGAAGCTGCCAGACTGCTTAAATCCCGTAATAGAGTTGCATAAAACGTAGACACATATTTATACATAATTATAGTTGGTAGCTGTCAGTTACTGTAAATTGATTGTCAGTTGTTTTATTCCTATAAAAATGCATTACAAAACAACGCTTCTTTTGCTATTGCAAAAACACAAACGGTCTATTACATTTAAAAACTTAACGAATATGTAACTTTTTAACTAAAAAAAAAATGTAATTATTGTATTAAACATACAATTAGTTGTAATATTTTGAAGTAATAATCAGAATCATATACAAACTTTATTTTTGTTGTAAAGTGTAAAGTGTGTTGTGTGTTGTTCAATCGACTGTGATTTTTCGCTTGTTGTTGGTGATATTGTAGTTGTATTCCTACAATTGTATTGCATAGCCGACATTGACGACCTCGTTCGAGGCCAATATGCAATGTTCTCGTTAATTTTGCGGTGAAAATTCACTTCACTTTAAGCCATAATTCGTTTCGTTTGTATTGCAGTGTGAAGTTGTTGTAAGCAGTGTTGAAACTTGTGATATTTTTTTATGTTATTTTGTAATGAATAAAAATAATCAAATCGAATCGAATAAAAAACCAATGTTTTATATGTATGTACCTATGAATGTGTATGTAAAGATTGTTAAAATTAAGAAATAATATAAAATCAATATATATATATATTAATCAATCAATCAATATCAACATTAATATATATATATATATGTGTATATAATACATATAAATTACATTAATATGTTTATCCGTAGAAATTAAAAGAAAAATATCGAAATCGGTATGTTAAATATGTTTTATTATCACACATTTATGTATATTTCATCCTATGAGAACATAATTCCAAGTAAAGTAAAACTGTAAAGAATAAATTCGGCGAAAATTTAAACTATTTTTCTTCTACTACTTGTCTTCGTTTATTGATTTTTCGCATACACATTTTCCTTTTTCTTACTATCTTCTCATTCCGACTGCCGTACTTCAGTCATGTCTCTTGTTCGTATTAGCCGTTGATAACAAGCCAAAATGCATGTACATATGTACGTATGTACATATATTTTAATCAAATGTATGAAAACAATAAACTTCAGATGACAATAACAATTTCTATAATGTTTAGCTAACATTTCTTGTAAACCGAAAGCAAATTAAATATTTTAAAATATTGATTGATTATTGTGTTACAAACTTGTTACTTTGTGGGTATAAAGAGCCTTTTTTAACACTTTGCATACATACATACATAATTGGCCATTACAACCCTTCGGTAAGGATTACGGCCTAGCTTCTCACACCACTCATGCAGTGTGCGTTAATTTTATACGTGAGTGGTGGGACCTACAGTTTAAAGTCGACTCCGAACAACAAATTTTTGAGAAACTTTTCATGGCAGGTTTATTTACTCTCAGTGTTTCTGCCAGAAGTCTGCTGAGAGGAAGTCGCGCGAAGAAATATTTTTTTCATATCGACGCCTCCATTCTATAACGTTCTAAGTACATTTAATGTTCTTGCATTTTAAAATTCTATGTTCTCTAACAAATTTGTTTCAGTCAAAATTTGGTTAAGATGCGCGATCCGTTCCGAAGTTATAGGGAAAAATCTACTTAGAATACACATATCGCATACACATACACATGTCGCGTGAAAACTTTGAGAGCTCATAACTCAAAACCCACTTTTTCGACTTAGATGGTTATAGAACGGAGGCGTCTATATTTCGTTTTGATGTCTGACCTCGGATACAAACCCGGGCTTTACGTCTAATAAGCGAACACACTATATACTAAAGGCCCAAGTTCAAACCCCAGGTCAGACATCAAAACGAAATATGAAAAAAAAAATAGTTCATCGGCGACTTCCTCTCAGCAGATTTCTGGCAAAAACTCGGAGAGTGAAATAAACCTGCCATGAAAAAGTTTCTCAAAATTCTGTCGTTCCGAGTCGACGTTAAACTGTAGGTCCCGCCACTCAAGTATAAAATTAGGGCACACAACATGAGTGGCGTGAGAAACTAGGCCGTAATCCTGACTGAAGGGTTGTAATGGCCGATTATGTATGTGTATGTGTGTATTTGGTCTTAGATCCAATTAATTCATTATTAGCGAAAATTACCGTAATAAAAGCTTATCATCATTCGAAATTTAGAGAATCTTTGTCCTTGTCGTCGTCTCATTTTGACTATTCAATTAAATATTAAACTGATAACACCTAATAAAAATCATTGTATATCTAACAAAGTCGAAGTCGCCGTGGTCTAGTAGGTAGTGTGTTGGCTTATTAGACGAAAGGCCCGAGTTCGAACCCCAGGCCAGACATCAAAAACAAAATACAAAAAGTATTTCTTCGGCGACTTCCTCTCAGCAGATTTCTGGCAAAAACTCTGAGAGTAAAAATTGCCATGAAAAGCTTCTCAAAAAATCTGTCGTTCGGAGTCGACTTTAAACTGTAGGTCCCGCCACTCATGTATAAAATTAACGCACACAACATGAGTGGTGTTGAGAAGCTAGGCCGTAATCCTGACTGAAGGGTTGTAATGGCCAATTATGTATGTATGTATGTGTATATCTAACAAAAATGTTAAACGTTTTTTATTACCGGATCAATACCAGGAATATATCCAGATTTCGTAGTATATATTTATATGTATATATGTATACTAGCTGTACCCTGAGAGTGTTACTGCACCACCAACTAAAATAAATTTGAAGGAAAGACATTACACATACATATATCCAATTAATTTTGAATCATTTTATTGATTTTGTTTCCCGTTATCCAGATGATTCAGACTAACAGGCCTGAGTAGTATGTATTCGATCAGTTTCTAATCTCAGTTCTCGTTGTTCAAGTGATTCATGCGAACGGGTCTTAGCGGCATGTACTCGAAGATATTCCAGTCTCAACGCTCGTTGCTCGTCTGATCCTGAGGCTCGTAATGCTTCCTTTCCGGGCTTGAGCTGTAGGTCGACCAATTGCTTGCATCTTTGAAGGCATGATTGCATGGGAACGACTTAAAAAATGCGTTTAAATTTATTAGAATCTCACAATGCACCCAATCCAATTGAAGCCAACAGCATTTTTAAAAATTTTCCAGAATTAAAAATGTTTTAAATTTGTGGTTGACAGTTTACGTGAATGGGTTATACTAAATGTTATTAAAATCATAAATGATGAATCCTAAAATGTCTGGTCTGGTCCGATTAACATATAATCAAATGCATAGTTTACGATTTAATTCATTTTTAGAAATTTTCAGTGGCGCCACCTGTCGGAAATTGGTCATACTAACTTATAAACCTTCGTCGGCTTATTCGCCACAACTTTGCTAAAGATCATAACATGATCAATTTACGATTTATTTCTTTTTTAGTAATTTTCAGTGGCGCCACCTGTCGGATATTGGTCATACCAACTTATAAACCTTCCCCGACTCATGCGCAACTACTTTGCTAGATCATAACATGTTTAAATGCACAGTTTACGATTTAATTTATTTTGAGTAATTTTCAGTGGCGCCACCTGTCGGAAATTGGTCATACTAACTTATAAACCTTCGTCGGCTTTTTCGCAACAACTTTGCTAAAGATCATAACATGATCAATTTACGATTTAATTCATTTCGAGTATTTTCAGTGGTGCCACCTGTCTTAAATTGGTCATACCAACTTATAAAACTTCGTCGGCTCATGCGCAACAACTTTGGTAAAGATCATAACATGATTAAATGCACAGTTTACGATTTAATTCACTTTGAGTAATTTTCAGTGGCGCCACCTGTCGGATATTGGTCATACCAACTTAGAAACCTCCGACGACTTTTCTAAATATCATAACATAATCTGTATACATATATATTATTTTTTCATTTTTACAGTAGAATAAAATGAGGTATTAGAAAGAAATAGTGTGAAAAAAAATATGGGAGAAAGTGACAACGAAGATAAAAAGACCTATAGAAGCGGTGCTACTGAAATAAAATCTACGTCAACACAAAAGAATCCAGAGAATGCTCCTTACAATGAGGAAACAAAGAAAGGTGACTTTAAGGTGCTTTAAGATTCTCAAATAATGTTAAAATATATTCAGTTATTTCCTTTCAGGCAACAATGAGAAGATGGAGAAGCCGCCAAAAGTATATGCGAAAACGCCTAAAGACGATAGTAGTACTAAGTCTAAGGAATTAAGTGACACCACCAAACTATCGCTAACTGATGCTAGTCAATCGAATAGTTCGTCATCAAAGGATGCGCTTAAGAACAAAGAACCTATACGAGTTGGTTTCTATGACATCGAACGAACTATTGGAAAAGGAAATTTTGCTGTTGTTAAATTAGCCCGCCATCGTATAACTAAAAATGAAGTTAGTAGCTTAGTTAGTGAAAGAGTTTTCAATGCTCATTTACTGTTAATTTGTTTTCTTTTGTGCAAAGGTTGCCATCAAAATAATCGATAAGTCTCAATTAGATGCAACAAATTTGCAAAAAGTTTATCGCGAAGTGGAAATTATGAAGCGTCTCAACCATCCTCATATTATTAAATTATATCAGGTATGCATCAAATTACAATAACAGATCAAATGTTATCGATAACCAAATATGTTTATTTCAATACATTTTTCTAAAGGTTATGGAAACAAAGAATATGATTTATATAGTCTCAGAATATGCGAGTCAAGGCGAAATTTTCGGTAAGTGCTTCTTTTACTGTTGTCAATTGCAATCGTTGTTTTTTTTAAGTATAAAAGACTCTATTTTTTTCCCATTGAAATCGAATTTATGCCATGCCGTTAAAGGCAAAATCATACAAATTTATGCTTTATGTCTACACGGAGTACAATGCTAAACCATTTCAATTGTGTGTCCAGTGACTAGATTCAAGTAAAGGTTTCGCTGGATTTGTTATTAGAGTTAAATTATTCATTAATGTGTGCTGTTAGATAGCTTATATGATCAGCATTTTCAATCTACCTTTACGAAGTGATAACGGTTCTTACTTACTTACTTAATTGGTCCTTAACAACTCGATTCATGGAATTCAGCATGCCGCAACACATCCTTCCAGGCTCCTCTGCCTTTTGCGCGTCTATGCCGGCTGGTCACACCAATCGATGACAGGGATTCCTCGATTTCGTCCTTCCAACGGATACAAGGTCGACCTTTTCGCCGACTTCCACAGATCCCCGTATCAAATACCCGTCCCGCGGGAGCATCGTCCTCCATTCGAATGACATGGCCGAGCCAGCGCAGTCACTTTATATTAATACGCTGCACAACGTCCATGCCATTGAGACGCTCATACAGCTCACTGTTGGATCGGATGCGGAAATCATCGCCAACTCCCATTGGACTGAAGATCTTAGGTAGGACTTTTCTCTCGAATACACTCAAGGCTGAGAGAGGTCTCTGCTACTCCATTGCCTATTGAGACCATAGTAGCACTTGTTGGCAAGAGTGATCCTACGCTTGATCTCCAGACTGACATCATTTTTGGTGGTAACGGCGGAGCCAAGATAAATAAATTCCTTGACTGTATCAAAAGTATAGTTATCGGCCGTAATCTGAGAATCTATACGCCGCACATCTCTACTTGTCGATAACATATACTTTGTTTTGCCCTCATTTACTGCTAGACCCACCTTACTAGACTCCCGTTCAATAGCACTAAAGGCTGCAGTAACTTCTTGTTTGGTACGCCCTATGATGTCAATGTCGTCAGCGTTCGAAAGCAACTGGACACTCTTTTTGAAAAATAGTGTCATTGTGATGCATGATAAGGGATCGCCTTGTTTGAAACCTTGCACGATATCAAAAGGTTCGAAGAGGTCCATTCCCACCTTGACTGATCAACGTCATTCTGCATAGCCTTATCAGCTTCGCAGGTATACCGAGCTCAGACATTAAGTCAAAAACACAATCCCTTATGGGGCTATCGAAGGCTGCCTTTTAGTCGATAAAAAGATGGTGCGTGTCTGCTTGTTTTTCGTGGGTCTTTTCCAGGATTTGGCATAGTGTGAAGATCTGGTCTATGATGGACTTGCCATGTCTGAAACCGCGCTGATAAGGTCCTATCAGTGTTTTGACGATTGGCTTCAGTCGTTCACACAATACTCCTGTAAGAACCTGTAAGCAATAGGGAAGAGGCTTATACCCCTGTTGTTGGCGCATATCGTAGGGTCTCCTTTTTTCAGGACATAACAGAGGACACTGAGGTTCCAATCGTTGGGCATACTTTCCTCTAGCCATATTTTGTAAATAAGCTGGTGCATGCGCCCTACCAACTCATTACATCCGGTCTTAAACAATTCAGCGGGGAGGCCATCAGGACCTGCCGCTTTATTGTTTTTAAGACGCATAATCGCGACTACGACCTCTTTATCGGGTTCGGAACATCATCTCTAAAGGCGGAATTGGTGTCGTCATCGCCTTGTATCAGAGTAGAGAAGTGTTTCCTACACAACCTCAGCATCCCCTGCGGATCTGTTACCAAGTTTCCATTCTCTTCTTTGCAGGAAGACGCTCCGGGCTTATAGACCTCGATTAGACGCTTAACCTTTTTGTAGAATTTTCGAGTATCATTCCTACATCTATACATGTAGACTTCCTCACGCTCACGCCTTTCCTCGGCGTTATTAGTTGCAGCTGCCTCGCGACACTCCTCATCGTACCATTGATTTCATTGGGGTGGGCGGTCAAAACCATGGACGTTTTCTGTAATATTGCGCAATTAGTGGGAGATGTTGGCTCGCAGTCCACCAATGTCGCTGAGATTAGATGGGGAACGACGGAGTTTATCAGAGAGTCGAGCTGAGAACGCCTTAGCTGTCCTTTGTGATCGCAGTTTCTTAACGTCCAGCTTTCGCAATGCACTAGAGCGCGCAGATCTCGGGGAGCTAATGCGTAATCTTGGTGTGAGCACAAATAAGGCTGATGTTATAGAATTTTGCCTTGATGCGGATTGTGGCTAATCTTTCGCTCACAGGAGTGAACCCAGAGACAAGGTGGCGATGTCTCTTATTAACTACAAATCCGCATCCGAATTCGTGATTATCAACCTGGCAGCTGTAATACACATCGCAAGATGCCAGCCTTTTGTATTCTTGTCCTCGCATCGCATTTCCTGTATGGCAGTGATGTCCGTCGTACATTTCGTGAGGATATCCGCCAGCTGAGTGGAAGCTCCTACCCTGTGAAGAATGCGAACGTTCCATGTGCCCATTCTTAAATCGTTGTTCTTTAAACGTTTGCCATGGTCGTCAACTTTTAAGGCGATCTTTTCATAGAATTTTGTTGTAGTTTTCATTGGAGGGAATTTTTAAGTGTTGGGTTCCAAGCCCTACGCACAACCCAAATTTAACGTCTAGGGGATTGGATTTCGCTGGTATGAACCAGAGCTTAGCAATGAATCGTTTTTTCGCTACTCATGAAATTTTGAGTATGAGTGAGTCAACAGTATTGAAATTCAACTATTCTGATTCATTCGTACTCACTACAACATTGATTTATAAGTACAGGTTGCAATGAGTATGAGTACGTTGACATCAAACTCATAACATTCGAAACATGATTGATTCATACGCCTACTCATATAGATTCATAAATTTATAAAAATACTTTTAATGCTCATAAATGATAAATAAATAAAATAAATAAATAAATTAAGTTTTGCTCCAAAGCAATCGAAAACTGCCTGTGCAACATTGTATTACTTCGATAATTTAAAGTGACAAATTCGAAAAACTGACTTATTTGATATTGGCACAAAACTGTTGAATTTGAAACATAATTTAGTGTTTCTATTGCCATATTTTAGTTGTATATAATATTGTTACGTTTTAACCTTTTTAAAAACGTTTAGAATATGAGTTCGTTGATTGCAAACAAAATAAAATCAAATTTGTGTTTAGTTTCAATTAAACTCTTTATTGTTTGCACTACTTTTGTATGCCTCGGTTTACAACTTGACGTATACGACAACAATTTGTTTATTGTTTGTTCGCAATTCTTATTTACACTTCTGTTCGCATAAGCACTAACAACTATTCGGTAGATCTTTACAACGACCATCTGCAAACCACAACTGTTTTCTTCACACGCAACGCGTCTTTACACAAGACTGACTGAATTCTTACTACTTGTTGCCTGCTTTGTCTTGCCTTTTTATATGCTCACGTAAACAGTCTGATGAAGGTTCTTGAAGTCGAACGTTCGGGGTTTCGCCTTCTCGAGAACTCCATTGCGACTTCATTGTTGTTGCTTAACGGGTAAAAGTTTTGACGTTTTCTTTAATTTTACAAATGTTAGTAGTAACGTTTGCAATGAAAGGAACTGAAGACTGACTACAGAAATGATCCTGTGAAGTCGCCGTAGTCTAGTAGGTAGTGTGTTGGCTTATTAGACGTAAGGTCCGAGTTCAACCCCCAGGTCAGACATCAAACCGAAATATGGAAAAAAAAATATTTCTTCGGCGACTTCCTCTCAGCAGATTTCTGGCAAAGACTCTGAGAGTAAATAAAATTGCCATGAAAAAGTTTCTAAAAAATCTGTCGTTCGAAGTCGATGTTAAACTGTAGGTCCCGCCACTCACGTATAAAACTAACGCACACAACATAAGTGGTGTGGGAAACTAGGTCGTAATCCTGACTGAAGGATTGTAATGGCCAATTATGTTAGGTAGTAGTAACGTTTGTGTATAAGATAGAAATTATACAGGGTACTATGAGGGCTAGAAGATATAGAGCACGACTTTATCTAGATTTGGATCGAGGCTTCTATATTAAGACATGACCTCATGATGATATTTTCGATCACAAGTGTCAATAATTTCATCATGTCTTTTTTAACATATTTTGTAATGACATAACCTTTCATAGGGAATACATCGTAATGTACTTACGGTTTATGCACATACAGCTATGGACATTAAATTAGCACAAAATCCATATATAGTTTGATTGTAATTTTTTTCTCATTTGTATTATAATTAGGTCAATTGTTTTGGTCTGCAATGTTGCACGATGACATCTAGCTGTTGTTTAACAAAAAACATTACCATTATCGTATATATTTTTTGTTTTGATTGCTAATTTGTATCGGCACCTAAATTCGAGCTGGACAGTAAATTAGCACAACGTGCCTAAAAGTGTTTTAGGTACAAGTTTTGTTCGAGTATTTTTATTCTTACGGTATATTCTTTTAATTTTGTGGCATTTAAAGTAATTTTTGGAAAAATTATTTATAACGTCATCATTTCCTTCAAACCAAACATAATAATGTCGCAGAAAACAAAAATTGAAAGCCACGTGTCAAGAAAACAAACCGAAATCGTTGACCGTCATTGTCCGGAAGGAAAGAAGGAGCCTTTCATGTCGTCACGCGATACAGGCTTCTATAACGACGTCGCAATCACAAAAAGGTCTTTGGAAGCTCTTGCCGACAGAAGCCACTTCTACGAAAAGAAAAATATACTCAAGCGTTCAACGTTTGCTCGCATCTACATTGCTAAAGGCCTCCCATTCTGAAAAAAAAAAACATTTTGGAGTGATGAAACAAAGGTAAATCATATGAAACCGGATGGTAGAGTGGTTGTTCATTGGCCAAAATGTCAGACATTCAATCCACGCTATGCTCAAAGGACGATAACGCATGTTCGAGGAAACACAATGGTGCGGGGAGCGTTTTCAAGGCACGGTGTAAGTCCCATTGTAAAAATTCATGAAAAAATGGACTGTTATCTGTATTTGGACAATATAAAGAACAAAATGGAACCATAAGCTTTTAAATACATGCCAATTTTATTCATATTTATGCAAGATAGGCATAGCAGGCAAAGGATTGATTTAATGAAGAGCACATTCCCGTTTTAGACTGGCCGGCGCAAAGTTCTGACTTAAACTCGATTGAAACCCCTTGGAACGATGTGAAATGTACAATTGCTCAATATAAGTACAAAAATTTAGACGATTTGTGCATTGGAATACGGGACGCATGCTACTCGATTCCCAAAGAACTTTCCCGATGAACATTGTCCCGTAGATGCCACGCGGCGCTTGAAAATAGGGGCTACTCTACTAAATAATTATCAAATAAGCTGAAAACATTAATATTTTTACTATGTATTTATTAAAGCACATCATTTTTATTCCAGAAATTTTAATTTGTGCTATTTTACTGTCCAGCTAAAATCTGGCGTTTGATATGCTGAAGGTCTTAATGAGCAGACGACTGGCAATATCGTCAAAACTTTTGTTCCTTTTTAAGGAATTATTTGTATTTTAAGTTCCTATGTTTAAATTTTTTTATGAGTAGACTTAAAATACTATAAAAAATATGATTGTTTTTATGACGATTAGGTTAGGTTAGAGGACGTGTACTTGTCAGATAAGACAAGTACAGTACCCGGAGGTCGAATTGCCCCATTGTACAACGTCCTTAAAGAGGAAGGATAAGAGAGGGAATAGGATATAAAGGAGAGGAGATAAGAGAGGGAGAATGGGAAGCGGAGGGGTCACATAGACCCAACAAAGAAGGGAGAGCGCGACTACCCTGATGAAGCCCTAGCGCCTCTCAACCAGCCTAAGCCACTAATGAATCTGTGGAGAGCCTTGATGTCGGCTCTCGACACAGAGTTCAAACTCTCAAAGAAGGCCCTGCCAAGGGTCCTCAGCCTCAACCTACCAAGGGCTGGGCAGTTACAGAGGAGGTGTTCGATAGTCTCCAACTCCTCCTCATCGCAACATGCCTTGCAATAGTCCGGCTGGGATCTGTTCCAGATCCCCGTCAGCGACCTAATCTCGCAGTGCCCTGTGATAAACCCGACTACCAACCTTAAGCTGGCCTTATCCAAGCCCAGCAGCCAACCTGTTCTCTTACTGTCCACAGCAGGCCATAGACATCTAGAGACAAAACAACCCGATCAGTTCCCCCAACGTCTCTGCTCTTAATCCCCGACCCATCCATTGATGAGACCGTAGAGGTGGCAGACGATGTTTTGTGCTAATTTAATGTCCATGGCTCTACATATATTATTTATAAAATATACTTACATTTGTAACACACGTATATACATACATACATACATATATGTACGTAATAACATTTGTGTAAAAATTATAAATATTTTTTCTTTATAATTTAGATTATATTGCTAAATATGGGCGAATGTCGGAAAATGCAGCACGTTTCAAATTCTGGCAAATATTATCAGCCGTCGACTACTGCCACAAGAAGGGAATTGTTCACAGAGATCTTAAGGTGAGTAGTGGTTAACATTTTTTAAAAAAATTAATATGCATAGTTATAATATATATTTTATAGGCTGAAAACCTACTACTGGATAATAATATGAATATAAAAATTGCCGATTTTGGATTTTCAAATCATTTCAAAATAGGCGAACTTCTGGCAACTTGGTGTGGTTCACCGCCTTACGCTGCTCCTGAGGTTTTCGAAGGGAAGCAGTATACAGGACCGGAAATAGATATTTGGGTAATTGAAATAAGTTTTTATAATTCAAACAATGATTAATTAATATGAACTGAAGTTAGAGGTAGTTATTAAGAGTTGAGTTTTAAAGGGTATCCCTGTTGAAGGTTTAAATTTAAAAATTCAATCAAATAAAAACGGTTAGAAATGGAATATTATTTCATTCATATGGCTACCGCGACTGGCCTGACAGTACGTCATTCTATTGGACCAAATTTCTTGCACTTTTCCGAGTGTATGGGGTCGTATCTCGGCAATGGCATCACGAATGTTGGCCTTCAAACAATTCTCAATTATTTCTGTTTTATCTGCAAAACACTTTTCGTTAACGGTGCCCCGGAGAAAATAGTCCAACGGCGGCAGATCGCAGATCAAACGTTTGACGCAATAAATCGATTGTGGCATGAGATGTGTGGGAAGTTGCACCATCCTGTTCAAACTAAACATCGTTCAGATCGGTTATCATGATGCGATGGGTGTCTCCATTGGCCGTAAAGTTGTGGCATCCTCATTTTCAAAGAAATATGGGCCAAAGATGCCTCCACAGTCATTCGTAATAGGTGCATTTCTTTCTGTAAGGCCACGTGAGGGTTTTCTGAGTCCCAAATGGGGAAATTTTGGTTAACTTATCATCGTGCAGTTTTTCGTTGGCCCATCTAGCGAAGCGAAAAAGAAGTGGATGGTCATGCGGCTTCAACCAATTCAATCTTGAATGAATTGTACTTTGTAAGGAATCATGTAAGAATGTAGTCGCCGTAGTCTAGTAGGTGATGCGTTCGCTTATTAGATGTAAATCTCGGGTTCGAGTCCCAGGTCAGACATGAAAACGAAATATGAACAAAAAAAATATTTCTTCGGTGACTTCCTCTCAGCAGATTTCTGTACGACGTTAAACTGTAGATCCCGCCACTCACGTATAAAATTAACGCACACAACATGATTGGTGTGAGAAGCTATGCCGTAATCCTGACTGAAGGGTTGTAATGGCCAATTATGTATGTAAGGAATTATACCGAGATCATTTCGCAAAATTCGTCGCTAAATGGTGCGTGAAATGTTTCGTCACAGCTTTGATACTTTCGGATGGAAGCACTGTACGAGCATGCTTACGTTTTGACGCATTAACAATGAAACCAGTTTCACGAACTTTAGCAATTAACTTGCGTATACCGAGCACTGTTGGTCCTTCTCTGCGACCAAATTTTGTATTACATTTTCGTGCAATTTCCCACCATTGTCCCAAAGTCGCTCAAGCGTAAATTGATTCATTACGTTCAGTAGAGATAATATACTGAAATTTGTGATTGAATAGAATGACATAAGTATTGCCAGATCCGAAATAACCGATGGTTCGAATTTAAACCGATAGGTGGCCCATCCGATAAATGCTTCATCAAATTTGTTCTGGTTTCTTTACAGTCCCTTGGAGTTGTACTGTATGTTTTGGTTTGTGGAGCACTGCCATTTGATGGTTCAACTCTGCAAAGTCTCAGAGACCGTGTACTCTCTGGACGTTTTCGTATACCATTCTTCATGTCATCAGGTAAGATTTAACTCCGTAAAATCGTTTCAAATCTTATTAACGATTGTCAATTTAAGAGTGTGAACATTTAATACGACGTATGCTCGTACTGGAACCATCGAGACGTTACACCATTGAGCAAATTAAACGGCATCGCTGGATGTGTCCCGAGATTTTAGAACTATCGAATATTGCAAAATTTAATGTCAATATGGACGGCACAACAAACATCGAACCCAACGAAGACATTTTACGTATAATGTCCGAATTTGCGGGTATACCACCGGACAAGACCAAAGCGAGTTTGAAGAAGAATAGCTATGACCATATAGCTGCCATATATCTGCTGTTACAAGACAGAGTTCATAACAAGAAAATGGCACAAGAAAAACATCACATGGGCGGTGGGGCAAATATTGCACTTAATACTACCACCATCACCACTAGTACAATTGCATCCTCATCGATATCACTGCCAAAACATGCCGGTGGAAACAGCAAACAACATTCTTTAGCCGGATCCACGCTTTCAACCTTCTCAACGCCTTCGTCGGTTTCCCAATATTCTACAAAAATGTCATATAGACAAAGCGGCAAACAATCTGCTGCAGCCGATATGCATAGGCTGAAAGCAAATCATGTTTTACATGAGGATCAGGTTAGCAATAATCTTCATCTGATAAAAGAACACTATAGCCTTTTATCTAAATTAAGCCGGCAGACACTACTCAGCGACCGCTGTGGTCCTGCCTCAGGGACAGCATCTGCTGCTAATGAACACAAACTACAGTCTAAGATAATCGACAATCACCTGAGGTATCATTCCGAAAAGAATGGAGGGCGCATGTCCCGTCAAGATTTATGCAATAGTCAGCGCCCAATCGACTGTCCATCTTACAATGTAGACAATAATAAACATTCCGTTATGAATTTGAAAAGCCGAGACGCTTTATCCTCGAACCAACGTTTAAATAATAGTGGTTTAACGTCGCGCTTGATTGATGATCGTTCATTACGCGAGCGGATGCTTATCGGACCCCTTGGTGTTGCTCATTTCAATATTGAAGAAAGCATCCTAAAACAGAGTACAGAAGACTGTAGGCTTTTACTGCAAAAGGCCACTGCTATATCAGAAAACAAGAACAATAAACATCAACAAAAATCGAAAATGACTGATGACAGACAGTTATCCGATACAAAACTCAATGATTCCAAACCCCTATCAAGCTCAACCAGTTTTGATTCATCTGCTGTCCTAGATCAAAGTCTCAGTTTCCGCTACAAAATGTCAGCGGAGGCAACGAAACTCTTTCAAACCCTACAAGAAAGTCCTTTGCCTATCGATGTAAGTATACCGAGTTGATGATTTCTCTTGAATTGAAATGGTATATTAAAAATAAGATTTAATCTTTCAGGATCCAGAGCACAAGGAAAATTCTAAAACTAAATCAAATGATACTCTCAATTTAAATGGTGACCATCAGACGCACTCCGCCGACATGAATCAAAAGCAAAATAATTCTAAAAATCTCACTGGGTATGTCAAATTGTGAGACAGAGATAGATTTAGTAATCATTGTAGGTACTCTCTCTCTCTCTCTCTCTTCTATCTGTTTTCAGAACAAATGACAACGAAAGATCTTCAGCGAAAACCTCATCGAAGAAGGTTTCTGCTCAATGCAGTTCGAGCACGGACGAAGGTTGTGAAACTGACATGGGAGGCGCAAGTGATAACAAAGGTATTCTCTTGCCATATAATTATATTTTAAATGATAATGCTTTATATCCAAAATTCCTCTACATACTAGATACTTCACAGTCCTCAACTGACTTGAGAAATCAAAGAATACAATCTTATGCCAGTAGTAGTTCTTCAAGCGGTGTCATTGGTACTTACTCGAAAAGTTTAAGTCAAAATCTTAGTAGAGGTTCCTCGAAGAGTAATTGTTCAACATTTGAGAGCATCGATTTTAATTTAGTTACAAGCATTGATCTTGCTGGAAGTCTGCCTTCATGTGCAAGCAATTCTACTCTTGCAGCCTCGGTTTCTGCGGCTAGCGCTGCATGTGACGTAAGCGGTAGTGTCAATTCAGAGCATTCGTCAGAACGTTCATTTTATAATAGCAACAACTCTTGCGTCTATATGCCACCAGTAACTAGTACATCATCAATGTTATCTACAAAATCAACACCCTATACGGAAAAAAGATCACCAATTCATTTTAGGTAATATACTTAATATCTCCCTACTTAAAATTTAAGACGATTTATTCAATTTTAAGCTTACCAATTCCAATGAAAAATTCTAATAATTTCTATTTCATTTAGTGGCATTATTACAACTTGCCGTTAAACTTGGGATTAGTTAAAGGTACCTTTAGCTAAAGGGAACTTTAAAGTCACCTTTAACTTATTTTTGTTATTACAACTTACAGATAAAATAAAGTTAACTGTTTCCAAAAATATGGCAGTGCCAAGACAATGTCGATAAAACTGCTCTATTAAACAAGTTTTTTTTAAAGCAGTGGCAACGTAGGGCCTTGTTTTTTGTCGCTGTGTTTGCTGATTTTGCTTATATTTGAAGTTGCCATATTGAAAATGATATGTATGTATGGCAAGTTCTAACATAAACTTAACTTTAAAAGTTAAGGGCAGGATGATCCTCCCTTTAGCTTAACGCTCACTATTACCTTATTGTCCACTTATATTAATGAAAAACAATTTATCTGCCCGTTAAAATCCTCCCTTTAGTTAACGGCAAGTTGTAATAATGGCCCTTAAGGTAAAAAATGTTTATTTCTTGACCATTGTTGTTATTTACATTTTACCAACATCGTTTTTACTCAATTTAAGATGACGTCTGAAAACGGTAACGTTCGGACATAAATTTAAAATTATTGTTTTAAAATCATCTTCATTAACTTACAGCCCTTTGGGCAACACTAAAACATTTTAGTCTTTGTTTTAATTATTTCAAATTTCTACACCTAACAACATACATACATACATAATTGGCCATTACAACCCTTCAGTCAGAATTACGGCCTAGTTTCTCAACACCACTCATGGTGTGTGTGTTAATTTTATACATGAGTGGCTGAACCTACAGTTTAACGTCGACTCCGAACGACAGATTTCTTGAGAAACTTTTTCATGGCTGGTTTATTTACTCTCAGAGTTTTTGCCAGACATCTGCTAAGAGGATTCTTTGCCTCAATCCGAGGAAGTCGAAAGCTTTGATAATAGGCAAGGTAAATTCTACGGCACAGCTTACACCATTACAGATTAATAATGCTACTATTGAGACAGTACATAACGTTAAGAATCTGGGAGTTATCTTTAACAACAGCCTTAACTGGTCCAGCCATGTAAATGCTATTTGCGGTAAGACAGTTGCCATGATGCGAAATCTTTGGCTGACGCAATATTTTACTCCATTTTATATTCGTATGCTGCTCGCAAAAACATATCTCATCCCCACTTTATTGTACGGGTGTGAACTATTTTTTCGTTGTGACTCAGTAAGTAGGAACAAACTCAAAATAACGTATAATAATATTGCTAGATATGTTTATGGTCGCACAAGGTACGATAGAATATCTGAATTCTCATATAGAATCTATAATACGACTTTTGAGAATTTGTTAAAATGCCGTACTCTGGTATACATACATAAAATCATCTACATTAGGAAACCCCCTTACTTGTTCAATAGACTAGTTTTCTCAAGATCCAATAGAGGCTTGAAAATTAATAGTGTTAGATACCGCAAACAAATATCTGAGAGACACTTTTACACCAATGCAATTCGTCTCTGGAATGAACTCCCGAACAATATACAATTACAAAGCAATGCAAAGCATTTCAAGTCTGCAATAATTAAATTTTTAAATGAACAATAATGTACAATTGTAATTAATTAATCATATTTTTTAATTGTAAATTTTGTTTTTAATAATATTTGTTTTGTTAATTTATTTTTAAGGTTATTATATTCTTCTTATTTATCAAACTTTGTTATGTCTATATCCTTAGCAGTACTATTAAATAAGTATCTTGTTGTACTGTATTTACGCTTGAATGAATAAATAAATAAATAAATAGATTAGGTTAGGTTAGGTCGGAGTGGTAGCTCTGATGTCACAAAGCTCACTTGAGCACGCATAGCGGCCCGTTGTGATGCCACGGGTGAACGCAGTCCCTGTACTAACCAAGTTCCACCAATGTCAGGGAAAAGGAGGAAGTTGGTCAGCGCAAGGTCTGCACAACAAAAGCACGACTACCCCGCACTGGAAAACCAGCCAGAAAGTTTGATGAACGAAGCTATATCCTTGATGTCAATAGATGATAGCTTCGTTAAGCTAACAAGGAATAGGGAGCCAAATAACCTATATCTACACCTAGCAAGAGACGGTCACTGGCAGAGAAAGTGAACAACAGTCTCCTCTTCCTCAGTGGACCTGCATCCACGGCAAAAGTCGTTGAAAGGGAGCCTCATTCTTTCCGCGTGTCTACCCATGACGCAATGGCCTGTAAGCACGGCCACTGTAGTCGAGATGACATCACGACCAAGACTAAGTAATCGGTTGGTACGCCTTCTATCCATCCTGGGCCAGGTGAGTCTAGCGGTGGAGCAGGACTCCTCATTGACCCAGGATAGGTTGGCGTCCCGAAAGAACCTCCGCGCAATGATCAACTTGACCGAGGCAAGTGGCATACCCAATTCAACAGAAGAGGATTCCGGAAGGAGCGCACCAGCTCTGGCGAGCTCGTCTACCCTACAGTTTCCCGGAATTCCACTGTGGCCGAGGACCCACACCAGAGAGACACTGGAGAAGCGCCCAGAAAGAAGGTCAAGACAGCGGCGACATTCCCTAACGATCCTAGAGTTAATCACGGAACCCGATAGAGATCCTGCTAAGAGGAAGTCGCCGAAGAAATATTTTATCATATTACGTTTTTGATGTCTGACCGGGGATTTGAACCGTGGCTTCGCGTCTAATAAGCCAACACGCTACCTACCAGACTATGGAGAATTGAATGTATTTATTAAGACACATATTTTGCATCCTCAGGATTGGCAATTGTGACCTTAGCTTTGTGCACTGCAATAAAATAACGAACCTGTTCGTTAAGCAGATTATTGTGTGAAAAGCCTTCCTAAATTTTTTAATAAGCTATTGTCATACAATTCCCTTGCTTGAAGCCCTTCCTTACAAACGCAGTGTATCACTGCGCACTCTCGTTAACCAGAAATAGGTCTTTAATTTTACTAGGAACTTTAAAGTGCATATTATCTCGTACATATTGTTACATTTTCACCTTTTTAAAAACGTTTAGAACTGAGTTCGTTGATTGCAAACAAAAATAAAAATAAATTTGTGTTTAGTTTTAATTTTATTGTTGGCACTACTTTTATGTGCCACTGTTACAACTTGATGTATCCAACAATAATTGCTTGTTCACTATTCTACTTTACACTTCTGTCCCCACAAACACTAACAACTCTTCGGTAGATCTTCACAACAGCGATCTTCAAACCACGACTGTTTACTTCGCACGCAACGCGTCTTCACACAAGACTAACTGAATTCTTACTGCCCGTTGTCTGCTTTGTCTTGCCTTTTTAAACGCCCACGTAAACAGTCTGATGAAGGTTCTTGAAGTCGAACGTTTGGGGTTTCGCCTTCTCGAGAACTCTATTGTGACTTCATTGTTGTTTGTATACTTTGCATACTTTGTGTTGTTAGGTTGCTTTCTTCCTTACTTGTCTGTCTCCTTTTCTTTCATGCTCATGTTGTTGGTATATGCAAACAAGTTCATTGTATGTGTTTCGTGTGGCTTTTGTTTATCGTTTTAATGTTAAACGATGGTACACCGTTTCCGTTTTCGTAACAATATTATGTGAAATTAAGTTTGTGAATTACATTAAAAAAATATAAAAATGTCTGGTTTTTCGTTCGCCTCTATCGTGAATATTTACTCTCGAAAATTGCAAACGGTATTTGGGGTGGGGGTGAATGTCATAGAGTAGGTTTAAATAGGATTGACACTTATACCGAAAATGCCTCTGAAAGGAATACATGTAAAAACGACTTTCACACGACTGAATAGTTTTTAATGCAACATTTATGGAAATCCAATAACAATAATATTTGGTATTTTTTTGAACTACTCAACAGGGAAGGACGTCGTGCCAGTGACGGTCTTGTGGCACAAGGTATTGTGAGTGCAGCGGGACCCCTACCTAACGGTTCCTCGTATGGTAGCTACCGCTATGACACCCATAAACGGAATGGATGGCTGGAGTTGCAACAGTTGCAGAGGGAGGCGCATACCCTTAAGTCAAAGTACAGATCAAATCTGCCTTTAGATGAATTCAATAATTCTCAATTTCAGCACAGTCAATTCTATACACTGTCTAACAGAATGCCTGTAGAATTTCATCAACCATATACGCCACATTTGGTGAGGGCTATAGAAAATATGGAAAATATAAGTGATAAAAATGGAGCATTACATCCATCACTGTATCATTATCTTCGTTTGGATGCTTCCAATACTGCCTATGCTGGCAATATGCCACGAAATCACAATGAAAATCTGCAACTTTACAGTAAAATGAATACGGCAACCATGTTGCCTATGCAAAAACCACCGTTACAGCAACAATTACTGCAACATAGATTATTACAACAGAAACGACAATTATTTCAAAAGCAATATGCCTTGGAATCACATCTTTTACGGCCACACCATATCCTAAGGGAGCATGGCTACAAACTGAATGCACACATTGTGCCTATGACACCGACATCCATGCCACCTCCTGCACAACCTTTGCCACACCCTGATGAACTTATGGAACTGCATATGCTAGAACGATGTGGTAAACTTCATCACAATTCAGTAGCTCCCTTAACACCATACTCCAACTGTCATCAGTCATCGACTAACAATCATTACATGAAAACTACTTACATTAAACAACAGTCTGCGGATGTTGCAGTTGTATCGATGTCACGCAGCAAAAGTCCAAATATGATCAGACATGCTTCGGATTCTTGGAACTCATTGGGGGAGACACCTATTCTTCGCAAGAAAATATCACCGGTTCCAATGGAGAATGGAGAAACTAGTCGTTTGTCTGCTTCTACGCCCACATCTCTATTACCATCGCATGCATACCATGTAATTGTTAATCCATCATGTCTTGTATTTCGAAATTATTAATTGGTCAACTATACGTTTCTCTTTTTTTTTTTTTTCTTCTTCATGCAGCAAACATCTTCATCATCATTATATCCGCTGCCATTACCATTAACACACATATCAGCACCAGCACCGCAACCAACATCATCACTCACACTTTCATCTCCACCTGCCACGCCATCGTTATCGTCGGCACCAAGCACCTCGTCATTATCACTGCCAACAAAACAATCATCCTCCACTTCATCATCGGCATCATCGTCATCGTGCACTGCAGCAGCTAATCTGTATACATCAAATTGGCAGACTGTCATTAAACCGCTCAGCGAAAGTCCAATATTAGAAATAGCCGAGCACATGGAATCTGTTTAAGAGCACTTATGTATTTTCCACCATGAACATTTTCTCTCTCTCTCTCTCTCTCTCTTACCTCTTTGCACTCTTTTTTTATGATTTTTATGATAAAAGATCGCCAATCATTTTACATCATTTAAATTTAAGCGAACAAAATTATTTATACATCTATTACGTCTGATGTCTCTTGAGGTATTCACAAATATCCAATATCCTACATAAGCAATATTTTTACATAAACCAAGTCCAATCCTACTTACATATTTACGCAATTAATACATCATTTAGTAATCCTTCCACACACACACATTCCAAATAAGGACAAATATTTAACAACCTTAACCTCTGGTACTAAATATATAATAATATGTCTACAGTGCCCATAACACGTTGCGATAGTCAAAATACACCCGGCTAATGACATAGTGTGGTGAGTTTAGTTGAATAGAACTCAAAAATATTTTTTTTATATTTCTCGAACCCTCCAAACTTGTTTTATTTGACAAAAACATTATTTTTGATCTTTTCACACAAAATTTATCGATTACCCACATATTTTTGAACCTATTTTCAAAACCCAAAGTTTTTTGAAAAGGGGAGAGATAAGCCTTTAAAACGGTATACACAAACATATGGTGCAAACTTCCATGTTATGAGTTTTGATCGGGTAAACTTGGGAAATATGATTTTTTTCTTCTTTTTTGAAGTTTGGCCATTCTTAATTGCAAAATTTAATTAAAAAATATTAAATAAGTGATGACATTCTGAAAGTGCATTCTCTTGTGAAGAGATTGACATTCCGTTTGATCAAATCGGATAAAAATTACCGTAGTTATTATTTAAATAGTATAACAGTCGTGTTATATTTTTTATATATGTCATCTCATCAAATGAACTTTCAGTTCAAACATTTTCAAAAGTTTTGATGAATCTTGATTGTTTACCGCAAAATGTGTCATAGTGTCAGTTGTGAGTTTAGTTGAATAGAACTCAAAAATATTTTTGTTTTATATTTCTTGAACCCTGCAAACTTGTTTTATTTGACAAAAACTTGTTTTTTTGGACTTTACTCACAAATTTATTGATTACACAAACATTTCTGAGCTGATGTCCAAAGTTTAAACCTTATTAGAAAGGAGATGGATGGGCCTTTAAAACGATATACATATATATTTTATTTGACTTAATATGCTATGGGGTTTGATGAGGTAAACTTGACAAATGGAAATTTTTTTTTATATTTTTTTCCCAGTTTGTACGCTCATAGTAGCAAATTTTAATTAAAAAATATAAAATAAGTCGTGATATTCTGAAAGTGCATTATCTTGTGAAGAGATTGACACTGCATTTGATCAAATCGGACAAAAATTGCATTAGTTATTATTTAAAGAGTATAAGATTCGTGTTATATTTTTCGTATATATTTTTTTCAAATGAACTTTCAGTTCAAAAATTTTCAGAATCTTTCATGAATCTCGATTTTTAATCGGAAAATGTGTCAATTTCACGTTTGAGCGACCATCAGAAGTTGCACAATGTTTGCGCAAAGGGAAATAATAATATTTTCAAAAAACACAAATATTAGCCGACTTCTGGTAGTCGTTCAAATGTGAAATTGACACATTTTGCGATAAAATCAAGATCCATTAAAACTTTTGAACTGTCATTTCATTTGATAAGATGACATACGAGTATATAAAAAATAGAACACGACTGTTATACTATTTAAATAATAGCTGCGGTCAATTTCGTCCGATTTGATCAAACGAAATGTCAGTCTTTTCACAAGATAAAGCACTTTCAGAATGTCATCACTTATTTTATTTTCTTTAAGTAAATTTTGCTATTAAGAATAGACAAACTTGAAAAAATGAGAAAAAAATTAATATTCTCCAAGTTTACCCGATCAAAACTCATAACATGTAAGTTTGAACCATATGTTTATATATGAGTTTAAAGGCTTATCAGTCCTCTTTTAAAAAAACTTTATATTTTGAAAATAGGTTAACAAATATTTGGGTAATCAATAATTTTGGGAGAAAAGATCAAAAATACCATTTTGGTCAAAAAAAAAATTAAGTTTGGAGGGTTCGAGGAATATAAAAAAATTTTGACTTCTACTCAATAAAACTCTCAACCTAAGTACATTTGGTCAATACACACAAGCCTTTGTATCGTTGTATTCATTGTATTGTTGGAAACACATACAACAGTGTATGATTGTTGTTGATAATTTTCATATAAAAATCTGATACACTTATACACATTTTTTCCATATGTTTTTAAAAGTTGTATTGGCTTCGTGCCTACAAATTGTGTGAAAGAAAAAAATGTGTATATGTTTTCATATGTTGTGTTGGTTTCGGGCTATCAAATGGTTTGAATGCCACGTATTACACAATACAGCATAGCATTGAGCGTTCACAAAGAAACAAATGTATTCAATACAACATACACGATACAAAGTTGTGTGAATTGCCCCAATATGTCATTAGCTAGGTGTATTTTGACTGTCCCTTGGTGTTATTAATATTTCAATATTTAGCGAAAGAATATTTACAAAAAAAAAAAACCAAGTTAAAGTGGAAGAGAATTTAATTTTTATTTTATGTTAGAACTTTATTGGTATTAGTAATTTTAGAGCTACTTATTCGTATATGTATACATACATAATGTAAATTATATTCTGCAACGAATGAAGATACCCGTTTAAATGCCGTAATACGAATTGCAATATTAATTGAAATTGATCCTAATGGGTTAATATTGAAAGTTTACAAACCACCGCCATTAAAGAAAGTTTAAAATTTTAAATTATTTTTATTGAGTCTTTTTTTACGATAAAACATTAAGGATGTTCATTTTTTAACATTAATAACACTCACAAATATAAATATTTTTGGAAAGAAAATAAATTTTCTATATCTACTTTCGGTTCCTGTCAATAAAACGAAATCAATATCCTTTTTTTTAATTATTTGGGCAATTCATACGACTTTGTATAGTGTATGTTGTATTGAATACACTTTTCGTTTGTAAACACTCAATGTTATGTTGTATTGTGTATTTCGTATTCCAAACGTCAAAGAGCGATAAGAAGAATAATAACATTATTAACACGTTGACTGCCAACTACGAGATAACTCGTATATAGCGTTCCCTTCTAGGGCGACTGCGAGTTATCTCATACTCACTAAATCTGGCATTTTTGTGTAGCTACGAATAAATTCGTATTATATCAGTGCTAGGTATCGATAAATGGCTTCTGGGAAAAGAACAAAAAGTCAATGTTGGCTTACGTGGCCAGATTTTCAAGTAGCAAAATGAAAAATATTGCCGAAAAAAGTAAATTAATTAATTATCTGTGCGAACAATTATAATTTTGAAATGCCAATTGTTGACTCAAGTTACATAGATAATATTTTGTATTTTTATTCGTCTTCTTGATTACTGGCATTTACACAAACTGATAGCAGGAAACCAATACAACTTTTAAAAATATATTAAAATAATGTGTATGAGTGTATCGGATTTTTATATGAAAATTATCAACAATAAGCATACACAGTAGGTCGCCGTGGTCTAGTAGATAGTGTGTTGGCTTATTAGACGAAAGGCCCGAGTTCGAATCCCAGGTCAGACATCAAAACGAAAATATGAAAATATTTCTTCGGCGACTTCCTCTCAGCAGATTTCTGGCAAAAACTCTGAGAGTAAAAATTGCTATGAAAAGCTTCTCAAAAAATTTGTCGTTCGGAGTCGACTTTAAACTGTAGGTCCCGCCACTCATGTATAAAATTAACGCACACAACATGAGTGGTGTTGAGAAGCTAGGCCGTAATCCTGACTGAAGGGTTGTAATGGCCAATTATGTATGTATGTAAGCATACACTGTTGTATTTTCGTCCAACAATACAAGAGCTTTTGTGAATTGCCCAATTATGATGTTATGATCATATGGATCGCATAATTTAGTTTTTGAAATGAAATTTCTACAATACGTGAAAACCAAAGTCCATTTGAGAGATAATCTTTAATAAAATCATAATTCCCACGTAATAATTCTTATTACCTATATACAATACATATACATACAGACATACCTTCTTATAATATTCATACACAAATACATTAACTCTTACATACATATGTATATCGACATTAAATTTTGTAATAGCAATAACATTATATATGCATACTGCAATTACATATATACATACAAAAAAATTTATTAAAATTAATTAAAAATCTATAAAATTAATAACAAACTGAATAAAGGATTTTTTTTATTTTGACTTTTGAGAACATAGTCTAGTGTTAATTATATAATAATTAAATACATAATTATAATAACAATGATGATGATAATAACAATTATATTTCTCCCTAGTTGTGTTACTAAATTTTAGCTAAATTTGATTAGAAAAAAATTAAAAAATAAAAAAAATTTAAAAAAAAAATTGAAGGGAAAAAGGAAAATTAAGACGAAAACAATAATCTTATAATTATTATATTAAATATTTAAAATATAGAAAAAACAAAAAACAAATAAAATAACGAAAAAAAAAAACAACCAATTATTATGAAATATAAATTGATAAAAGAAAACAAAAATCAATTATTCAAATGCATTTATACAATTTAAAATAATAGTAATTAATTTAAAATACAATAATAAAAAAAAGAGACAAAATATTATATAAAATAAACATGAATTGTTCTTAAATAATGAAAAAAAACTAAAAGTCTTAAAGTAATTATTTTCTACTCGTTTCACTGGAATTATATTTCTGAAAAGTCATTGATACGATTTGAATGAGAGCACAATATGTTCTTATGAATATTGTTACGTTTTTACCTTTTTAAAAACGTTCAGAATATGAGTTCGTTGATTGCAAACAAAAATAAAAACAAATATGTGTTTCCTTTCAGTTAAACTCTTTATTGTTCACACTACTTTTGTGTGCCACCGTATACAACTTGATGTATCCAACAATAACTTGCTTGTTCGTTATTAAACTCTGCTCACACCCTTTGCGTAAGCAACAACACTTGTACGTTAGATCTGTATAGCGTAGATCTTCAAACCACGACTGTTCTCTTCACACGCAACGCGTCTTCACACAAAACTGACTGAATTCTTACTACTCGTTGCCTGCTTTGTCTAGCCTTTTTGATATGCCCACGTAATCAGTCTGAAGAAGGTTTTCGAAGCGGAACGTTCGCGATTTCGCCTTCTAGAGAACTCTGTGTATTTTTGTTCACATTGTTTGCTGCTGCATTCTCGCTTACTTCTCTGTCCTCTTTTCTGTTGTTGCTTTACTTGTAACATGTTCATTGTATTCGTTAGTGTAGCCATTGTTAGTCATGTTAAACGATATTTTCATTTTCGTAACACTGCCGCGCACTTAAGCCTGTTCATCCCGGATAGGCTCATTATCTCTACTCCCATATTTTGGCAGTCACTCTATGTGTACGACCTTCATTTTTATTCGGGGGCTGCTAGCTTTCTGTATTTTGTACACGACATCGTTTAACCGCTTTATTATTTTATACGGTCCATTCTAGCTGGTTTGTAGCTTGGGGGATAACTCCTTCCTACGCTTAGGGTTGTAGAGCAGAACCAGTTGTCCATCATGGAAGCCTTCCGAGTTTGTTGCACGTATATACCTGGCTTTCATTCTATCACTGACCATTTTTATCCGGGTGCGCACAAATTCATCAAGTTCATTTAGACTTTCTGCTTTTCCAGTGCATGTGGATTCCTTCTCTGTGGTGGGCCTAACACCAAACTCTAAGTCACCGGGCAGTTTTATCTCAATCGAAAAAATAACCTTGGCGGGTGATCTAGATGTTAGATCTCGGACCGCAGATCGGTACGCCAGTAGAAACCTTGGAATGTGTTCGTCTCAGTAACTCTGTTTCTCGCTTACTACTTTCCGCAAATATTCCTCCAGGGTTCGATCAAACCGTTCTACCATTCTGTCTGACTGTGGGTGAAGCGGCGTCGTTCGAGTATTCTTAAACCGCATACCTCACACATTTCCTTGAATACACATACATACATATATAATTGGCCATTACAACCCTTCAGTCAGGATTACGGCGTAGCTTCTCCTTCAATACGTCTGACTCGAAATTTCTGCCTCGATCAGAATGTAGCTCTATTGGAACCCCGTAGCGGCATACCCAGTTGTTCACAAAAACATTTACTATTGTGTTTGCCTATTGACTGGGTATGGCATACACTTCCAGCAATTTGCTGAAATAATCCATCACGACGAGAATATGTCGGTTTCCGGCATTGCTGACAGGAAAAGGGCCTGCTACGTCCATCGCTATCTGCTCGAAAGGTGCGCCTGAGTTATATTGTCGCAGCTGACCTCGTCTTCTGCTTACTGGGCCCTTAGCTGCAATACACTGGGTACAGTTTGCTATCCAATCGCTGCT
The DNA here is from genome assembly GCA_930367235.1 of Sarcophaga rosellei. Lineage (NCBI taxonomy): Eukaryota > Metazoa > Arthropoda > Insecta > Diptera > Sarcophagidae > Sarcophaga > Sarcophaga rosellei. The sequence continues at coordinate 52,298,384 of OV884018.1, read as the reverse complement.
TGCTGACATCCAACCCAATAAAAACGTTGTTTTAGCCTTTCTAGCGCCTTTGTCACTCCAAGATGTCCTTCACTAGCTCCATTATGAAACTCCTTTAACACTTCTTTCTTTTTGGAGGAAGGCACTACTAATAGGTTAGATGAGGTCTTGCCATCAGCGCTTTCCCAATGTCGGTATAGGCACCCATTTATCAAATTTAAACTGTCCCATAGTGCCCAATATGCTTTTGTAAGAGGACCTTCTGCGGACATCTCATTTCTGGTAGGCCGTTTGTCCTCTTCCTTAGACGCTATTATTTTCGCCAATATTGGGTCTCTTCTTTGTGCTTCGGTACAGTCTTCATTGGCTTCGATCTGCGTAAGCCGGATATCAATGATGGATTCTTTCTTCGCGGCTTTCACGCAATACTTACACTCCAAATTACAAGGTCGACTTAAGAGAGCATTAGCCTTCCAATGTTTTATTCCTTTTTGTTTCGTTATTGTCAATAGTTCGGGATCAACGTCTTCAATTTTCTTGTGTCCTCTTCTAACTTTAGTCTTTTCTTTAGCTGTGTAAGTGTCCGGAGACTGCTCGATTTGAATATTAGCCTCTATTTTCGGTACTTTCAACGCTATCCGCGCCTTCTCTTGGAACTACTCGTTTCAACTTAGTGTTCATCAGAAGCCTTAGATGTAGCAATGACACGTCGACTTGTTGGTGAGATGGGTCTTGATCTTTTCCGTGGCGCTTTATAGTTTCTTTGGAAGTTACCACCCTTTCCACAGTTGAAGCATTTATGTTTAGCCTTTTGTCCATTTTCTCCCAAAACTTGCTTCAACATCTCTTTCAATTAATTAAATTAGTTCCAAAGCTTTCTCTCCATCGTCCCATCCGTTTCTGCTGGCTACTGTCTCGAATTGGAATTTGAATACGGATAGGGGTGAGCTACCATCAAAGCAAGGTGGTTTTATCCTGCCAGTATCTTCTGATAGGACTCGCTCTGATTCCAGTTGCTGGCTCTGGAGGTTGTTGATCTTTTCCTCCATCATAACGAGTTTTCCGTCGACGATCTTTTCCAATTCGTTCACTTTCGTGTCAACGGTCTTTTCTAAATGTGACACCCTTTCCTCGACACCAGTGATTCTTTTGCTGACCGACTCATGTATTTCCTGCAGCTTAGTTGTCGCTTCTAGCTCCTTTTAAATTTTTGACAAAATTGCTGCTTGCAGTTTTTGCTTTCTCGGGAATTCTATTGCGACTTTAATGTTGTTGTTGCGTTTGCTTACTTGTCTATAGCTTTTTCTCTCATACTTGTTGTTGTAGATTTACTTGGAACGTGTTCGATGTATTTGTTAGTGTGTCGTGTGTATTGTGTACACACACTCATGGTCTTTGTTTTTGTAGCTTTTGGTTATTGTTTATGTCAAACGGTGTTTTCTTGTGAAACGATATTAGGTCGTTTCCATTTGCGTAACAGTATTGTTCCTTAGGGTTTTTAAAGCGATTAACTTCTAGAGTTTCGCAAACAGACTGATATTACCTCTCTATTATGGAATTGGAAACCAATCAAATATTAATACAATACATATGTAGCAATTTACGTATTAAAACATTTATTAAAATTTTAAGAAAATCATATATTCTGAAACACAAATAATAAGTTGCGTTCAAATAATATAAATAATACTTTCATTCGGTATTTTTAATGCTCGCAGAATTACAAATTCATCACTTATTTAGTTGAAATGAGAATATGTATGTAAGTAGATACAACACGCCTTACGTTTTTGGTGGACGTTTAAAATCCTTAGCGGATGGTAGCGTATTACATCGACATCTAAGTAAATTCCAGTATGCCTGGCGATATTCCGAAGACATGAGAACATATATAATTGGATTGATACATGTCGTCAAATATACCAATAGATAGCCGCTGATATTAAAGATGTTATTGTCGTTGGCACTTTTCCACACTTTTGTTAGCGTTATTGGCAAATAGCAAATAACGAATGATACGAATATAACGAGAATCATTTTTAAAAGTCTACGATCCTTAACGCTCATTCTGCCCGGGTATATTGCCGAAGCGTTTGATGTATTGCCCATGGAAATGTAATGATTTTTACGTGGCGTAAAGCGTGTAAACGATGTTTTGATTGACGTTTTAATTGGATTCTGACGCCTGTCAATAGATAATGGAATACTTTATTTGAATTACAATAATATTAATGATGAATGTTGATATATTACGAACTTACACTGATGTGTTACCTTTATGGTTATCGGCTGCAACTATTGCCGGAGAAGTTGTGTGTCGGCCATGGTAACCACCCAGTAATTGATTCTGATTGTGATTATATTCCGGTATTTCCTAGATAATGATTTATTTTTATTAATAACATACTAATAATTGTAAAACATTACTTACATTTGCTAAATGAGAACTTGAATCTGATTTATCTTCACTATTCTGGCATAATTGTTCATACGAAATTGGAAAACCGTCTAGGGAATAGTTATCGTCTATAAATTTTATATCTTCTTTAATAGCAAATGGCTTTAAATCTACATCACCATCTGTAGCATTTAATACTACCTCGTCAGCCTTAAAGTTTGCTAAATTAATTGGCTTACTTCGCATAGTTTCATCAACTTTGGGTAATATTTGTTTGGATGCCGGTTCCCTTGAACGTAAGGCTGCTTTTCGAACCAAATAAAATATGCGCGTATAGCAGAATACAATGCAAAGACATGGTACCATAAATGCCAAGACAAATAAAAATTCTTTTGGCGAACGATCGTAACGATCGTGCAGTATTGAACAAGAACCAATCGTAGTATCCAAGCCAAATTTTCCCCAAATGCCACGCCATGTTGGAATCATTATCGAAAAACTTAACAACCAGGTGCCGATAACCATTAGAGCCAGATATCGATGTTGATAAATTCTGTTAAAAGTTACATACAAATAAAATCGTTACATTAAGGGTCATTATTACAACTTGCTGTTAACCAAACTTAAAAAACTTAACGGGCAGATAAATTGTTTTTCATTATTATAACTACCCAATAAGATAGAAGTGAGCCTTAAGCTAGAGGGACCATCATCCTACTGGTAACTTTTAAAGTTAAGTTTAGGTTAGAACTTGCCATATTATATATTATTTTCAATATGGCAACTTCAAATTTAACCAAAAAAGCAAATACAACAAAAAAAAACGAAGCCCGTCGTTGCCACTGCGTTAAAAAACTTGTTTAAATGAGCAGTTTTATCGACATTGCTTCGGCACTGCCATATTTTTGAAAACAGTTAACTTTATTTTATCTTTAGGTTATAATAACGAAAATAAATTAAAGTTAACTTTAAAGTTCCCTTTAGCTAAAGATACCTTTAACTAAACCAAGTTTAACGGCAAATTGTAATAATGTCCCTAAGTCGTATATATTGCCAAAAATCTGCTGAGAGGAAGTTGCCGATGCGCAAGGCCATTACTTAACATACATAAATAGAATATAAGGATTAATTTTGAAATCTATACCTTGTGTACTGTCTAGGATGTGCAATAATAACATAGCGATTAATTGTTATCAAAGAAACGGTAAATAGTGAGACAGCCAATAGGCCGTAACGCAATAGCGGAAATAAACGGCACAGTAAGTCACCATGAATCCATGAACGTCGTAGAAAAGTTGATGCTGCCAACGGTAAATTAAAACAATCAAATAATAAATCGGAAAATGATAAATTTATAATAAAAACGGCTGTTGAATTGCGGTTCTGAAACATCAATAGAATTATTAAAAAAAATTATTTTTATTCTCTATCGGAATTGAATTTCATACCTGTTTCCCTCGCGATAAGGCAACTATTGTTAAAATATTACCAGGAACACCAATAACTATAAAAACAATGCAGGCTATGGCGGCGAAATTGAGCAGCTCGTCGGAATAGCCCTCAAAAAGTTCATTTTCAATTTTATACGTTGTAATACTGTTTGGCATTATGTTGGGATTAATTCCTTAAAGATGTGGAGGATCTCTGAAATAATGTAAAAGGAAACAATTTTAATTTCTATTAATCTTGTACTTACATATACACACACACATGCAAACGGGCAGATAAATTGTTTTTCGTTATTATAAGTGGACAATAAGGTAAAAGTGAGCGTCAAGGTAAACTTATAAAGTTAAGTTTATGTTTGAACTTGAACAAAAACATGAAGCCCGTCGTTGCCACTGCTTTTAAAAAAATGTTTAATTGAACAGTCTTATCGATATTGCATCGTCACTGCCAAATTTTTGAAAAAGTTAACTTTATTTTATCTGTAAGTTGTAATAACGAAATTAATGGTGTTTTCTTTTCTACAAAGAAAATGTCACCCTCTTACAAGGTGCATTAAAAAAATTGCTGACCAACCCTGTTATAATGTAATTTTTATTTGAGATGAACATAACACAAATATGAAAAAAGGGTATGCCCCGTGCCCTTAAAAATATGTTTAATTTTTTGATTTGTTTTCAATAAAATATGTAAACAAAAAAAAGGTGTTGCCAGATCGCTAATTTTTCGATATCATTTTTTTAGAGCTTTTTTTATAACCAAATAAAATTTTTTTAACACAGTTTTAACACTGAATGCAATTTTTTATATTACTGACCATGTAGCTTTAATAATGTAATGTTCTCTTAAGGTTACCCCACAAAACAATGAAAAAATTAACTTCAAAATTGGATAACGATACTAGGCGACTTTTTTTAAATTTCATCTGGTAGCCCTATAAATAAACAAAAGTCATTTGCTTTACAGGGCATTATCAGCACTCTCGATTTATACAGGGCGTAAAATGCAATGCCCTCCACCATTTTCAAGTGCGAATTATTTAGAATAAAACATACCACCCTTTTAGAGGGGGAAACATTTTTAAGAAACAAACACAAAATTACATTTTTTTAAATAAAGTGCAAATTTTTTGGTAGAAAAGAAAACACCATAAGTTAAAGGTAACTTTACAGTTCCCTTTAGCTAAAGGTACCTTTAACTAAACCCAAGTTTAAACTACTGTTTGAGGGGGGGTTAATACACCCTTGAAATTATTTTCGTCGCCTCAAAAAAAAATGTGTAAAGTGCTATAGTGTACTTTATCGACTATTTAAAGCCAATCTAACAGGCTTGGAAAAATTTTTGACGCATGTTTTAAAGAGAGGACATTCTCTCAGATATGTAAAAGTCAAAGGGTTGTAATACTATCTTGAGATAGGCACTTTTAATGAGTCAATATTCAGTTTATTGAGTACAATATTTTAAGTGTTCAGACATAACAATATACGCAGTTCAGCTGTTTATTCAATATTCATTTGACAGCTGGTAAACAAAACAGCTGGTTGTTTCAACAATATTGTTTTTATTTTGTTTTGTTGTTTTTTTTTTGTTTGTCATTGTTGACAGTTGAGTTGTCAAATATCAACAGAAGGTGTTCGGATAATTGTAATATGTGCTGCATTTTAAGTTTTACTCAATATTATAACAATTTGCGTATTTATTGCGCAATAATTAATTGAAACTTTATATGAAATATTGAGCGACATTTATTGCGATTTACGCAGTAAGGTGCATATCTGAACACCGTATAACAACGCGTAGAACGCGAGATAGCGCACTTTCTGTATGATTGACACGGAAATAATTTTACTTCCGGAAAGCACACTGTATAGTAAATGATATAGAATAGGTCCAATCCACCGCGAAAGATATGACCAGAGGTGATAGCTTTTCATTTAATTAAATGCGGTAATAAGAAGTACTGAAGCTTAAGTTCCCTCAACTGGATCACAAGCATGTGTTTCAAATTTACTAACCATAAAACTATATGTCACCAGCGAATAACATCGAATAATATAGCATTGACAGAATTACGTTCACGAAACACGTATCATACATATGTAATGTTACGAAAATGGAAACGGTGTACCATCATTTAACATTAAAACGATAAACAAAAGCTACACAAATGCAACAAACTTGCTTGCATATACCAACAACGTCAGTATGAAAGAAAAGGAGACAGTCAAGTAAGAAAGAAAGCAACAACAAACAACGTAAGCAAAATACACAAACAACAATGAAGTCGCGATAGAGTTCTTGAGAAAGCGAAATCTCGAACATTCGAATTTACTGTTTACGTGGACATATTAAAAGGCAAGACAAAGCAGGCAACGAGTAGTAAGAATTCAGTCAGTCTTGTGTGAAGACGCTTTGCGTGTGCAGAAAACAGTCATGGTTTGAAGATCGCCGTTATAAAGATCAACCGAACAGTAGTTAATGCTTACGCGTAAAGAAGAATAGCGAACAAGCAATTATTATTGAATACGTCAAGTTGTAAACGGTGGCACACAAAAGTAGTGCGAACAATAAAGAGTTTAATTGAAACTAAAAACAAATTTGATTTTATTTTGTTTGCATCCAACGAACTCATATTTTAAACGTTTTTAAAAAAGTAAAAACGCAACAATTGGTGTCAGAAGTGTGATTGCAAAATGAAACTGTCCGAACTAAGAGTGGATCGGCTTAAACGAGAGTTGGGTAAACTAGAGCTACCAACAACGAATGAACTGCTAAGGCGGTTAAGGGAACAACTGCAGCTTCAGGGCATTGACATTGATTCCTATGAGCTCGAAGATGATTAGGAACGACAGATGCAGGTCCCTGCAACCCCTAGCGGTATCGACATAAATTCGTTGCTAGCCGCTGTGATGGAAAAAATGGAAGTATTAACTGATATACAAGAACCTTCTAAAGCCTAAAATCAAAAGCTTCTGCCTGAGTCTCGAAAAGATAGTGAACAAATGATGGACAAAATGGAAGTAGCAAACCAAAAGCTATTTGAAGCTTATAGAGCCGAAAATCAAAAACTTCTGGCTGATGTTCAAGAAGCTTCTAGGGTCGAAAATCAGAAACTGCAAGCTACCAGTCATCTACACAGGAGTCCCCGTTAAACTAAAACGAGCTAGCACTGAGGGGCAAGTGCTGGCTCCCACAAGCGAGGGCCCCACAATCTCAATATCAGTGATGCAAAGGAACAACAACAACCTTACGGCGGGCGGGTCCATAAATGGCAGAGCTACTGGAGAGTCTGCCACCGTCCACGGAAAAACAGAGGCGAAGGTGACGATAGCCAACATTAGTGTAAGTCACCTCTTTATTGTTGCCGATACTGTGGACGAGGTTATAATTGGTGCCGATTTTATGATAGCTCATTGAATATGGGGCAACAGATTAAGAGTTGGCGAACTGTGGAGATACCTCTTGACGTACGATACAAGCATCAAGTGCACGCCGGAAAGATAGTTGTAGTCGACATCAGAGTGAATCATTGATATGGGCGCGTATGGAGGGAGATTGTGAGGAAAGTCGCTTGGGGGTTGTTGAACCAGCAGAAATTCAGACGGATTTGTTATCAGCAAAGGCCCTCGCCAAATCCACCGAACAGAGAATAGTCCCAGCGAGAGTGGCCACGAAAAAGTGGTCCAGTGGAGGCGGTAAAAAACAGCGAACCGGCCGAAATGTCAGACAAGGACCAATAGGAATTTAGTGTAAGTGTGGAGAAAGGGGTAGCAGGTTTAGCAGCTAATGAGAAAAATTATGCCAAAAAGCTGCTGAAGAGGTATGCTTGCGCTTTCGCCACGAACAATAAGGAAGAACTAAGAAGAAAGAACAGACATGGTCAAATAGGAAATTGATACTGGCGAAGCGAGACCGATAAAATAGGCAGCCAGAAGCATACCGCTGGCGAAGCATAATGAGGTTAAGGAGTTATTCCACGAAATGAGGAGGAGCGGTGTAATCGAACCCGTGGAGCTCACCGGTAGTTTTAGTCAAGAAGAAAGTTGGCAGTACAAGATTCTGTGTAGACTACAGGAAGCTGAATGATGTCACCAAAAAGAACAGTTACCTGCTACCGAGAATTGACGACGCGCTAGCCGGAACGAAGTAGTTCTCCACGTTACAAAGCAGGTGGAGATTGCAGACAAGGAAAAGGAGAATACTGCATTCAGTGCGAACGGCGGCTTATGGCAGTTTAAAGTTACGCCGGTCACATTCGAGCGGCTTGTGGAACGTGTACTAAAGGGACTACATTGGCAGACTTGCCTGATTTACCTCGATTTCATAATAGTGATGGACAGAACTTTCAACGAACACCTCAAGACCCTGGGAGAAGTTCTGCAACGAATATCAATGGCTGGACTCAAATTAAGCGTAAAGAAAGGTGAATTTTTCCAAAAACAGGTAAAATATTTGGGACATCTAGTTGCAACAGACGGCATATCCACGGACGAAGATAAAATACGAGCAGAAAAGGACTGGCGTCGTCCCCAGAATCTTCATGAACTACACAGCTTTTTGGGACTATGCACATACTACAGACGCATCGTGTCTAACTTTGCTAGCGTGGCTGCAAGCTTGCATGAGCTCACAAAGAAATCAAAAGTGTATGAATGGGGTGATTTACAAGAAAATGCGTTCCAGACACTAAAAGACCTATTGTGTGCTGCACCAGTTTTGGCGTACGAGTCCCAGGGGAAAAATTCATTTTGGACGGTGATGCCAGTGAATATGGTATTGGTGGTGTACTTTCCCAAGCGCTCAATGGTACAGAGAAAGTCATAGGCTACTATAGTCGCACACTGTCTAATAGTGTTTTCACACCAAAAGTTAAAACCTGATTTTAGCATTAAAACCATAATCAGCTGATTTTGCGTTCACACTGCAAATTTTCTTAAATCAGGTTTTAACTTTCATACATTCATGACGGAGCAGAAATGTTTTTGTTTAAGAAAAAACAAAAAATATGAAAAATTAAGAAATAATATTAATATTATTAATACTATTGTTAAAATATTGTTATTTATTATTGTTGTAGCATTCATTATTTGAAATTTTACATTTTTATACAACCGGCCAAGGCAAATTCAATAAGGTAGCCGCAGGTCTACAACAAGTACAACAATGCAAAAACAACAGGCATTTTGTTTTTGTAAAATCTCCTTCCATTGTCAGAAACAGCTGACTCTAGGCGAATTCATGTGCCTTGAACTGACTGAAGAATGACAATAGGAAGAAAAATTGAAAAAAATTTCATAATTTTTATAATTTTTGTCACAGCTAACATTTTTGTTGTGTGGATTGTGGCACACAAATCCTACTCAAATCGACAGGAAGGAGAAGAATGATGATTATATTTAGCACAGAAGAGAATTATTACCGTGTCCATTGTGAAAGAGCATACTAATTACGTTGACAAGTTGTTCTAATAATACATATTTTTCCTCCTACAGAAGAAGTATTTTGATCCAACGCAGACGACGAGCCACCCAATGTATCGCCATGCATGTATATGGTAAGGAAGGAAAAATATGTATTATTAGAACTTGTCTACGTAATTAGGATAAAAATGAAGCGTCCGTTCAACGGCATTCAACGATTTTGGAAGTCACATTTGATAGCTTTTTTAGGTCCTCTTTTGCGAAGTAGGAAAAGGGTCATCTAATACCTCTCTTGAACAAGGAAACTGCGTTGGCTACGTACAAATTAATTGATCGAAAAAAAAATGAAAACCAACCAAAACCCTGCCTTTATCATGCTCTGCGTACAGATGGCCTCTTTGGAGCACCTGCACGAAGAAACGGTTATCGTGGTCTCGTAGATCCTTATGTATTTATTGTTTGTTTTATACTTGCGGTTCTTCGTACTATGTTTTGTTTTCCAGTTGTGTAGTTGTTTAGTTGAATAATCTAATCATTCCTATTTATTTTTTAAATAAAATAATTTTAATAAAATGCAAACAAAAAAAAAAATAAAAATAAACATAAAAGTCAGAATAAGAAAACAAGAAATTTATTATCAAAACAAAATTTAAAAAAAAACAACAAAATTTTGACATTTGAAAAAGTATCAGCTGTTTAGTAAATCCCACCTATTACATGAATTCGCCTAGCAACCGGCTTTCTATATTTTTACATTTGTTTTGGTTTTATTTTATTTTTATTTAATTTTTATCAGCTGTTTTTACCATTTCAGAGCTGGTAGCTCTGATTTAGTACATAAAACAAGGTTGTATTTCATAAAATCAACTTAAAACCAATTCAAAAAAGGTTTTAAGTTGATTTTAACACAATAATTTTGTATGGTAAAAGCAGGTTTTATTTTTGATTTGAACGTTAAAACCAACTTTTGCGTTAAAACCACTCGGTGTGAAAACACTATAAGCCTGAACAGAACTATTGTGCGACCCGACGTCAGCTTCTTGCTGTGCTGGAATGCATAAAACATTACCATAAGTATCTGTATGCCTAACATTTTTTGCTGCTGCAATTAAAGAATCCAATATTGGCGAAGATTGTAGCAGCTAAGGAAGAGGACAAACAACCTACCAGAAATGAGGCATCCGCAGAAGGTCCTCTTATAAAAGAATATTGGGCACTATGGGACAGTTTAAAGTTTATAAGCGGGTGCCTATATTGATATTGGAAAGAGCTGATGACAAGACCTCATCCAACCTATTTGTAGAAAAAGTTTTAAAGGAGTTCCATAATGGAGCTATCGGAGGACATCTTGGAGTGACAAAGACGCTGGAGAGGCTAAAACAACGTTTTTATTGGGTTATATGTCAGCAAGCAGTGGCGGATTGGATAGCAAACTGTACCCAGTTTATTATAGCTTAAGATCCAGTAAGAAGAAGTCGAGTTCAGCTGCAACAATATAATTCGGGCGCACCTTTCGAGCGTATAGCGATGGACGTAGCAGGCCCTTTTCCTGTCAGTAATGCCGGAAACCGATAGGTTCTCGTCGTGGTGGATTATTTCACCAAATGACCGGAAGTGTTTGCCATACCTAATCAACAGGCAAACACAATAGTAAATGTTTTTGTGAACAGCTGGGTATGTCAGTAAGGGCGAACGTCGTTCCGGTACTTCCTTTTTGGACTGGAACGCGTTCCGGAACTAAAGATGATTTCTGATAACGAGAATTGGCTGACGTTTTGAAAAAAAAAAAAATTAAAAAGAATTGCTGATTTGTTCTTTCTAATTTTTGACGAATTTTTATATGTATTTTATAATTTGTTAACTAATTTTTATTAAACGCTCCTATAATAATAACATATATATATATATATATATAAAGGGTGATTTTTTAGCTATTATCTTTTTGGCAACACTGGTTTAAACAGCTCACGCACGTTTCGTGTTTTGTTTCACTGTCAAACATCTTCAGTTTGGTCTATAATTTAACCATGAATCGTCTTACAAACGAACAACGCTTGCAAATCATTGAATTTTATTATCAAAATGCGTGCTCCGAAGATCCAATTCTTTATCGAAAAATTGTGTTCAGCGACGAAGCTAATTTTTGGCTCAATGGATACGTAAATAAGCAGAATTGTCAATTTTGGAGTGAAGATCAGCCAGAACCATTGCAAAAGCTACCAATGCATCCAGAAAAAGTCACAGTTTGGTGCGGTTTATGGGCTGGTGGCACCATTGGACCGTACTTCTTCAAAGATGCTGCGAGTCGTAACGTAACTGTGAATGGTGAGCGCTACCTTGAGATGATATCCAACTTTTTTTTGCCCAAATTGCAAGAGCTTGACTTGCATGACATGTGGTTTCAACAAGACGGTGCCACATGCCACACAGCACGCGTAACAATGGACTTATTGAGAGGCGAGTTCGGTGAACATTTTATTTCACGTTCGGGACCGGTCAATTGGCCGCCTAGATGGTGCGATTTAACGCCTTTAGACTATTTTTTGTGGGGCTATGTTAAAGCTAATGTCTATACAGACAAGCCCGCTTCAATTGACGCATTAGAAGACAACATTGAAGCATTTATTCGTGAGATACCGGTCGAAATGTTGGAAAGAGTATGCCAATATTGGACTAAGCGGATGGACCATTTGAGGCGCAGTCGCGGTCAACATTTGCATGAAATAATCTTCAAACATTAAATTATACGGACCGTACTATCGATTCAAATAAAGATTTCATGCATTTTTCAGAATTTTATGTTTTTTTTTAAATTTTCCTAAAGCTCTTAAAAGATCACCCCTTACATATGTATACACAAAATGGGTTTCGTAATGATTTTCGTTTCCTTTCCTTTTTATGCTATATAAAGGGCCGATCCTGGCGACAGGCGAAAATTGGGGGAAATCTCCCTCCACCCGTTGTTAAATTTGAAATACCCAGGATCGGTCCTGTCTATATAATTATATATACGCGTTCCGATAAAAAAAAAATTAGCACAACACCACTGTATACACATATGTATGTATATGTAGTTTATATACATATGTATGTATATTGTATTATATTATGTATACTATATTATATGTAGTTATATATGTATGTATATATTTTGTAAATGACTTTTTAAGTTCATATATAGGTTTTGTTGATTTCATTAAATACACACGTATAGTATATAAACATACATACACATGTATGTGATTATATACCATATAATTACATATATGTACATACGTACATACATACCAATGGGCACGTATTTAATGTATATGCCTTTTTTAATATTGTTTACATAGTGAGAATTAAAATCTAAATTTTATTTTTTATTTTCGGTTTTTCGTAAACATTCTGTATCTGTATCTGTAGAATTCATAAACACTTACTAAAACATGCGAATGTATTTCGATAAACAGGCATACATACAGCAATATCGTATTATATGTACATAGGTATGTATTTCTATTCAGATTATATTTTAATTCTTTTATTTTTTTAAATCTAATATTTATTTATTTCTTTTTTTTGTTTTTGTTTTTTAGTTCTTATATTATTACTTCATATCATTTTTCTTAATAAAAACACATTTATTTAAAATAATATTCAAAGTATTAAAAAAAATAAATTATTTTCTTTTTTTTTTTTTTTGTTACACTTTGACTCTGTTTTCACTACATTTTTCTTTTGTGCAATATCGAATTTTTTTTATTTTCAATTAATTTCTTTTCTTTTTTGTTGTTTTTGTTTTCTTTAATTTTTTTTTTATTCCAATCACCGATTTGTCAAAAATGCAATTTCTTCATTGCTTTGTTTTTCCGCGTTTGTTTTTATAAATTCCTAATGTGACGTTTGTAATATTGAAAATCGAATAAATGTGTTGAAAATCTAAAATTGAATTGGAATTTTTAATAGATTATAAAGATTATTATGTAAGACAGAGAATAAAAAACTAAATAGATGAATAGAGAGAGAGTGTGTGAGTGTGTGTTGGCTTGTGCACGTTGCGATCTGGAAAGTTTTTTATTTTCTATATATTAACACTTGGAACAACTGAATTATACTAAAATGAAAACAGACCGAATTCAAACAACAATTAAAAAAACAACAACAACACTACAGTTGTGAAAAAATAAGGAGAAAAATAAGGAAAACACAATAAAAAAAAAACAAAAAGATCGAAATATAATCAGAATTCCTGTGCACAACAATCGACTTCATCATGATCGGCTAATATTGAATGAGATTTGTTAGTGTTATTGTGTGTTATTTTTTGTGATTTAAACAAACTGCTAAACGTACATACATACATACCGTATTCTGTATTTTCCCGTTAAGCCAAAATGAAATAGAGTCTATTTTATGAGCGCCAAAAAAATATTTCAACTATTTACACTGAAAGAAATCATACTCATTTGGACGTTTGGACGGAATTTATTACATAAACTCATAGGCTTACATACATACATACAGTGGAAAGCAAAAGTCTTAGTAGTACTCCAATATATTTTGACAAAAAAAAAAAAAATCCCGCCGTATTAAGACTTTTGCTGTCCACTGTACATAAGTGGCCATTACAACCCTTCAGTCAGGATTACGGCCTAGCTTCTCACAACATTCATGTTGTGTGCCTTAATTTTATACGTGAGTGGCGGGACCTGCAGTTTAACGTCGACTCCGAACGACAGATTTTTGAGAAATTTTTTCATGGCAAGTTTATTTACTCTCAGAGTTTATGCCAGAAATCTGCTGAGAGGAAGTCGCCGGAGAAATATTTTTTTTCATTTTCGTTTTGATGTCTGGCCTGGGGCTCGAACCCGGGGTTTACGTCTAATAAGCGAACTCACTACCTACTAGACTGCGGCGACTACTAACATTCACTGTAAAAAAAGAATATAACTTTCGTAGCTAACTTCACACACATGAAAGCTTTTAATACCTCTTGATATAAAACTTTGGAATAATTTTGTAGGTTAAGCAAACGGTACGGTTCTCAATGGAATGTAAACCGGCTTCAGTTAATATATTGATAATTGGGCTTGTAGGGAAAGCTCCAATGCTCCGACGAGCGGCAGCATGATATATTGCCTTAATTAATTGTATATGTGATGGAGCACACCAACCATAAATCGGAAGAGCATAATCTATTTTAGCTAGAAGGATAGAAAGAGTTATATTAACCATTGTGGAGATATGAATGTTATAATTTTTAGAGGTCAGGAACTTTATTATGTTCAATCGGGAGTTGAGGCTTTTCCAGAGTTCCAAACGATGTTCTTTAAAAGTGAAACTCTTGTCGAAGATGATACCAAGAATACGTAGCTGGTTAACACGTTTAATTTTTATATTTTTGTATTCGATGAAGTTGCAGTTCCTTTTATTACAGATATGTAAAAGACTGCATTTTACAATAGAAAGTTTGGCACCTAATATGATACTCCAGTTATATGAGAGAAAATAATTTTGCTAAGCTGATTAAAGGTAATTATAAAAGGCACCACAGATAAGGGCAACCTTTTAGTATTCCATTATGTAGGCCAAAAGTTTTTGATTGTTGCCCGCACATTCTAACTCTGAATTTAGGATTAGTAAGAAAATTTTTACTTATGGAGTACATTTTTTGCCAATGTTCCATTCTGCTAGTTGTTAAAGGATAACATTGATATACATCAGGATACACGGTCAACGGCTTTCTCAAAATCGGTGGATAGAATGTTAACATGGTTTTTGCTTGATAAAGGTCTCGAAATGAAATGCTGGGGGTGTATAAGAACGTCGCCCGTATCTTACTTTTTCATAAAAGCTACTTGATTAATGGATATAATTTCGTTAGCTTTTAAAAACCACATTAGTCTTCTAGATATTATCTTTTCCAATGTTTTACTGATACAAGGTAATAGGGATATAGGTCGGTAACCTGTGAGAGCCGTATGATCGTCTTTTGGCTTAGGAATGAGAATTACACTTGCTACTTTCCAGGTTTGGGGATAAACTTTGGGTGAAAAGATATTGTTGTAGATAGACCACCACGTCACAACACCCGTATTTTTTCTAACTTGGTCGATGGTTATTAATTTAACGCCAATTGCGGTACTCGTGTTTGTATTTTTCTTAATTGAGAATATTCACCCTCATATTTAACGCAAAACAACCTATCTAAAGACACGATTCAAATAAAATACAATATGCCTTTTGTTCTAAAGCCTTTTCCATTACAACAGTAATGCGATGAACATAATCAATAGTTCCTGTGTGCTTGCTAAACTGAGTGTGTATCAAAGATCAGCAATGAATATTCAAAAATATGAGTAGATTCGAATCATACTCATAATTTCTCATACTTATAAGCATTCATACTTATTTTAATATCATACTCATACTACTCATATTCAAAGTTTGAAGTACTCATTGTACTCATACTTAACAATACGTATGATGTTGTTGATTTCGACTCTCTTTTACTCAACATTTCCAAGAACCATAAAATAAGTATGAATCGCGTACGAACACTACAATACTCACTAGAAGGTAGTGTGTTTATTTTGCTTGCTTTTTCTTTCTTCTTTTTTTTTTGTAAATGCAACAACAACTAAGACTGTAAATTTTGATGAATGATTCGACTCGACACTCGAATCATTTATGAGTATTACAAGCATTTTTCTAAATTTATGAATCTGAATGAGTAGGCGTATGAATCAAACATATTTCGAATGTTATGAGTTTGATGTCAACGTTGCACTCAGACTCATTGCAACCATATATACATACATACATAATTGGCCATTACAACCCTTCAGTCAGGATTACGGCCTAGCTTCTCACTGTAGCAACCTGTTCTTATAAATCAACGTTTGAATTTTTGTACTGTTGACTCATTCATATTCAAAATTTCATGAGTACTTATGAGTAGCGAAAAAACGATTCATTAGTTGTGTTGCAGTTACAAGTTGGTATTGTTATTTGTTGTAGCAGTGGATAAAGGGAAAATGAGAGTTGGGTCTCGATTATCGGCGATGGTCGTGAAGCAGTTTAAATGATGCATTGAAAATTTGAGTTATTTTTAGGATTATGTTGTTTGACAGATGTGACCGAAGTTCTTGGTTGCTATTAAATCGAATCCATTTTTTTAATTTTATATTAAAATGGATTTGTTTAAACACTTCAATTGGTGTTACTTTGGGTAATGGGTAGGCGTCGTAACCATTAAGACTATTGTCTTCCCGTGTTATAGACGGTGGATTAGTATCAAAAGAGAACACATCAGCACATCGGCTGTTTGTTCTGGCCCCATTTCCATGTATGCATGTATGGAATTTGTGTTATGAGTGTCGTTCAGTTGTTCGTTGATTTCCGCAATGAATAGTCTGAGCTCTTTTCATTATTCAACACTTAAACTCTTTATTGTTCGCACTACTTTTGTGTGCACCGTTTACAACTTGACGAATACAACAATAATTGTTTCTTCGCTATTCTTCTTTGCTTACAACTCAGATCTTTTCAACGGCGATCTTCAAACCACGACTGTTCTCTTCACACGCAACTCATCTTCACATAAGACCTGCTTTGTATTGGCAGTCTGATGAAGGTTCTTGAAGTCGAACGTTCGAGGTTTCGCTTTCCCGAGAACTCTATCGCTAGTTTATTGTTGTTTGTGTATTTTATTCACATTGCTTGTTATTGCGTTCTCGCTTACTTGTCTATCCCATTTTCTTTCATACCGATGTTGTTGGTTTACTTTTAACAAGTTCGTTGTGTTTGTTAGTGCAGCTTTTGTTAATCATGTTAATGTTAAACGATGTTTCCATTTTCGTAACAATATTATGATCGACAGTATCAAACACCTTCGAATGATCAAGAAGTACCAAGAACGTCACATTGACACAATCAACTTGCCTCCGAAACTTCGTCCTTTACGAAATTCAGATTGACAACTTGTAAGGATGTTATTATTTTCAAGACCTCATTATCCTTTATATACAAAGTAACCTAAGCTTATTTTTCTGCTCTGCTTTCTTTAACGCTGGGAAATCCCCTTATATTTAAATTAAAAATTAAGTGATTCGTATACCTGAATGCAAAAGTGTTAGTCGCCTTAGCGTTAGTCTGAAGTGGACTGAAGTCCAGATGCTAGGGACAGGAAATCGATGGTTTACCCTTTAACAGACAAAAAATTAAGTAAGGGAGAGAAGTTGGCTAATAAATTGTTAAAAATTCAGAGATGATGTATGAATAACTCCTGTTCCAATCGATTCCCGCTGTTTTTATCTTCATTCAAGATACATACATATATAATACCTCAAAATATAAGTAACGATAAAAGTCAAACTTATGTTACACTGCCACAATACAATGAGGATGAAACACAAAGTCGTCTAAAGAGGCCTCTGCTCCTGAATTGCTTTGGCAATGAAGATATTGCCCGCCATTCATAAACCAACTGATGAACAAATTATTTCATTTTTTCTAATTTGTCTAAAAACTCATGGAACATTTTTTTTTAACAAAATTATAATATGTACCTAACTTTAAGGCAGAAAATTATATAAACTACTTCTATTGTTAATATCGCACACTGTGAAACTGCCTATGGACTTTTCTATTGTGTTCCAGTTCATCTTAGATACTAACATCAAATGGATTGCATTAGAATTTAAAGATCAGGAACGCCATTTCTATTCAATATTACCAAATTTCGGGAATTACAACACAACATACTTCCTAGTTCCATAGGCCATTGATAGCACACGAAGGAGATACACATAGATAAGTTGTAATTAATCTCTCCACAAATATGTACATATTTGGTAAGTTGGTCTATTGTTCCATCTTTATTGCCCCTTTCATAAAGATATTTTTCTTTCGTTTTTTGTGAATAATTTCTCTTTTGCTATTTATTTATTTATTTAATGTCAATAGATAATTTATCCTTACTGACTACCTACAGTTTTATACAAATGAACAAAAACAAAACTTTACTTATCAATAAAAAAAATATGATTAGGGTTTCATCTTTACTCTCCGAGAAATCAATTATTTAGTAGCATTCATTAAAGGTTTTACAGGCTCTTCTAAAGGAATCATTATTTTCATAGTCTGATCTTTAGTATTTTAGCGATAGCAGTTCAAAATTGAGGTTGATCCAGTGGCCCCTGTGAACATAGACTATTTCCCTGCTGAATATTGTCTTGACAGATGTTTCCACTCTCTGATTCCAAGTAGGGATGACTAGAATCCTAATACGGTCATCCCCCCGGAAGTCCTGGATATATATACCGACGGCTCTAAACTCGATAAAGGGGTTGGGAGCGGTGTCTACTCTGGGAAACTGGACCTGAATATTTCTCTCCGTCTGCCGGACTACTGCAGTGTATTTCAGGCGGAGGTGATGGCAATTTACCGGGCCGCTCAATGGATCCTCGTCAACGATGCTCCTTTCACTAGCGTCTCGATCTTCCCTGATAGTCAGGCCGTGATAGGATCTCTATCGGGTTCCGTGATTAACTCTAGGATCGTTAGGGAATGTCGCCGCTGTCTCGACCTTCTCTCGGGGCGCTTCATTAGTATCTCTCTGGTGTGGGTCCCCGGCCAC
The DNA here is from genome assembly GCA_930367235.1 of Sarcophaga rosellei. Lineage (NCBI taxonomy): Eukaryota > Metazoa > Arthropoda > Insecta > Diptera > Sarcophagidae > Sarcophaga > Sarcophaga rosellei. The sequence goes on along the minus strand of OV884018.1, from coordinate 52,279,516 downwards.
AGTGGAATTCCGGGAAACTGTAGAGCCGACGAGCTCGCCAGAGCTGGTGCGCTCCTTCCGGAATCCTCTTCTGTTAAATTGGGTGTGCCACTTGCCCAGGTCAAGTTGACCATTGCGCGGAGGTTCTTTCGGGACGCCAACCTATCCTGGGTCAATGAGGAGTCCTGCTCCACCGCTAGACTCACCTGGCCCAAGATGGATAGAAGGCGTACTAACCGATTACTTGGTCGTGATGTTATCTCGACTACAGTGGCCGTGCTTACGGGTCACTGCGTCATGGGTAGCCACGCGGAAAGAATGAGGCTTCCTTTCAACGACTTCTGCCGTGGATGCAGGTCCACTGAGGAAGAGGAGACTGTTGTTCACTTTCTTTGCCAGTGCCCGTCTCTTGCTAGGTGTAGATATAGATTATTTGGCTCCCCATTCCTTGTTAGCTTAACGGAGCTATCATCTATTGACATCAAGGATATAGCTTCGTTCATCAAACTTTCTGGCTGGTTTTCCAGTGCGGGGTAGTCGTGCTTTTGTTGTGCAGCCCTTGCGCTGACCAACTTCTTCCTTTTCCCTGATTTTGGTGGAACTTGGTTAGTACAGGGACTGCTTTCACCCGTGGCATCACAACGGGCCGCTATGCGTGCTCAAGTGAGCTTTGTGATATCAGAGCTACCACTCCGACCTAAACCTAGTTCAAAATTACGTGTAGGTCGCACAGAAACATTGAATTTCAATCGACTGAGCAGGAACTCAGAAGCAACATCGTCTTGTATTAATCCCATAGTAAATATGGCGCTAATTCATAGCTGTTCCAACCAAGACTTCGTAAACAAAAAATTAAAACTCAATGCTATTGATATGAACTGCATAACAAGGGTCCTATATGATAGAACCATACTCCAGGATAGGGTGGACGAGAGATATAAATAACAATTTTGTTAAATAAGGATCAATAAATTCCTTAGATCAGCGTTTCATATGTCCAAGTATGCCATAAGATTTATTCACGATCATGCATATGTTATCCCGAAAGTTGAGCCTGTGATCCAATAGTATTCCAAGGTCCAAAATTGTTTTAACTTTATCCAAAACAGCATTCTCAATGTAATAGTAGGTATCAATCTTTGAGTGTCTAAAAAAAGTGACATTTGTTTACAGTTTTTAATATTTATTTGCAAAAGTCATCATGAATTAGATCTAATCCATTAACATCGTTAAAGTTGTTAAATATTTTAACGTCGTCAGCACACATCAGTACCTTAGAACACAAAACAACTGAGGGAAGGTCATTGATAAACACGGTGAATAAGATTAGGCCCAAATGACTGCCCTGAGATACACCAGGTTTCACCTTAGTAATTTTAGATGTGACATTTCTAAATTTGACTTGTTGAGTTCTTTGTGACAGAAACACTAAATCCCATAAGTGATAATTTATGCAATAAAAGTTTATGATTACATAACATACATACATAATTGGCCATTACAACCCTTTAGTCAGGATTACGGCCTAGCTTCTCAACACCACTCATGTTGTGTGCGTTAATTTTATACATGAGTGGCGGGACCTACAGTTTAAAGTCGACTCCGAACGACAGATTTTTTGAGACTCTTTTCATGGCAATTTTTATTCTCAGAGTTTTTGCCAGAAATCTGCCGAAGAAATATTTTCATATTTTCGTGTTGATGTCTGACCTGGGATTCGATCTCGGGCCTTTCGTCTAATAAGCCAACACACTACCTACTAGACCACGGCGACTACAATTTTGGCAATACCTCTTTTAAATAAAGGAATAATGTATGATTTCTTCCAAATTAATGGCAAATAACACGATTTAAGAGACATGTTGAACATTGCAGTAAGGGGGTGCGGCTAGTAGTGATGCACAAGTTTGTAATATACAGCTCGGTATACCATCAGGACCTGGACTAAATGAGCTTTTTAGTGATGTTAAATTCGAAAAAATGTTGTCAACATTAATATACGGAAAGGATATGCCACATGATTGATTTATTGCATAAGGATAAGAAGTTCCAGTATTATAAGACATAGCAGAATACGTGGTTGAAAAGAAGTCAGAAAACGCATTACTTATTGAAATATCATCCTCAGCAAACATAGAGCCATATTTTAGAAGTTTGCGGTAACCAGAAGAACGGCGTTTAGAATTTACGAACTTATAAAAAGAATTAGGATTGGACTTTATCCGATTTATATACTTTTTATAGGCAACTTTATTAATAATATTATATTCAGATCTTGCCAAAGCATCAGATAAGCCTCTTCTCTTATATTTCGTATAATATTTATTTTTCTTATTTGTAATATTTATTAAGTGCAGATTATTCCATGGTGCACCTTTATTGCAGCATAATTTAATTCTCGGAACAGTTAAACTAATAGCATTGTGTAAAATGGCGTGGAAATTCGATACCATATTATCAACGTTATTACTAGCTAGTACAGAATCCCAGTTGACGTTAGATAGTATGCCATTGAGATCATTGTAATTAGTACGAGGAAAGCAATCATATTTATTCTGATTAGTAATAAGTTTGTTTGCCGAAGTATGTGCTGCAGAAACGTCAAAAATAATCTTCAGCGTAGGATGATAACGATCCTCAGGGGAAGTTACAGGTTCAGAATGTATAACGGTACACTTATTAACATCAGTCACCAACACCAAGTCGAGTATTTTCCCAAAGTCATTACGAACGGAATTAATTTACAAAACTTATATTCTGGCAAAAGTGGAATATAACTCTTCATAAGAGCACCACCGCAGTAGGGTCTACGTTTGGTTCTTTTATTGTTTCCTCTACGGAATGCGCTTGAGAGAATTAAAGAATTTTTACGTAGTATACATCCATCACGTATCGGCTTTCTTTGAGTAATATATCTTAGCCTTGAAAAGAAAAATAAATCATTTTTAAATCCAATAAAATATTCAAAGAAATCTTATCTCTCTTGTAGTTTGTCGCTTTTATTGTGGCTGTCAGCGTTTATCTCAATATGACTGATGACAATGTAAATACACACACATTCACAGATCTGGCTGCTTTATATTGATGCCTAACTAAAAACAATAAAAAAAAAATAAAGTTGAAAACAATTTTTAATTTTTCTACAGCAGCATTACTACAGCTACACATATGTACATATGTACACTGGTCATAACACAAAATAATATGACGAAGTTTTAACTGGACTGTTTGAGACGAAATAGAAGAGAGTATGGAACGCACGTTTATTTATTGGGCGCGAAGTTAAAATTTAATGGTAAATCGCCCGCTCATGATATGATTGTTTTTATTTCTTTCTCTTTGTCGTTTAAGTATTGTGTTGTTATTAAATACATACGTTTCATATATGTAGTCTCTCCAATAACTTTCTGAAACATTCGTTGATAAATAATCAACAGAGTAACAGCAAACTAACGGGTGACAATTTAAAAAAACAAAAAAAAAGTATTGAATTTAATATTGTATAACCAACAAAGCCTTCAGATCAAATCGATTTAAAAATGGAAAAACATTTGTGATCATTTATTCGTTTAGTTGTTTGTATGCGTGTGTAAATTTAAAATTTTTATATGTGTATGTATATATGCTGCTGCTGTTAATATTTACTGATTAAAGAGTTAAAATAATGACAACATAAATTCTACATTTTACATACATGCTACGTAAAAGTAAACAAAGGTAAACATTTGCTTTAAAAAGTTTATGATTTACATAAAGTCTTATAAGAATGACGAATTAAATAAAAAATGTGTTGATTAAGCAAAAAATTTAATAAAAATAATAATAAAAAACAATTCATTTTGAAAATTAAAAGTGCTTTACATTCAGTGAATCGGTCGGCCGGTCGTGATTAGAATAAATTATGGAAATTTTAAATTGGCGATTTTAATACGAATTTTGTGCATATTTTATAAAAAATTATATGAGTGTTAACACCTCTACCACTGTGAAAATGTGAAAAAATAATAATAAAATTAGAAAAACTAAAAAAACTTGATAAACAATTTGAAATATTTCCATTTTATAAAACAAACAAATCTAAGCCCATATAGATCGTTTCGTTTTTATAGAAATAGAACCTTTGTATCTCTCACTCTCACTCTCTCTCTATCTATCTAACTATCGATGTATTTCTCTCTACGTAGTAATTGTGAATAACAACAAATAAGCAATAACAAATAACCTTAATGAATAGCAACGGCAACGGCAACAACTACATGAACAATTAACAGCAACAAGTGTTTTCATTTGATTCAGAAATTCAAATTCGATTACTCATCAGATGTTTATTTTGAAATCATTTGTTTGTGTGTTCGTCTCGATTCCAGTCATAATGGTTATTCCTATTTAAATGATGTTGCAAACTGTGTTCAATGTTGAATCACCGTTTTGTTCATGCTAAACAGAAACAACAGAATCAACAAAATTACCTGGAATTCCTCTACCACAACCAACGATATCATACAACAACAACAACAACAACAATGTGTATGAACTAAAGTTTACTCACAAAAGAAAGAGCATTAAACAATAATAAAACCCTTACGCATCTTTAATAGCATTGTTGTTGCAGTAGTTCTATATATAATATTTGTTGTTGTTGCTTTTTTTACTTTACATGAGAAAGTGACAACAACTCATTCATCACACCAACATTAAGAGTTGCCAGCAATCGTAAAACCTCAAATATAACAGGTAAATATTTTCAACTAATATTATAATAATACCTGAAAGTTAAATATTAATACAGTCGGGTGTCGATTATCCGTTAACCGGTTAATCGGTAACTCCGTTTAACCGTGATGGCCAATGGTCAGTCTATCGTTTTTTGTTTGCAATGTTTTCAAATTGTTTGCTTCGGTTAACCGTGATTACCTCTGTTATCCATGATGACTGAATTTTTTTATTATCTTCAAATTCATACATACAATATAATAAACATGAAAACGGGGAATTCCCTTGAAGCATTTACAAGTGATTTGTTATAGGTATGGAAATATCGAATACGCTCGAGAATGTGGCACAAATAATCAATGTTACGGATGGCTTTACCACAGAGGATATAGAGACATGGCTCAAATGTGATGAAAATGCCTCCCAATTTGCTGTTTTGTTAGATGAACATGAGCGAGACAATGGATTGGAAGACACTAATGAAGACGATGTAATTGTTCCAGAAACGACTTTAAAAGAAGCAATAGAGGCATCTAGCACATTGACGAATTTCCTGGATAGCCCTGGTTTTTCCGGAATTACAGAGCAGGATAAAATTCAAGTTTATCGCATCCTAGAAAAACTTATAAAAGAAAATTATAATTTGAAAAATATTAGACAAACAACATTACACGAGTGTTTTTTTTTTAAGAAGTTGTATTCTTTTTTTGCTTAATGTCCTTTTTTTGACTCATGTTTTCAGTTGAAAATTTAATGTATACATACATACATACGGGTTTAATTTAAAAATGTACATAAACTTCTTGAATTCATTTTTTTTTTACTGTAAATATGTATGTACACCAGTGTTCACTTGTTAAATAATAAAAATATTAAAAAAAAACTGTACAATCAAAATTTTTATTCGATTAACCATGAAAATCGATTATCCGTAATGCTTCTGGCCCCGACCATCACGGATAATCGAGGCCCGACTGTAATAAAAATAGTTTAAGAAAACAAGAATCGTTGCTAACGAAAGTTTACTTTAAAATGACAACATATTTGTTTAACCCGTGAGAAATATTTATTTTCACTTGTACACGATTGTTGTTTTAAAATACGGCAACAGTGTTAATCAATTTATTTTTAAAGAGAGAGAGAGAGAGTTTCTTTTATAAAATTTATTCAAGTTATTACTAACACCTATTGCCTCACTTGAATACTCACTCACGATCTACTATTTTTGTATCTTACGGATGTATACGAAAAATACTCCGTAGTACTTGTTCTCAATTTCGGTTAAACGTGTTTTTTTTTGTTCCGTACGTTTTCTTATTCCTATATTTATAAAAATGTGTTCGACAAGTGATAAGAAACGTTTGTTTACGTGCAGTATAGTTGGAATTAATAGCAAAGTTTTAGAAGTGTTTGACATTGAAATGTTCTGATGCAACTGCCGAAAGAAGATTAAACGTTTCGAAACAACCGCAATGTTAATTTAGTTGTACTTCCGAAATTTCTCTTCCTCCAACAAGTAACTGAGCACAATGAGCGTCTCACGTCACCATAGTAAGTCTGTCTATACGAACGGATTTTAAGCAGAAAGCTTAACGCAGTCATCAGCCGATGCACTTGTTGTCTCACATTTATTTATTATAATTATAATTATTTAATGTGCTGTATGCTTGATCGTCGTTGCATCTTGTATATTCATTGCTAATTAATTGCTAATTACTCAATTTCATACACAATTTAAGAAAGACGCAATAAAATCAATCTTCTTTCCTCTTATTGTTTAATACGCCTGAATGGATTCATATCTTCTCTTATAATTGGTCTGTTCGATGTACGACACAGACGCAGACTCTGAATTATAACTTTTCTATCTTTACCACACTTTAATAAAATTTAATTTAATTTCTGAAGAATAGAAAAATTTCATTTGATATCCTTACTATTTACACCACATTACACTTATATCCGGCCGAGAATAGAACACAACTCTCATATATGGCCCTGTATATCGAAGCCTTTTTTGAGGCTTCTGGAATACGTACAGGAGAGAGAGAAAGTGCTCATTAATGATGGCAGGGTATCCAACTTTATTGATTCACTGGAGCACCGTCACAATGAGGCTTATGTTTCGTTGTGCTTTCGTTACTACAAGAGATTTTGCTTTAGCGAAATAAAAGGACTTGTTACCAAAGATCATAAATTTACATTCATAATACACATCTATCTGCCTCTGGTCGATTGGCCAGTACATCGCATTTGCATTACAAACCGAATTTGAATCAGATTTTTTGGAGAAACTTTTTCATGGCAGGTTTATTTACTCTCAGAGTTTTTGCCAGAAATCTGCTAAGAGGAAGTCGCCGAAGAAATATTTTTCATATTTTTTCATATTTCGTTTTGATGTCTGGCCTGAGGCTCGAACCCGGGCTTTACGTCTAATAAGCGAACACACTACCTACTAGACTACTAGCGAGAACTATCCGTATATGAAATTCCATTCCTGTAGAGGTCTTTCCTGTCACATGTAACATAAAAAGATTAAAATCTAACGTCCACAAACACTACTACTTCTCTCCTACTTCCCATAACCGATTTTTCTAATTCCAACACAATACACTGTCTGAGTAGGAGCCGTCCCCTGAGTGTTGACCCGAAGAAAAACATTAAGAGTGCAAAAATATGTTGCACAATTAATTAAGAGATTCGGAGATTTGATTTTCATTCCACATACATTTTTATTTTTCATTGGGAGGCTACTTATACAGGGTTATGAGTCATTCGGTGAGTGTATTTTTTTCTTACTTTGTTCGTAGTCAACAGCGTGAATTTGTAAATATTCACCAAATGATTTTGCTAATATTGACATTTCTTCTTCTTCCATTGTTTTAATTTTGAACCTGGACATTTGTGGCTAAAAAAGTTTATACTTATTATTACATTTGCCAAATGCCGAAGTTTGATTTAAAAGCAAAATTTATTATTTTTTTTTCATAAACTACAAGCCATTTTTTCTTTTAATTAATAAATGTTTTCTTTTGTTTTTTAATTTTAAATTATGGGGGCCATTATTACAAATTGCCGTTAAACTTGGGTTTAGTTAAAGGTACCTTTAGCTAAAGTGAACTTTAAAGTTAGCTTTAACTTATTTTCTTTATTAAATAAAGTTAACTGTTTTCAAAAATATGGCAGTGCCGAAGCAATGTCAATAAAACTGCTCAATTAAACAAATTTTCTTTTTTTTTGAAACGCAGTGGCAACGACGGGCTTCTTTTTTTGTTGTTGTGTTTCCTCATTTTGTTTATATTTGAAGCTGCCATATTGAAAATGATATATACATATGTATAGCAATTTCAAAGATAAAGTGAACATTAAAAGTTAAAGATAGGATGATACTCCCTTTAGCTTAACGCTCACTTATTGTCCACTTATATGTCTTATTGTCCACTTATAATAATGAAAAACAATTTATCTGCCCGTTAAAATCCTTCCTTTAGTTAACGGCAAGTTGTAATAATGGCCCTTAATTTAAAAACAATAGGGATATCCTTACTTCTGAAAAATATTTCATGTAAATTGTTTTTAAATAAAATTAATTTAAACAAAATAATATTATATTCCGAGATATAATTAAAAATAATATTTTTATTTTTTGATTTCATAGACGAAGGTTGCAACATTCCTAATCATTTGGTGCCAAGATTTGGTTTCGCATGTCAGGGAAGAATCGTCAAAGATATCTGGATTTAATTAAAGTCCTATTTTTGTTTCTTGTGTTTAGTTTTTATAACCCGCATTTAATTAGGATGCGGGAAAAATAATCATATTATTTCTTAACTACACTTTACTTGCCAGCCAAAAACGACGTGTCTATCGCTACCCCCATTACAGCTCAATTTCAATTCAATTAAGAACGCAGTTCATAAAATTGAAATAAATGATTTGAAATTTAATTACATTTTCTATCTTAATGCCAATAACAAAAAACAAATAAAATATGTATGTATGTATGTATATAGTATTTTTCGAATTGTAATAAAAATACTCGACATAGACTACGAGTATATCGACAACAAATACGAACCATTAAACGTATATCATTTGCTGAACGCCCACGAGGGTTTGTGCTACTAAGATATATTATATGACAAATGACAATTCTCGATTAAGGCCATAACACGGGACAAGAGATGTGTTTTTGTGCCTTGAACGTGAGATTGTAGTTATAAGCCGTTAATTTAATTATTCACCGTTCCCACTCTAGCGCTTCACACTGATGCTTTTGAATTTTAGTTTCAACGAATTGCATTTGAAAATAATTTTTCCGGTATAAGGGCGAATAAGGGCGAGTCAGTTTAATAAAAAGAGAACAGAGCAACTAATCTTTTATACACATATACAATGAATCGTTTTTTCGCTACTCATAAGTACTCATAAAATTTCGAGTATGAGTGAGTCAACAGTATTGAAATTCAACTACTCTGATTCATTCGTACTCACTACTACGTTGATTTATAAGAACAGGTTGCTACAGCGAGAAGCTATGCCGTAATCCTGACTGAAGGGTTGTAATGGCCAATTATGTATGTACTTATGTATGGTTGCAATGAGTATGAGTACAACATTGACATCAGAATCATAACATTCGAAATATGTCTGATTCATATGCCTACTCATTCAGTTTCATAAATTTAGAAAAATACTTATAATACTCATAAATGATTCGAGTGATTTGAATCATTCATCAAAATGTACAGTCTTAGTTGTTGTTGCATTTACAAAACATGAAGAAAGAAAAAGACAAAGATAGCAAGCAAAGCAAACATACAACCTTCTAGTGAGTATTGTAGTGTTCGTATGCGAATCGTAGTTATTTTGTGATTCTTGTAAATGTTGAGTAAAAGATAGTCGAAATCAACAACATCATGCGTATTGTTAAGTATGAGTTCGATGAGTATGTACTTCAAACTTTGAATATGAGTAGTATGAGTATGATATTAAAATAAGTATGAATACGTATAAGTGTGAGAAATTATGAGTGTGATTGGAATCCACTCATCTCTTTGAATACTCATTGCAGATCTCTGGTACATATATACACTTATATGGGTGTTTTTTATAGAGGTATAGAACTTTAAGTTGGCATTACTTTTCAAGATGGCGACCGATTTAACAGCTGTCAAGTGATTTATTCTCAGTTTGGTTTGGCAATTCATCATGAATAGACTCACGCCTGAACAACGCTTGCAAATAGTCCAATTTTATTTCGATTTACTGAAAGACACGTTTGGTGACCGTAATTTCACGTTTCGGACCTGTGAATTGGCCTCCAAGATCTTGTGATTTAACACTGCTAGACTACTTTCTGTGGGACTATGTAAAGTCATTGGTCTATGCGGTAAAGCCACAAACGCTTGACCATTTGGAAGACAACATTCGCCGTGTTATTGCCGATATACGGCCACTAATGTTGGAAAAAGTCATCGAAATTGGACGTCCAGATTGGACTACATCCGCGCCAGCCGTGGCGGTCATATGCCAGAAATCATATTTAAAATGTAGTGCCACAAGATTATCTTTCGGATACATAAAATTCATGTCAATCGAATAATCCATCGTTGTTTTATTGCAACTTAAAGTTCTATACCTCTATAAAAAACACCCTATATTTATCAAAGTTTCAGCACTGGAAATGCTTTTCGGTATTATTTTTCGAAGTCGCCGCAGTCTAGTAGGCAGCGTGTTCGCTTATTAGACGTAAAGCCTGGGTTCAAACCTCTAGTCAGACATCAAAACGAAATATGAAAAAAAATATTACCTCGGCGACTTCCTCTCAGCAAATTTCTGGCAAAAACTCTGAGAGTAAATAAACCTGCCATGAAAAAGTTTCTCAAAAAAATCTGTCGTGCAGAGTCGACGTTAAACTGTAGGTTCCGCCATTCACGTATAAACTAAACGCACACAACATAAGTGTTGTGAGAAGCTAGGCCGTAATCCTGACTGAAGGGTTGTAATGGCCAACTATATATGTATATATATGTATGTATGTATGTATTTACAAGTTCATTTATTTATATGTATATTTATTTTATTTCCCGAATGTATGACAGTGATCTGTAATTAATTTCTTGATAGTTTTTCCTAGCAGATTGTTAATGTATCTTTCATAGCACAGCTAACGAGACTCAATTAACGTATAATTGATCTTTGAACCAATTTGTTTTTTTATTATTACTGGTGGGGTTTTTTTTTACAAAAAAAAAATTATTGAATGAATGAGTTAAATGTATGACATGAACATTTCTAGGGGTGTATACACTTATTTGTGTACTTTTTATTTTTTTAATTTAATTTAATGATACTATACTTTTGTACATATGTATGCATGTATATGTGTATCCACACATACATATGTTTGTAGAATATCGAATTCTAAAAGAAATCTTCATTGACAATAATTTATTTAACTTTTGTTTTTATTTATTAATATTAATGCACGCACACACGTACATACATACGGATATTGTTATACATATACGAACTTACAATGCATATACTTACAGTGGACAGCAAAAGTCTTAGTACGGCAATATATATTTTGGCAAAGAAAATTTCCCACAGGCTTAATACTCTTGCACAAAGTCGCGATATGACTTCAAGAGAGTATTTAGAAGATCATTTGAAAGAGCGGTTACGTAGTCGCTAAACCTCAAACATAAGTCAACCGAAAAACTTGCTCCAGGTGTCACCAGAAAACACTAAACAAAACTAGTACGTTAAATACCAAATGGGTTAAATGGAGTGCTTGACCTTAAGGGATATTCTACTAAATCCAAGTGATAACATTTTCATATATTTGGCCTTTGAATTTTAAATTTACTCAGGGTTTCTTCTTGGGGGTACCTCTGAAACTTTTCCTTATTTTTCTGTTGTTTTATGAAAGATATTAAAAAATTATTTGTTTTATAATAAATTAATAAAATAAATGTATAAAATATAAATTTTTATAAAGGGTCCGCCAAATAACTTTTTTTCTTTGAAAATGCTTTAAAAAAAAAACTACAGAATATTTTCTCAGATTTTTATTTGAAAGTACAATCCTTCCGGTTTATAATGGAAAATAATTTCATTCAAATGGCTGCCTCGGCTGGCCATGCAGTAGCCTACACGATCGGTCCAATTTTTAAGCACATTATCGATTGTGTGCAGCTGTATTTCACCAATGGCTTCACGAATATTGTCCTTTAAAGTTTCAATTGTCTTTGGCTTGTCGGCGTAACACTTATCTTTGACGGCACCCCACAAATAATAGTCCAACGATGTCAAATCGCAGCTCCGAGGTAACCAAACGACATCAGCTCTGCGGCTGATAATGCGATCTTCAAAAACAGGACGCAAAACATCGAGTGTAGCTTCGGCTGTGTGGCACATAGCGCCGTCCCGTTGAAACCAAATGTTACCAATATCCTCCTCTTCAATTTTTGTGAACAAAAATTCGTTCAACATGGCCCGATAACGATCGCCATTGACTGTAACGGCCACTCCTTGCTCATTTTCAAAGAAAAATGGACCAATTATGCCTCTGGACCAAAAATCCGCACCAAACAGTGATTCGTTTAGGGTGCGTCGGCTTTTCAATGTATGCGTGCGGGTTTTCTGTGCCCCAAATGCGACAATTTTGCTTGTTTATATACCCGCCAAGATCAAAATGAGCTTCATCTGAAAAGATGATTTTTTTTGCCAAAATCGGCATCTTCTGTAAGTCGATTGCAGGCCCACTTAGCGAAGCGAAAACGATTTGGATGGTCAATTGGCTTCAACTCCTGAATCAGTTGGATTTTGTATGGCGTCATACCAAGGTCTTTATGCAAAATTCGTCGCAATGATGTCTCCGAAATGTTCAATTGTTGAGAACGACGGTGAATTGATGTTGATGGCGCTTCATGCACACTTTCTGCCACAGCAGCAATATTGTCGGGTGTACCCACTGTTTTTGGCTTTTCACGCTTTGGTCTATCGTTGAGGATGCCAGTTTCTTTCACTTTTTTCACAAGATAACGAACATACGGAGCTGACGGTGCTTCTCTTCTTCCAAAATCCGTACGCAATTTTGGAACACATACTGCAACATTACCATGATTTTCAAAGTAATATCGCAATATTTTCCAGCGTTGTTCAAGCGTATACACAACCATATTCGTTCAGCGGAAGGATAAAACTAATTATCTGTCAAATCAGACAGGAGCTAAGTGCTACCATTCACGAAATAAGCACTAGTTGAAAAAAAAATGTTAGATGGCGGACCCTTTACAAACTTTTGGCTAAAATTCATAAAATTGCTAAAATATATTGCTGTACTAAGACTTTTGCTGTCCACTGTATATAGGAAGTAATTTATTTTATTTGTATTTATTTATAAATTTGAATTTCTGATACAACAAGACATAATATCTTATAATTTAAAGTATCAGAATCTGACAAGTTATATCAATACTTATAAAATTCAAAACTTATAAAAAAGAAATAAAAATAAATAAAATAAACAAATAAAAAAACAATAATATAAAATAAAATTTAAATAAAAATAAAGATGGTTAAGAATAAATAACAATATTTACAACTGACATTTATAGCAGATTACGTTTGATAATATTGATATAGTACATGCTTAAATTTATTTGCGTTGCCAATAACTTGCACGTCTGGAGGAAGTTGGTTCCAGAGTCGGATGCTTAATATGAAAAATTGTCTCTCGGACGCTGCATCCCGATGAGGAATCTGCACAATACCCTTTCCCCTTAAGGATCTCATGAACCTTAAGCGTTTGCGAAGATATTTTGGGTGCTCCGATATAATAATTTTATGAAGAAAAACCAAGTTCTTTAACTTTATATAGTTACTAAAGGAGATATTAAATATGCGGTTGGAGAAGTGAGAGACATGATCAAATCTCCTTAGGCAGAATATGTAACGTACAATGTTGTTGAAAGTACTGTTGAGTTTCGCAGTGTCTTTTGAATTACAGCCGGAGAAGACTTCAGATGAATACAGCAAAGTTGGTATTAAATAAGTTTTAGCCAGAAGTAGTCTTATTTTTGGTGGAGTGTAATACTGCGAAGCCCATAAGCACCTTAGCATACTATAAACTCTTCCACAAGTTTGGTTTATGTGATCCGACCAGGTTAGCGTATTGTTGAAAACCACGCCAAGATTTCTGGCAGAATTAACAATGTCAATCTTGCTACCACCCAAGAAAACATTAATACTGGCTTCAATTTTTGCGGATTTTTTGCAAATTACAATACATTTTGACTTTTTAGGGTTAATCCTTAAACCATTTGCAGTCGCCCAAAGAGCAATGTTATTAAGGTCAATGTTAAGATCTCTAACTCCAATGTTGATGGAAGCTATAGAGCTATCAAGGTAGAGTTGGATGTCATCAGCATACATTTGAATTCTAGAATGTTTAAGCTGCTCTGGTATATCGTTAGAGTAAATGGAATACAGTAATGGTCCCAATATGGAGCCCTGCGGAACACCTCTTGTCACGCGAAGAGGGTTAGAAAGTAGACCTTTATTGGAGACGTATTGCCATCTGTCTGTTAGGTATGTGGACATCAATTTAACGGCTGTAGAAGAGAAGTTAAACATTCTAGCAAGTTTAAAGCACAGTATTGAGTGGTGAACAGTATCAAAGGCCTTTGAATGGTCAAGCAAAACTAAGAATGTTATCCTCCCATTGTCTAAACTATTTCTTATTTCTTCGATTACATCGGTCAGAGCGGTTAAACAGCTATGTTGAGATCGAAAACCTGATTGACGGTCAGTTAATAAATTGTACTGATCTATAAATGCAACCATTTGTTTATAAATAATTCGCTCGAAAACTTTGGAAAGGTATGGTAAAATTGATATTGGGCGATATTCATTGCCATTTTTTGGAACTGGTATGATTTTGGCATATTTCCATTCCGTTGGGAAAGTACTGGTTGTAATAATTGTATTATACAAATACCTAATAGGGTGTATTATCCATGGCAGTAGTATCTTTATGAACCTTGGATTAATATCATCCAAACCGACTGCATTTGATTTAACTTTGTAGAAGCCTTCTGCTACATCATTAAGATCAAGGCACTTAAAACTAAATTTTGCAACGGATGGTTCATTTGGTGGCATATGAGAATAAAAACAAGGGCTTACAGTTGGCAAAGGAATATTGACGAATGATTCGTTAAGCACATTGACATCGACATCACTTTCGTGATTAGTTGTTTTACCAATTCCAATATCATGTATAATTTTCCATGTCCTTTTCGTGTCAACAGCGCTGTTGAATTTATTGGAGTAATAAACAGATTTATTGTGTTTTATTTTAGACACAACAGCTTTCCTAGCTAGATAGTACTGCTCACGATATTCTGGTGTCCTATATCGTTTCCACAAACGATATACATAATTCCGACGTTGTATTAATGATTTTATTTCATTGTTAAACCACGGCCGTTCACAGCTTCTGACTGTTTTAGTTTTCACAGGAACATGCTTGTTGTAAAGTTCCAAAATAGTGAAGTTTATTAGAGAAACTTGTTCATCAACTGACGACAGGCGGTACATTTGATCCCATTGTATATTATTAAGATCATTTTCTAATGCCATGATATTAAGACTCTGAAAATCACGATATTTAAACGTTGTGGAGGGTTTCTGTATTGCAAAGTCGTATACTGCAAAGATGAGATCATATTTTGAAAAGGCTGGTACCGTTAGTTGATCATAATGTAAAACTTTATGTTTATTACTGATGAAAAATGAATCAAGTAGGGTGCTATTAGTATTTGTAAAGTGGGTAGGTCTAGACTCATTAATAGGAAATAGGTTAAATGATAACATCATATGAGATAGAGTGGCATCAGCAAGCAAATTACAATTAAAGTCTCCGGCTATTATGACCTCAGGATAGGACACTGATAAGAGCTCTAGTTGACTGACAAGTCCATCAAATTTTATATTTCTATTCGGTCTATAGACACACCCGAGTAGCAATGTGGTACCATTGTGATTGACTTCAATAAATACATATTCAACGTCATTCGGTTGATTGAAGATAGTGTTGATTTTACATGAAATGTTATTCCTTACATATATTGCTACTCCACCACCATGTTTATATCTATCAGACCGAAAAACACGGTAACCATTAACACCATAAAAGCTATCACTTATCCCGCTATGGAACCAGGTTTCGGAAACACATATGGCATCAATTCCAGAGTCCTCAAATAAATATCGGAACTCATCCAACTTGTTTCCTAGACTTTGGGCGTTAATGTGGCAGATTTTAAAGCCTTGTTTTTGTTTAGCTAGTATTCTAATCATATTAAAGTTCCCATCTCTAGAACCAACTTGTTCATTCACAATGTTTGACATTTGAATATATTAACGCAACGCAACTAAACATACATGTACCATTTACATTTAACAGTCTATTTTTTAAACATAGATAACAAATCATCATTGAATATACATTTAAGACATACAATTTTAAAACGGAGATAAGAATACGAAAATAATTTAAAAAATGACAGATAATAAAATTAAGTTTAATAAAGTAATTGATATTATTGACAATATAATTGATAATATAATTAATTATGCAGCTAGTACTATTCACGAAAAAGTTGTGTCAATTGTGTATATACTCAACAGCCAAACGGACAGAATATAAGTTGATAACTTATAAAAATATTGCATGATATACATATGTACATACATATAAGTAAATATAACTAAATAAATATCTTCTACTTGATCTTTTATATGTATACATATACTACAAACATATATACATGTGTAATACATTTATATATTATTGGATATATGTATGTATGTATGTATGTATACAGAAAACTGACCCCTTAAATTATTTAATTGACACTAATTTAAAATGAGAGTAACGTAACCCAAGTGATGGCACCAATTTAACCCAACCCGCTTGAAATCTTTTTTTTTTTGTTTTTTGTTTGTTTGTCTGTCTACACATCCAAACATACCAACAGACATACATGCACATACATACATACATATGTATAACTGCATTCATATTATTTTCATAGACAAATTGGCCATCTACAATTTGCTATAATGTATATACATATGTATGAATAATCATACATATATAAGTACTTTCATTTAGTATGTATGTATATATGTATAATAACATCATTTTGCCATACGCATATTCTGATAATGTGTTTAATTTATCATCAATTTTAGTTTCTTTTTCTTTATAAAGATCTCGAGTTTATTTTCTTTAACTACCAATATTTTATTTCAAACACACTACTGGAGAGGCACGGTAATAGTTTATTGTGATTTAAAAAAAAAAAAAAAAAAAAAAACTGATCTGCAAACAATCGAAAAGTACTACTAAATATTCCATAAATAAAAAAGAAAAAAAAATATGTAAAATATTATTTTTAAAATTTTTTTAGCACTTTGATTCCAAAACTCGACTAGATTTCTAAAATTTCGTACGCAAGATTTGAATATAATTTGAACCTTAGTAAAGTAATTTCTCAATAAGCAGAATATATGGTGATCGGATTATTTCAAATCAAAACAAATCAAACTAATCAAACTATCTTTAAATGTAATAACAATGTTCGAAAAGAATTTTGTGTATGAAAATATTCACACATTAAAATTCTTTAAATTAAAAAATAATAATGAATGTAATACAAACAATACAAAAATTTAAATATAAAATTTATTGTGAATACAGCAAAAAAAATTTGTATGTTTAATTATACATAACAATAATTATAATAAATGTCGAAATGCTGTTAATAATACAGAGGAGTCGAACCACATCCAAGTACTCTACCTGCTGAAAGTACTACACCTAATAAAAATTCAAGATCATACATACATAATATCGGGTTATCCATTTCGTGGTTTCAAAAGTAAACGTAAATAAAACACATATAAAATATTTTATTCATGATATTTCTTTCTTATTGTAAAGTTTGAACGTTGATATTATGTGTGAAATACTACATCATTTAAATGACCTCCATGCGAAGTGTTGCAAGCATTGATTCTTTTCGGTATCTCAGCCATACTTGACGAATGTTGGTTTTTAAGTGCTCAAGAGTTGAAGGTTTATCTGCATAAACACGGTCTTTCGCGTAGCCCCACAAAAAAATCAAATCGCATGATCTTTGTGACCAGTTGATATCGCCACGACGAGAAATTACGCGGCCAGGAAATGTCTCTTGCAATAAAGCCATATTCGCTCAAGTTGTGTGGAATGTGGCACCGTCTTGTTGAAACCACATATTCTCCAAGTTGTATTCTTCAATAGCAAGCAACAACAAATCGGTTATCATATGACCATAACGCTCCGAATTGACGGTGACAGTCGTTCCATCGTGGTTTTCGAAGAAGTAAGGTCCAATTACACCTTCGGACCAAAGAGCGCACCAAACAGTGACTTTTTCTGGATGTAATAGCTTCTCTTCAATTACTTGAGGATTCTCAGAACCCCAAATACGACAATTTTGTTTATTAACCTACCCACCGAGTGTGAAATGTGCTTCATCGCTGAAGAAAATTTTGTTCGAAATATTGTCGTCCACCGCCTGTTGTTCAAGCACCCATTCCACGTATGTACGACGTTGTGAACGGTCAGCTGGCTTCAGTTGTTGCGTGAGCTGGACTTTATATGGATGTAGGTGTAGATCTTAATGCAAAATACACCATAATGTGCCGTAGGTTAGGTTAGGTCGGAGTGGTAGCTCTGATGTCACAAAGCTCACTTGAGCACGCATAGCGGCCCGTTGTGATGCCACGGGTGAACGCAGTCCCTGTACTAACCAAGTTCCACCAGAATCAGGGAAAAGGAGGAAGTTGGTCAGCGCAAGGTCTGCATAACAAAATGTGCCGTAAGACAGTCCTAATTCCTGAGGACGACGAGGAATCGACACATTCGGGTCTTCGGCAACACTTTCACTTACAATAGCGATATTTTCAGTGGAACGAGCGAAACGATGATGCGCACAGGCCTTTCAATATTTGTAACCACTCCAGTCTCTTCAAATTTCTTCACAATTTTGCCAATTGCTTGCGTAGTTGGACGATTATGTAAGCCATAATCTCCTCTTAAAGCACGATACGTGGCTATGGCAGAATCACCATTTTTGTAGTAGGTTTTGATCATTTTTATGCGTTGTGCGATAGTTAACCGATCCATTTTCGTCAATGTCAGACTTTCAACTGAAAATAAAAAACTTGGTTTCACAACTTAGTTTGACAGATGTCGAATTCCAGTCCCATACTTTTGAAACCACGAAATGGATGGAGTCAGGATTATGGCCTAGCTTCTCAACACCACTCTGAGAGTGAATAAAATTGCCATGGAAAGATTCTCAAAAAAACTATCGTTCAGAGTCGACTTTAACCTGTAGGTCCCGCCACTTATGTATAAAATTAACGCACGCAACATGAGTGGTGTGAGAAGCTAGGCCGTAATCCTGACTGAAGGGTTGTAATGGCCAATTATATATGTACATATGTATGTATGTTTACCTTGTAAAGGCCATCAACACCAACGCTATTCCACATAGAAAATCAACCGACAACAATGCATAACTGGCAATCAAAACTATTACATGTAAGGCATCCGAATACGATTACTCAACATTATGTGGATACTACGACTACCACTAACATCTTGTTGATTTATACAAATATCTTTGCGAAGATAGAAGGATTTATAGTAGGGAATATCGGATTTAGCGTAGTTCATGCTAAAGACTACAGGAAACACATAATACGGAATCTCAGGGAATGGTCCGACGACCCGGGAATCGTCTCACATCTACTTAACAGTTGTACCATATACTGCATATTACTTTATTTCATAAAATTAAAAGCAATTCAAATCTTAAAAAAAGTAACATAAATTTAAAATTATTGTAGTTCAGGAAGTCAAAAAAAATAATATAAGTTGATTCACCAATTCTTATAGGTAATTTAAACAAACTAAAAATCATCAAAAGTTCATAAATATAAAATTAAAAGCAGTCAATATGATGATGAAAATAACAGAATTCTATTCGCTGTCATCATCGGATGCCGTACGGGATTCAGAATAGCTTTCAACTGCAACAAGATTAGCATTTTCAGTTTCTGATTGGCCAGCACTGCGTTTAATAACAAAATCGGTTATTAGCCGTTATGATTTAGTTTTGGACAGCTCTTTGTATAACTCATAGTAACGAGCCATATAAGGTTTCAGATCACTGTGTAGCTCTTTCACCATTAGGATCGTTTGTGATAAAATGAGTTGTCAATTTATTAGCAAGTTGAAGACTTTCTTGAATTAAACTTGTAGTTTAACCAGTTCAACCTGGTTCATCACTATCACTGCTTTCTTTAGAATCAGCAGTCTCTAAGGCAACTTCTATTATTTCGTCTTCACTTTAAACTTTATCAAGTAGCATTTCGTCAAGATCAGCACTTGTAAAGTCATCAAAGTCCTCTCCTCCGACTGCGTGTGCCAAATTAATTATAGAAGAATACTCGTATGTGTTTTCAGACACATTATTTTTGCTTTTAACACATTCTGGTCAAATTGCTTTCCAATATGCGTTTAGAGTCGATGGTCGTAATTCAGATAATGCTAACGCAGCATGCAAATATGTATAAGCTGCCATGAAAATAAATTAAAAGGGGAATTCCCTAATTATTTTATAAACAACGGCTAGAAAAATCATTTCTGATTTTGATTGCGGTTAATATATGTATATACTTTTCTTTAAAATTCAAAATTCTATTCTTAACCGTGCTATTATCAAATATTACCGTGTAAAAACAGAATCAATTTTTTTCTAAACCGTGTTATTACAAAACCGTGTAAAAAAATATCGTGTAAAAACAGAATTGGGTGTACAAATCGTCGTCGAAAATCCAAAAGAACGTATCATTAAAAAAAATCAAAATCGAGTTTTTGATTGATTATGATTCGTAAGGTTATCTAACTTACCTCTACCAATTTTTAAATTTTTGCGACCAACCATAACGTTTTTATATCAATATGTATTCAAATGACGTACGAGTATGTACCAATATGTAACATGTATAACGTTTTTTGCTTCCCCTGTAAAATTTGAAAAAGTGATGTTACGTACTTTTGGATTTTCGACGACGATATATTTTAAAATATTTTCAGTTATTAAAATTATTGTTGTTTTATTTCTCTGCCTGATATTTTACTGTTAATGATTAGACTTGCGTTCAGCAATTGTTGTTTTTCTTTTTGTGTAACTTTTTTAAAAACATAATCTTATTATTTATATTTAATAAAAATAAATAAAGGGTCCGCCATCTAACATTTTTTTTTCAACTAGTGCTTATTTCGTGAATAGTAGCACTTAGCTCCTGTCTGATTTGACAGATAATTAGTTTTATCCTTCCGCTGAACGAATATGGTTGTGTATACGCTTGAACAACGCTGGAAAATCATGGTAATGTTGCAGAATGTGTGCGAAAATTGCGTACGGATTTTGGAAGAAAAGAAGCACCGTCAGCTCCGTATGTTCGTTATCTTGTGAAAAAAGTGAAAGAAACTGGCATCCTCATCGATAAACCAAAGCGTGAAAAGCCAAAAACAGTGCGTACACCCGAGAATATTGCTGCTGTGGCAGAAAGTGTGCGTGAAGCGCCATCAACATCAATTCACCGTCGTTCTCAACAATTAAACATTTCGGAGACATCATTGAGACGAATTTTGCATAAAGACGTTAGTATGACGCCATACAAAGTCCAATTGGTTCAGGAGTTGAAGCCAATTGACCATCCAATGCGTTTTCGCTTCGCTAAGGGGGCCTGCGATCGCCGATTTTGGCAAAAAAAAATCATCTTTTCAGATGAAGCTCATTTTGCTCTTGGCGGGTATGTAAACAAGCAAAATGGTCGCATTTGGGGTACAGAAAACCCGCACGCATACTTTGAAAAGGCGGCGCACCCAAAACGAGTCATGGTGCGGATTTTGGTCCAGAGGCATAATTGGGCCATTATGCTTCGAAAATGAGCAAGGAGTGGCCGTTACAGTCAATTGCGATCGTTATCGGGCCATGTTGAACGAATTTTTGTTCACAAAAATTGAAGAGGAGGATATTGGCAACATTTGGTTTCAAGAGGACGGCGCTACGTGCCACACAGCCGAAGCTACACTCGATGTTTTGCGTCCTGTTTTTGAAGATCGCATTATCAGCCGCAGAGCTGATGTCGTTTGGCCACCTCGGAGCTGCGATTTGACACCGTTGGACTATTATTTGTGGGGTGCCGTCAAAGATAAGTATTACGCCGACAAGCCAAAGACAATTGACGCTTTAAAGGACAATATTCGTGAAGCCATTGGTGAAATACAGCTGCACACAATCGATAATGTGCTTAAAAATTGGACCGATCGTGTAGGCTACTGCATGGCCAGCCGAGGCAGGCATTTGAAGGAAATTATTTTCCATTATTAACCGGAAGGATTGTACTTTCAAATAAAAAAAGAAATTTGAGAAAATATTCAGTAGTTTTTTTTTTAAGCATTTTCAAAAAAAAAAAGTTATTTGGCGGACCCTTTATTCAATGTCTTAAAAATATTTTTTAAAAAATATTTCGTACATTTATAATATATAATTGCATATTTTTTATCGTTTCAGTATGAGTGACAACAACAGCATGGTAAATGATATTCAGGCCGAAGATGGGTAAGTTTATTAGAGAAAATTATTCAGATTTTTATTTAATTGAACTACAGTGGCTGTCAAAAGCCGATTATATAGTATATCATACAATTTTAAAGTCGATTCTTTTTTTTTTCTAATATTAATTTTACGGAATTATGTATTACTAAATAAAACAGTGACTAAAAATTTATTAAAGCGAATTTATTACAAAATTATTCTTTTTTTTTTCTGACATTACACAATTCATGACTTTTTTCTTGAAAGCAAGTTCCAAGGTGTGCCGATACTTGTGTCTATCACTTTTGGAATGAGTAACCAAATCAAACATACTCACACTTGCACTTCCCTTTTTAATTTTTTTATAACACGGTGCGACAGTCAAAATATACCCAGCTAATAACAAAGTGAAGGTGGTGAGTTTTGTTGAGTAGATTGATTTTATTGATTAGCCAGATATTTTTTAACCTATTTTCAAGATCCAAAGTTTTTTAGAAAAGACAGAGATTAGCCTTTAAAATGGTATACATAAACAATTTATTCAAACTTATATGTTACGAGATTTGATGAGGTAAACTTGGAAAATATAAAATTTTTCTTATTTTTTCAAGTTTAGCCATTCTTAATTGCAAAATTTAATTAAAAACTATATAATAAGATGTGATATACTTTAAGTTCATTATGTTATGAAGAGATTGGCAATTTGTTTGATAAAATCGAATAAAAATTACCGTAGTTATTATTTGAATAGTATAACAGTCTTGTTCTATTTTTTATATATGTCATCTTATCAAATGAACTTTCAGTTCAAACAGTTTTATGAAGTTTGATGGATCTTGTTTATTTCAAAATGTGTCAATTTCACGTTTGGGCGACTACCAGAAGTCGACTAATATTTGTGTTTCTTGCAAATATTATTATTTCGTTTTGCGCAAACATTGGCCAACTTCTGGTGGTTACTCAAACGTGAAGTTGACATATTTTGAAAGAAACAATCAAGATCCATCAAAAATTCTGAAAATTTTTGAACTGAAAGTTCATTTGAAAAAAATGTACTCCTATATGAAAAATATAACACGACTATTATACTCTTTAAACAATAACTACGGTAATTTTTGTCCGATTTGATCAAACGAAGTGCCAATCTCTTCACAAGAGAATGTACTTTAAGAATGTTATCATTTGTTTTAAATTTTTGAATTAAAGTGTGCTACTATGAACGTACAAACTGGAAAAAATATGAAAATAATTCGCATTTGTCAAGTTTACCTCATCAAACCTCATAGAATATTAAGTCGAATAATATATACATTTATATCGTTTTATAAGCCCATTCGTCTCCTTTCTGATAAGGTTAAAATTTTGGACATCGGTTCAGAAATGTTTGTTTAATCAATAAATTTGTGTGTAAAGTCCAAAAAAACTGTTTTTTGTGAAATAAAACAAATTTGGAGGGCTCAAGAAATATAAAAAAAATATTTTTGAGTTCTACTCATTAAAACTCACAACATACTTCAAGTCGTTAGCTGGGTGTGTTCCATTTTTTTTTTATTTTGTTGCATAGTGTAGTTTATAAATATACAGTCGGGCCTCGATTATCCGTGATCCGGTTAACCGGTAACCCCAATTAACCGTGATGGGTAAAGATCAGTCTATTGTTTTTTGTTTTCAATGTTTTCAAATTGTTCGTTTCGATTAACCGTGATGACAGAATCTTTTTTATTAACTTCAAATTCATACATACAATATAATAAACATTAAAACGGGGAATTCCCTTGTTTGCATACGATGAGTCAGAAGCATTTACAAGTAATTTGTTATAGGTATGGAAATATCGAATACGCTCGAGAATGTAGCACAAAAAATCAATGTTACGGATGACTTTACCACAGAGGATATAGAGACATGGCTCTAGTGTGATGAAAATGCCTCCCAATTTGCTGTTTTGTCAGATAGCAAACAGTAACTCAGATAAACCTGAGCGAGACAATGATGAAGATGATGTAATTGTTCCAGAAACAACTTTAAAAGAAGCGATAGAGGCATCTAACATATTGTCGAACTTTCTCGATAGCCCTGGTTGTTCCGGAATTACAGAACAGGATAAAATTCAAGTTTATCGCATTCAAGAAAAACTTATAAAAGAAAATTATAATTTGAAAAATATTAGACAAACAATATTACACGACTGTTTCTTTTTAAGAAGTTGTATTCTTTTTTGCTTAATGTCCTTTTTTTGACTCATGTTTTCAGTAGAAAATTTAATGTATACTCGTACATACATACTTATTTAATTTAAAAATGTACATAAACTTCTTGAATTAATTTTTTTTTAATGTAAATAAGTATGTACACCAGTGTTCACTTGTTAAATAATAAAAATATTAAAAAAAAATTGTACAATCAAAATTGTTATTCGAATTACCGGGAAAATCGATTATTCGTAATGCTTTTCATCACGGATAATCGAGGCCCGACTGTACTTTAAATGAAATTTATGATCCTACAATTTATGATTATACAAGTTTTTCTCTCTCTCTCTCTGATTTTCTCACTCTCTGTCACTATTTGTACAGTAGGAGCACATATACAAATACTTCTAATACATTAACAGTAGATAACGATGATGCCCTAATAATTATTGAAAGATTACATTTATGATAACGGAACACTTCCCGCTTGCGTATTGGCTCATTTAGACTCAATTTTTATCGGTTTATTTAGTTGCATTGCATATTTGAAATGTCTATAGGATGGATGGACAGGCAATATCAAACAATCAATAGAATTCATTCAAACAATCAATAGAATTCATTCAAAATAAAAATCCATTGAAGTTAAAAAAAAAAAATAAATAAAATGACACTTCCTTTGACAAAAAGGTTATCGCAAAAACTGTTTTTTTTTCGAAGAGTTGATACCAAAGGCAGTCTTAAAGAGCTGAAGAGAAGTTTGAAATTACAGTTGCTTTCATTCATTAAATATTTATTACAGTGTCATAGTCGGTCGTAGCAATCGGAAAAATTATATTTTAATATTCTATAACATTCTTTTAATATCTTTATCATTAAGTTTAATATTTTCAAAACATAGAGTGAATATTTATAAAAAAAATCCTTTTAAAATCCTATAAAAAGTTGTGTGGATACATATACAGTGGACAGCAAAAGTCTTAGTACGCCAATATATTTTAGCAATTTCATGAATTTTTGCCAAAAGTTTGTATACAAAATTAAGGTTTATATATTTATTTTATTAATTTATTTCTGTTTTATTATAAAACAAACAATTTTTTAATGTTTTTCATAACAACAAAAGAAAATTAAGGATACATTTCAGATGACTCTGTAGGTACCCCCAAGGAGAACCCTGAGTAAATTTAAAATTCAAAGGCCTATTATATGAAAAAATTATGAAGTCGCCGTGGTCTAGTAGGTAGTGTGTTGGCTTATTAGACTAAAGGCCCGAGTTCGAATCCCAGGTCAGACATCAAAATGGAATATGAAAAAATATTTCTTCGGCGACTTCCTCTCAGCAAATTTCTGGCAAAAACTCTAAGAGTAAATAAACTTGCCATGAAAAAAGTTTTACAAAAGTCTGACGTTCGGAGTCGACTTTAAACTGTAGGTCCCGCCACTCATGTGTAAAATTAGCGGACACAACATGAGTGGTGTTGAGAAGTTAGGCCGTAATCCTGACTGAAGGGTTGTAATGGCCAATCGCTTGCATTAGTGGAATATCCCTTAAGGTCATGCACTCCATTCAACCCATTTGGAATTGAATGTACAAGTTCTGTTTAATGTTTTCTGGTGGCACTATGAGCAAGTTTTTCGGTTGACTTTTGTTTGAGGTTTAGCGAATTCGTTACCGTTCTTTCAAATGATCTCCTAAATACTCTCTTGAAGTCATATCGCGACTTTGTGCAAGAGCCTGTATTAAGCCTGTGAGGACTTTTCTTTGTTAAAATATATTGCCGTACTAAGACTTTTGCTGCGCACTGTATGGATCATTATATTGGCAAATTAACATTATTATTATATTTTATAACTTTTAGATTTTCCACATCAATGCTTACATTTGCAGCCATCATGACTTTGCTTATAATGATTGTGGGAATTTTCGGTAATTTCCTGACAGTTGCCGCATTAATAAAGTGTCCCAAAGTTCGTAATGTTGCAGCAGCTTTTATTATGAGGTAAATTACATTGTTTTTTTGTTTTTTTTTTGCTTTTCGGCTATTCCTTTTTAAAATCTGTTAATTAATGTTTAATTTTAGCTTGTGCATTGCTGATTTATTGTTCTGTGCATTAGTTTTGCCATTTAATGCTTTTCGTTTTATTAAAGGCACTTGGAGACCACGCGATGTCCTTTGTAAGATGATACCCTTCATTCAATACGGCAATATAGGCGTTTCACTACTCTGTATTGCAATGATCACCATTAACAGGTACGTACATTTCTCATACATATGTCTCATTCTGTATTCGGTATGGTATCCAAACTTAGTACTAATCATCAAATCAGTAATCACAAACGATATTTTTAAATGGTTGTAATATTATACTAACTCCACATTTATTTCAGAAGGTTATTCTCTTATTCTTATTCTCATATTTATTTTACAATCGTAGTATGAATGTTTCAAAATTATATAAGAACTAGCTGTACCTTGCGCGCGTTACTTCGGCCCCAACTAAAATAAATTTGAAGGAAAGACATTACACATACATACATATATTAAATTAATTTTGAATCATTTTATTGATTTTGTGTCCCTTTGTCTAGATGATTCAGACGAACGGGCCTGAATAGTACGCATTCGATCAGTTTTTCATCTCACTTCTCGTTGTTCAAGTGATTCATGCGAACTGGTCTCAGCGGAATGTACTCGAAGATTTTCCAGCCTCAATTCTCGTTGCTCGTCTGATTCTGAGGCTAGTAATACTCCTTTCTTCCGTGCTTGAGGTGTAGGTCGACCAATTGCTTGTCACTCCTTTTGAATAATTTTAATGGGCGCCATCTATCGGACATTAATCGAAATTAATTAGAAACCTCCGTCGACTTATGCGCAACAACTTTTCTAAAGATCGTAGCATTATTAAATGCACAGTTGACGATTTAAATCATTCTTAGTAATTTTCAGTGGCGCCACCTGTCGGAAATTGGTCATACCAACTTCGGAACCTTCCCCGGCTCATGCGCAACAACTTTGCTAAAGATCGTAACATGATCAAAAGCATAGTTTAGATGTATATGATATACACATATGTATATATATAGGGTGTTTTTTATAGAGGTATATAACTTTAAGTTGCAATAAAACAACGATGGATTATTCGATTGACATGAATTTTATTTATCCGAAAGATAATCTTGTGTCATTACATTTTAAATATGATTTCTGGCATATGACCGCCACGGCTGGCGGGGATGTAGTCCAATCTGGACGTCCAATTTTCGATGACTTTTTCCACGATTTGTGGCCGTATATCACAACACGGCGAATGTTGTCTTCCAAATGGTCAAGCGTTTGTGGCTTTACCGCATAGACCAATGACTTTACATAGCCCCACAGAAAGTAGTCTAGCGGTGTTAAATCACAAGATCTTGGAGGCCAATTCACAGGTCCAAAACGTGAAATTAGGCGGTCACCAAACGTGTCTTTCAATAAATCTATTGTGGCACGAGCTGTGTGACATGTTGCGCCGTCTTGTTGAAACCGCATCCCCTGGAAATCATGGTTATTCAATTCAGGAATAAAAAAGTTAGAAATCATGGCTCTATACCGCGGATGGACTCACTCGGGTCTTCCTCAATGCTACGCTCTACAGCAGCAATAGCTTCTTCTCTACGCACCGTACAGCGTCTCTGAGGATGCGAGTTATCAATAAGAGTAAACGTAGTGCGAAAACGTTCCATGGTTAATCGAATTAACTGCTCTGATGAACGATTTTGTCGACGATAAAATGGACGTAGTGCGCGATACGTTTTCCGCACAGAACCATTATTTTCGAAATAAAATTGCACTATTTGCAAGCGTTGTTCAGGCGTGAGTCTATTCATGATGAATTGCCAAACCAAACTGAGAATAAATCACTTGACAGCTGTTAAATCGGTCGCCATCGTGAAAAGTAATGCCAACTTAAAGTTCTATACCTCTATAAAAAACACCCTTTACATACTTAGTAAAAATATATGAGAAACTAAAAATTGGGGTGAATTAAAAACTTCATCAAATATTTGATGACTCAAATGTCACAACGACAAACAAAAAAAATAAAAACAATGTTGTTGAAACAACCAGCTGTTTTGTTTACCAGCTGTCAAATGAATATTGAATAAACAGCAAAATATTGTTATGTCTGAACACTTAAAATATTGTACTCAAATAACCGAATATTGACTCAATAAAAGTGCATATCTGAACATAGTATTAAGAAAGTGTTTAAAAAGTCCTATACCAATCAATATTTTGTGTAGCCAGTATCAAAAGAACGTCATGTTTTCCTCAACGGTGTTTAGGTTGAGGGCCTATAGCTTGATAAAAATTGTTTTTTTTACCAGCAATAAATCCAAACTTATTTGCACTCCCGTTCAGGAGGTTGTGCTCTTAATTAATGTTTTTTCAATAAGACATATTACTTCAACCCTTTACTGAATATACAACCCGAAAAATTTACGTTACGGTTATGACTTTTATTCCAATGCTTTTAAAAGTGTTCTCCACACTTGCATGTTATCGAAAAGCAACTTTTTAATTTTATCGGAGAAAATTACATTTATCAACAGTATGTACTCGGAGTCTGTACATAGGCGTTATCGTAAAAGATAGCCTATTGCAATTCCTTTAAGAGCCATTATGGTAACTTGGCGTTAACAAATGGGAGGATTTTAACGGGCAGATGAATTGATTTTCATTATTATGAGTGCACAATAAGATAAAAGTGAGCGTTAAGCTAAAGGGAGGATCATCCTATCTTTAACTTTTAAAATTCGCTTTATCTTTGAACTTGCTATACATATACATATATTATTTTCAATATGGTAACTTCAAATATAAACAAAATGAGGAAACACAACAACAAAAAAACTTGTTTAATTGAGTTGTTTTATTGACATTGCTCCGGCTCTGCCATATTTTTGAAAACAGTTAACTTTATTTTATCTGTAAGTTGTAATAACGAAAATAAGTTAAAGGTAACTTTACAGCTGCCTTTAGCTAAAGTTACCTTTAATTAAACCCAAGTTTAACGGCAAGTTGTAACAATGGCCCTACGAATACTTATTTCCCAGAAAGCAGTCACACGCTGCCTAAATGATTTGGTGAGCATAAGGTTAAGTATCTAGGGATACTTTTTTCAGTAGTTACCCTATTAAACATATCTCAAATATCGGACTATATAAGTGGACAAAACGACTT
This sequence comes from Sarcophaga rosellei, assembly GCA_930367235.1. NCBI lineage: Eukaryota > Metazoa > Arthropoda > Insecta > Diptera > Sarcophagidae > Sarcophaga > Sarcophaga rosellei. Next base: position 52,249,666 of record OV884018.1, on the reverse strand, counting down.
CAATTAGATTTTAACCTCTTAAACTTCTGATCCATCCGTATTTCATTGATCTTGATTAGTCATGAAAGAATTAGGGCTTGCTGTCTTTTATCATATTGCATATTTGGTACCTACATATATTGTCCAAAATCAGCAAAAATGGAAGTTTCAGTCTTTTTAGAGTTAAATACTTTATATTCAGATTGTATCTCTTTGAGCTATTTCACTATAATTTTAAGATTTCCTTCGTTAACTATTACGCTTATGAATTGTTAAATATTTCTAATTTGTTTGCATTTTCAGATATGTTATGATCGCCCACCACAGCACGTATGGCAAAATCTATAAACGCCATTGGATTGCCGCCATGATAATATTCTGTTGGGTATTCTCCTATGGCATGCAATTGCCAACTTTAGTTGGTGCTTGGGGTACATTTGACTATGATCCAAAGTTGGGAACGTGCTCTATATTGGAAGACGACCATGGACACAGCAGCAAAACAACATTATTCGTAACTGCGTTCGTAATACCTTGCTTAATAATTATAGCGTGTTATACGAAGATCTTTTGGGTCGTACACAAATCGGAACAACGTTTAAAGCGTCATGCCAACAAGCAAAACTCAATACCGAATAATTTGAGAACAACACCATTACCCGCTGCCTGCAGTCTTGAGACCGGCAATGGCCAAAGTAAAATTTCAACGGCTGATAGCAGCAGTTTTTCGACCGATGTTAAACAGGAATCGGTTCAAAAGCAACCAACACGCATTAAGGATCAGAGAGAGGTGCGAGCGAAACGCAACGAATGGCGGATTACCAAAATGGTACTCGCAATATTTTTGAGTTTTGTCATCTGCTACTTGCCAATAACCATTGTCAAAGTGGCCGATCAGGATGTTGAACATCCAAATTTCCATATACTCAGCTATATTATGCTTTATTTGTCGGCTTGCATAAATCCCATAATATATGTTATCATGAACAAACAGTATCGTAAAGCCTACAAGACGGTAATCATGTGTCAGCCGGGTCGATTGTTGGCCTTTGCAAAACATAACGTTGCTGGTGATGGGAACAATGGCAACGGCAGTAGTGTGGCAGGTATGTGATTGTGTTGTTTGAATAAAGTGTTGTTGGTGGAGCAAAAATCTAAGTCACTCTCATTTGTTTTAGAGAAATGGAAAGAAACCGGTTTGAGCCACATGTCGCACAGTCGTACGATGGTATCGGCAGTGGATGCTCAACAAAATACCAGCTTCAACAGTTCCGTCCAATTACCGGCTATGGAACTGGAAACCAATGTGGACGAAATGAAAGCAAACAGTACGATCGAATCAAAAGCAGTGCAAACCCCGATAGCCGAGCGTTCACCGACACCGACATCTACCGAGAACGTTACCATACAAACAAAGATGCAAGCCGAAAGTTTGACAGTGGCCACAACCGATCAACTACAACAGTCCACTCCTGCCCTGAACCAGAACACAAAGAGTCTAAACAACAACATTCTGGCCAACAGCAGCTCAACGAGCAATGTAACACCGAGAACCATAAAGCGCATAGCTTTAGTGGGAGGAGATATAATTTTGGAAGAGGAGGAGGAGGAGCAGGAGGACCTCGAAGAAGAGAGTCAACAGACGGCAATGAAATTGGAGACACCGCCACTCATCGAAGTTCAGAACGAAAACACGGTACCAACGCTAACAGCACCCCAGCCACCACTCACTGTAAGTCATCGCCCGACACCGGTTTACGTGAATGCGAGTGTGTTGCGCCAGAAGAAAAACCAATCCTACGGCCAGAATATCAACACCACTCAAGATAATAAAAATTCAACAAAAGTGCTAACCAAACCGAAACTCTGAAAGACTACTTACCAATGATTTATTATTATTTATTTTCATTCCTTAGTAAATAAATAAATAACTATAAAAATTTATACACATTTAAATAAATAACATTATGAGAAAACATTCCCTATATTATGATGCAATATGCAAATATTGAGTAGCGCGACGCTGCATATATGATCATTTTTAAAAGACAAAAATTTTTTAAACATTCCAAGCAATTATAAAATAAAGCAATATTTAATTAAGTTATTATTATTATTATATTATTATTATTAGTATTATTAATATTTTGTAATTACATGTATGTATGTAATATATTTAATATGTACGTTTTATACTTATTTATAACTCTTAAGATTTTAACGAATTATAAAATAATGCATTTTGTATGCACTTCACCAATGTATGTATATCCAAATCCAATAGTCTCATGTCTCATTATTAGTGATACAATTGCGATGTAAGTAACTTTTATCTTATCGAAATTTAAACAATAATTTTAACAAAATTGATAATAAAATAATAAAAAAAATATCACTCCCATACCAAAATCCAACAACGAATTCAGGCCAATTGACATTCTTCCATTCCTCTCTAAAGTAATGGAAAACCTCATAGCTAGACAAATAAATAATTACCTCGTAGGTAATAATTTCTTATCTGATAAGCAGTCAGGATTTATGAAAGCTAGCAGATGCACTACTGCCTTAGTCAATGTAGTTGATGAGCTTAGATCAAAAATACATAAAGTTTTTAGTTCCTTTAAATCACACCAAGGCTTTTGATACGGAAGATCACAAAATATTATTGAAGAAGCTACAGACCCTCTTTAATTTTTCTAATTCAGCTTGTAGTCTTACACGCTCTTATCTTATGAACAGATCACAACGAGTTTACTTACAAGGCAACATCTCCAATTCGCAAATAGTTGGAAGAGGTATTCCTCAGGAATCGAGATTAGGGCTTCTTTTGTTTTGCATATACATTAACGACCTACCTGATGTCTTGGCTAAGGCCAATGGACCTTGTATAAATCCCTCTTAATCTAAATGTTTATTTGATCTCCAGAACAAAGAGAGCATTTATTCTGCCAGATAGAGTAAGACCCCGCTTAACGCGGGGGATATTTTCCAATAAGTTCCAGCGCTAAACGAAACAGCGTTAAGGCTGGATTAGTCGAACGTAGACATCGTAAACGTATCGTAAATGTAAATGTAACGTAAATGTAAACGTATTAGCGATTATAGAACACTTAAAAACGTGTCATGTGTTTTTGACATCAGGAAAAAAAAGCAAAATAAAGTATAAAACATTAAACATTAAAAACAAACAAAAAATCCTTCAACAAATATCTTTGCTTTTGTGTTCATTTTTATCTCGTGCGTGTATATTAAAAAATAATAATATAATATATTATTATTAATGTGTATTTTTATTTATTAAAAATGGATGTGGAAGATTTGTTTTTTTACTTAAATTTTTTAAATTTATATAAAAAATATAAAAAAATAAACCGAAAAAGGCGCATAAGAGGGTGGGGCGTTCGGCCCATAAACAGGGATTATGTTTTAAACGGCTACAACAAAAAAGTGTTCTTAAATATTAAGAAGTATGATGAAGAACAGTTTTTTAAACACACTAGAATGCGTTCGGAAGTGTTTGATTTGTTGCTGTCATTAGTTCGTAACAGTTTGGAAAAGCCAAGGCAGAGGATTGGCCCAGAAGAAAGGCTTGCAATAACCCTTCTGTAAATATAGATATAAATTTATTAAAAAGTTGAAAAAATATATATTTTAATTTTTACTTCGCAGCTACTTAGGTCATGGATGCTCGCTACAATCAATTGCATGGAGTCACAAGTTGGGAAAATCAACAATCCGAGGTATAGTCCTAGAAAAATGCAGTTTGAATCTTTATTCTGGACAGAGCATTGAAAAAGATACATAGTATACACCGTAGCTATATAGTACACCGACTCCATTTGCTATACGGATGCAACTGGCTAAAACGTACCTGATTCCTGTACTTTAATACGGATCTGACATTTTCGCAAACTGTAATACCGATGATAGGCGAAACTCAACTTGGCTTACAATGATATAGCTAGATATGTACTTATTAAAGGACGTCGCGACCGTATATCATAATTTTCTTACCGGATATTTGAAATTAATTTTGATAAACTCTTAAATATTTAAATGCCTTATTCGCCTCCATAAGATCATTACCACAGAACAGCCAACATACTTATTCAGCAGGATTAAACTTGCGAGATCCAACCGCGATAGGATAATTATCCAACATAGGCATGAAGTCGCCGTAGTCTAGTAGGTAGTGTGTTGGCTTATTAGACGTAAAGTTCGGGTTCGTATCCCAGGTCAGACATCAAAAAGGAAATATGAAAAAATTTATTTCTTCGGCGACTTCCTCTCAGCAGATTTCTGGCAAAAACTCTGAGAGTAAATAAACCTGCCATGAAAAAGTTTCTCAAAACTCTGTCGTTCGGAGTCGACGTTAAACGCTAGGTCCCGCCACTCACGTATAATCCTGACTGAAGGGTTGTAATGGCCAATTATGTATGTATGTATGTAGGACTCTGTTGTCACAATGCTAGTTTTTTATACATACCATCAGTCTTTGGAATACTGTACCAAACTATATTCAGAACAGAGGCAATGCAATTAAGTTCAAAAAGGAGTTATACAAGTTATTTAAGTAATTTTTAAAATATTTGGATTGTTTTTGTACATTTTTCACTTTTTATAAGTCATTATTAATTTTCATTTTTTTATTACAGTGAACTCGTGAAAACGTGAACACTCGAAAGAGTGAACGTCTCAGAAACGTGAATGAATTTGGAAATCCCCCAACTACAATTTATTTATTTGTTTACTTATGTTTGAACTTATTTTTCATTGTACTCCTTTATATATGCTTTGACCTCTTAGTTGCTCTTTGACATTGCTACGAAGTGAATAAAAAAAGTTAATTTGTGAATGTAAAAATGTCATTAAAAAATCTAAAGTGTTAACTTTACAAGATAAAGTTGATATTCTTGAGTTATTGCTAAAGGGTTATAGTGTTAGCGGTATGGAGTTGTAAAAGCAACATTTTCTTCCATTAAAAAGAAAAACCGGGAAATTAATAATCGTGTAAATAATACACTTTATGACACTGGAAAGCGTAAAACATTACGTGGATCTGTATTTCCAAGAATGGAAAAAGTTTTTATAAGTGGTTCCTTCACATGCGAAACAAAAAATGCCGGTAAGTGGACTGATGTTAAAAGCCAAAGCTTTAGAAATTCACGATCAAATAAAGAAAATGATCGTGGTTTTAACGCCAGTGACGGATGGCTTAATAATTTATGCAAAAGTTTGGTGGTCGTCTTCTTAAAATTTCTGTAAAAAAGCTTTCTGAGCAGCCGCAACTTGTTGACCCATTTAAGGAAAAGTTAAAAGCAAAAATGGAAGAATTCTCTCTTTGCTGATGAACGTGAGTTATACTTGATGCAGTTGCCAGATAAAACAAATGTGTCATTATTGGAGAAAAATGCTCCAGGAGCAAAGACGGAGAAACAAGGATTAACTTTCATGAAGTGTTCAAATGCGTCGGGGATTCAGAAACTTAATTTACTGGTATTTGGAAAATCTAAAAATCCACGACGTTTCAAAAACTTTATTTGTCCAGTGAAAGCCCAAGTCAGCATGGATGACATGTAACATTTGTTATGACTGGTTTCATCAATGTTTTGTTAAAGAGATAGATTTCAACTGACAAATTTAAAACTGAAAACTTTGTTATAATTTTTGTCTTTAGGTTACTGAGTTCTTGACTAATTAATAAAAAAAAAATAATTTAAAATAGTGTTTAAAGTTTTTACTTATTAAAATATCATTTTTCGTATTGAATAGCGTTATTTTTTGTTTTAAATTTGGGTACTCGATAACGTGAACAAACTCGAAAATGTGAACTGCCTTGGTAAAAATTAGTTCACATTATCGCGAGTTCACTGTATATGTAGTCCTTAAATTTTATTCTATCCTTATGTATATATATTTTTGTTTGTGTATATTTGTTTATATCTGTATACATATACTGTTCCTTGTATTTTCGTACCTAATTTTTTACATGTCTCCATTTCTTTTTTTATCCTAACTTTTTGCATCGATTGTTGTATTTTCTGAGATTACAACATGTTCTAATGCATTTCTAATCCTACATTTTATTACAATAGAAGTCCATTAGAACGGAAGGCCCGATAGTCCGGCATCGCTCCGGAAAATTGTAAAAAATTTTGGTTTTCTCCAAAAGTGTATCTTTAAAGCAAATAAAAACGCTCGAGAGCTATTCGAAGTTTTCGGGGTAGTTCGGTATCATCCGGAAGCGCTCTATATTGTTCGGAAACTGAGACTAGCACTAGCTACAGTGCTTCAGAAATTATTGATTTCCATATCATTAGAAATACATTTTAAACTAAACGCCAAAAGTCAAGAAAACAAAAAGAAATTCGTGGCTTTTTTTCGTACGTGTACATACATTATATGAAATTTGAAATAAACTATGTATGTTGTATGTATTTGCATACTGTATTTGTAAAGGGTCCGCCATCTAACGTTTTTTTTTTCAACTATTGCTTATTTCGTGAATGGTAACACTTAGCTCAACCCAACCGATTACTTGGTCTTGGTCGTGATGTCATCTCAACTACAGTGGCCGTGTTTACGGGCCATTGCGTCATGGGTAGACACGCGGAAAGAATGAGGCTCCCTTTCAACGACTTTTGCCGTGAATGCAGGTCCACTGAGGAAGAGGCGACTGTTGTTCACTTTCTTTGCCAGTGCCCGTCTCTTGCTAGGTGTAGATATAGGTTATTTGGCTCCCCACTCCTTGTTAGCTTAACGGAGCTATCATCTATTGACATCAAGGATATAGCTTCGTTCATCAAACTTTCTGGCTGGTTTTCCAGTGCGGGGTAGTCGTGCTTTTGTTGTGCAGCCCTTGCGCTGACCAACTTCTTAATTTTCCCTGATTTTGGTGGAACTTGGTTAGTACAGGGACTGCGTTCACCCAACTCAAGTGAGCTTTGTGATATCAGAGCTACCACTCCGACCTAACCTAACCTAACACTTAGCTCACGTTTGATTTGACAGATAATTAGTTTTATCCTTCCGCTGAACGAATATGGTTGTGTATACGCTTGAACAACGCTGGAAAATCATGGTAATGTTGCAGTATGTGTTCCAAAATTGCGTACGGATTTTGGAAGAAGAGAAGCACCGTCAGCTCCGTATGTTCGTTATCTTGTGAAAAAAGTGAAAGAAACTGGCATCCTCAACGATAAACCAAAGCGTGAAAAGCCAAAAACAGTGGGTACACCCGACAATATTGCTGCTGTGGCAGAAAGTGTGCGTCGTTCTCACCGTCGTTCTCAACAATTGAACATTTCGGAGACATCATTGAGACGAATTTTGCATAAAGACCTTGGTATGACGCCATACAAAGTCCAATTGGTTCTGGAGTTGAAGCCAATTGACCATCCAATTCGTTTTCGCTTCGCTAAGTGGGCCTGCGATCGACTTACAGAAGATGCCGATTTTGGCAAAAAATCATCTTCTCAGATGAAGCTCAATTTGATCTTGGCGGGTATATAAACAAACAAAATTGCCGCATTTGGGGCACAGAAAACCCGCACGCATATATTGAAAAGAAGACGCACCCAAAACGAGTCACTGCTTGGTGCGGATTTTGGTCCAGAGGCATAAATGGGCCACTTTTCTTTGAAAATGAGCAAGGAGTGGCCGTTACAGTCAATGGCGATCGTTATCGGGCCATGTTGAACGAATTTTTGTTCACAAAAATTGAAGAGGAGGATATTGGCAACATTTGGTTTCAACAGGACGGCGCTACGTGCCACACAGCCGAAGCTACACTCGATGTTTTGCGTCCTGTTTTTGAAGATCGTATTATCAGCCGCAGAGCTGATGTCGTTTGGCCACCTCGGAGCTGCGATTTGACACCGTTGGACTCTTATTTGGGGGGTGCCGTCAAAGATAAGTGTTACGCCGACAAGCCAGAGACGCTTTAAAGGACAATATTCGTGAAGCCATTGGTGAAATACAGCTGCACACAACCGATAATGTGCTTAAAAATTGGACCGATCGTGTAGGCTACTGCAAGGCCAGCCGAGGCAGCCATTTGAATGAAATTATTTTCCATTATTAACTGGAAGGATTGTATGTACTTTCAAATAAAAAAGAAATTTTGAGAAAATATTCTGTAGTTTTTTTTAAAACATTTTCAAAAAAAAAAAAAGTTATTTGGCGGACTCTTTAGTTAGGTTATTAACCTAATCGTTCTTATAACTACCACCCGATAGACCGGAATTTTTGGTAGTTCGGCACTGAGCCGGTCCCGAACTTGACGGATTATTGGACTTCTACTGTACTTATGTATATTATCAATGATTTTTTTATTACTTATTTTCTTTGCTGTACTCCCCCATAGCACTTTCATTTATAAGATTAATATCTTGTTGTGCTATGACTAATATTAAATAAATATAAATAAAATTATTAAAATGAATGTGATTACCATTATATCCAATAATTTGCTACTATTAATATCATAATCAGGAATGAGAGTGTTACAAATAATTTGAACACTTCAATTTCGACTCTCTCTCTCTCTCTCTTTACCAAGTTTGATTTTTTATTGTTATAAAATGGCAGAATCGGTTTTTATTTGACATGATCAATAAAACAGTGAATAGAATTAATAAATAAATGAAAACTTTTTGAAAATTAGAAATTAAAAAAAGAGTAAATAGAGCAAGCCACATAAGTATGTGTTCTCAGTTGTATATGTTTTGACCACCACTGTAAGTTGTATAATACTTCAATCTCATATGCATACATCTAGAACTAGATACAATTTAAGGAACAAAAAATATTTGATTATTTTGCACTTATAGATAAATATGTACATATTTATTTATTAGAGTTCTGGGAGATTTCATCAATTTTACAATTCTTTCTTTCCTACATATTACTTATTTATTTTATTAATTACAATACAATTACAAATTATATTCTAATTATATACTTACGAGCGGAGTAACTTGACCATATGCTCGGTGTAGTGTCAAAGACCAGAGTCTCTGGTGGGAATCGAACCCACGACCCTCACCCTAATAGTCTAGCACACTATCCACTAGACTACCAGGGCACCCGCTCTTTCCTACATAACTAAAGGGTGTTTTTTTATAGAGGTATAGAACTTTAAGTTGGCATTACGTTTCAAGATGGCGACCGATTTAACAGCTGTCAAGTGATTTATTCTCAGTTTGGTTTGGCAATTCATCATGAATAGACTCACGCCTGAACAACGCTTGCAAATAGTGCAATTTTATTTCGTCGACAAAATCGTCCATCAGAGCAGTTAATTCGATTAACCATGGAACGTTTTCTCACCACGTTTACTCTTATTGATAACTCGCATCCCCAGAGACGCTGTACGGTGTGTACAGAAGAAGCTATTGCTGCTATAGAGCGTAGCATTGAGGAAGAACGTTACAGTCAATGGTGATCGGTATAGAGCTATGATTACTAACTTTTTCATTCCTGAATTGAATAACCATGATGTCCAGGAGATGTGGTTTCAACAAGACGGCGCAGCATGTCACACAGCTCGTGCCAGAATAGATTTATTGAAAGACACGTTTGGTGACCACCTAATTTCACGTTTTGGACCTGTGAATTGGCCTCCAAGATCTTGTGATTTAACACCGCTAGACTACTTTCTGTGGGGCTATGTAAAGTCATTGGTCTATGCGGTAAAGCCACAAACGCTTGACCATTTGGAATACAAATTATTGCCGATATACGGCCACAAATGTTTGAAAATGTCATCGAAAATTGGACGTCCAGATTGGACTACATCCGCGCCAGCCGTGGCGGTCATATGCCAGAAATCATATTTAAAATATAATGCCACAAGATTATCTTTCGGATAAATAAAATTCAAGTCAATCGAATAATCCATCGTTGTTTTATTGCAACTTAAAGTTCTATACCTCTATAAAAAACACCCTATACTAATCTAGCACACAAAATTTATTTAATGTAGAACCACTGTCCCTATTCTCCGACAACTTTTGCTTGGAGGTCTAATTATTATCCTGCAGAACTAGTGTATGTTCCTATAGGTTTCGTTTCAATTTCAGTGTCCATTACAGAATTTTACAAAATTATTTTACCTCGTTGGATATTTTATTTTCCTTTTCAAGAACATCGCATTCGTTATATTGTGTGACCTTCGCTTCGACCCCTCGGATTTGAACAGTAGGCATTACCTCTTAAACAATCTGGCAAATCGGACGAAAAGCGCTTGCCTCTTGCCAACTTGTTGGTGTATACACAAAGGTTAAACAATCGGCATAATATTAAGTCTACTTTAATTTTTAGGAGGGCCGAATAATGGTAAGCGTTCCAGTGAAGATCACATAAATATACACTAGGACCGCACATTTTTAAAGTTTATCGAATTTTCATCGACTTATATAGTATATATAGTTAGTTTTGTCGGCTCCGGTCCCAAACGTTCCCTGACCGTAACGAAATAGAATTTTTCCCGATTTATGGATGTAAATATACTTATTTTTTCAACTTTACTTATGTACATACTTACATAATTGGTCATTACAACCGTTGAGTCCGAATTACGACCTAGTTTCTCACACCACTTGTGTTATGTGTGTTAATTTAATACATGTGTTCGATCCCGAACGATAGATTTTTGAGAAACTTTTCATGTCAATTTTATTTACAGTCAGAGTATTTTGGAGATGTCTGACCTGGGGTTTGAACCGTGGTCTAATTTCTAATAAGCCAACACACTACCAACTAGACTACGGCGAAACCGCGAACATTCTTCTTCAAAAACCTTCATCAGACTGTTTACGCGGGCATATAAAAAGGCAAGACAAAGCAGGCAACGAGTAGTGAGAATTCAGTCAGTCTTGTGTGAAGAGAACAATCGCGGTTTGAAGATCTCCGCTATACAGATCTAACGAACAAGTGTTGCTGCTTACGTGAAAGGTGTGAGCAGAGAAGAATAACAAACTATACAAATTGTCTTGCCATGAAAAGCTTCTCAAAAAATCTGTCGTTCGGAATCGACTTTAAACTGTAGGTCCCGCCACTCATGTATGAAATTAACGCACACAACACGAGCGGTGTGAGAAGCTAGGACGTTGTACAATGGGTCAATTCGACCACTGGGTACTGTACTTGTCACAGTTGACAAGTACACGTCCTCTAACCTAACCTATACAAATTGTTGTTGTATCATCAAGTTTTAAACGGTGGCACACATAAGTAGTGCGAACAATAAAGAATTTATCTAAAACTAAACATAAATTTATTTTTATTTTCTTTGCAATCAACGAACTCATATTCTAAACGTTTTTAAAAATTTAACAATATTCTATAAAGTCCTCCTTATCGACACCTCCAGGTGTTGCAGCATCGACGGAGATGGTAATACCAAGAATCGATCAGCGAGTACGCTGAATCTAGACATATAGATGCCTGGCAGTAAAGGCAGTCTTAGCACTTTCTAATCCAATAATGACAACCTTGCTCATCAGGGTTATGTTAATTATTGCAACATAAGGACGACACCGCGTTCAAACACAAAAAGTTTTTAGATAACATAATACATACATACATTTATTTTGGCTTCACATGAGCAGAGTTTTGATCAGAATTTAGATCAGAATTCTCACAACCATTGATAACCTACAAGCCAGCTTGGGAGTTGACAAAACAGACAAAAGGCCCTTCGTTATGAATAGCGACAAGAATATTCTCCAATCCTCATCACTATAGAATACCACCCTATAGCTTTCGTTCAGCTGTTTATTTTGGCTGCTAATAAATACTTGATTTTTAATAGGTAGTGTGTTCGCTTATTAGACGTAAACCCCGGGTTCGAGCCCTAGGCCAGACAATATGAAGAAATATTTCTTCGGCGACTTCCTCTCACCAGGTTTCTGGCACAACTCTGAGAGTAAATAAACCTGCCATGAAAAAGCTTCTCAAAAATCTGTCGTTCGGAGTCGACGTTAAACTGTAGGTCCCGCCGCTTACGTATAAAATTAACGCGCTCAGCATGAGTGGTGTGAAAAGCTACGCCGTAATCCTGACCGAAGGGTTGTAATGGCCAATTATGTAAGTATGTCTGTAAAGTTGAAAAAGTAAGTATGTTTACATTCATAAATCAGGAAAAAATATATTTCGTTACGGTCAGGGAACGTTTGGGACCGGAGCCGACAAAACTAACTATATATACTATATAAGTCGGTGAAAATTCGATTAAAATTTAAAAATGTGCGGGCCTAGTGGCCCGGATTGCTATTGAATCAGGGATTCTAAAACTGTTTTCGTTACAGTCGGATAACTTTCGGGACTGGAGATATATAGCGATTAAGTTAACTTTTTATAAGAACAAAAAAGTGGCGTAATATTCTGTGCACAGATGAGTCCAAAATAGTTTTATTTGGTGGTCAGCCTTACGTAAGAAGACCACCAAATTCGGCTGTTCTGGGATCTTGGTATGGGGATGTTGTTCGATCTATGGTGTTGGGCCTATTTATAGTATAAATACCATATTGGATGCCGCTCGAGGAAATAATGCTGTCGTATGTGTGTGTTCGCTTATTAGACGTAAACCCCGGATTCGAGCCCTAGGCCAGAAATCAAAACGAAATATGAACAAATATTTCTTCGGCGACACCATCTCAGCAGATTTCTGGCAAAAACTCTGATAGTAAATAAACCTGCCCTGAAAAACTTTCTTAAAAATATGTCGTTCTGAGTCGACGTTAAACTGTAGGCCCCAACTCAACTATAAAATTAAGGCACACAACACGGTGAGTCCTGACTGGAGGGTTGTAATGGCCAATTATGTATGTATGTATGTATGCTTCTGAAAATGTGACAATAACATGACAATAACGTGACTTTGATCAAATGGAATGCCTAGTCCCCTGATTTAAACCACATCGAAAATATATGGGCTGAGGAAAAGGTGTCTGAAATCAAACCGACGAACAATAGTGATCTCTGAACTACAGCGTAAAAGGCAATGGTACTCCATTTCTTTAGAACATATTTAGTTCGATGAGAATACGCTGCAAAGCAGTTATTTCTAACAATGGCAACGCAACTAAATATTAACAACAGTTCGTAAGGTTGTCTATTTACATTAAAGCCACAGTAAAAGTTATTAATACATTTGTAATATTATTTAAGTCAAGACGATCAATGAAATGAAATTATTATTCTTTTTATTGTTTTCTTATATATTGTTAGGTTTTTACCCTTTCGAAACGTTTTGAATATATCGAGCCATAACCGCAAAAAAAGCTCAAGCGACAAAAACGAAATTTTACAGGGGAAGGTTTTTATTATTTATTTCTTGTTCAAATCAAGTTAGAGCAACAAAATTTTGTATAAAGACACCTTTTGTTCCAATGCATAAAATCAATGCAATTGCTTTCTCATAAAAACCTAACAACAGCAATTTTTGGCGCTTAAGCTTTTTTTGCTGTCATTCTGATTAACTACTGGGAAAAAATTGTGTCGGTTAAGATAAAATATTCTTATGACCAAACTATTTTTTTAATATAATTTTTTTTAGGTCATTATTATAACATTTTATACATAAATGTATGTATTTATATATAAAAGGCTTTCTATTTTTATTAGAAATGCAGTGAATGTCTAACAGTAAGAATTATTATCATAATTTGGAAAAAAGGTGTTAAAGTGTTTTTTCTTTGTTATGCATACATACGTACATACATGTCGTTGCCTTAATATAGAAAGGCCCTAACTCGTGTTTTTTCAGTAGAGATTTTTTGGGGCTTACAAAAAAAAAAGAGTTAGGACCTTTCCTTTAAATATATAAAATAGAACCATGCAGATAGTTTAATTCAAACTTTTTTTTATTAACAACGAAAAATAAAAATGTTTTATATATCATTATGAACATTGTACGTGGTTAAAAGAAAGTACTAAAAAAGTCATTGTAAAACTTAACATTTTCAAAAAAACAATTTTTTATTTTTTATATCTAAACGGAATTGTCTTCTTGATCGGTTTCAGGCAACGTGTCTTCTATGGTATGATCATGTTGTAAATTTAAAAATTCGTGGTGAAATCTTTCTGGTATGATTTTGTTGTCGCAGAGTGTTTTTAAATCTCTGTACTTTAAAAGGAAATTTTCAATCGACTTTTATATAATTCTTCAGGCCCCTTGGCTAGTATTTCAGAGTGTCGTCTAAATCGTAAAATCAAATTTATATCAAAATATTTATTTTTTAATACAAGTTTTTAAAAAGTCTTTTTGTCGCTGTTTACTGATTCCCCAAAAATGTTCATTTATTCGTATCCTGTCAGATTCGGAAAACTTTTCGGCGCACGAATTACCACATTTTTTGTTCTTACACGGGTTAGGCAGAACACTTGTTTGCAAACCTTTACATTTTTCAGCCTTAGAGGTAATTTTCGTTGGCTTTTAAATGCTCTCTGTCCCACACAGGTTTCTTCATCATCAGAAGATGTGTCTGAATCACTGTATGGAACGAGGGAGCGCTTATTAAACTTCTAGAAAAAAATATTTTTATTGAACACAAAACTTTAACACATCCTTATTCACCTCTGTCATATTTTATCAATTTTTTTAGATATACAACCTATTTACATATGAATATTAAAATCAGACTTCAGTATTATTATATTATAATTTTTAAAAACAATATATTTTTCAGATTTTTTATTAAGAAAATTTTATATTAAGCGACAAGTCGCTGTCACAAAAAAACAAACAAATTTTAAAAGTGCACTTAAGATAAAATTTTTTTTGTTATAAAACCATAACGGTGCACAGTGTGACCCTGAAATTTTTATAGATGATGCAAATGAGGGTAATGAATTTATTTATTACAAAAAGCGATATATGAAAAATATGTCGCTTAAGCTTTTTTTGCGGTTATGGCTCGATATGTTCATATATTGCAAATAAAAATAAATTTGTGTTTAGTTTTAAATCAATTCTTTATTGTTCGCACAATTCCGGGTGTCACCTTTGGCAACTTGATTTAAACAACAACAATTTGCTTTAATTGTTATTCTTCTTTACACACTTCCGCGTACACACTAACAATTGTTCGTTAGATCTTTACAACGGAGATCTTCAAACCACAATTATTCTCTTCACACTTAACGCGTCTTCACACAAGACTGACTGAATTCTTTCTGATCCCGTTCCCAGCTTTGTCTTGCCTTTTATATCGCTATTTAAACAGTCTGATGAATGCTCTCGAAGGAGGATGACTTTGCCTTCGCGAAATATCTATAAATGTAAACATGTTGTTTTTGTTATTGTTGTTTGTGTATTTTGTTTACGTTTGTCCTTGCAGTGTTGTTGTTGTAGCAATTCGGCTGTTGTTTCCGGAAGCTTCTCCCTGTATATAAAATATAGGGCCTGTTCGTAAATGCATCACTGCGCTGCATAATATGATTATTTTGCGCTCACACTGCTAATCACATGTTGCTGATGCTTCTTTTTGCTGATTTATTTGTTTGCATTTACGAACGAACAAACACTGCAGATATGGAAAAAATATTAATAAATTTGATTTTTGAACTGGACGATGAAACAAATGACAAAATGTTGTTAAATGCACAAAAAAGTGTTATTTGTGCACAAAAAGAAAACATTTAAGGAAGAAAAAACGAAACATTGTTAAAAACTCTCATTCTCTCTCTCTCACTTATTCAATGCATCAGCCATTTTTATGATTAGTGTTTTGGGTTTTTTTGCGCATAATATGATTTAATGTTGCATTTACGAACGTTTGACAGCTGCAGTGCTGCGAAGATTTGCATTTATGAACATGATGCGCATAATATGCAGCGCAGTAATGCATTTACGAACAGGCCCATAATAAGGTTAGTTTTAGTTTATGCCTTTGGTTGGTTGTATGCATTTTATTCGGTGAGGATGGGATGGGTAAGAGATGGGGTTGTTTGTAGCTGGTTGATGTTGTCAACGTCATGTGATGTCCCAGGAAGTCTGCTGTTGTCCTTAGGTTCAGCCATAGGTCAATGGGTCGCAGGGTTGTCGGGTTAGCTGGGCAGCTAAAAATAAGCACCGTGTCGTGTTGTGCCAGGTTGCATAAGGGGCAGGTATCCTGGGTTCCCGGGATGATCCTAGCCCTGTAGCTATTCAGGAAGTTCGACCATCCTGATATAAGTTGGGCCAGAATGGTTCTCGTAGCCCTTGGTAGCTACCTTTCAGAATCATATATAGGTGGTGGATGTTGATTTATGACCCTGTTATGGCTGAGCTCGTCTCTGGCCG
This sequence comes from Sarcophaga rosellei, assembly GCA_930367235.1. Lineage (NCBI taxonomy): Eukaryota > Metazoa > Arthropoda > Insecta > Diptera > Sarcophagidae > Sarcophaga > Sarcophaga rosellei. The sequence goes on along the minus strand of OV884018.1, from coordinate 52,233,399 downwards.
TCGTGACAGTCGTTTGGTGTAAGGCGTTTTGTGCCTCCCTCACAGACTGTGTGTCTACTATTGAGGGTATGAGGTGGGTAATGTCCGAGTTGTAAATTGTGAGGTCCTGTCTTATGCGGTGAGGGTATCGTCCATGACTATGTGGTGGTTTGGATGGACAGGAAGGTAGCAGGCTATGAGATACTGCTTAGTTAATAGCTCATTATGCGTCCTAACGGTCAGCATTTTGGACTCATCGTGGAGGTGATCGATACTGGGCGTTATTCCGTGTCGTCTGTAGTGCCCGCCATTGTGTCGTACTCAAGAATGATGTCCAAATTGGAGCAGCATAATTGAAGAGTGACCGTCCGATAGCCTTATAAGTTGTGATGATGGTTTCCTTGTCCATGCCCCACGTGGTGCCTGCCTGTGCCTTTAGGACCTTGTTTCTGTTCTTCACTTTTGCATTGATGTTGGTTGCGTGTGCCGCGAAGTGAAGTAAGTTGTCGCAGGTTACCCCGAGAATTTTTTGGAACCGAACCGTGGGAATGTTGTTGCATTCCACTTCGACGTTTAACGTTCTTCTTACTTCCTTCGTCCATGTAGTGAAGAGAGAAACCGATGATTTGGGCGCAGATATGCGTAGTTTTCTATTAAGGAAAAATTCCCCTAAGGACGAAAGGTAATTCGTTATTCCGGTACAGATTTCATCAATGTTCACGCCCGAAGCAAAAAACCGTACAATCGTCCGCGTAAGAGACCACGGGGATGTTTGAAGGTGGTTCCGGGAGTAGAGTGAGATAAAAATTTTGAAAAGTATAGGCTACAGAACTCCCCCCTGTGGTACCCCCATATTTCTCCTCCTGTGAGGAGATGCCTGCCCACTAAACCCAACGAAGGCCTGCCTAACAAATGGCTTGTTGGCAAAAGAAGACAATCTGTAGGTGACTATATTGATTTAGGATCTACTGACAAAATTCGACAAGGATTCAAAAATAAGTACATATGTATATGATTTATTAGTTAAATACCCATATCTTTCAGGAACATTAAATATATTATGAGCAAAAGTTAAATCGCTTTTGATTGTTTCATCAAATAAGACCGCAGCACAACATTATGTGGTAAGTGTTGTAGAATAATTTGTTGTAATTGTCACTAAATTTTCTTTATTGATTAGGTGCCAGAGGCTAAAGGCTTGTCTTATTTGGATCGCTACAACAAACTCCAAAATCACTGTTGCCTAATGAATTGGCGATGTAATTGTGTCACCAAATACACCAGCTCCGAATTGGGTTTACCTAATGAATCAGTTTACCAGCATGTCAAAGGTCCTTCTTAGAACCACAAAGATTTAAAAAGAGATTCAGCTAATTTTATTGATTTTGTTTACCGTTGTCCAGATGATTCAGACGAACACGCCTGAGTAGTAAGCATTCGATCAGTTTCTAATCTCACTTCTCGTTGTTCAAGTGATTCATGCCAATTTTCAGTGGCGCCGCCTGTCGGATATTGGTCATACCAATAACTTTGCTAAAGATCATAACATGATCAAATACACAATTTATTTTAAATACAATTTTAGTAATTTTCAGTGGCGTCACATGTCGGAAATTAGATACCTTCGTCGCCTCATGCACAACAACTTTGCTGAAGATCATAACATGACCAAATGCATAGTTTACGATTTAATTCATTTTTAGTAATTTTCAGTGGCGCCACCTGTCGGAAATTTGTCATACCAACTCAAAAACCCTCCCCGGCTCACGCGGAACAACTTTGGTGAAGATCATAGCATGATCAAATGAATAGTTTACGATTCTATAAGTTACATAGGTTAGGTTAGAGAACGTGTACCCGGAGGTCGAATTGACCCATTGTACAACGTCCTAGCTTCTCGCACCACTCGTGTTGTGTGCGTTAATTTCATACATGAGTGGCGGGACCTACAGTTTAAAGTCTACTCCGAACGACAGATTTTTTGAGAAGCTTTTCATGGCAATTTTTACTCTCAGAGTTTTTGCCAGAAATCTGCTGAGAGGAAGTCGCCGAAGAAATATTTTCATATTTTCGTTTTGATGTCTGACCTGGGATTCGAACTCGGGCCTTTCGTCTAATAAGCCAACACACTACCTACTAGACCACGGCAACTTCTAATTCGCAATCATTTGAATCCTAGATTCTAAACTAGTTAAACATTTATTTTGAGTGATCATATTGTGATAAATTAAAAAAAAATCTTCGCTTTCTAAACGCACCAAAAATGCAGTTAATTTACGAGCAGAAAGGGCTGACGAAACTGCAGAAGAACGTGATGTTCGTCTGAGTGTTGAAAGGTCTAAGAGTCTCCACATCTAGAGCTGCTGAGACTCCAGTTCAACGTGATGAACGTTTAGAAAGTGAAAGAATACGATCGCGTACGTACGTGTAGAAAGAGAGAGACTACGAGCATCAACATCCAGAGCTGCTGAGACACCAGATCAACGTGATGCACGTCTTAGAAGAAAACGATCCCAATTATCAAGATCAAGAACTGACGAGACGCCGGATCAACGCGATGTACGCCTAGAAGGAAAGAGACTACGAGCATCAACGTATTACTCGAATTCAGAGGCAGCGACGTAATAAGAATAATAAATAATTATTATGAACATTGTAATTATCAGTAACAAAATAAATATTCTAAAATCCAGACTTCTTATTTTATTACATTGAGATTATTGACTAAAAATAACAAAGATAAAAACAAATGTATATCAATATATTTTGAATATTTATATTTCATATCGATAGGAGTAGCCAAGGCAAATTCATATAAGGTAGCCGCAAGTCTACAACAAGTACAACAATGCAAAAACAACAGGCATTTTGTTTTTGTTAAACCTCCATTCGGATGTCAAAATAGGAAGAAAAAAAATGGAAAAGAAAAAAAATTAACAACAACACACAAACGCACAACAAACACACACAAATTTTGACAGCCCAAGACAAGTCAGCTGTTTCCTCAGGGTCACTTGTTATGAATTCGCTTTGGGAGTAGCGAAGCACGCCGGGTTTTAGCTAGTACATATATAAAATTCAAATTTTAAATATGTAATAATAAATTTTATTGTGCATTTGCTTACAATCGTTTATCTTCATTCGGCGAATAGCAATTATGTAGAATAATTTTAAAAGGCTATTACTTTCTGTATTTTCATTTCAATGAATACTCATTAACAGACCAAAAATATTTATCAAAATTGTATAAATATCCACATTAATTTGTATACATAAGTTAAAAACCAAATTGTTTTTTTAATACATACGTTTTATTATTATAAGATTTCTTATTGTCTTTAAATATTGTAGCATAAAAAATGAAATGAAAGGTAAAGTAAAAAATTAACAAACCTCAAAAAAAAAACGAATCTTTATTTCTGATAAAAATTTTCATCAACTTCATGATTTGCTGAACTATGGACAGCAGAAGCACCCGAAGATGATTCTTCCATCTGACGTTTTGCGAAGCTATCCACATGTTTTCTGTTACACATTTGTAAAGGCTTACTATTCATACGCTTCTTTACAAAAACTTTATTATTTTTACAAAAGACTTCGGCAAAACCATTGTTTTTAAGCTTTTCTTCGGCGTATACAAAAAGGGAATTTGTATTATTTTCTGTATATTCCCTTAAAATATAGGAGCTGGTAATAGGAGAAGACTTTAGAACATTTTTATTCGCAAGAAATTTAATTTTCATGTCATTTTCTTTGAATTTGACAAATAGAGCGACATTGGCATCTGATTTTTGCTTATATTTACTCTTATCCAATTCGCCAACTTGCAATATATCTTCGATCCGGATGGGCAAGTACATTTTTGCACCTAAATCGACAATTAGTCTTTCTAATGGGTATATTATTTGATCCCGTGGACAATTTTCTATTATTACGCTTCTGTCAGTCTCATTATTATGACTCTTCTTAACAACATTCTCAATTTTCCTGTCTTGTTTAGCAGGTGGAAAAGTATTCCCTTTTGCTGCAATATAACTTTCAAGTTTCATATTTTCAATGGAAAGTCGTGTGACGTTTCCAATCTCCTTTGTCAAAGCATCTTCAAGATTTTTTAATTTCTGTTCCAAAATCTTAACTCGACTGTCTGAAGATGTATCGTTTAATCCTGATGATGAATTTTTCAAAGATATAATTTCTTTACAGTTCTTCTCATTCTCATCATTTAATTCTTGTATTAATTGCTTTAAGTCTTTAATGGTTTCTGTTGATTCCGTATACTGGCGCTGAAGACCCAAAAAGTTTTCATCGCTGTAGATTTGTTTTTTCATTTGTTCTTGCATTTCTTTTTTTAACTGTTCCGAAGTGGTGTATTGTTCTTGTAGTTTTAAAAAATTGAACTCAATTTCGTGCATTTGATCTTCCAGCTGATCATTCTTTTCTTTGGCACTTTCTAGTTTCATCTTCAGCTCCTGAATTTCTGGTCTGTCTTCCTCCTGATCATCAAAATTTAAAAAAAGTTTGTGGTCAAATGTTGATGAATAAGATTGCCGGCACGATGGACAACTCTTACTCCTGTAAAATAGGAAATTATAGACAAACATCACACAACAAATAAATACAAATAAATACACTTGCCGGTCTTTCCAATCATCCAAACAATTTTTGTGAAAGACGTGACCACAGTAGGTACTATGGATTACGTCTGAATTTTTAAAGTCATCGTCACAGATTGGACACGATGTACTTAAAAACGGCATTTTTGTCCCGATCTATTAACTGTCGGCAGTCACGTTTTAAAGGCAAACAACCCAGAATATTCAAAATTTTTTCACTTAGGCACACGGTATGGCTTAGCTCTTAACTCAACTGGGGAAACTCCCTACTTCGGTCTGATCATCTATTGTTCTTTATTTCAATTTTAAAAATAATTTTCTTTTAGTGTTGCCACATTAACAATGGCTGTTTAAACATAGCAGTGTTGTAAAAAAGTTATTTAAAAAAAGCAAACAAGATATAGCATTCAGTGTTGCCGCTTTTGTTATTTCTAACCAAAATAGTTTTCTCGTGAATGTGAAAATTTGTTGGTTTTTTTCTAGTCAAAAAATATACATGTGAACGTGATCAATAAAAAAAAAAACTATAGATTTAAATTTTCTTATTTTTATTCTTATTTGATGATTTTTTTTTCTCAAATGAAGGTTACAAAAAAATGTTTCGCTTGGCAACACTGATCGATTCAAAAGTACATAATACATTAAAGCCGAAAGTCCATAGCATGCGTTTCATGCGAGCTTGCATTACATGCGTATACCGAAAAAGTAGAATCAGTGTAGTTGTATGCGACAAGAAACATAAGAAAATGCATAGAATGCATAGATGCGTAGAACGCATCAAGTAGATCTACTTTCTACTTTTCTATGCGACTCATGCAGTGTTGGAAAATGTCAGCAGTTTTTTAAACTTGGCATGCCAAATTATATACTATTGTGAATGGTTTCGATAGATATGTTTACATTTTACGATATTATTATTTTCGCATTTTTCTTTTTGCATTATAAAAATATTAATAAAAACATATTTCATAATAAAGTTTACTACTAATTTAAGAGGAAAATACATTTTTAGCACATTTCTGAACATTTCATCATTTCATGAACAAAATATGCATGTTACTAGTTGTCGATTGTTTTTATGTACTGAGAGTCATCTACTTTGAATTTATTTATTTGTAACATGAAAAATGGAGGATAAATTAACCGAAAACAATCGTCTTGTGTTCTTTTGAGGATTTTCGTAGGACTTAACAGCACAAAATATCACATATTTAAACTCATAAATTTGTAATTAATGGCATAAATTCTTTTAAAATTACAATTTAATTTTCTATTTTTCCCAAAAATGTTCTTGTTCGCTTTTTTATTGTTTACCACAACAGCTAACCAAAACAAAAAACCAGTCGCATAAAACGCATTGTGTGTAACTTGCAATAAGAACCGCATAGAAAGCAAAAATTGCATGTAACGCAGTCCGCATGAAACGGATGGTATGGACTTTCGGCTTAAAGCCGAAAGATCTACTTTCTACTTTTCTATGCGACTCATGCAGTGTTGGAAAATGTCAGCAGTTTTTTAAACTTGGCATGCCAAATTATATACTATTGTGAATGGTTTCGATAGATATGTTTACATTTTACGATATTATTATTTTCGCATTTTTCTTTTTGCATTATAAGTTCATGCAAGTTCGCATGAAACGGATGGTATGGACTTTCGGCTTTTCTTCTGTAACTTGTCACAAACAACTACACTTGTTCTACTTTTTTGGTATGCGCATGAAACGGATAGTATGGGCTTTCGGCTTTAAGGATACAAATTGGTACTCTGTATCGCTTACGCAAATGCTTTCGCAAAATTAGTTGAAAAAGAGGCAACACTGGCACCACAAAATTCACAATGGCACAGAATAACAAAACGAAATGTCAAAACTTGTAAACAAAAACAAGTTAAACAAATTTTTTGTTGTATTGTGACAACAACAATAAATATTTAAATTTATGTTCATATTAAACATAGCAGTGTTGTAAAAAAGTTATTTAAAAAAAGCAAACAAGATATAGCATTCAGTGTTGCCGCTTTTGTTATTTCTAACCAAAATAGTTTTCTCGTGAATGTGAAAATTTGTTGGTTTTTTTCTAGTCAAAAAATATACATGTGAACGTGATCAATAAAAAAAAAAACTATAGATTTAAATTTTCTTATTTTTATTCTTATTTGATGATTTTTTTTTCTCAAATGAAGGTTACAAAAAAATGTTTCGCTTGGCAACACTGATCGATTCAAAAGTACATAATACATTAAAGCCGAAAGTCCATAGCATGCGTTTCATGCGAGCTTGCATTACATGCGTATACCGAAAAAGTAGAATCAGTGTAGTTGTATGCGACAAGAAACATAAGAAAATGCATAGAATGCATAGATGCGTAGAACGCATCAAGTAGATCTACTTTCTATTTTTCTATGCGACTCATGCAGTGTTGGAAAATGTCAGCAGTTTTTTAAACTTGGCATGCCAAATTATATACTATTGTGAATGGTTTCGATAGATATGTTTACATTTTACGATATTATTATTTTCGCATTTTTCTTTTTGCATTATAAAAATATTAATAAAAACATATTTCATAATAAAGTTTACTACTAATTTAAGAGGAAAATACATTTTTAGCACATTTCTGAACATTTCATCATTTCATGAACAAAATATGCATGTTACTAGTTGTCGATTGTTTTTATGTACTGAGAGTCATCTACTTTGAATTTATTTATTTGTAACATGAAAAATGGAGGATAAATTAACCGAAAACAATCGTCTTGTGTTCTTTTGAGGATTTTCGTAGGACTTAACAGCACAAAATATCACATATTTAAACTCATAAATTTGTAATTAATGGCATAAATTCTTTTAAAATTACAATTTAATTTTCTATTTTTCCCAAAAATGTTCTTGTTCGCTTTTTTATTGTTTACCACAACAGCTAACCAAAACAAAAAACCAGTCGCATAAAACGCATTGTGTGTAACTTGCAATAAGAACCGCATAGAAAGCAAAAATTGCATGTAACGCAGTCCGCATGAAACGGATGGTATGGACTTTCGGCTTAAAGCCGAAAGATCTACTTTCTACTTTTCTATGCGACTCATGCAGTGTTGGAAAATGTCAGCAGTTTTTTAAACTTGGCATGCCAAATTATATACTATTGTGAATGGTTTCGATAGATATGTTTACATTTTACGATATTATTATTTTCGCATTTTTCTTTTTGCATTATAAGTTCATGCAAGTTCGCATGAAACGGATGGTATGGACTTTCGGCTTTTCTTCTGTAACTTGTCACAAACAACTACACTTGTTCTACTTTTTTGGTATGCGCATGACACGGATAGTATGGGCTTTCGGCTTTAAGGATACAAATTGGTACTCTGTATCGCTTACGCAAATGCTTTCGCAAAATTAGTTGAAAAAGAGGCAACACTGGCACCACAAAATTCACAATGGCACAGAATAACAAAACGAAATGTCAAAACTTGTAAACAAAAACAAGTTAAACAAATTTTCTGTTGTATTGTGACAACAACAATAAATATTTAAATTTATGTTCATTTCACTTAATTTTCAGTTTTTTTTTAATTCTAATAATATTTTTTTATGCCACAAATGACTTTTATTTAAATCGGTTAAAAGTTCTGAATCTAAATCTTCTGCTTCTAGCAGATTTGTACAGGCAACACCATTTGCTATTACAGGCCGTGCAGTTGTATTGTTGGGATTGGTAACATTAATATTGTTGTTAACGAATTTTGACGCCTTTCACGTTCTCTGACTATGTGTGGCGCCTCGTTAAATTCATCGAATTCGTCCATGCCTAAAGGATATAAAAAAACAACAAAAAATTATAAGAAAAGAATAAAAAATAATAATTTGAGAATCTTTACGTCCTAGACAAGAATTAAAGCGAACAATCGTGCTTCCACCAAGTCTATTTTACGGCTATTCATTAGCTAATAAGAGACAAATGTACTCTATGGGTTCATTAGAGCATCGAGAGTCCCTGAAACCTATGAACAAATTACAGTCGTTTTCGACTATCTGATATCCATAGATGGCCATGTCTCATCACTCGCTCTAAAAATGGGGAATTTAAAACCTTCTCTGAAAAATTCTACCCTACAAGGACGCTATATGAAGTTATAGGCTGCTTGAGTTTTATTACAGCCTGTCAACAGACAGGTTCTTTTTGTTTTTATATTAAGATATAAATGTAAGAATTTATTTGTGCTTTCTTACATGGTTCGTTTCCTTTGGTTGATATTTTGTTAGCGCAAGATATTTGAGCTTAACGAACAATTTTGACATGCGCTTTCGGATTACAGAGTGAGGTGATGCCACATTTGCGCAAGGGAAAAAATTAGATACGCAAGGAAAATACGAAACCGCAATAAAGAGTACCAATTGTTCGATTACGTAGTAGTAACCCCCTGAAGTTGATGACAGCTATTGTAGAAAATCAGCCAGAAAAATTTTATAAATCCTGACATATTGCTCATCAGTCACTCTCGTATCAATTCTGACTAGGGGACCTATCCCCAAAGACGAAAAGCAATCCTTACACAATGAGATTTCCTTCACCAAGTTCTACAATATGAATGATATGAGTAGATTTAAGTTTTTGTGAAAGCTCACACCATACTCTTTTAGCATGTTTTACATTTTTCAGTTCATATTTCGACTCATCTGACCAAATAACTCGATTCCAAAATAATTGTTTACTTATTTTTTTAGCTAAGGCCTAAGGAACTTCTTATATTTGCTGCTAGTAATAGTGTTTATTTCTTATAGTACGAAGAAGTTTTTACTTTAGCTTTTATAGCTAGCATTATTATATGATCGGGATGGGATTGGATGCATGCAAACAAGGTAAAGTTTCTGATTGTGGGCAACGTGAAGACCTCCAGGATAATTCTTGTCTTGCTGTATTCAAGCCGACAAGTAGCCTCCACGTGGACTCTCCTGAAAGCCATGATACCACCGAAGTCCAATCAGCTGGACTTTAAATCTGGCTTGTGCGTAGGGCTTGGAAGCCAGCACGTAAAAATATCATCCAATGAAAACCAACACACAAGCCTCTATAAAGATACCCTCAAAAGTTGACGACCACGTCAAACGTTAAAGAACATAATTTACGAATAGGCACATGGAACGTCCGCACCGTTCACATGAAATGCAGGACTGACATCACTGCCATACAGGAAATGCGATGGATAGAACAAGGATCCAAAAGGCTTGCATCTTGCGATTTATATTACAGCTGCCATGCGGATAAGAACGAGTTCGGACTTGTGGGTAATAAGAGACTTCGCCATCTTGTCTCTGGTTCATTCTTGTGAACGAAAGAATAGCCACAATCCTCATCAGATTTCCTCATTAAAATTTTATAACGTTAGCCTTATTTCTGCTCACGCCCCGATCGATGGAAGAAAAGGACGATGTGGTTAAAGATGCCTTCTACGGTAAGCTCGAGGACGATATAGGATATGAAAAGTGTACAGGCCATGACGGCAAAGTCGTCGTCGGAGATTTTAATGCGAAGGTTGGGCTCATGTAGTGTTCTGCGGAAGTGCATCGCAATGGCACTATTTTTCAAAAAGGTTTCCCGTTGCTTGCGTACGTTAACGACGTTGACATCACAACGCGTACCAAGCGAGATGTTACTGCTGCCTTTAGTGCTATTGATATATATCGCTATATAGTATATATATATGCTATATAGTATATGTTATCGACAACTAGGGACATGCGGCATATTGCATCTCAGATAAATATATATTTTCGATATAGCAAATGAATTTATTTATCTTGTCTCCGCCGTTACCACCAAACATGATGTCAATCTGGAAATCTAGCGCTGGATCACTCTTGCCAACATATGCTACTATGGTCTCAATAGACAATTGAGTAGCAGAGACCTTTCTACTACGACAAAACCAATACTCTACAAGCGCACATTCTCCCCGTACTTCTTTATGGCGTAGAGGCTTGGACTCTATTAAACACTAATTAAGTAGCCTTTAGAGCATTCAAGAGATATGCCCTACGTAAGATCTCAGTGCAGTGCGCGTTGGCGATGATTTCCGCATTCGATCCAACAGTGAGCTGTAGGACCTCCTTAACGACATAGAAGTGGTGCAGCGCTTTATCTTCCAGCGGCTACACTGGCTCGGCCATGTCGTTCGAATGGAGGATGCTCCGGCGTGACGGGGATTTGCGGAAGTCGGCGAAAAGCACGACCTTGTTTGCGTTGGAAGGAGCAGATAGAAGAATCCCTGTCATCGATTGGTTTGACAAACTGGCGTAGGCGCGCAAGCAGCAGAGGCGCCTGGATCCGTTAATTGGGTTGTTAATGGCCAATTAAGTAAGTAAATTATTATGTGGATTATCATCTCGCTTTGCTTTCTTGAGCTTTTTTTTTAGACATTTTGAAAATTTTATCAGATTTTCTATTTTTATATTACATTCTATTCTCCCTTTTTTTTTAGAGATACCTAGAAACTTTGGACAATGGCCTAATTTTGTATTTGCGCTGGATTTGTCTGTGGAAATGTTTATTATTTTTTCTTCTTAGCAATTTGGTGTTTTAATAATAATTTCTTTATAATAATTTTAAAGTAAAACTAACTGCCACCGTCATCGTCATTTGATGCGAGATTTGAGGCATTTCAACCTATTGACCGCAGATCTTCATTATTTTCATCACGCTACAGTCCAGAAATTGCAAACCCATCTACATACATACATACATAATTGGCCATTACAACCCTTCAGTAAGGATTACGGCCTAGCTTCTCACACCACACATGTTGTGTGAGTCAATTTTATAACTGAGTGGCGGGACCTACAGTTTAACGTCGACTCCGAACGACAGATTTTTAAGAAACTTTTTCATGGCCAGAAATCTGCTGAGAGGCAGTCGGTGAAGAAATATTTTATTTTCATATTTCGTTTTGATGCCTGGCCTGGGGCCCGAACCCGGGTTTCACGTCTAATAAGCGAACACATTACCTACTACACTACGGCGACTACTTTCAAATCCCATCTATTACTGCTAAAAATTAGAATGCAATTTTAAATACCTGTATAACAACATGTTTCCAATCTACGGCTCCGAAACAATTAGGGAACCACCGTATGTAACAAATATGAGCAATGCCATTCTACATATTTGTTGCTGGTTTGGTCCGTTGTTTCTCTTATTATTAGTGGGCCAATCCGAAAACCGTAATATAAAATCGACTTTAATGCGACAGGCTAATATCTACGAAAACATGAACGTTTAATAACTTTTATTTATGTATACATATATTAAATACCTTAATGTTAAGGATAACCTCTCCATTGATGTAATATTCTCTTTTATATGGATAGGCAGAGCTTGCATATCAGGCACCAAAATGTTAAATAGTTCATCAAATGTTTTGGGATCAATTCGATGAAAAATTAGAAAGGATACCAAGTCATTATTTAAGTGCAATGCATAAAAATCGAACATTTCTTTTTTGTTTTATAATTCTCTGAACTGAAATAATAATATTGCCTTTTGCATAAGCAAAAATAATTTATTCTTCATTCATTATTAGCACACAATTTGTTCAAATAATTTAAAATATGTTTTTGACACCAACATAATGAAATAAAACTAAAGACTGCAATGTTACCACATTGTAAAACTAATAATAATATTTACATACGGTAGCTTTGTTTTTCCGGACAAAATGTTAAAAATTGTGGAATCGGCGACGTTTTTCGTTTAATTTTTGGAAAATGATTAAAACAATCTGACAACCCTATCATCAGTCGCTCTTTGTATTGTTTGTTTTTCAGATTTTATTACAGAGGTGAATATCGTGTATTGTGCGAAGCCGCGTCGGAAACGTCTTGGAAGTTTATATAAATTTTATATATATTTAAATAATAATACAAACAGTGAATTGTTCTTTATCAATACCAGTGTAAGTTATTTGCAAATTGAAGTGCACCATTCCTTTCATTGCAACGAAATCAAATTAGCTTTGAGACAAACTATATGTAGAATATATTTATGTGTGTGCTGAATAATTAGATTTGGACAATTAATGGCAACTGTCTTGTTTTTTTTTTTTAATCTTGCTAATGTTTGTAAGATGTTAAGCATAATACAAATTATAAACAAAATCCCTTGTGGTGAATATGCGCCTCATCAGTGTTACCAACTTTAAAGAATTTCGTATATATATTTGCACTTTTTAGGAATCCTTATTGCTATGGTTTGGAATATCGTAAAATAATTTTTCTTACTTAACTGGCCATTAACAACCCGATTAACGGATTAAAACATCCTTCGATGACAGGGTTTCCTCGATCTGGTCCTTCCAACTCAAACAAGGTCGTTCTCTTTGGCAACTTCCGCAAATCTTTGCATCAAATACCCGTCTCGGGGGAGCATCCTTCTCCATTCGAACGACATGACCAAGCCAGCGCAGCCGCTGAATGTTAATACACTGCGCAACGTCCAAGTCGTTGAGGAGCTCATACAGCTCACTGTTGGATCGGATGCAGAAATTATCGCCAACTCGCACTGGACCGAAGATCTTACGTAGGACTTTTCTCTCGAACACTCTCAAGGTTGCTGCATCAGTGGTTAATAGTGTCCATGCTTCTGCGCCATAAAGAAGCACGGGGAGGATGAGCGTCTTGTAGAGCATTAGTTTTGTCGTACGAGAGAGGTCTCTACTACTCAATTGCCCATTGAGATTGTCAAAATGGGATAATCAAATGATTGGTCATTTTATCCGCACTAATGATGTATTGCTTGAAGTTCAAGTCTACAGCTGAAAAGAACTATAAAATGTTGTATATGTATTAGTATGTTTCGGTGTTAGTTTCGGTCATTCATTTCTTGTAGGTCGGTTGGTCCCAGATACTATAAATATCACACATACACTGTAAATGTGCCAAATATTAAAAGTGTATAGAATTCTTTTAGCCTCACTTGGCAATCAAATCCGTTTAGAACCTTAATTTCGATATTAGAAACACTCGTTACAAAACAATTTTGAAAATAATTTTTGTTTGTTTGCCGAGATGTCTAAAGCAGTCTCCGCCTGTAGTCTAACATCAAATCAAACTAAATTGTTGATTAGACACCAAACGGTTGATATTATGAAGTACTTACACCTAGAAGCATGTAATATCTTGATGGTTTCATTTTCGGGAAATTGAACTACTTTTACATTTTGTGACGAATTGCTTTTTACCAGCAGATTTGAAGGTCAGATTCCAGACCGGCAATGCATTGACTACATTTGTAATTCAGGAAAGCGCACTCCATCACGGGGTTTTCCGATTTTTTTTTTTATCTTTGACTTGTATCATCCTCAAGAATTGTTAATGATTTCATACGATGTACCGAAAACTAAACATTTGTACCGTAAACTAAACACTGATTCTTGAGTGCCAAACTGTATTTTAGGCAAATAAAATATTGTTAACGTTCTTAGGAAGAATGTGTCGTTGTCGAAAATCCAAAAGTAGGTTACATTTCGTTTTCTAATTTTACAGAAGAAGCAGAAAAACGTTGTTACATGTTGGTACGTCATTTTGAATTCTTGATATAAAAACGTTATTTTTGGTCGCAAAAATCTAAAAATTGGTAGAGTTATGTTAGATAACATTACATTACATTAACATTATCAATCAAAAACTCAATTTTGATTTTTTTGGTGATACGTACTTTTGAATTTTCTGCGACGATATGCTGTGTATATTTTCTGTAAAAAACAGTATTCAGTTTTTTCCTTCAAATCATCTCAACCGAGCTAGATTTTTACCACCCACTAGAAATATATCGTCATGACGGCTATACTACACAGAATTTTCTTGGTCAAAATAGCAATGTGCAATACAATTTGATAATGTTTCCATTAATTACTCTTGGTTTGGATCTGTTTTCATTGCCCTCGTTATCACAATTTTATGAAACAATGTTAATTAAACAAAAAAAAAATATTTACGTTAATAAGTTCAAATCCAAAACTAGGGAAAAATTAATTTTTTCAGTTTAATAGTTTTACAAACAGTTTGACATCAAATGTTTATGAATCATAGTTATTTCATAATTTTGTATAGTATTTTATAATAGAATGGCAAGTAAAGATGTTGCAATTGTTTATCTACAATAGTTATAGCCTATCATCTACTATCAGCTGACAAATATGTTGGCATATATAATATTTCCTTTTTAAATGATTGTATTCGTATATTAAGAAAAGCTGTACGAGCTTTAAACTTTGCAAACATTTATTGTTTATGACTTATGTATTTGAGTCACTTCTTTCCCCATATCTCGCGGTTTCCTTTACGATACATTTATTAATAAGTCTTCGATACTTCTATTTTAAACCCAAATAATTTAAAAACTTTGAGAGATGATGGCGAATACTTGAGTGGCATGACCTACAACTTAACGTCGACTCCGAACAACAGATTTTTGAGAAACTTTTTCATGGCAGGTTTTATTTACTCTCAGAGTTTTTGCCAGAAATCTGCTGAGAGGAAGCCGGAGAAGAAATATTTTTTCATATTTCGTTTTGATGTCTGGCCTGGGGCTCCAACCCGGGC